>CM061154.1:6404115-7004115 GCA_030710495.1 Labroides dimidiatus | reverse complement strand
TCGATCCAGAGGCCATCAAGATCTGACGCACTCTGTTGTGGAAGCGTTGCATTGATTCATCATCAACACGCAGGAAACACTGAGCTGTCCTCTCTTTGGTAACCTGAACATGCAAGAATAAAGTTTGATCAATACAACTTAAAAAAAGGTAGCCATCAGTGAGATATTTGCTTCTTATCGTGCATCACTTCCTCACCTCGTTTTGCAGATTCCACACGCCATCCTTGTGGGTGAACTCTTCATAGCTGGTGCGGCATTTAGGCAAAATGCGGCACTCAAAGCCGCACATGTTGAAGAGCAGGTTGGGGTTGTCTTTGCTGTAGACGGACACAAAGCTGTTCTCCCACTGAACTGTGGTCACTGATCTGGGCAGACGGTTCTTGATGTCCCAGAAGACAGCACGGCCACTTGAGATTTTGAAACAAGACAAGTTAAAGCCATCTGTCTCTATATTTGTTGTGTTGTAGTAAAGCAACTGTTTTTATTGTTGTTGTTTTCTTGAGTCTGAACTTACAGGTTAACATCATGCTTCATCAGTCTCATGCGGGCGTCACGGGGCCAACATTTTTTGTTGTTATAGCCCACTATGTTCTCATTGTTGGGGTCTGGGTGCTCCGTGAGGTACCTCTGGATCAGATCCCTGGCCTCATCAGCAGAGAACCTAATGAACAAGTTAGAAAGATGCAACACTTAGAATTCCCCCAGATAGAAAGAGGCTCAATCAAGAAATCATTTTTGGGGACTGAACCCACCTGAAGAAGATGTGGATGCGGTCGATGTATCGACAGTACAGTCTGATCGGGTGAGCGCTCTCTGTTGCCGTGTCTTGGAAGCTCAGGAAGTCATTGGGCATCTGAGGTGGACCGGCCATCTCACTGGCACGGTGCAGGCCAAGCACCAGCAGGTCCATGACCAAGCCGTAGTACTGCACGATAAATGAGGCAAACTGGAGCCCCCTGATGATGCCGTACGAGTTGGTGTGGTTCATATCCTAATCAGACAAAGAGAGACAGGAAGACGTGCAGCAAGAAATGGTTAAACTGAAACATGTGACACAATGTCTACAATTGTTGTGCAGACTTTAATGGCCAAATGTTCTTACTTTGTAGTTGATGACCACGTTGTTTTTGGCAGTCATGTAATCAGCAATGTTGTGGTCGACAATGAGACGCAGCAGCCTGTTGAGCAGTGTCAGATCGATCTTCTCGTACATCTTCTCATAGCGAGACTCCAGCATCACGTTACACTCTCCTTCAGCGGTCTCCCACACGTCCTGCAAGTTGTTGATTCCTGGATAGAATAAGCAAAATGTATTCAGAAGTGTGGAGTGTGCAGGAGGAAGATTTCCATATGATTCATATTTAACGTTAACTTCAATTCTGTCTTAACATTTATGAAGGTAACACTGATCTTGGCCTGACCTTGACACCACTTGTAGACCAGCAGTGGTGGGGGTTCAGTGTCTGCGGGTTTGATCCAGGGTGGGAAGAGGCGTCGCTTGTCAGCCTCGTACCACAGGTACTGGTCGAGGTAGGCGTCGGTGATCTTCTCCAGAGGCTCGACATCATACACGGGCACCAGGTGGCTGTACAAGTCCATGAACTCGATTCCCACCTGGAAAACAAAAAAAGAGTTTGTTTAAAGACGAGCAAGAATGACAGGTAAAAAATGTATTTACATGTTGGTAAGTGGTGACATTGCAGCTATCAAACGATCAACATTCATAGTCTGAGTCTCAGTCCTGACCTCTTTGAAGGCTCTCTGTGTTAACAGGTGACGCTTGATCCTGGACAAAGCTTCGTGAGGATTGTCGTACGCCTGCTCGATCAGCCCCAGCTCCTCCCTCTGACTCTGGTTCAGCCGAGACTTCACACTGGAGGAGCACAGACACGATCAGTCATGATGTACATATAAATACAGGGCAGCAGTGTGGATTAAGACATTATGCTAAAGCGTACACACATAAGAATGTTTAACTGTTAGAGAGCCCACACATGAAGATAAAAAAAAATCAGGCATTCAGTTTCAAACGTACTGTGTGTGGTTTGCTCTTATAATCTCAACACAGCTCACCACACACACAACCATTCTGTCACACCACTGATCCAGACTCTAGTCCTCCAAAACAGAAGTCTTGCAAGCTACATACACTATTTCAACATAAACCCCCTGAATTTGAGTCTTCTTCTTGAAATTTCATCAACAGATGTTTGACTTTTTACCTGTACGCCTCCTTGAGTCTTTCCAGGGCGAGAATGAGCAGCTTGGTGTCGTGTTTGTAGGACAGTGGAGGGAACGGGATCGGCGAAAACCTACGACTCTCAAGCCAGTGAACAGTGGTGGTGTAGATCGCAACTGCCTCCTCAGCTGTGATGTAAGGCCCATCCTGTTGGCAGAAAAATAACTCTTCATTAGAGCTGTCAGATGGAACAAAAAAGGCTTTTGTGGCCTGGATGTAGGACTGCTATTTCTAAAAGTTATGTTCATGGTTTAGCCAATACATGTCTGGGCTGTTAGGAGCTCAAAGAAACAAAGAAAAAAACAGACAAACAGAGCAACAATATTTCCAAATACAAGACTTAATGTCTGGGTGGTGAGATGCTGACTGCATCTGCAGTCAGCAATAAAAGAGTCACCATTCATTTCAATATTCCTCCAGTTCTTACGCACAGGCAAGCAGACCAATGCAAGTGCGCCTTTGTAGGAGGATTTCATTCAAAGCTTCACTTGTTTGATACAAACAGGTTGAAAACCAGCTCCAACTATGGGGTCAGCTCAATTTAACGCTGTATTCCAAAGACAACACTTCATTGATAAAGAAATCAAGTGAAATCGAAAAAAGTTTAAATAACTTATAATTTATTATTATTCTGTGATTCTTTTCCCCCCATTACCTTCAGGTAGTTGTGCTGTCTCTCCTGCTCAGCTTTCAGGTACAGACGGGTCAGCCTCCCCAGGTTCTTCTTACACACCGTCTTGTCCACGGTGGCACCACGGCGGATTCGCTCACGGTTGTAGTGAGCGGTGTTGGTCCACCAGTCAGCTTTGGCCTTCACGTAGCGCAGGATCATGTTTTCGATGGGTGTGGGCAGGCCTGGCACCTGTGATCAGGTAAATGAGTTCACTTTTAGCTGATTTATTCCTACTGTAGCAAATGAAGCACGATATGTCCTTGAATCTGTGATCAGGCCTTGCTTAAGACTTACTCATGAAAGCAATGAATGCTCTAATGCACTCACCTTCCAGGGGATGTTGGCCTTCCAGCACCTCCAGGACTCACTGAGGTGCTGCAGGATGGTTCTGGCTTTGTTCTGCTTGATGCCTTCAGGCATCATGTCCAAGATGTCGTGCATCACGGCAGCACGCAGCTCCAGGTCGAAGTGAGACTCCACACGCTGCTTGGTCACAGTCTTTGCTACACCCTTAGAGTGACGTCCTGTTGGAGTAAATGAAGAGGTTGTCAGGTTCCTGCCACTGAAAACCCCTGTACACCATATCAATTTGTTGACCAATGAGTTGCTACGGCCAACAGGGCAGTAGAAGAGGTGTTCACATACCTTCAAACTGCCTGGCCAGCAGATTTCCAAGCCACCTCTCCAGCAGTGGAGTGATCCCTCTCATGAAGAACAGCCACACTCTCCAGCCGGGAGCCCAGAAGCCACAGCCTGGGCCTTTGCCCACAGGACCCTGTAAAAAAAGAAAGGACACAAATGAGTCTAATTTTGTGTGCAGACCTAAAATGACACATTGAAAGTAGTGGAAAATAAAAAAAAAATTCTGTACGCTAAAAATCAGAAACAGCAAAAATCTTTGGATATCTACTTCTTAGGCAGCTGTGTCGAACAGGGACAGTTAAGTCCAGAGTTATTGAAGAAAAAGTAGAGCAAATTAACATGTGTTTACTTACAGTGTTGAAGCGATAGTAGATGAGATGTTTCAGATCTTTGCACATCCTGATTTGTCTCATCAGCTTGTACTTGTAGCGGTACATTCCTGTCAGCTGACCCACATGAGCAAAGATGTACTGCAGCCCGTCAGCCAACTACAATATGGAGGGAAACGATGAGATGATTCATATTTGAAAACATTACACTTATTCACATCAAACTTTAATTTAGATTTTAAAAAATGGGACATGCTCTGCTGAATTTATGCTGAACAAACCTGAAAGGCATCAACATTTCCCAGCCTGTACTGGACATGGCTGTCCACCACCAGTTTGCTGAGACGAAGCACCTCTCTGCACAAGTGGAAGGCATTACCGAATCTGGACTTCTTTCGCTCCTTGGTAACAGAAAAGAAAGCAAAGTTGTAGTTTAACTACTGTGTGAAACCTTCATAAAAAGGTTGATGGATTTTGGCGGTGTAAAGCCTACATCATTTTATTTTTGGCACATTGAAAATGCTAAAAAGATCAAAGAGCACACAGTTTTTTTTTACTTTTGTGGTCAGAGTCTTGACAGGCTTCAGATTGAAGTTGTAGTCCAGATGCAGGTAGTTGAGGTTCTTTCGGTGGATGAGGAGATTGAGCATGTTGTAGCCCTGTCTACACACCTGCAGACCCACCTCCACCCAGTCCAGCTTTGTGGACTGAAAGAACTTGGTGGCTTTGAAAGAGCGGAACAGATACCTGAGAAACAACAGAGGGATCGACTTTACTTACAAAAGGGAAGAAACGAGGAAACGAGGAGATTCAGTTGGAAATGCTTGTACACAGTAAATCAAGCTGAAGTGTCAGTTGCAGCTCACCTCTTCTTCTGGGCTTTGGGTGGTCTGTGCTTCAGGGCATTGAGCACATAGTACTTGAGCAACTTCTGATACGACACACGCACTTTCACTGGCTGTCCTGCAGGGCAGTGCTCACGGTACCTGTAGATTAATGCAAAGTGATATTTTCACAACTAATAGATTTCACAAAATTTCACAGAATTAATCTCTTCATTTTTCAACGACAACAAGTCACTCCTGAACGTGTCTGATGTCCTTACCAGTTCTTGACCAGGGGGATATCAATGGCACGTCTTGTGCGGCCAGATCGGAGGTTAAAGGGTCTGGGTGCCCACAACAGAGCAATGCCATTGGCTGTGTGGTCTGTGTAGAGTGGGGTTTCCTTGAGGAAGGGCTCCACATACTCAGGCAGCTCAAACTCCTCATCATCATCAGGAAGAGGCTCCTGACTCTGGGTAAGTGGCAAGAATCACATGAAGATTAAAGAATGAGTTCACACTAAGATGTTAATACAACAGCTAAATGTTTAATGGGGGGCGGGGATCTTATTGGTTCCTGATTAAATTCACCCCAAGAAATCTGCACATTAAAAAATTAGAAATGTCTGATCAGTGAGGAGCAAACTGCAAATGCAGCCAGCAAAATAAGTCACCATTCATTTTAATATTCCTCTAGTTCTTACGCACAGGCAAGCAGACCAATACAAGTGCGCCTTTGTAAGAGGATGATCAAAACATGTTTATAGTTTCAAAGCCAGTAAAGATAAAAGATGTGCAGCCAGGCCTGATCATGCCCACATACCTTGACAGAATGTCTGTGAGAAATGGGGTTGATCAGTGGATCAAAGTAGAACGCTGGCAGATCTGGATCCTCGGTCTTGATGAACACCACATTGGGCGTGTGATACCTGCAGGAGTAAAAGTATCCACTTACTTCAAACAACCAAATTATTGAAGTTAGATGAGCAAAGAATTTACAGCCTTTTCAAAGACGAAACAGATCAACTTTTTCATTCATTTCTCACCAGGTCAGGTGGACATGATGCGGCAGGTTGTTGTACAGGTAGGGGAAGGCAATTTTATACTCTGTCCTGATTGGCTGCCGGATGATGATTTTGTTGATGTCATTGAACTCGTTCCAGTCTTCATCCCTAAAGATGGCACACATCATTTAGCATTTAATATCAATCAGTGTTTTCATGAGGTTAGAGCAAGATTGATAAAGGTTTGTTAAAGGCAGGAGGTCTTTACTGGAGGTTGATGTCCCTGACCAGCGGTTCAAACTTCGGCCCCCCTGGGATGGCCATGTTCAAAGCCTTTGAAGTGAAAAAGGCCTTCAGGTCAAACAGATAAAAGTAGTTAAAATCCACCAGGTCTGTCATCAGCTGATTCGCCAGCCGGTACAGTGTTGACATCATGGGTAGAGTGAACTGCCAGCGACGGTAGGTGGTCCCATTCACAAACCTGAAAAGAACAAAAATTAGTTACAGTTTTAATTCACTTGCTTCATACCAGCTACAACATACACCTAAATTTTCCAACATCTTAAACAATGCCTCACTTTGTTGTGTCTTTGAGAGGCTGGTGTTCATAGAGCCACTCCGCACATGCCGAGTCCTCCTCTGGGTCCAACTCCATCTGAATGGCCTCCAGTGGCTCCACATCAAGGATGTTGTCAGCGTAGTCCAGAGGCGGCTCCTCATCATCGAATGGCGGGAATCGCATCCTCTTGAAGTGACGACGATCACGCTTCTCCCGACGCATCATGATCCACATGGTTCTGGGAGGGGGGTGAATTGGATACCAGTTATTTGACATATACTCAAATAAATGTCCACAATATCTGATGTGGAAATGCAAAAGACTGCACACAGGATGGCACAGCATGGTACCACACACTTTCTTACTTACCCCCACTGAGCAATGTAGACTGGCTCGATGACCCAGGGGATTTCATTCACAAAGGAAATGGCTCCAGTGATGTGGTAGAGGACAGGCACATCTCTGATCTGTTCCCAGGGCATGGGCATGTTTTCCAGCAACTTCAGCACAGCATGGGGCATGTACTTCAGTGCACTGTTAAGAAAATACAGGAATACAGGGTGCGTTATAGCAGTCATTCTAAACCTGTTTAATGAGATAATTATAGGTGTTTAAGAAAAAAAGGTTACATATGCACAATTTCCTCCAAAGACGTTAACTAGTCTTGACAAAACAACTTGACACCCCTCCACGGAATTTTAGAGTCCCACATTTGATAAAACACGACTTATGCTTACCCAAGGTACACCCTCTTGTCATGGCGAAACTTTCTGTTGGTCATATCTCCATGGTCCCTGATGATCTTGCGGACATGCTCAGGTGGCATGTCTTCCTTCTGAGCATCCACAAAGCCAAACTTTCTCTTCTCTGAATAGCGCTTTGCTTGCAAGTGCTGCCATTTCCTTGCTGTAAAATCAGAATATTTGGGAGGGGGGCATGTAAGTTTTTGAGTTTTTCATATACTGTGAACATGAATTGCCAGTCAACATACCTTTCTCTTGCAGTTTTTCCTCAGTCATGTAGTCTGGGACTGGCACAGGAGGGGGAACACCTGGTGGCATCCCAGGAGGGACCCCTCTGTAGGGGAAGGTAGCAGCCATGGCGCCTTACTAAAGTAGACGAAAAAAAAAAAAAAAAATTAGCCATCCTCGCTACTGCGTTGAGAGCGTAAGATTATCAGGACTGTCCGTTAGAAACTCTGGGACCACTATCTGATGTCGGACTAAAGATACCAATACATAGGAAAGAGCAAAGTTGGCGGGTCAGGAAGTAATTGCACATTTGTTTTGACCTGCACAAACATTCGCTGATGACTTTCCAATAAGTTCGCCTGTAAACCACCACTCACAACCAATGATAAATATAAGCTGCTACATTTCAGATTATACCAAAGTGAAAAACATTGAATGAATATAAACTTGTTAACTTCTCATCTCACTGTATTAGACTAGTTTACACAGTTTGTGATGTCTTTAAAATTTAAAACATGGCTTTATCGAACCAGTTTACTCGCAGCAAGGTAACTAGTTAGCCCAACAACATGGCTCCCCGTGCGGCACAAACTGTTCAGTTGAACGCCACTTTGAGTAAACAGCAGCCAGAACCTAAGTATTCAGACTAAAACCAGAGGGAAAAAACACCTGAAATTGTTGATAATCTTTAAGAACTTTCCCACCAATAAAGCGACACATTACAGTGACAAAGGCACAATCGATTCAACCTGGGCCCAGCGTGGATGAATCGCACAAAGCTAAACCTAGCATAGCAGCTAACAACTAACTGTTAAGTAACAAAAGCTGAAATGCGTGCACATTACATACCTTGCTACCTTCACTGCCAGAGGAACTTGTTAACTTGGTTAAATTCCTTTTCCACACCCAGTCATCTACCGGAACATTTCTGTTTCAAACGTGTTTTGTCCTTGTTTCGTTTCACAGTTGCGTTGATTTTGCCTCACTTAACTGCATCACGTACGACAAACGATGGCGGCCTCACGATGAGCGCAACTTAGCGGAACTCACAGACGTCGAGTACGCTGGATTCGAGGATTTCTTACCTCTTCACAGGCGGTGCTGCGGTGAAATCTACACAAACGTAGCACAAGCGCAACGTTGTAAGTACCCGGATGACAATGTTTCCGGCGCACTTCTGCTCCCTGCAGTTTTGGAGTACCAACTGCAGGTTGGTCAACCGATGGTGTCAACATACAAAATAAAGTTACTAGGGCCGCAGTAATTAAACAGGTTAAGTCAAGAAGATCGACTTATCTATCATCCGGGCAAATTTGAAAAAGAGTTTCTTTTTTTTTCTTTTTCCGTACTGTTGGCCATCATTTTCTGGCATTGATGTATGTGTAGAGAACTGAGAATAGTTAGTGTCTCCTACCAAGATATAATGAAGTTATAATTTTTCCTTGTCGATTGTAAATGAATTAACCTTGCTTGTGAAAATGATAGTCTGTGCATTACTATTAATGTCATCCCATTGCTCTGATGATGACAGAGGTTGCCCGATCTGGGTATCATTTTTTTTGTACTTAAATAACCCATAATGCATAATTAACAGATTGATCGACATAACACACGTTTATTTTGTATTCAGGGTGTGCAAGTGGTTAAAAAAGAGCAAATTGTCGCAGTTTCTTTATCGGAATGCATACTAACCATAATTTAATAAAACGTGCTATAGTTATTTGTTTGTTTGATTCTCTTTTTGAATAATTTTACAGTAATCAAAGAAAATAAACTTATCTGTCAAATCTAAAGCTTTGTTTCCAGGTTGATTATCTCTAATAATTTTTGGCTATTATTTCATCTTAACTTGTCACACGCGTCGCATAATTGTTGCAGATATCACTTTTATTCTGAAAATATTTACCGGAAAAGTCATAAAGGGGATGCAGGTCTGGGTCTGACCCATAGACTGTATAAAGATCTGAACCAAGTATTCAACTCGTTGAAAACACATATCGTTGAGTTTTCGCACAGACAGTGGAAAGTTGTTTTGTTCTCTTCTAGCCGAGTGACTTTTAGCAACGTGATGGCATCTGGTGACGACGTACGAGAAAATGTGAAGGTAAAACTGTCAGGTTAACAATTATATTTTGTTACCTTACGAAGTTTATCAATACGCTTTTCCTGACTTTGAACGAAAGCTCAGTTTAAGGCTCACTCAGATTGAAAATGCTTCTGTATTTCAGAAATTAATGCACACTGAAAATTCTTCAACTCAGTCTAACAGCAGTTGATCAGATTTGATTATGTTTGTTTAGACAAGTTGAAGTACACTGATGAACTTTAAAGTAAACAGCAAAATGACTTTTATCTCTATCATTGTGAAGTTAAGGATGCATCCTATTTCAAACATTAAAGCAACCAAGCCCTTGTAATATTAGAGAGACAGTGTAGTGCCAGATAGTTTTTTAAAGAAATGTTTGTCAACTGTATTTATTTATTTATTTTATTTTATTTTATTTTATTTTTTTTTTTGTGACAGCTTTCAATGTGACCATACACACATGTCAGCCTCTAAACAATCCATTAGAATTTAAAAGCATGTGCCAAAAAAAAGTTGTATGTTGACTGTCTTTCTTGTCAGAAATACTATGGCAGTCTGCTGGAGTCCACCTGTGATTTGAAAACAAGTGCCTCCGCCTGCAGCCTCTCTTGCCGCCCGATGCAGAGTGTATCAGATGCATTAAGCCTGGTTCATCCGGAGGTAACCAAAAAGTACGACTGGCAATCTTCCCTCACGTTAACTTTTGCACCATTACCACCTTTAGCAATAACTGAAATTTTTACATTTTGCACAATTTCAATTAGTCAACTTCCTTCTGCATGTTACATTGGATGGTTTCGAGAATCAGATCTGCGGATTTTTGCCCTACTTCGGCATCCTTTTTTTTCCCCAGTCATCAAGGAGTATAAATGACTGAACACAAATGGGACATATATAAAACCCTCAATCATTAAGATAACAGGGTCAATTAACAGGTTATTAAGTCTTTGATCTCCAGCACCAGTCTCTTTAATAGTCACAATGACTCAGCTGATCACTTTTCTCTAATGACTTGTTGGATTTAATGTTGGTGGTTAAACACATAGTATGTAACAGTATGCAATGTTTGATGTATTTAAGAATGTGTTAAGTTACTGCATGTGCCATAGGGTTTTTTTCCCAGCTGCAAGGTAGATTTCATCTCAGAATAAATAAAAGGTTGCATTTGTTGACAACAAGAAGCAGATATCCATCATTTTCCACATTTCAGTGCAAATTGACTCTCTGAATATTTTGAGTAAAACTAATTAGAAATGACACATGCTTCTCAGTCTGTCGTTATCACAGTGCAGGATCACAGTGAGCTGTTTGTGATGCATTTTTTGTCATCACTGATACTTTCCTCCAGATTCTTTGGTTGTGGTCTTCCCTTTCCAGCGAAGCTTGAAGGCTGCAAGGTCCTGGACCTCGGCAGTGGCTATGGCAGAGACTGTTTCGCCTTCAGTAAACTTGTTGGGCCGAGCGGACATGTGACAGGGATCGATATGACGGAGGAGCTGGTGATTAAACATGCTTTCACACATATTAGATGTCTCTTTAACTTTGATCTTTGTTCTGACTGAGACTGTATTCCTTTAGGTCAGAACTTCTCGTCAGTACATTGAGTATCATCGAGAGAAGTTTGGCTACAAAGAGCCCAACGTGACATTTGTCCAGGGTTACATGGAGAAGCTCAGTGAGGCTGGAATACAGAATGACTCAATGGATGTTTTGCTGTAGGTTTAAGCATGGAAATGGGTCTGCTAATAGTCTCGGTGGTCTCTTATACAAGAGTATAATATTAATTTTCTTTGTTTGTATCCAGATCCAACTGTGTCATCTGTTTGTGTGCTGATAAAAGAGCTGTCCTGCAGCAGGCCTACAATGTCCTGAAGGTAGGTCTGAGGAATTTATATCTTCTTTTAATGTATACAAAATCAAATATACTGTATGTGGATGTGCTGTTGATGGTTCTTACTTCACACAGGAGGGAGGTGAGCTCTACTTCAGTGACATGTATGCAAGTAAAGTCATTCCTGATCACATGAAGCAAGATGCAGTCCTGTGGGGTAAAATAACGTTTATGACATTTATGACATAGATTAGATGGAGATCATGGGTATTTGAATATTTGCATTACCATCCATCATCATCTTGCTGTGACCTCTTTGTTTTCTACAGGTGAAGGAATGGGTGGCTCTATGTTTTGGCCGGACTTCATTTCATTGGCCCAAAGCGTTGGCTTCAGCACTCCACACCTTGTTTCAGCAAGCCGCATTGTGATCTACAACAGTGAGCTCAAAGAAAAAGCAGGTACCCAAAGGAAATGTACTTTTTAAGACTTGAGATAAGATACCATTCTACTATTGAGCCATGTTTTTATTTTTGCAGGAGACATCAGTTATGCTTCTGTCACTTACCGACTCTTTAAGCTGCCGAAAACATCAGCCCTATCTGCAGCGACTGTGACCTACAAAGGGACTGTGGCAGGTTTCCCAGATCAGCTGGACTTTGATTCCATCCACAGTTTTAAGGTATGATAAATGTTACATAAAATACTTATCTGCCCTCTAAAATGTAAAGGTAATTGTTGATTGTCTCCATTTTCATGTATATCACATTTAGATATCCAGTCTGTTATGTTGTCAAAAACATGATTTTTTTTTGTGCTGTGCAGAAAGATGTGGTGACGGAGGTAGATGGAAAGATGGCAGCAGTCCTCCAGAATTCCCGTTTTTGTTCAGATTTCCAAATCCAGATATCTGATGAACCAACTCAGACCTGCACAGCTTCAACAAAGCAGGTAGATAAAATGCTGAAAGCTTTTATTATGAAAGGATAACTACTAACTTCCTTCAGGCGCCAACACAACCTGTGAACACATTGCTTCCTAATGGACAGGGTGAATTAATCAAGCATTTTTACCCTCATTTCATTTAAAATACAGTGGTAAGATGTTTTGGTAACAGAATTTTTGTTTGTTTCTCACGTAAATTTCTCCACATTTTTCTTAGATTTGCCACCTCGATCCATTTCTGCTGGCTGACAGGATGGGATCCTCTGTAAAACAGTGCTCCAAAACAGGCAAATGAAGACAAAGCTGAACTCTGCTTTAAGGACAGAGGGTAACAACAGTATTGAAATGAACCCAAATCGACCAGTTCTGGAACAGAAGCATCACCTTTTTGTTAAATCACATTTTTAATGGAGTTAAGAACGATTCTTGAGTTTGAGATATGAATAATCTGACTAACATCTGTTTAAACCTCATAACTAATAATACCTGAAGATGAATTTTCTATCAATAATAACACAAGTTCAGTAACAGAGATAACACATTTGTACTGAATTCAATAAGCCTTTTAACAAAGTTCAAATGTTTCTACTTGCTTGCTTATATTTAATGCTACATGCAGCAGATACCAGGAGTCATGAAGAATATATGTTCTTCATGAAAATATAGTATTTGCACGCAGTGTCATAAATAAGGCAAAAGACTGAATTCATAACCCGAGTTCAAAAAAGTGGAAATATGAAACCAAGCACAGTCTCTGGTGTCAGTAACTGCAAATGTTTAATCATGTCTTCAGATGATTTGTTTACATTTGGTCAGAAAATGTTTTCAAAAGCAGTTGTAACAGAAATGGACGATGTTGCACCTACAGACCAATTTCAGTAAATTTAAGTATTTCAGATTTGTCAAATACCTTAGCTTTTGTAATATATTTTAAAATATCTGGAGTAAATAAAAGGTTGAAATCTTAGAAGTGCTGCTATTTTATCAAATCATGAACTTCATTAAAAAAAAACAGCTTTCCTTTTGGCTGAATGACACTGGCTGACTTCAATCAATCAATCAATTAGTCTTTATTTATATAGCACCAATTCATAACAAACATTATTGTAGGACACTTTCCAAAAACTGAAATTTTAAAGGCTTAAGTTCTGCCGTAAACAATAATGACTAAGCTCCCCTCTATTATCATTAACATCTTCATCACAGCGTTTGTGGAGCGCTGTTTTCTAACCTTTGACCTGAAATAAGTTACTCATAAATAAACTGAAAGTAAGACAGAGTGGAATGTGTTTTTGAGAGAAGAAATAACATTAAAACACATTTTTTAAAACAATAACCATTAAAGAAATCTTTTAAAATGA
Source organism: Labroides dimidiatus (assembly GCA_030710495.1). Classification (NCBI taxonomy): domain Eukaryota; kingdom Metazoa; phylum Chordata; class Actinopteri; order Labriformes; family Labridae; genus Labroides; species Labroides dimidiatus. The sequence continues at coordinate 6,990,652 of CM061154.1, read as the reverse complement.
CCGTAAAAGGAAACAAAGTCTGGAGGAAGAAATTTAAAACAAATGTTTTGTTTGGAATATTAACCAAAGACTGACAGCTGGATCTGCTGTTTGGTAGTTACACAGAACATTCACTCAGAAGAACACCATGTGAACATTTAACAGAGCTAAAACAGAGCTCTGAGTACGAGCAGTCTGATGGGCTCTCAGATGCCCTGAGGCAGTGAGGGAAGCGAGGTCACCGTTAGATGGAGAGAAAAGATGACGGCCTGCGTGTTGCTCCTGGATACAGCGAGCCTCAGGTTACATCTGCAGCCAGCTCAGATCATCAGATCTAAACAGCAAGAAAGAAAAAAAAAAACATTTAAGGAAACCTGCGTTTTCTAAAACTGCAGACACAGGGTATCTAGAGGGTCTTAAAAAGTCTTAAAATATCTAAAACCCAACAATTTGAATTTAAGGCCTTAAAATGTATAAATTTCTCTTAAAATCTCATAAAATGTCTCAAATATGATTTCGAAAGATATTATTTAAAACAAATGCATAAACTTTTGTATTGTTTTTTAAATGTTTTGATTTTTTTGAGGGAGCTATAGAATTTATCGAGCACAACAAGCTTTTGTGCTGTGCCTGCACCATAGTGTGTTGCAGCCCTAGACTGTAGATAGAAAGGACGGTGCAGCTGTGCAGCTGTGCAGCTATGGTTTTGAAGCCGGAAAACCTGTCATGGGCCCCGCTATTGTGCAGGCAGAGTCTGCGCAGTGGAGACTGTGAGGGACTCTGAGTAAATCTGAGTGGAGCCAGGTGTCAAAAAATTTATTTATTTATTTATTTTCTGTCTACAGTCTAATCTCTTCTTAACTCTCTGTCATGATGTGTTATTATTGATTTATTCCTGAAAAAACTACTCAAGAACAGCAGCTGTCAATCATCGTTAAATGAGACGTAAAACCCTGTTCTTAACGTCCAATAACTAATGAAAAAGAAACTTTCCAGTAAAAAAAAAAAGAGGACTTGAACACAATACAGCCCAATAATATGTAAATATCACCACAGCATACAGATGAGGTACAAGGTGTATTAATTTTTTAAAGTTTGACCACATTCCATCTGGAATGAACAGCGAGGCAGAGTTTTTGACCTATACTGCAGCCAGCCACCAGAGGGAGCAGTTTTTTGTGCCGACCTCTGTTTGAGCCAAGTGAGATGACATCCATTTTTTTTTACAGTCTGTGGTTACAGCTTAGAGTCTGTGGTTTCAGCAGAGCTGTGAATAAATTCAAATACTGTAAAAATAAGCCTTCCAATTGTTAGTTAGTTGTTGAACATAGTGCAGCCAAGGAGAGATAATATTACTGTCAGTTGTTGGTGAGCAGTGAAATGGTGCCAAAAGGAGAAAAGTTCATAGTTTAAGCTCATGTACTGTACACAGAGTCAAATTAAATGACAGTGTAAAACTAGCTTGATAACAGCTGGACGTGTGAACAAACATTTGCCAGTGGTCTGCCTTCACAGCTTACATCAGTGCCATGTTCATAACTTGTGTCCACTGCCCTCAAGTGGCTAAAAAAGTCTGTTAGCACAAACTTCACAGCAAAAAATGAAGCTAATGGTTGTTCACATTAACAGTCTTGTGCATTGGCTTCAGTCCTTTTTATAAGAGAATTTTTATTCCTTCATGCCATGTAAAAAGTATCAGATCTGTGAAATTTTTCCTATATTCATCATGTTCACAGTGATCTCTGTAGTTGGTGTGAATTAGGGATGAACTCACTCAGCCTGTGTCTTTGTTATCGTCTGGCCAGTAGCCATCATCTCTGCGATCCGAGCCACTGCAGGATCGAACATCAGGCTAGCTGCTGCCACCACCACATTATCTCTGTTATTAAAAGAGGAATGAAGGGAATCAGTAGAAACAACACTCAGTCATATTCAATTGCACCATATGTTAATGGACTGATGCTTACTTTACATAAAACGCCAAGAATTTCCTTTCCTCCACTTTGCCTTTGAATAAGATTTCTGTGTATCCTTCCCCATAGCCTGGAAGAAGGAAACAGACTCAGTAAAGACTGGGTTGGAGAGTTATGACATAAAAGTGTCCGTTTCCAGAAAATACTCTACCAGAATATCTGATACTCTTCCCAAGCAACACTGTCCAGAAGAAAGGGACGGACTCAATTTTGGTCTGCTTTTTTAGCATGTTTAAGGCAGCCACTTTTCCTAAAGATTAGGACGAGAAAAACAGGGTTTGAGTTGAACTCAAGCATTCTTATTTTGCAACAGTGTGTTAAAACAAAGGATAAAAAGACAACATAAATGTAGTGGTAGTTCTTGGGTCTTTTAAACTGTTACCCTGAGCTTGTGACATTTGCCAGTGGCCAATGTTAACCCTTTGGTCCCCACGGATGGTCAGAGGGAAGGAGGTGACGTCTCCAGCACTGAAAACATCTGGTACATTGGTCCTCATGAACTGATGAAGATAAAGAAGTCAAAACAAATCATAACCACACAAACAAATGTGTATGTACGGCTGTCTGTTTGACTCAGCTACACACAATAAGCTGGAGAGTTTAAATACCACACAATAACATCCATGGTTGGCTGTAAAACAAACAGGCCGAGCTGTAAAGCCATATTAATGTTTCATTAGCTATGTCAATATCAAGGTTCAGCTGTGAGAGCTGCTCTTTGCTGAATGTGTTACCTTGTCAACAATCACAGCTTTCTTTGAATCCAGCTCCACCTCACTGTCAGACAAGAAGTCTGTGTTAGGGATTACACCTGAAAAAAAAAAGATTTTGGTTAGATTTTTGCAGATGAGTTCTGATAAGGTCTGAATTAAAAAGGGGATTTTTCAATTACCATAACAGACAAAGTTTTTTAGTGTAATTAAAAGGCTTCTTCTAATGAGCAGCAGCCCATTTGCCCCAGAGTTACGTTGTGTTTTATTTCACTTAATAAGCATAATTTTTAACACGTTTAGGTAAAAAAACACATTTACCAATTCCAGCGATCACCACATCAGCATCCAGGACTGCACCACTCTTCAGCACCACCCCCTTCACCTGAAAAAAAAGCACATTTAAGGAATAATTTAACACATAAGTTCAGTCCAATGTTGATTTTGGAGACTCAAAGCTTTCTGTGACATGTAACTGTGAGAAAAGTGTGAAGGAGAATATGAAGGAGAAGATAATCAAACAACTGGTGGCTGGATTCAGTTTTAAGGATTATCAGAGGGTCACGTGACATTTAAATACAACAGATCCATCGTTTTATATTTTAGGTTACTTCTGTGCTCCCTGTTCTTCATCAAGTTTTTGAGGGTCAGTATGACCATAAAGATCATTTGGACCTCTGAATTCCCAAAAAATAAAGTTTAGATTTTCCACTGAACTTCATATCCATTGTATTAAGCAGATGTTACGATGTTAGAAATGAATGTTGGTCGAGCTCCAACACTTTTTATAAATGAACTTCAAGCAGACAGCGTACATCCATACAGTTAAATACGTCCACCCTGTCATGGACACGGTTCAAAGTATAGTTATTACATTGTAATTACACAGGCTGACTGACAGGGTGGAGATTTTTAGCTAATGTGAGCATTTAATGAGCACATGGTGGACCTTCACTTAGCAACATGACTCAGTTAGCGAGCTGACTGTGTGCTGTTTAACAAATATATTTTACATTTCTCAAAGGTTTTTATATAAACTGATATTTCACGATGACAGAGTGAACATGTTAAGCTTAACAACATCCAACTACACAAATAACATGATGAACATGACTAAACATGAGTGTAAATACGTACTCTGCAGCTAGCCACTGTTTCAGCCTCCATTAAAGAGACAAACTGCTGCTAATAATGACACTGAAACCATCAGAGGGTTTCTTAAAGGGGCAGTGACCCCATAATGACAGGGTGGACGACAGCTTCAGGGACACAAATGTTCAATGTGATTATGAAAATAGAATAAACATGATTGAAATGACTCGTTTTATCAAATAGCGTGTTGTGGACAACAAAACCGTGGCAATATTTTTAAATTTAGTATCATTTAACCACTTATTACACACACTGCTGTTAGCAGAGCAGTGTCTGGGACATACCAAAAACAAGAACATCCAATGAAAAAAAAAAAAAAAAGATATAAAATGAAGGAAACACACTTTCAGAGACTTCTCCTCGTACTGATACGTGTACAAATGTTTGGTCACTTATAATAAGACCCCAGCGTTTCATTATTCTGCTACATTTTCATGATAACTGAGTGATTCTGACGAGGACACCAAAGGCACTTTATACTGATACTGACCCTTGAAATGTCTGCACTGAAGGAGTAAAAGCAGAGTTTACCTTTCCGTTCTCTCCTCTGACCTCAACAACTTCATCATTCATGTGGAACTTCACACCTTTTTCCTCTAACATCTAAAAAAAACCCAGAAAGAACAAATAATGACAAAATCATACTCTATACACAGTTATGACTATGTCACTATTTTGATTTACCTGCATACACATTTTTCCGATTTCTGGTCCCAGAGAACGTTCATACGGATACCTGCTGGTGCCAGTCATGGCCACACTGGCAGCTTTGTCTGATAAGAAAGATGCCACCTCCATACCTGTTATAATAAAACCCTTTAGTGGTCTCAAATTATAATGAAACTACAGGTGAAGTGAGGTGAGCTCATCTTGCCATGTCAAATATTTGAATAGCTTATTAAATAACTAGAGATGGTCATAAATAATTTAATGAAAACCCTTTAAGTATCTGATAAACAAATAAAAAAACAACCCTCTGCTTGCTTTTTAGAATTAAATATCTGTAACCTATGAAGGAGGCTCCGATTACAACAGCCCTCTGGCCTAAACAGGAGCTGTGAATCTCTTTGGCATCCTCATAACTCTGCAATAACTTCACTCCTTTCAAGTCTGAACCAGGACAGCTGAGCGGTCGTGCTCTGTAAAAAAAAAAAAAAAAAAAAAGATAATGTTCAACCTGTAGATTGCAGTGATCACATGAAAACCATAAAAGTCAGGAGTTATATATGAACATTGCTATTGTCTTTTGTTTCTTTGATATGATTCTCCTGCACAAGTGGAAGGCTTTGAGAGAATAGATGAAGAGTCTCACCTGCAGCCAGTTGAAATGAGCAGCTGGTTGAAGTGCTGCGAAGTGCCATCACTGAGTTTCACTTCCTTATTAGCCGGGTTAACAGACATCACCTGCAGCACCACAAATCTATTAGCAGGACCCAGGAATTAAACTGTTTTTATCACCTTTCATAAACGTGCTCCTCACCTCTTTCTGCGTCCACACTTCAATCCCATACTGCTGATAAAAGTCACTCGTCCGGAGCAGTATGCTGTCACTGTCCACATTCATGGCCTGACAGAGGGAAGACCAGTAAGCAAACACTTTTAATAAGCTGTGAGCAAACACTGACAGAAAAATTCACCCTCTCACAAGTGAGAAAACGGTAACCAGGTCTGAACACACATGAATATAGGTTCCTACCTTACTCAGTTTGGGTTTGTCAAATGGAGGCAGGCTGTCTTTGGTTATTATGATGATTCGGCCTTCGTAACAATTCTGCCGCAGTGTTTCAGCACAAACCAGCGATGCTGGGCCTGAAATCACAAAACTATTGTTTGGACAAATATTTTAAGGAACTAGAAGAAACAAACTATTACAACTAAACCATCAAATATGCTGCAGCAGGATGGACCTTAGTCTTTGATCCTACTGACAGATATTGATGATTTCCAAAAGTCATAAACATTGTTTTGAAAATTACAAAATACATGAGTGTAATACTGAATAATAAATATTGTTATTTCTTCAACCTGCAAGTCAGTTTAAAAAATGGCCCTCCTGTATTTATTAACATCAAACTTTTACCTCCTCCTATCAGCAAGATGGTGTGTCTGATGTCTGGCGCCATGCTGCACATCGCCTTCACCCGCCTCGTCAACTTCAAGGACTACGGAGACAGGCATGCCAGAGATTATTTCAACACAATTTACTTTACATCAGATAAAACCAAACGTTCCAAACTTTTCAATCCAAGTGTTCACTCTCACTTACATGTTTGTTGATTGAAACATACACTTTGCCATCCTCAACTTTCACCTTAAATTAAAAAAATACAGAAAGTTTTAGGGACAAAATGTAAATGAACAGATCATAGAATGACAGATTTCATGGGTCTGCCAATTAAATCAAAGAGAATTATGTAAAACAACAGCTATCTGAATCAACAGAGGCTATATTTGAATTTAGTATTTAGAAATATTGTGAGTTCCCATTCTAAAATCTGTATTTATTTATTCTTTTTTTTTTTTTTTACCAAACACATGGGAACAGTGTGAATATTCACAAAAAAATGTGTCTTAAGCTGCAGAGAATCACTCTCTTGGACTCCTGTTAAAGCAGCAGTGAACTAATTTAACTATGTTTTATTCACAAACACTTTTACCTTGTAACTAGGCAGGGAGTCCAGACCTGGATACTCTTCAATATCTCCAGTTCTGATATTAAAACAAGCTCCATGAAAGGGACATCTCACTCTGTCACCAACCAAGGCACCTGAGAGAGCATGCAGGTGTAATAACTTCAATGAAAATATTTTACAGTCAGAAATCAGATTTAAAAAATGAAACTAGCAGAAAGCTTACCTTTAACAAGGGGAGCATTGTAATGAGAGCACTGACTTCCTACTGCACTGTATTGACCCTGGATTCGCACCAGCAGCACCTTCTGGCCCCCCACAGTAACTTCCTTCATCCTGTGAAAAAATCAAAGGGGGCAGAGATGAAATGGAGAATGATATGTCTCAAACCAAAGGAGAAAATCTGTTTCACATCGATAGAGCACAAAAAAAAATATTTTTCCAGAAGGTAGAAGGGTTGAAGCTTACTGTCCATCTTTTAGGTCTGTCTCCTGACATACCATGTCAGTAACCAGCTCCTGCTCTTCCCCTGGCTCTTTACACTGATTCATCCTTGCAACACATGAGAAAAACACAACTATTGTTAAGTGCATCGGCTTGAATTACAGCTGGCTTTGTTAGCGCTGAACAACCAACAACAGTCATATGAGGGGCAGAAACAAGAGGTTTTGGGTTTTTTGCTGCAATATGTTGTCAAGGTAGATGTAATTGAAATACTTTTCTTATGTGTGTGAGGGTACTCTATACGGTCCTTTGGGTTTTGTTTGGCGCTATCAAACCGGTTATTTGCAGCTCTTACTTTCTTCTTGCATGTCAGTACCGACATAAATGACCATTTAATTTCGACACCAAGGAATAAAGCATGACTATGCATTTCAGGCCTGTGGTTCTTATAAAAACAATGCGTATAGTAAACTACATGATGATCATTTTAGCCTCATCTGAAACAGCATACACTAATCTCGCAGTTGAGGTGATGATGCTGAGTCAACAGAAGCGATGGTAAAGTGGACAAACACGATCAGGCAAACGCAGCTTTCCATAAAATTAACGATCACAATGAAAGAAGACCCTCTTTAAATGTCGGCTAACTGCACTCACCTGATTTCTTCCGCTAAGAAACAGAAATGATGGTCCTGTCAGACTTTCAGTTGTATCCGCAGAAGAAAGACACTAACGTGGGTTGTTCAACACGGGTTCTGCCCGCGTGACAGCCAATGGGAGCCATTTGCTCTCCACGAGACCCTCCCCCAACCAACCGTGGCCGAGGAGGGAAGGAACTGATTATCTCTTCGCTAATATCACTGTAAACAGAAGGACCGCGGTGTCACACCTGTTTTTTTTTTTGTTTTTTTTTTTATCAGAGCGCAGATGTGCTGCAACGATCGGAAAACACAACAATGTTACTAGTCTCTCTCACCCGGTCAGCACGTGATACTTTTTTATTCCCCTGCAGTTTTGCAGTTTATGGTACTCCCTCACAGAACTGTAGTGGGGTCAATATCTCTGTGCCTTTTGGTGTCCTGTACATGAATAGCTCAGTTGACATTTTGATTTAACATTAAAAAAATGCTGTGACAGGGGTTTGCTATTGGGCTAAGTTTCTATATGCCAAATAAAGCATTATTATTGTTCTCCAAAAATATTTTCTGTATTTTTTCCGTTTTATACAGGAGGATGCATGCCATTTTGCTATGTCCCCTGCACTGCTCACTCAATTTTAAAATGGGTAGAATAAAGTCAAAACGTGGTTTTTGTTTTGTTTTTGAAATAAACATATATTATTTTTAGTTCATTAACATATTACATAGATTAAGTGTCTTACGTAATAAAAAAAAAGAGTTTACCTAAGTCCCTGAAATGATTGTCCACCCTGACGTGTCGTTTTTAGCCTATTAATCTATGCTATCAATTAATTAAGTTTTGGGCTATGGAGGTAAAATGTCGCCATCTCTTGGTGAATTTAATTCATAACAGTCAGAAGATAGGATAAAATAAAATAAGATAAATTAAGATAATCTCTAATTTGACCCACATTAGAGAAATTAAAAATGTTACAGCAGCAAAATACAATGTAGGAATAGAACCTAAATAATGTAAAAACAAGTATTAAAATAGTTAAATATAGAAATATGAATATTAGTTGTAGTTGTATTTGCATTAATTGTAATTGAATCTGTGTGAGTGTAGTATTTTCATTAATTTCATGTTTCCTTTTTGGGGGGTGAACCTCAAACCTGTCACTCAGTTCTGCTCAGTCCTGTTAATTTGTGATCTGACTCCAACAGACTGATTTATTCACCAAGTTAACGCAGCTGTGCCAAGTGCGTAAAATGCGCACCGCGCACTTCGATCAAAATGCTTTGAGATACCTTCAACAAGTTGTTTTTTTTATATATATATAAAACTCTCATAAATCTCTGAGTGACCAGCAGTAGCGGTCTTCAATAAGTAAAAAATAAAATTACCATTATGATTTATTAGTAGTTCAGAAAGCAGAGGTGAGAGGTTAATTTTGTTGTTTTACTTTAATTTTGTTGTTTTACTGTCTTAATCACTGTTTTTATTCTTAATCGCTGTTTTTATTGTTTTCATGACTGTGCACTTTGAGATTTGTTGCAAATGTAAAGTGCGTTATAAATAAAATCCATTATTATTATTATTAGATCTGACCTTAGCAACCGTGGAATCCTCCGCGCGCGTTCTCCGTCTCCAGGTGCATCGTTTATATCAAAACACTTTCCAAAACATCCTGACGGCCGAGATACACTTTTCACGAGTTTTACTCAGCGATTTGTGCAGATTCATTGCTTCTACTGAAGATTTATTCAGCTTTGTCAAGAGGAAAACACCCCCGGGAGCTCCGAACAACAGTTTCATCAGCTTCTACCAGGGAAAATGTAAGAAATTAAGACTTTAAAACTTTTACGGGCGAGACTTCTGAAACCTCAGTTAGCTAATCCTCAAACATGAAAGTAGCTAAACTGAAAAAAGTATCATATCTAAATCTAGAGCCGGATTAATTATTGTATCTTAAATGCACAGGTGTGCTATCAGCACGTGTCAGATTATTAGTTTAACATGAATTTTGTCTGAAATCAAAAGGTCCGGTTTAAAACCTGAGCTGATCACGATCACACACCATACACAGTTTTATGTTTGATTGTTTTCACGAGTAGAAAGGTGGTGTTCTGAGACCATAAATGTAAATATTAATGTTGGATTATTTGCATTGATTTATGTTCGGACTAAACGAAAGTTCAAAGTGTCCTGATGAAAGCCTCCGAGGTCTCTTTAGGTTGAGGGACAGTTTTAAAGAGAGTCTTTGTGTCAAAATTTAGTTTTTCAGACGAAATATTTAAATGTTGTTCACCTGTGAAATTTTCCCGTGTAGAGTTAAGATAAACAAAAACTGAACACATTTGGGATTATTTTTAAGGAGGGGGGAAAGGGGCTGTGTAAATAATAAAATAATAATGAATAAAAAAAAAACATTTAGTTTCCTGCAGAAATATTGTGAATTCATACACTGTTATGCAGAGTATCGTGAAGTATTTACTGACCATCTTAAATTTAGCCTCAAAAGCTGTGAAATAGAAACTTAATGTGTTTAATTCTCATCATCGGTGTTTACTAATATTTCATTAGATTATCTGCCAAATGTGAATTCACAGTCATTTGATTTTAAATGATTCTGGAAACATGAGAGTGTTAAAAAGCTGACAGAGCTGAGAGCCTGAAGATGGTGATCTACGAAAGGTTTGATCAAAATCTGTTGTTTGGGGTCTTTATTGTTCTGAGTTATTTCTATTTAAATATTTTCCCATTTGTTAATATAAAAAGAAAACCTCAACAAACTGCTCATGCAGTTTGGGGTATGGAGGTAAGTTGTGGTTGTTCAGCTTGTTTCTGCTCAGGGGCCTCAGGGACAACAAAGGGTTAACAAAACTTTTACATTAGCGTTACTCCAATAACAAGACTTTCTTATTGCATGCTAGGGTATCAGTATCACGTGTGTGCATAAGCGGGTTGCATACTACTACTACTACTACTACTACTACTACTACTACTACTACTACTACTAATAATAATAATAATAATAATAATAATAATAATAATAATAATGTCCACAGCTATTACTAAAGCATGAAATGTGTTAAAAACCACAACAACTGAAACAAAACTGCACAGTGTCATCTGGTAGATTTATAATTAAAAATGTGAAAGGTATGACTCTCCAGATGTTTCAGCAGATCAAACTTGGTTCTCTGTTTACAGCTGAAATCCTGATTTAAAATAGATGCAGATAATCAATGTTAATTTCACAGGTGTGCCACATGTGTAAAATGAGTTTAGGTCGACAGCTAAGCGCTCTGTGGAGAGTTAACGATGGAGGCATTTCCATTTTAAATGTAGAAACATGAAGAGGTTGTCCAGAGTCTCTGCAGCCCGTCTGATGCTTCTCTCATCAGAGAATAAATATCTGATGTTGAAAAATAAAAAGTTCACAGAGTCTGAAGTTCTCTCATGTTCTGCTGATCTCCAGATGCCGAGTTCCTCCTCCAGACCAAAGCGCTGTGCCGCTGCTGCCAGGAAGCGTCCTGGGAAGAGGAAGAGGAGATCCGTGCCCCGTCCTCCTCCTCCTGCCAGACCTCCAGCAGAGAGGGTCCCAACCAACAGACATCTCTCTGCTGTGATCCCATCCGAGGACCTGCCAGTGGCCTCGCCTTTGCCCCCTAGAGCTGATGACCCGCTGGTGTCTTCTGCTGAGTACCCTGATGGACCAGTGATGATCCACAACCGCTCAGTGGAAGAATACCAGCAGACTTACCACCAGGAAGCGGATCATCTGCTCAGGGACCTGCGAGGACGCCCAGTTCCCTATAATTTGGCTTTGGGGCTCCAAATCAAATACAGGCTGTGGAAGAGACTGAACAACCCACAGTTCACCGAGTCTGTGGATGAAGACGGCCGTGTTCGTGTGAGTGTGGTGCGCGTGGCAGGACGCTGTCCTCCCAAGCATCCTCAAGTCAACATGGAGGGAGAGCCAGCTCCCCAGCAGCTGGCTCCTCCGAGGAAAAGAGCCAAGAAGTCAAACTAAAATGACGCCTGTAAATATTAGATTAGATAAAGTCATTTTAGTCCCTGACTTAACAAAAGGCTCTTATACCAACACTCCACCTCCACCAACATGACAGTCCGACACAGACCTCTGACCTCTGGCAGCCAGCTTCCAAGTTCCATCCTGCTGTGTTCGTCTCCTCCACCAGCCACAAAAAATATAACTCGACAGCTGCCTGCTGATCCATCTTCCACCTGAGGACAGCAGAAAGCTAAAAATGATCACCGATTTTGTCCTCCAACTGATTTCGTCCTTCAACCGAAGCTTCCGCCAGCCGCCTGCTGATCCAGCCTCCACCTGTGGGTGAAGGCTGGATCAGCGAGCAGCTAAAAGAAACTTCTCGATCAAACATGACACCAACCACAGCCTCCATCAGCTGCCTGCTGATCCATCTTCCACCCGAGGGCGGCAGAAAGCTGAAAATAAGACACTTCACCCCCGATTTTGTCCTTCAACCGATTTTGTCCTCTCAGCGGCCTGCTGATCCAGCCTCCACCTGTAGGTGAAGGCCGGATCAGAAAGTGGCCCAAAATACCGATCTGACACCGGACTTGTCCTCAGAGAAGAATCCACCAGCAGCCTGCAGATCTACCCTCCACCTACATGTGAAGGATTGATCAGCAAGCAGCTAAAAGAAACTTCTCATCACCAAACTTGACACCGACCACAGCCTCCATCAGCTGCCTGCTGATCCATCCTCCACCTGAGGACAGCAGACAGCTGAAAATAAGATACTTCGTCACCAATTTGTCTCCTGACCAGTTTCCACCTGCCACCTGCTGGTCCGACCTCCACCAGCAGGTGGCCAAAAACAGCTCCATCACCAGCCTGTCCATCAAGCAAAGCCTCCACCTGCTGCCTGCTGATCCAGCCTCCACCTGCGGACAGCAGACAGCTACAATAAAGCTCCAACAAACAAAACCTCAGCTTCAGCTTCTCCACCAGCGCCTGCTGATCCAGCCTCCACCAGCAGAAGGCTGGAAAATTCCCCAAACATCTAAACCTCCAAGCAAAGCCTCCACCAGCTGCCTGCAGACAGACAACACATCCAAACAAACGCTCACGTTACACCAAGAGCTTCAGTCATGCTTCAACCCCAAGAGGTTTAATATCAACACTGATCAACCAGCCTCATCCAGAAAGCTGCCGAGTCCTTTTCCTGCAGACTGAAAAGACACCCCGTGTACGGATTCATCCTCCAGCCTTCCTGCAGACCCAGCCATCATTCTCTACATGCAGCTCCACCTAAAGACATCTGCAGCCTGCAGCCTCCTCCACCTGCAGAAAGAAACCTGCAGCCTCCTCCACCTGCAGAAAGAAACCTGCAGCCTCCTCCACCTGCAGAAAGAAACCTGCGGCCTCCTCCACCTCCAGAAAGAAACCCGCAGCCTGCTCCACCTGCAGAAAGAAACCTGCAGCCTCCTCCACCTGCAGAAAGAAACCCGCGGCCTGCTCCACCTCCAGAAAGAAACCCGCAGCCTCCTCCACCTGCAGAAAGAAACCTGCAGCCTCCTCCACCTCCAGAAAGAAACCCGCAGCCTGCTCCACCTGCAGAAAGAAACCTGCAGCCTCCTCCACCTGCAGAAAGAAACCCGCGGCCTGCTCCACCTCCAGAAAGAAACCCGCAGCCTCCTCCACCTGCAGAAAGAAACCTGCAGCCTCCTCCACCTGCAGAAAGAAACCTGCGGCCTGCTCCACCTGCAGAAAGAAACCCGCGGCCTGCTCCACCTCCAGAAAGAAATCCGCAGCCTGCTCCACCTGCAGAAAGAAACCCGCGGCCTCCTCCACCTGCAGAAAGAAACCTGCAGCCTCCTCCACCTGCAGAAAGAAACCTGCAATCTGCTCCACCTGCAGAAAGAAACCTGCGGCCTCCTCCACCTGCAGAAAGAAACCTGCAATCTGCTCCACCTGCAGAAAGAAACCTGCAATCTGCTCCACCTGCAGAAAGAAACCTGCGGCCTGCTCCACCTGCAGAAAGAAACCTGGGGCCTCCTCCACCTGCAGAAAGAAACCTGCGGCCTCCTCCACCTGCAGAAAGAAACCTGCAATCTGCTCCACCTGCAGAAAGAAACCTGCGGCCTGCTCCACCTGCAGAAAGAAACCTGGGGCCTCCTCCACCTGCAGAAAGAAACCTGCGGCCTCCTCCACCTGCAGAAAGAAACCTGCGGCCTCCTCCACCTGCAGGAAGGAAGGAAGAAAGGAAGAAAGAAAGAACCCTGGCCAGGGGAAAGTCTTTACCTGCAGCTCCAGAAGTCCTGACACGTCTGGATCTGCAGCTCTAACCTCTGTGAGCAACAAGAAACCTGCAGCCTGCTCCACCTGTAGCATGTCAGAGATGTGCAGCTAAACCTCCAACAGCAACCTCATCATCTGAAGCCTCCTTCACACAACCAAGTCCAGACCTCCACCCAAAAGGTTCACCTCCAGCTCCATCCCCAGGCTTCAGGTTATCACACACACCTGCAGCTTCACCCTCCAACCACAGTCTTCAGGATCCACAGTTTGACTCGTCTCCTCAACACCAGATGACAGCAAGATGAAGCTCCACCTCCCGGTCCAGTGATGCTGCTCACAAAGACAGGTAAGCTATCAGCTCCACTCCAAGTCTGAATCTTCAGCACAGATCAGCTGCAGGTTGAGTTCTAACATTTCACTCGTGTAAAGATTCTCACTCTCTGTCATGTTGTTGATTTTTTTAGACCAGACCTTCAGAGCAGATCACATTCAGAAGAAACAGGCTCAGGCTCCATGTGTTTCTGTGCCCACCGTCTACAGTCCAGAGTGAACCAAGAGGAGTTACAGTTTGAAAAGAGGGAGTTTCCGTTAGGACCCAAAAGAGCAACTGAAGGCAGACGAAGCAGTTCAATGAATTCACTGAAGGAAAAAGAGGTGGAGGAGAGGGATCTAGGGTCCAATGTGCGAGGAGGGAATCTGAGGAGAGGTGAAGGCAGGAGACGTGAGGGCTGGAGGAGGAAGCTGGGGAGTGAATCCAGGGAGAGAGTGTGGCAGCGGGGCAGAGATTGGGCGGGAGCACTGGGGGCTCGTGGAGGTTCCAGAAGAATGGAGGAGAGCCAAATCAGTCACTGGAAAAAAAACACAAAGCTGGAGAGCTCAGAAAAAAAAAAAAAACAAGAGAACTCTAGACAACGGGCTGAAATCAGATGAAGAATCATGAGGCGCTGGTAAAGTCAAAGAGCAGGGCTTAAATGCAGCTGGTGGTTGCAGTGATCAGGTTCAGGTGTGAAGGTGCAGGTGGAGCCAGAGCGGGAGGGAGCCGCCCAATCTCTGTGAGGAAGAGAGAGAGACTGAACAAAGAAAAACAACAACAAAAAAAAAAAACTCAGGAAATGCAAACTAAAGAGCCAAAACATGCTGCAATCACCACAAAAAAAGAAAAAAAAAGAGAAAAGAGAAAAGATCCTGCCTGTGATACTCCCCCAGAGAAAAAAAATAAAAAAAGATACAAATAAAACAAAGCAGCATTTGGAGGTTTAACACATGTGCAGCTACAATGTCATGTAAAAGCACAGAGACTTCCTTCAGCCTTCAGACACCTCCCTCAGAAGATTCAGTCAGAGAAGTCCCAAACCTGAGCCAGCATCAAACACCAGAAACCCTCAGCCCCTGCCTCTCACCTGGAACAGTCGCCTCCACCTGCAGCATGAGAATTTAAAAGACGACCCCGTGTATGGATTCCTCCTCTAACTTCCTCCATCAGCCTTCCTGCAGCTCCAGCCATCATTCTCTACAGTACCTCCACTCATTGAAAGCTCCATCTAAAGCCATCTGCAGCCTGCAGCCTCCTCCACCTGCAACATGATCCTCAAGAGGTGCCACCAAACGACCTCCTTCACCAGAAACTGTCTGTGAGCTCCACCTTCATCTCCCTGAAAATAAACTGCAGCAAGAAACTCCACATCTTCCTCCTCCACCTGTGGATCCTGAAATACAGACAGACTGAAACTCCACCTCTAACTTCTGTGAGCATCCTGAACCTTCGCCTCCAACTGGACAATCTGAAAAATGTGTGTGTGTGTGTGTGTGTGGGGGGGGGGGGGGGGGGGGGGTATCATATTTTTATTTTATTTTTTCATGAGAAAAATAAAAATGAGCACATGAACATTTTGACCAAGAAAAAACTGTGAATTATTAAAAAAACACATGCCCATATAAAAACTTGTAGAGAAAATTACATGAATATACAATTAAAGTAAAATAGAAATAATAGTAAAAATAAAAACCTTAAAAAATAATAGATAAAAGGAAAAATAAATGTATAAATAAACATACAACAATAATAATAAAAAAGAAAGAAAGAAAGAAAGAAAGAAAAAACATAATTAAATCAATCTGACACATAAACTGGATCCAGAAAGGTTCTTTAAAACGTGCGGAGAAGAAACCTACAGCTTTGTCCAACAACCAGGACCCTCCTTCATCTGCAGAGCCTGGCCAGGGGAAAAAGTCTTTACCTGCAGCTCCAGAAGTCCTGACATGTCTGGATCTCCAGCACTGCACTCTGTGAGCAACGTGAACCATCTTCAAACTACAAATTCTTCAAGTCAGCTTCAGAGAAAACTTACATCTACAAACTGCTTCTAACCAAAAACAACATTTTCATTGGTCTCTTTTTAAACTCCTCCTGATTCTTCAGGAATCATCCAGTCACTTTTTCTCACCTGTGATGTTTCTCACCGTCTCTGTCATGTTGCTCATATTTTTCCTAAGACCAAACCACATTCAGTAGAAACAGGGTCAAGTTCTATGTGTTTTGTGCCCACCATCTACAGTCCAGTGTTAACCAAGAGGAGCATCTGCAGGGAACTCCGTAGGATAAGGATCAAAACTAAAGAGAAGCAGGACTCATGTTTAAACAGCTTTAGGTATCTGATAAACTTTATCCAAAATCACAGTTTTAAAAAATGTAACAACAAGCATGTTCGCCAGACACTTCAGAGATACAGTAAACTGGTTCCAAGAGGAAAAGTTTTTTGGAGATCAAAGCTTGACAACATAAAGTGGAGGAGGGCCTGACTTTTGACATGTAGATACTGCATCACAAACAAAGCCAAAGAGGAACACTTCAAAATACTACATAAGATTCACCCTGTTAACTACCTCACTGCTAAGTTCACAGATACTGATACCAAGTGAATCTCTTCTAAAAGACATTTACTTTGTACATATTGTAAGTATTGTATTGTCTCTTGTATGTTGTATGTTTATCTTACTTATTAATTTTGTCATCATTTGATACATATGTCCTACTGTCCTCTACTTCCTGGAAAGATCATCCTTATTGTTGAAAAAAAAAAGTCCAGGATGTACCCCACCTCTCACCAGAATTTTGTAAAATAAAGACAGAAAACATAAAATTGAAACATTTTGCTTACAAAGAATTCAAGTGAATTCTAGCCTCAGATTTTTTTAATGTATCTTTGTCAGAATCTCATTGAATGCCCTTCACTTGATTTGATCTCTTTATTCACATCCACATGAACCAGGAGTCCTTTAACTACTGAATAAACTGATTTCTGTGTGTCCAAGGCTTACCATGCAGCATTTTTTTTTTTTTTTTTTTTTTGCCATTTTTGTATTTTTTTGTGATTCAATTTTTTAATTCCATGAGATGTTTACACACAATATGTGAAAAACGCTGGACGAATAAATGCAAACAGAGATTATTTTTAAGAACCAAGGTTTTTATTACAGTGCAATGAACAAATTTCTTCAAAGACTAAAACTTTGTCTCATGTCTGTTTTTGAATTAAAATACAAAAAAGTGGAACACAAAGTAAGAAAATGCTTGAACAGTAGATAAAAACAATGGAAAGGGTAAAGGAGGGTTCACACACAAAGATTATCGACCTGTCTTTGTCACAACTTTTCTCCTTCCAGACGAAGCACAGACAACGTATGATTCTCTTCTGTCTTATCAGATTATCCTGTCAGATTATCCTGTGGTCTGAGGTGTGTTAACAGTGAATTTGTCCCGATAATCCAAACGGGTCGGGGCCAACAATAGTAAATATTAAGTTTGTTCAGTATTTACAACCAAAAATCTTCATGTGTGTGGGGAAAGCCCATGACTCCAGCATCATGACTCTGTGAGTTGTGACGTACAATGGAATATAGCCAATCAGGAGGCGAGCTGACTGAGGAACAAAGAAACAGACATAAACAAAAACAATTATGTCTGACCTGACGAGTTTGTGAGGAAAGTCTGTGTTCTCGCCGTTTCCAGGATTTTTTCCAGAGTCTTTTCTTCTTTTAAGTTCAGGAATTTTCCAACAAAAATAGTCCCAAGACCACCATCATTCCCTCTGCTGTCCTCTTCCATGTTGTGTTTTGTGTTTACCGAATGTTGCTATGTCATGCTTTGTTCCTTCTTCCACGTTTTTGTTAGATCACGTTGGGTCACAAGAGATTTCACGTGAGAAAATCTCTTCAGATGAAGTGGCAACCTCAATTCAGTTTCAATTTTTTTTTCTTTTTTATCCACAATTTGCAATTTACATACAGCATTTACTTCTGCAACACAGGCGTATATGTAAACTCAGATGTGGTTCAGTCGTAGTTTCTTGAAACTGCTTCAGAGAGAAACTTGTTTAAACGTAGAAAAGATCCGAGTTTTCTAAAAGTTTAGCCTCAGGACAGACTTAGGGACACTTAATATTAAATACAATGAAGGCAGGGTTTTTGATGTTGTCATAGAAACAGACAACATCATTTCATAACCATCCAGTACCTGAAGAATCCAGGTAAGTGATACGAACCACACATACACAGTAAGAGCTGACAATGATTCCCCCGATAGCTGAACCCAACAGCAGAGAGAGGTCAGGACTCTCTGTTAACACACCACAAACAGATTCAAGTAAATAAAAAATAAGCAAGGGGTGGAAAAATGTGGAAGAAACATTTCAACAAACTTAAAGAAAAAATAATGCAAAAAGAGAAATAAAATAGAAATAAAGACAAGTTCTGCATCTACTCATCAAGATTAGATAAAAAGCAATAACAGAGAGCAGTATATTTCCGTGTGATGATTATTTTATCAGTTTTTATCTCCAATCCTCAAATGAATCACTGATGATGTCTGATGACCAACAGCATTTCTGGCTTCACAGTAATAAACTCCATCAGGTGTCACATTAAAGCTGTAAAACTCTCCTTTAGACACGTTCATTAGTTGTCTGTTGTTGCTGATCTTGAACCCTGTGAAGCTGCTGACAGGAGGCTTGGCTCTGCTGGAGCAGGTCAGGTTCACTCCAGTAAATGCTGACACCAAACCTGATGGACTGATGGACACTGAGGTGTCTTTAGGAGCATCTGAGGAAAAAGAAAGACAAACCTCATTCATTAAATAATCTAAAATTACAGAAATCATCATGTCCTGTAAGGTGTCAATATCAAAACTCTGAGTCTTCGTCTCCTCTGCTGTTTGGTCCTCTTTTCCTTCAGTCACAGGATATGTGGCTGAGCAGCTGATGTTGTATCCATCATGTTGGTCTTAAGGGCAGGTTTGAAAATGAAAATGCAAATGCAATCTTTTCCATTTCATTTGTATTATGTCACACATTGTGTCTGTTGAAGTTGATAATGAAAACGTTTTCCTTTTAATTACATTTTCATTTTCATATTTGCATTTTCATTTGAATAATATCCAGTATTAAGTGGTCAATTTCTTGAAAATTAAAATGCAAACACCCTTTTCATTCAAGTTTGAATAATGTCACATAATCTGCAGTCTTGAAGATGAAAAAGATAAATGAATATTTGATATTTTATTTTAATTATGACTCATATTATGTGCCTATGTTTTTCCTTCATTGCATTTTCATTTGAATTATATCTTAAATGCGCTTCCATATTCTACTTTCACCAGCATATAATACCAAAGACAAGGCAACACTATAGGGATATGAGAGCATCTGGATGTTTTCTTTAACTTGTGTTGCTACACCACCCTTGACCAGAGGGTGGTGCTCTTTGGACAATTATGCAGTCGAGTCAATCACTTCCATTGGCTCTGATTGAGAGCAGGTCTGATTTTTCCTCTTTCCTTCAGTTAAGAAATAACAATATTCTCCAATCTCTGAAAAATACTAAACAATACCTGCGAATAACGAGTCAAAACACCATGGTTTTGATACGTTTTCTAGTTAAATCTTCAATGAACTACTAGTCCCACATCACAATAGCGTTAGATATAATGATGCATTTATGGATGCTTCGTAATTAAAATTTTGATGGCCAACTAGCGCTTCCTTCGTGTATCCTTGTATTTGGTTTTCGGAAATAAATAATGAAGACCTACTTTGTGATACAATTTAGAGCAGTAATATTAAGAAAAATCTAGACAGAGTTTTGCTCAAGAATGTTTTTTTTTTTTTATGTCTAAACAACTTTTAAAACACGTGTTAAAAGCACAGTTTAAATTCGTGATAAATGGCACATTATTTCCTACGTCTAAAAATCTTTTAAATTGTGTCGTGCAATGTCTGTCGCCCATGAATGTAAATCAGCCTTGGTGTGATGTCCTGTAACATGTCCTATTTATTTTAATTTTGATATTTCATTCTGCACTTGAACGCAACATAACACATGAAACGTGCTCTTGGCCGCGCCCCCTTATAGTAGGGCGGGGAGACGCTGTTGTTTAGTGTCTGTTGATGTCAAAAAGTTACACAAGCCAGGGCTGACTATCAAACAGGACGGTTTCACAACTGTCAACGACGCTTGACCTCTTCCCTGCGTTTATTCTTCCATACATCCAACCTGAGGAGTCAGAGCTATATTTTGTCACAGGGGGAGAAAAGCATCACTTTACCCGTGTTAAGTGGGATATCGTTAGGTAGGATCGTCCACGCCTTTTGACTAAAACCGTCAGAGAAACACGCCTTTTCTTGTGTTTCACAACCCTCTTTGAACGCCAAGTCCCCGAACAGGAGTGGGAGAACACCGGTATGTTAACCTGAGTGTCTCGGCTGTCGTTAAGAGGAAGAAGAAGCCTTCGGCCGTTAGTGCATCTGGACCACCGTCGTGAATCTCCTCCGCGTTTACACCTCTTACACTGAGGACCACCGTGGGCTAAGAAAACCTCTATCACTAAAAAGAAATATTTCAGTCATGGAGTTGAGTTCAGTGATTTTAACAACCGGGGGCTCCGTCGGGTTCTTCAGACTTATCAATGCGGGGGTCAGCAGGCTCCCCATGCCTGAATCCGCCTGCAGAAACGCATGGAAATGGAGAAATATTGCTACATCCTTTGTGCACAGTCTGATCACTGCGATCTGGGGAGTGCTTTGGTAAGTTTGATTACACTTAAAAAGCTTCATTGAGGTTTTTCATTAAATCGGGGTAAGACAGGAAACGATTTGTGAGGAGTTCAACGTGCATGGTTTTTATCAATGGGCGCTAGCTTGAACGCGGGATATTCAGATTGCTATGATTAATAAATGGACTGTTTTCTGTCAGAGTTTACTTTGAAAGTCTTTTTTTATTCAGTTTTGTGCAATTTTCATGCTGCTTTCATTATCATCGATAAGGTTCATCACCTGAGATGAAAGTTTTTTCTTTTGAAAGCATTTTCTTAAGTTGTGTTTTATTTTTCTCAGCTTTTTCCGCCACCCACAGATGGCAGAGGATTTGATAGAAACCTTCTCCGTGTTTTCCCATGCCTTGGTGTCGTTTTCTATTGGTGAGTTGCCTCATCACTCGCACAGTACTGGATTACTAATTGTGTGGTTATCTGAATGGAGAATGGTGGTTGTGTACGTCAGGGGAAGGTGGGATATTGAGTGCATCCATAGTGGCTGAACGCATAAGGGGAAGTCAGGAAGAGATATTATCAATTCCACCTCGACTCATTTGTGTTCATGGTGTCAAATCAGTTTCAGGTCAAGGACTTATGTTCATACTTTGATATCAAAACATTGCTTAATAGTAATTTCAGGTTTACATTACTTGGATTCTTCCCTGATAGGTCTATGTTTAAAAAGTTTTAGACTTTGTGTACTCAAAACCAGTAAACAGTTTCATTGTGGACATGCAATATGTGTGTTAACCATCCAGCTACAAAGGAACTAATTACCGTACCACTGGGAAATCCATAATATGGGGCACATCTTCTCCCTCTCAGTCCGTCTCAACAGTTCTATGAATAATAATTTTCTAATGGTTCGAACCCATTCTCAAATCTAGGAGAACATGCTACCCTACATTCTCAAAATAACAGTGCACCCCTTTCTTTCTTTCTTTTTTTTTTTTTTTTTAACTTCTTGCATAAAACCTAAAACCATAAATCATATTGGGGCAACAAGTGTCACGTGAGCCTTCTTAAAAGAACAAATTTATTGGATATGTGCCAAGCAACAAGTGCTCCCCAAGGATTCCCAGGATGTTTGACATTCTTCCAGGAAGCCCAGCCCTGGAAGCTGGCAAAGCAAGGAGCAGTGTTTGTATGTGAAGATCAATGGGAGGCATTATTATCAGTCCCAGGCACCAGGCGTAACCCTGTATGGTCACGTGACTTCACCAAAAGAGGGCATCTACGCAAAAAGTCAGTGAATGTATGCAAAATGCAAATGATAGGCTGACAGAAAAGGGAGTCATCCTCAGAGAAAAGAGCTGAGTGCTTCCTTCTAACCGGCACAGATAGTGGTGTGACTCTGAGACCACAGAGAGTGGACTGAAACTGATTAGTTTCAGTGCCAAGCTGAAAAACCTTGCATGCAGGGAAACGCCGTAAACTAATCTTCATCATTGAAGGAAATCATGTGAAATAATTGGAAGAAAAATGATAAGCAGAGCAGCTAAATAAGTGTTTTAGTGGTGTTATTTTAATGTGCTTTAAGTTGGTCATTCCTTACTTCAAAACAGCGTGCTAAAGGTGAAGGGATTCAGGCATACAATGTTGAAACAGTGAGACAAGTTCTGAGGTGTTTGCACACCTCAGAAGTAAACAGCCTTGCGAGATTCTTACATGCTGCAGTAACTTGGCAGACTGAGAATAAGCCAGGTGTCTTAATCCAGCTTCTCATTCTTAAGTGGGTCATTTCAGCAGAGATGTGATGCTGGCATGTTTCAGCCAGAAACCCGTTTGTTCCTTTAACAAACTGGTTTGTAAAAGGAATTTTCTCTTTATATAAACAATCCATTGTGTGTGTGTGTGTGTGTGTGTGTGTGTGTGTTTGTGTGTGTGTGTGTGTGTGTGTGTGTGTGTGTGGGGGGGGCTATAAATAAGTATACACTCACCGGCCACTTTATTAGGTACACCTTGCTAGTACCTGGTTGGACCCCCTTTTGCCTTCAGAACTGCCTTAAACCTTCGTGGCATAGATTCAACAAGGTACTGGAAACATTCCTCAGAGAGTTTGGTCCAGATTGACATGATAGCATCACGCAGTTGCTGCACATCCATGATGTTAATCTCCCGTTCCACCACATCCCAAAGGAGCTCTATTGGATTGAGATCTGGTGACTGGAGGCTATTTGAGTACAGTGAACTCATTGTCATGTTAAAGAAACCAGTCTGAGTCTTATCCTGCTGGAAGTAGCCATCAGAAGATGGTACACTGAGGTCATAAAGGGATGGAGATGGTCAGCAACAATACTCAGGTAGGCTGTGGCATTGAAACAATGCTCAGTTGGTACTAAGGGGCCCAAAGTGTGCCAAGAAAATATCCCCCACACCATCACACCACCACCAGCAGCCTGAACAGTTGATACAAGTCAGGACGGATCCATGCTTTCATGTTGTTGACGCCAAATTCTGACCCTACCATCTGAATGTGGCAGCATAAATCGAGACTTATCAGACCAGGCAACGTTTTTCCAATAGTCTATTGTCCAATTTTGGTGAACCTGTGTGAATTGTCGCCTCAGTTTCCTGTTCTTAGCTGACAGGAGTGGCACCCGGTGTGGTCTTCTGCTGCTGTAGCCCATCTGCCTCAAGGTTTGATGTGTTGTGGGTTCAGAGATGCTCTTCTGCATACCTCAGTTGTAATGAGTGATTATTTGAGTTACTGTTGCCTGTCTATCAGCTCGAACCAGTCTGGCCATTCTCCTCTGACCTCTGGCATCAACAAGACATTTTCCCCCACAGAACTGCCGCTCACTGGATATTTTCTCTTTTTCGGACCATTCTCTGTAAACCCTAGAGATGGTTGTGTGTGAAAATCCCAGTAGATCAGCAGTTTCTGAAATACTCAGACCAGCTCGTCTGGCACCAACAACCATGCCATGTTCAAAGTCACTTAAATCACTTTTCTTCCCCATTCTGATACTCGGTTTGAACTGCAGCAGATCGTCTTGACCATGTCTACATGCCTAAATACATTGAGTAGCTGCCATGTGATTGGCTGATTAGAAATTTGCGTTAACGAGCAGTTGGACAGGTGTGCCTAATAAAGTTCTCAGAAAAGAAAAACATTTTTTTCCTGTACATTTCTTATTTTTAAAAACTATTTATAATACTGTTTATATTTATCTGTATCATCTGTGACGACTTATTTATTGTATTATTTATTGTAATACATACATGATTGAGGCAATTATGCTCTTAAGCTAGCGATATGTTATTTATCGATAAAAATGACTTTGATAGACTCCAGTGGAAACCTGTTGTTAGTTCATATCCAGGCTGTGTTAGCCAGACGATAAAGTCAAGTAGTGTTTGATTCCTTGATTCTCGATGTGGATCAGATCTTTGCATCTAAACAGGGTTAATCTCCATGTCAAGCTCTAAGTACAGACTCTGGTTGTGAAGGTGTTGCCTTCATTGTGAGAAGTGTTCCGGTTTCCATTTGTTGCCTGAGTAGTATTGATCATTCACACATCAGCAGGCTTTGCTGTATACAGAAATAGACGATCCACAATGTGAAAATCAGCTGGAACACAATCCATAACAATGACATCCTGGCCTGATGATCCAACATTCAATTTGAGCACAAAGCCGCTTTATGTTGTTGATAGAGACAAGTAGCAATACAAATTCCAGATCTCCTGATACACATCAGATACAACTAACCCAACCTCAGGTCCACAAAAATGCATTTTAAAAGTTGTTTTCTCCTCCTCATCAGTGAGGTGTGAATTGATACTTAGATAGTGATACCTCCGATACCTCTGAAATGGATTCTTAAGTCAAAATATTGTTACTTTCGGTATTTAAGTAATTTGAGGTAATGCATATAATTAACAGGAACACAGTGGAAAGTAACTGAGATCTTGTCTACATGATACACGGTCAGTGGGAACTACTTTTTCTTCCACCTGGGTAAGCGTGTAATGTGTAAGCGCAGTGGCATGCTGCTCAGTCAGTAAACAATGGCAGAGTATTAATGGAGTCATGTGTTGAGCTGCTTCAGCTCCACAAACAGCCAAGACGCAGTTTGTGGTGTTTGTGGATAAAGGTAAGGACTTGTTGCAACACAAAAAAAAACCTTGTGAAACACCTCATGTTTAACCACAACACAGTATATGAGGCATTTGTGATGAGGCAGACAGAAGAGGAGAGCACAGTGTCAGGAGCTGCTGTTAGAGCATGACAGACATCTGTCTGAGTCCTTCAGTGCTGCAGGCAGCCACTGTCAGGAACAGGGGGAGAAAATGTGGAGCTTTAAGCCATATTTTAATTAGTTAGTATGGTAATGAAATAAGAAACTAAATCAATACATTTTTCAGCAAATAGGTGCATGAGTTCAGCTTAGAGTAATAATGTGTATCACTGAGATATTCTCACGCAGTAAAAAAAAAGAATACCTAGATTTATTCAGGTAAGGTGTCCTTAAGAATTTATCATTTAAAATGGATCAGATGTCATTAAATTATACAGAGCAACTGTAATAAAAGTCATGGTAAACTTAGAAAAATATATACTAGAAAAGATGGATAAAAAATAACATCTATAAAATACATATGTTATTATTTACAATCAGTCCAGTTGGTACAATCAGTATCGGATTGGTATTGCCGATACCAGCCTGAATTTTGCCTTTACCCAGTATCGGATCAGAAAGGAAATTGGTGGTATCAAACTTCACTACACCTCAGAAATACAGACCTCACAAAGATTACAGTTCAAAAATACATGTGCATCTTAATGTTGTTAATTTGGCAACATTGAGTCATAATTGTGCCAGTAAATCACACAACAAAATGTTTCAGTTCTGGCATCTTACCGCTAAATGAGGCTTAATCAAGAATAGAACCTTTGTGTTACAATTAACAGTGAAACTGAGACTCACCAGAAGCAGAAGAACGGGCGTTCTTCCCGGAGATGTGATGAACCAAGAAATGACAGCATTTATATATCAGAAATATATAGAGAGGCTAAGTTACCATTGCTGTAATCTGATTCCATGGCAATAATGTACCTGTAGACACTGCGGACCAAATTTTAATGTAAAGGTGCATCTACAAAAAATAAATATAGTGGAAAAGTTAATTCATTTCAGTAGCTCAATTCAAAAAGAGTAACTCATATATTATCAGTTATTCAGTACAGACAGTAGAATATTTTGAGCATCTTTTTATTAAATTGTGATTATTATGGCTCACAGTTAATGAAAACCAAAAACTCACCATCTCGTAAAAATAGCACGCTAGAAAGGATTATAATACAGATGTTCTGGACTTCTTAAAAGTATGTTCATATTTATGCACACAATAATTAATTGGGGCTCCTTTTGCATTAATTACTGCATAAATGAGGTGTGGCATAGGGGGCGATCAGCCTGTGGCACTGCTGGGCAGTTATGGAAGCCCAGGTTTGTTTGATAGCAGCCTACGGCTTAACTGCAGTCCTGGGTCTGATGTGTTTCATCTTTCTCTTGATGATACCCCATAAATGCTCTCTGAAGTTCAACTTTTGGTAGTTTTGCAGTGGTGGCAGGTGCCGCATCCTGCTGGAAAATGAAATCAGCATCTCTCCATAAATATCTATAAAGCATAAAGTTAATTATTCCAACTTTATGAGCTCCTGAATATTAAGTTTTCATTAACTATAAGCCGTAATCATCAGAATTCAAAAAGAAACGCACAAATATTTCACTCTGTGCACTGAATTTATATCATGAGTTTAACTTTTTGAACTTAACTACTGAAATAAATTCACTTTTTCTGTAATGTTCCGATTTACTGAGATGCACCTGTACTACCCAAAAAAGTCACAGAGAAAACTCAGATAAGAACTCAAAGCTGCTGCCAGAGTCAAAACTATGTTGCTATATAAAAAAGAGTTGAGTTGTATCCAATAGAACTTGTAGAACTTGATTTCTACAGCAAAATCCAGTTGGCTTCTTACCTAAACTCAGCCTCCTGAAACAGATCAGTGCTCGCTGGAAAAACAACACATACTTTACTCTATCCATGTCAATGCCTTAGTAAAACATTATGAACTCATAACACAAAGCCGTATTTTTGATGGCAAATCCTCTGATAATAATCAATTTAGTGCCTTCAAGACTTTTTATGGCTCATCAAATTACAACATGTCTCCACATTATTAAAAGGTCCTGGTGTCAGATTTCTTGCATAATTAGTTTAATTCTCGTCTCCCCAGCGCCCGAGCTCCCTCACACCCCTTCATCCCCGTCCTCAACACTTCATTATTTTTCCTGCTTTCTGAATAGCTGTCACCATGGATACAGCTGGTGGAGGGGAAGGGGTGAGGTTTGTTAGAGGATATGAATAGCCCCTCTCCAAGACACATCTTGGTTGCTATTACTGTCGTCATGGAAGCACAACCCCCCCCATGCACTTGACATGCTCCGGGCTTCAATCTGTCTTGATTTGTTTTGTTGCATCATGCATGAATGATTGAATGAATGTAGGGCTGATATTTACATTAGCTGAATGCTGTTCATCTCCACAGGTTACTTCATCTACGACTTCTTGGACATGTTGTTCAACCAGAAGCTGAGTCACTCCTGGGAGCTTCTATTTCATCACCTGGTGGTAGGTTTTTTTTGTGTGTTTATTTTTTAGAGATTACTGAATCAATAAGCTCTGGTCTAAGAATTTTACATTTTTACTGCAAAGTCAAGCACCCAAACCCAAAAACACCTGGGAAAAGCACATGCGCTGCCAAGACAAAATACCCGTTTGTCTTGTCAAGTTACAAAAAACACAAGTGAGGGAGGAACAAAAGAGGTGATTCCTGTGTCATTCCTGTGTGACCGCCCCCCCCCCCCCCCACAAGCATTTAATCTCTTTTCATGCCTTGAGAAAGTTGAACTCCACCCGGCTCCATCAATCTATTGCCATGCACTTAACCACAGCAATGTTCCCAGAAAATTCCCATCAGTGCCCGCCATTTTCATGACGTAGGGATGCTCAGCAGGTCAGCCTGATGGGGAACATTTTCCTAAAGCAAGAATGTGTCAAATCAGTTAATCACTCCTAATTTCCTACTTTCAGAATCATCTTACTCCAATTGACCTGAAGTGGAAACAGGTTTATTATTGTCTCTCACAGCTCTGACCTTCGTCTGAGACTGTGTATGAAATGTATCTGTTGTGTCACACTCCTCTTGATGTTAGAATTAATTGCTCACGTTATGAAAACTGTTTATGATTCTAATGTGTTTAAGTGTGCTATTCAAAGTTCTTTATTGTCGTATGATTAAGTAAAAAGGTGACCGAGGATTAACTTGTTCGGTATGATAAAAAACAGGTTTCATTTCAAACTTTTGGTTACTGATGAACAGAAGTCCTTTTCTTGACCGTTCAGAAAGTCCTCCACTGCATGTATGACGTCATCATCTGACCCAAAGTGAGCACCACAAATGGCCTTTTTCAATTTTGGAAATAGATGAAAGTCTGATGAAGCGAGATCAGGCAAATAAGGTTGTTTGTCCCCTCAGCCATAACAATATCATGGACTTTATTGACCATTTCTGGGGTTGCAGCAGTGACAGGCCTTCCAGGACGGGCGTCATCCCTAAGACTCTGCCTGCCACACTTAAATTCCACCACCCGCCTTTTCACTGTAGCATATGAAGGAACATCATTCCCTAGTGTTGATACCACATCAGTATGGATATCCTCAGGTGATAGACCTTTCTTATGTAAATATTGAATCACTGCTCTTTCAGTGATTTTGTCCATTTTGTAAAAGTCACTTGTCTTGTTTACTTTAGAGAGCTACCTCTTCAACATAAACTGACCAAATGACACCAGTCTGCAGGTACACAGCCTTAAACAGTGAGGGAATAGTAGAGCTGAAAAAGGACATCCCTGCTTAACCTCTTCAATACAAGACTCACAACTTATCAATCAGCCCTCGTAAGCAGTGTGAAATTACATTATTCAAAATTGCATTAACGGTATTAAGTGTAGTTAACAGGTAGAGTGTGGAGTTTCTTTAGCCCCTTTCATAATGCTTGTCAAAGGTACAATATATATGTCCCATTAACTTAGTATCACTTTCAATATGAGCATGTCACAGGCTTGATGGTGGGGTCATGTAATCCCACTGCTCTTCTGGGTGAGACATGCCAAAGTCTTTCTATTCAGGCTGACTTTGTATTGAGGCTCTGGACTTTTGTGTCACCAGGGCAGTACTGAACAAACATTAATAACATATTTGAGGCCATCAGTAAAACTCAAAAATGTTTTATCCACCCTTTTCCTCACTACCCATAGTTCATCGCGACTGCTGGTTTTTCTTCTTCTGGTTGAACTGTTTGTATATGTCGCCATGGAGACTACAAAGCTGACAATTTTAGCCTAGCTTTCATACTCGCTCTAATAACCGGCTTTTAAAGGCAAGAACGTGACAGAATGAACAAAAATCAGAGTTGGAGTCATAGTGCGGATGCTTTAAAAAGTTTACAGTGAGCCCTGTTCAGCATTAATGATTTCACGCGAGTTGTTTTGAGCTAGCTTGCCGGTGGCAGCAACCAGAAGTCGATAACCGCAGGCGGAAGTCAACACCCATAGGCTTCTGAAGAAACAGGTGGATAATTGCCGTAGTAAGTGTCATAAAGGAGGACCACTGGCTTTTACTTTCATGTTCATCATGGGGATGGAGGATGGGCAGCATTAATGTGGCAGTCTGACACTGGCCTTTACCCTTTGAGGCACCCAGATATGCCACTGAGTACCAGGATATATATGCCAGTCATAGGCTGTAAAAGCACCATAGGGAAATGACTTCACCACAAGACTAATGCGAAAGACGGACATGCAAACATATTTTACACCTGCTGTTAATGCTGACCTGCCATGTGCTTAAAAAGGGTCATGACTTGACGCTCTTAAATTTAATGTAGTAACACAGTTCTGTGTTAAGTTTTAAACTCAGGTGATGTTGCTGGAAAATGAAAGCAGAACAAAACATTGCCATGTGTGCTTGCGACACTTTTTTTCCTCTACTACATTTTTTTCTACTCACACACATAACATTAAACCCTTCTTGCTGTTTTCATTTCTCTAAAATTCTCAGAGGATTCTGTTAACTAGCAGGACATGAAACAAGAGTTTTGTCGTTCTCTGTTGTAGCCGTCCAGGATAATAAAGGCAAACATTCCATGGAAAGTTTCTTTTTCCCCCTTCTTATTGACTGGAGAGGGGATTAGCAGCTTCTTATTTCTGTCTGAGGAACATGTGGGCCCTGCCACAGTCACTCATGCCTGATGAGATCCTGTCAGCCATAAGCCTGAGTTTCCTTCAGGGAAACGGGAAGTTAGGATAGTTCTACCAGGAATAGGTTGTCTTTTTCTCAGGAAGACAAAAAGGTACCAAACATGGCTTTTTAAATTGATGTGATGACTGTTGAGCATAGTGTTGGAAAAAAAACAGTGTAGTACCAATGTTTGAGCTGTAAATGCTTCATATAACCCCTACCCCCATGTTGAGTCTGTTTCAGCCTGGATTTCCCATGGCTTCTGGAAATAGTGACTTTCTATTTGAAAATATGAGCCACGAGTGAAGATGCCAAGCAGAGACAGAAAGGAGATCTTTTTTTTCTATGGAGGATGGGAGCATGTAAGAGCAGTACACCCAGTGTTCCTTTTTCAGATTTCCACTGATACACTGTGGAAACACAAAGTCAATCGATTCACCATCTTTGTGCTGTCACATGGATTTGAAACTTTTTATTCTTGAAATACCTCTCATCCCTCTCTCATTAGCCAGAACTCAATTATCTGAGGAGCAAAGGCTGGCACTGGAAAAAAAACAAAAACAAGGCAGCACAGCTTAATCTGCTACTGAGGAGACGTGCTGTTTCCAATCACATCTACTCCACCCATTCTAATCCATACTGACTCGCTCTGAAATTCCCCCTTACACACACCAACAACTTCCACGTGACGTCAACATTTAATATTGCATAATTGTTTAGGATGATAAATCAGGACGTCACACCCGTATACTGCTCTTAAATATATAGATGATTTTTGCAACACACAAAGGAAGTAATTAATTTCCCAAATTCTGCTATTTCCAAATTATACATTTGTCAGTCCATGTGGTCTGTCACAAGAACCGTAAACAGACATCAGAGAACATCATATTAGACACTTTAGCCAATGACGTATCAGGTGTTGTGCAAAATGTACATTAGTTATATCATAAAAAGGACCAATTTTCTGATATTTTGTGAAAGAAAATAAAGATTTCATGAAATTGTTATGGTGTTCCCCATTAGCTTCTGCATAAAGCAGTAAGAACCGCATGTGTGAGACCAGACTTCATGCGATAAGTGCTTTGGTACCCATTACTTATCAACAAGCTTTAATTTAAGCATGACTCACAGTCTATATGGAGAGAATAAGCAGGTGTGATGCAGTACTATAATGACACCTCCCTCCTATATTGGTAATGTGACAACAATTTCTCTCAGTAAACAGGTGTTTGCTAGCAAGTCACAAAGGGGTTTGTCGATCAAAAATCTTCACTTTTAAAAATGATTTACCTTTTTCCACAACTGAATTCATGAAAAGTGGTCAATAACACCTCCATTCAACAAAGTAGCATTTTTTTTAAAAAAGCTTCTCACTCCTCTTGAGGGAAGTCCTGACAAAGCTTGCATTTGTACATTTGCACATTTATTTAATTCTACATCATTATGACGTATTCCTGGCAAAATTGAGACCCACGTTATCATGCGTGGTAGGTTAATTTTTCTAGTAACTCTGTGTTTACATCACACACTCAGTTTGTTTTTCCTCTTACAACCAGGAAATCCTCTTAGGTGCTTGCGCTCAGATTTTCAGTGTTTTCAAATTCAACCTCAGTCATTTTCCCTCTTGAAAGGTTTCAAGAGGGAGGCTTCATGACCAGACGAAGACATGAATGGAACTTGTTTTTGTTTACCAGGCATGAAAATGGATATTTTTGGGAGGAGCACTAAGCTGTGCAACATAACCAACAGGGAATGTTACTTTTGGATGTAGGAGTGAACTGTATTTGATCATTGGCTGAGTTGTCACTGGTGCGACACCACATGTCACTGGAATGCCATGTGTGTCATGGACGTCTATACCTCTAACTATGTAAAACCTGATTATCCAGTATCCTTTCTTTGTCTCGATTCTGGTTCTGCCTCCACTTCCTGCAGATTTTGGTACTTTGGCATGTCTAGCAGCCTGCTGTGAAAGAAGTACAAACAAATATAAAGAGCAGCAAGATTTGTAATCCTTAAATCCTTATTTGGTCCTAGGTCTCTATTGTTGCCTTGTTTATACAAAATCCTCACAGGTCTGTTTCCTGGCCGCTGTGCATCCTTTGGTAGGGGTTTATTCTACATCTACACAACATTAACAAGTATGTTTTTCGTATTTTCTTTTGAGCACTTCCTTGTGATGTGTCTTCATTTTTTAGACCGCCTCTTTCTGTTTGTTGGAAGCAGCTGGTTTTGAATGAGTGTATGGTATGTTATGATTTTTGCTATTCAGCTCACAGATGTATTTCCAGCCATACACAGTCTGTGGGCTGTGACAAACCACAGTGTCAACATTTGTGTTTTTTAAAAGTTGAAGTATGTCAGTGTGCGCACACACATTGTGTTTGCAAAGCCTTGAGGTGCTGGAACCACAGATGTTTTTTTATTTATTTATTTATTTTTATTTTTTGGAAGCTTTGGTAGAACATACAGTACTGAGCAATAAAAAACAACACTACATCTTATAAACTAGGGTAATAACATTAAATAAGGTAGACGTAATGCGAAGTAGAAAGAATGTGGAGCGGTTTTTGATGAGGAAATGTTTGTGTGTGTGTGTGTGTGGGTGCGGGTGTGTGTATTGGTCTGAGCAGTCATGTCCTTTTTGGCGGGGAAACCCAGGAGGGTCCCCCTGTTCCATTTATTTAGACAGGAGGACACACATCTGGTCTCCACATGAACCTCAGCTTCAGAGAGAGAGAGAGAGAGCGAGAGACACACACATACACGTACACACATACACACACACACACACACACACACATAGCAATCCTCCAGCTTCCTGAAAGAGCTCTTCAAATGCAAGCACCCCCTCAGACATTTCTTTGCTGCAGCTCCATTCCATATATCACACACACACTGCCTTGTTCTCAAGCCCCCCTTACCCTGTATGGCGCCAAAACATCTCCCCCATCCCCCTCACATCTACCCACTCTTTGCAGCTTGTACCGCCCCCTCACATGGCAACGAACCAATGAGACCCTACGTGCTCCTGTTGTCCTGTATTGTGTTTTCTGATATTTGTTCCCTCATGCTATGACTGTTTGACACTGAGGAATTTCCTTATCCTGAAACCACATACATCTAAAGCAAAAACAAGAAATGATAACAACTACAGACCGATGGGTACAGATGCTGCTGTGAGGCTGCGATAGGCCCACAAAATCAAAGCGACATTACACTGAGATCATGCAAAAAAAAAAAAAAAACTGGACTTGCTGTATAGTTGATGATGATTACAGAGCTTATCTGAGACACGGGATGCTAGTTTTAGTTTGAAGTAGACATAAACGAGCACTCACAGGTGCCTCCTGTCCAGATCAAAGAAGAACTGATGTGAATGAACCTTATCCTCCAGCCTCAGCTTGGCAGCAGAGGACTAGCTGTGTTGCACACACCTGTACACACACACACAAGCACACACACACTTCCCAAGCTTTCCAAAGAAGTCAGAGGCTGGAAAAGGCAGCGTTCCCTAAAGAAGAGTTGGCATGTATTTGCAGTCGACATGACAACCAGGAACGCTGTTTGTTGAGGCATCCATCCATTCATCCATCTATCCATCCATCCGTCGACAGGTTTAGAAACCAAAGGGAGTTGACATCATTACCTGTATGTCAGAGCTGTAAAATAAGGTGGGGTGAAGAGAAGGAGCAGTGCAATGGTTTTCTCTGAGTGCCACACCTTATAACCAAGGAGCCGTGCATTAAACAGACAGAGAACAAACTTGGCTGAGACCCAACTGGTGTGGGAATACCAGAGTACTTGCGTATGATTCCAAAAGCGGCGTGGGTGGGTATGTGAGCATGAGAGAGTACAGTGTAGGAACAACCTCACACTGAATGTGTGTAGTAAACTGAGTTAACCCTTTCTGGTTCTTCTCCGTTATGTTCAGCAGAAAAACTCCCCAGAATCCCTGGTTGCAGCAGAGCTGTATTTTTAACAATATTTCAAATAGTGGATGCTGTAGGTGGCGCACTAGACGGTCAACAGTTCGAATCCCATTTCAGACAGGGTGGGCCTTTCTGTGCGGAGTTTGGGTTCTCTCTGGGTACTCCTGCTGCCTTCCACAGTCCAAAAACATGCTCATCAGGTTCATTGGTGATTCTCAATTGTCCATAGGTGTGACTATGCACATGAAAGGTTGTCTGTCTCTGTGTCAGCCCTGTGACTGACTGATGACCATAGACTTAAAAAAAAATAAAATAAAAAAATATATATATGGAGGTCATCTCGCCCGGTTTCAAACTGAGGTCCCCACAAAAACTGCTCCCCCTGGTGACTGGCTGGAGTAAAGGTCAAAAACTCTGCCTCTCTATTCATTCCAGATGGGATGTGGTCAAACTTTAAAAAATGAATACACATCATAGAAATGTTTCTCACATCCATATGCTGAGTTGATGCTGTGGTAGCTATTACATGTTATAAACAGAGATTTACGTCTCATTTAACGATGATTGACAGCTGCCGTTCTTGTGTAATTTTTTTTTTTAGGAATAGTAAAATACATCAGGAAGGAGAGTTAAGAAGCGATTAGACTGTCGACAGAAAAATAATATATATATTTTTGTCACCCACTTCCACTCAGATTTTCTCAGAGTCCCTCATAGTCTCTACTGTGCAGACTCTGGCTGCACAATGGCGGTGCCCGTGACGGAGTTTTTTGGCTTCAAACCATACAATGGTAAAAGGCAGAGCCATGCGGTCCATTCTGTTTACAGTCGATGCCAGCGACCAGTCCAGGGTGTACCCTGCCTCTCGCCTGAAGACAGCTGGGATAGGCTCCAGCCACCCATGACCCTGAACAGGACAAGCAGTATAGAAGATGAATGGATGAATAAATGTAAAGGTGGAAAAATAAGTTTGTCGTAGTTTTACATATATATATAGGTTCAGCAGCTGGTTAGCTTATCTTAGAGCAGACATCTATATCCCGTGTCAACCTCTCCTGCTTCAGTAACCATGGTCGCTACTTATTGGTTAAAGTTAATGCTTACTTGGGTTCTAACTTTCATGCACTTAACTTGTCGACAGCAGATAGTAAGCAGCACACAGGATTCTGACTGGAGTCCTGGAAAGTTACAGGCTCTACTTCTTCTTTCACACCCTGTATATGAATACCTCAAGTAACCACGATTCACCCAAACACACCTTGTAACAGCCATGAAGCTTCTCCCTGATGTCTCCTGTGAAAAAAACACTCTATCTCTCAGCCTGTACTTGAAATAGCTCACATACCTTAACAATTTAGTCCCCAAGCTGAGCTAATTGATCATGTTTGGTACAAGTAATTGTGTCTTGTACTTCCAGTGAAAATCTGTGCAGATGTTTGTGACGGAGAGAAATGAAGGGCTGTGCTGCTCTCAGCTGACAGCACTGAATACAGGTCGCATGATAATAGTTATAACCACCTTTACATATACAACTCTGTGTGTGTGTGTGTGTGTGTGTGTGTGTGTGTTTTATCAGACTTGTAGCTGTGTGTATGTAATCTTAAGTGTCTCATGTCTCCTAGCTGCACATCCTGTCCTTCACTTACTCTGATAGACTTTGAGCTTTCATAAGGAAGGCCCTCCCACCTACTCATCACACCACTGCTGCTCTGCCTATGGCCAGATGGCTCAAACATCTCTCCACAGAGTTTCCTATTAGTCTCCATCTATTTGACTTGGCTGTCTAACATCGCTGTATGAGCAGTGTGGAGGACTGCATGTCCAACAGTTATGTCCTTGGAGTGGTTCTATGTGTATTTATATTAGAAAAAAGTGTTTACTTATCTGTGTTGACATTTGGAGCAGTAAATAAATAATTCAAAGCTATCACATTGTGAATATCTCGCTTCAGCTAAAGTATGTGAGCCAGATTCATTCATTCTGTGTCATATCTCACAGGTGTGTTTGAAAAGCTTAGTTTATTTTTACCTGTGTTGAGTAGAGCTGTTGCTTGGTCTAGTTGGCTGTTTCTACCAAGACTGCGTCTTTCCTGCCCAAACAAGCTTTTTCCTTCATGTGATCAGCCCCAAACAGAAAGCAGATTAATAATCCGGTGATTTTGTTTTCACCTTAAGATCCTTATTGTTTCAAATGGATTACTACTTTCTACTCACGGATGAGCAGATAAACCAGACAGAGTAAAGAAAAATAAAAAAAGAGAGAGCAAGAATTAAAGAAAAAAAACAATGATTTAGATTTTTTAAGTTATTTTTGGTGCATTTTTATGCCTTTAATTAGATAGGAGAGTACAGTGGATAGAGTAGGAAACAGGACAAGAATGGGGAATGACATGTGGGAAACCAGGCCACAGGCTGGATTCGAACCCGGGCCACCCGCTTGAGGGCGAACCTCATGGGGTATAACCTAGACTGCTCTGCCATCTGTACCCCAAAGATTTTTTTTTTTTGTCTTTGACAGCATAGGTTTTAGAAATGGATCTGGAACTATGATCTTGATCGTTAATCTGTTAATGACTTTCACAGTTACTTAATAGCCCTTTCACACTCTTTCATCCCATTAAAATCCTTAAATTGAGCCATAGTTAGGAGCATAGGATGGTAGATCAGCATCATGTGGCTTGGCCAGTGGTAAACCACACCTTTACATGCATCCTAACGTCCATGCCAGTCATAAATACAGTGATAAAAACATCGAACTCCTATGGGTTAGTCATTCAAGTGAAGACTGCTATGATTGTGTATCATGTTCTATGTGCTTTCCATTACTCTGACAGTCTGACTCGTTATAGTGGCTGGGCTGAATGACTCAAGTGTCATCACACAGACATAACACATTCTCAGTCAACATGACAGATGGACAAGCGAAACTCATACCTTTGTTTATCTCCACCACTAGTGCCTCATGCTGTTGGCCCCCTTGTAGTCATGCAATATGCCACTAAACTACCAGCATGTGCGACCAATCCCCCATCATATGCTGTGGCATGCCTTTTGCCACTTTTTGGCCTTACCCTATATTTCTGTCTTAGCTGTCCACATAAACTTGTGTAAATGCAAAACCACAAAGGAAGTAAGTGTTGGCTGTTATGTCTGTAAGTATTTGCTCTGTGTTCCCTGTCTCTCCTCTGTGTGTTTGTAGGTGAGGCCAGTAATTGTCAATCAGGGCATCAGTCCAAGATGAGCGTGTAACCTCTCCCAAGGGATTTTTGTTTATTAAGTGTTGTATTTGACATTTAGTTATTTGTTTTTTTTATTAATTAAATTAGGGATGCACCAATCCAACTTTTCTGGTCCTGATACCGATACCTTGGCTTTAGGTATCGACCTATACCAATCCCAAACCGATACCAGTTTTAAAATAATAACCTGCATGCCCTACTGGGGGATATTAAGGTGTTGAAATGTTTACTAGCAGTTTGTTAAAAAAATGCTTCAGAACTCACAGACATTAATATTCAGTCATAAACTTTTACACCCTGTAGACTGGTGATACAGCAAAAAACAGAGAAAGAGCATTGAGGGAACAGTCAAGTGCAAAACTGTTACACAACTGTTTGTAACCACACACTGTTAACAAAGTGACAAATCAGTGCAAACGACCTTGTTTGATTTAATCATAAATTTAACCTTAGTGTCAAGTTCTCTAAGTGACAACAAAAATTCTAGTAAAAAATATGAGAGCGCGGGTTAAAAAAGAGGCACAAAGCTGGTTGCCTGAATCGGCACCACAGATCGGCCCTTTCCTACCGATACCCGATCCAACTTTGAAAGGCCTGATCTGGCCAGTACCGATACCAGGATCAGTGCATCCCCAAATTAAATCCTTTTTGTAACTGTTGAAGGTGTGTTTTAGTATTTTATATGGATCTCTTGTGGTTTGTTGTTAGCCCCACAGGGCCACATTTAGATGGGGCACAAAATGAGCGTGAGGGCGCGTTCACACTGGCCATCCAAACCGTACCGTACTCAAGCACAAATGGTCACTTTTTTTTGTACCCCTTGTAAAAGAATCTATGATTATTTACCCATCCAACATC
This sequence comes from Labroides dimidiatus, assembly GCA_030710495.1. Lineage (NCBI taxonomy): Eukaryota > Metazoa > Chordata > Actinopteri > Labriformes > Labridae > Labroides > Labroides dimidiatus. The sequence goes on along the minus strand of CM061154.1, from coordinate 6,952,422 downwards.
AGCTTCTGAGCATCACCCCTATAAATGGTTGAGTAGGCTTTAGATGATGTAAAAAGTCACATATCTTTATTATCTTACTAAGTGCTTTGCTGTAATCATCAAAACATGAATCATGTGTTTTCTCAGAATTGATCATATTTTGCGATTCGTCTCACTCCTGATTTTCTCTTTACTACCAATTGTCAACACATCAAACCTACTGGATTTTGCTTGGTGCCCTTTTCAACATTATTTTTAATTTTGCTTTTAGTCAGGTTTCAAGACAAATAGTATACATTTTAGAGAAGATGGGAGACTGGATAGAATAGTAAACGGGACAAGAGTGGAGAGTGTAATTAGGAAAAAAGGACACAGGTTAGAGTCGAACCCGGGCCAACCACTCAAGAGCTAACCTCATGGGGTGGACGATCTTACCACTAAGCCATATCAGCTCCCTACTTGCATCTTCTTACTCAAATTTCTGTTCTGGTTTGAGCAAAACCTCAACTTCAGCGAAAGGGGAATATGTGAACTGTTTTCCATTAGTCAGAGTGCAGAAGGTGACATGTCTGGAATATTTCTGGATGCTTTTCCAAACACTTAAATAACTTCAAAGAAGCTGCAGCTGAGATTAATGTCAGTGTTTTCCTTCTTTACTTCTCTCTGACATGCTCACACCCTCATACATACATGCATACAGACAGACAGACATGTATACTATCAAGGCAAAATGTCTGAAATGTCCAGATTTATTAGTCACTAGACAAATATGGGTGTGGAAACACTGTCATACTAACTACTGTATGTCACGCTTCCTTACTCGGGTGTGTTTGTGTGTTGTGAGAACACTTTCCCTCCATCTTTGGGTGTTGTGTGTCACCCTGACCTTTGACCTCAGCTGCAAGAAGAGTCTAGAGAGGAAATGTGATTCTATAACTGTTGGTTGTCTGTTTTTGCGCGCTGAACGGGTCGCCAACACAAACACTCAAACTGGTGTGCCAAGACTTCTGTGAGCTTCCTGGGTCAATGACCTCTCTTGTCCTTTACCACCCTTTATTTTCTCCAACACCGTTTATTATCATTCATCTCTCACTTCGTCCATTGTTACAAACAGGCTGTGCTGGAACTTGAAATTCTTCTCTGACGGAGCCATGAGCAGTCAGTCATCTGCTGATGGCAGAGAAACTGGTTTGACGTGAGAACCCTTGATTACCCTTGTTCTTTTCTTGACTGATGACAAAGAGCAAAGACAAAAGGTTGTTAATGATTTGCATTATAACACACAAATCCTTAAAGATTATGACATTTTCACCCAAACGGTACCTGGAATTTTCCAGCCAGGCCCTTCTGAAGAAGTCAGGGTTAACTCATAACAAGCAAGTGGACGCGTGTATCCTATGACCAACGCAAACACGCAACAGGACACATGAAGAGTATCATTTTCAAGATAAGAATGGGGCAAAGATGTCTGCAAAACAGTCTGTTTACACACGCGTAGCACTGACGTGAAAAGCTGATGTGATGTCCATCAGAGTAAGCATCACGCTGCAGCTTCCTTGCCTTTGATGTCATATCCTGCCTCCTGACACTCAGAGACTCCCACCCACCACCCTCCTCTCCTGACAGGGAACACTACACTTTGTATGGGACATGAATAAACAAGCAAGCAAGTGGTAAAAATTGAGGGCAAAGCTCCTGAAAATTTCCAGAAAATGTCTGGAGTCCATGTGAAAGAGCATTATAAATAGTTGTATCTGCAGGTCAAACAAAAGAGGGCTCTCTTTTGTTTGAACTCTTTGATGTTTTATGTAGTTGTAACGCCAGCATTATTCTTGTAACACAAAGCAGAAACAATAAGCAGTAAACAACTGACATATCCAGAGTTGGATAATTATCAGCGAAGTGTGTTAGAAGTACTTTTTACCAGTTTAGATGTTTGTAAAATTTTCCCTTTCAGACTCTCCTGAAGATTTCCTGACATTATCCAGGTCTGGTGCAAGCACAAACCAAGTTTGTTCTGAACAACTTCTTTTAGAAACGATCCTGCCGACTCTGAAACAAAAAGTCAACCCAGTCAGTTTTGAATGTGGACTTATAAATGAACTCCACTTGCAGACTGTCAAACTCAAAGTCCTTTATCAACTTAATATTAATATTTGAACAGAACAGAAAATAACACGGCAAACTTTTATAGCACATGCTAAAAGTGGACATCATGCTCTAAAAGTAAAACAAAGACACAAACATATCTAATCCTAGAAAAGGATAACTTACTGATGTATTTTAAAAGCATAAATGTTAATCACTAACAAACTTCATCTTGGAATCTTAATTTTTTGGTTGACCTGCCTTTAGAGGAGCCGTCCCTCTTCATACTTTGAGTCAGTGGTGGTGGGGATTAGTTATTGTTTCTTCCATTGTAGGCACCTTTTTTCCCCTTGTTGATATCAACATTAAGAGTATTTATTTCCCATCTCTGCTCTGAGTGTCTCCCTTCTGATGGTGGGACGAGAAGGTCCCTCACCAAGGGGTTAGAAGCTGCTAATTGAGCCCACAGGGAGAAAATGCAAGGAACAAACACCACCAGCAGCTTGTTTTTGAGTCCCTTGCTTGCATTTTATAGCACCTGGAACAGCAGGTTAATGTATATGTGTGAAGTCCAAAGGTTAAGTGGCACTGCATGTCTTCCACATTGCACTGAGATGTTAGTACCACCCAGCTTGGTATATAAACCACAAAAGCCCACTATCTGTGATAATGTGGGATGTAGAGCTTATAACCTCATGCTGTTGGAGACTCTCGAAGCATCTCAGAAAGTTAAATCTTGACGATGAGGAACATCTGAGAGCCACTTTGTGTTTGCAGTTAGAAAGCTCAGTCATGCTTTCTGTATATAGTCTTTTGTAAAACAGGTGTAACCCTTCCTACACACTTACTGCTACACATCCTTTATGTTGGGATGGAAATTTAAGCACTGTTAAAGGGGGCTGGGCAAATATCTTGCACAAACTTCAAAATATTGTTTGTTCAGTTTTTTGATCAACCAGCATTGTCTTTCCTCTGACTATATGTATATATGGACATTGGCTGTTTTCCAAATCGCCTACTACACTAGCAGTGCCTACTGATTTGGCCGCAATTCAGTATGTGAACACTTGCAAAACCTGCATTATGCCAAACATTCCCGGGTGTCCTACGGATACGAGAAAAAATTTGCAGTATGCAATGATCTTTATGTCCTGATGTCAATCAATGCATGATGTGTTAGTAAAATAGAGTGAAAAATATCTGCTGTCTACAGCAGGAGTAAACCTGGAAAACACCAACCAATCCTAGTGTGTAGGATCCAATTTATTAAACCAATAAAATTCCGTCCTGCTGTTCTGCCCGCCTCATGTGTGTACATTTTGCTGGCATGCTCTAGCCCTGATTTAATGGGCATAACCAAGAGGGATCCAAGTACGCTGGAGAATGGCAGAAAAACTACAAATACCCTGATTACTGGTAACGCAGAGCAAACAAAAACAATGAGGACCAGTTTGGGTCTGTGGTTTTGAATCAGTCACAATGATAGCAAATCAGTAGCGCTCGTGCATGTGAGCGGGGGCGTTGTTTTGGAGGAGCTCCAAGTATGGGAAGGCGGGGACTAAACGGAGTCCTGAGAAGATGCTACATTCAAATTCATGCTAGTTTTCTGTGACTACCAGCCTTTAATCTTATGTGGTACTGCAATGTTTCATCCAATCTGTTCTTAGCAGAAGAAGTTTAGCATAACGTAAGAACTTTCAGATACAATTTCTCGATTAAGTTACATGAAAGAGCCATACTTTAACATTTCCTTCAACAAAGTGCGCCTTCAACACTTGCACTCTGTCTTATTCCATTATTACCATGACTGTGACTGAATGAGTAGTTTACTTTACTTGTGATTAAAGTTGGAATATGTGTTCAAAGCTGTAGCTTTTTAATATTAGAAGTTGTCCACTTTTAAAAAGATAAATTGAGGTTGCTTGTGTTTGTTTCTGCCTGTTCACTGCAGTTTCTTTTTATGCAGCCATGTGTGGGCTTCTTTATGTGAAAGCCAGACTTCATAGAGCTTATGCTGCAAATCCAGCTCATGCTGAATCACTCTGATCATCAGATACTCCGGGGATCTGGTCGGGGGGATTACTGTGATTCTCTGTCAGCTTTGGGTGCTGACAGCAGCCCAGGGTGTGACCTGGCTCTTGTTCTTAGTCAATGACACAGAGGAGATTTTGCTTGCTGTTGTTGTCTGGTTGTTTGCTGAGCCCTTTGGGGGTCATGTCACTCGATGACAAAGGTACACATCTGTTGGTATCTTTGAAAAGGTAAAGTTTAACAGAGGTGAAGGTGTTCTGGAGTCATGGCTGCACTTTATTGTCCGTTACATGTTTCAGTTTCTGACATGTGAGCTGCTGTGCCGTCAAGATAAGCAAACAGAGCCTGTACAAATATCATAAAGAAAAATAACCACCATAAAACTGCACATATAAAATAGTAACCTCTTTTTACAATTATGAAAGATTTAGATGTAACATCGTCCCAGTTTATTATGCTCTACTACTCTTATTTAATTCCTTACTTTGTTACTTCTTTTTTTTAATCATCCAGTCCTCAGGTTGTGTGATGGTTATTTGGACCTTTCCAGTCCATGCTCTGTCTAATCTTCAGAGATCAGATAAGACTTGAGATTACCCCCTCTAAAGACCACACAACTAAAAACCTTTGAGGCTGTTGGCCTGGTCTTTGTGTGTTTGTGTGTATGCAGGCTGGCAGAGACTAAATTAACTTGTATGTTTTTGTTCTGAGAGGTCAGGATCAGGGATAAGGGTAATGAAGGTGTTTGCTTCTGCTTTGAGTTTAAACAGCGTGAGTGTGTATTTGTATAACACCAGCCACCCCTTCATGGTTTTTTGTTTTTGTTTTGTGTACATGTGTACACACCTGCTGTATCTTGTTTTATTATCCATCCACTTTCATCCATGTTTGATTTTTTTTTAATGAACAGATTGTTTGTGATTTAAATATTTTGTACATTAGATGAATGTGTGTTACCTTTTACTAGGTTGGAAAATAAAGCTGCACAGATGTATCCTTCAATCAGTCTATAAGTAGTGTGTGTGGTAAATATTGTCTGAGATCATACCTAAATTGTTATATTTTGATGATGTAGGAAAAGACAGCCAACCCACCCAAGAATAATTTCTGACCAGTGGATCTTTTTTTTTTTCTTTCTTGCTTTTTTATTATTATTGTCCACCTAACATCAGCCTTTATCAACAATTCATCAGTCTCTGCCCCCTTTTGTTTGATATATCAAATGAGAGACATTAGCTCTCTAACCAGTTCACTCCTGACAGCAAAATTAATACTTCATGGCTGTTTTGTTTAATAAACGTAGTCATCACCAGTGATATTACGGCTGTATATTTGCCTCTTTGTATTGAGGAATAACAAAGATTAAGAACTAGAAATAGTGAGAGCTTTCCCAAAATCAAGCAGTCGCTTCAGTGTTTGTCATGTTACCCTGAGCTTTGGTAAAAGACATGTTATGCGACAGGTGGGAAACAAAGTTTATCAGTGACAGTGTTCAAACCTATTCAAACGACAGTCACCATAAATCTGAAGCTATGCTTGCAAAATATAGCCCAGTCAGATGAGGGCTACAGGTTGCTTGTTTTTCCCATCTCAGTGACATTAATAATGACAAAACTTCTACTGGTGTCACCTCATACAGGCATTTGTTGCCCTGCTACCTGTTAGTGTGTGTGTGCTGAAAAGCTCTGTGACCTGTTGACATAACTATTTCCCTCCCTCCCAACACATCGCCTCTGATTAGAGCAGCAGGTCATGTGACTAAACGAGGGGATTTCACTGCCGTCATTGTAATAGTCCATCAGCATTGTTCGTCATCACTGTCATTCCAACCTGACAGCAGGATGAGGGTTTGAATAGATGTGCTCTTATATCAGGGTGAGTCAGAGTCACACTCCTTAAATTACTACTTTTATTCTTCAGTTAAACAACATTTGACTGATGTTTGTTGCGTCTTTGACGAGTTAACTGAAAATCTAAGTAGTGATTGTTTCTAGTATTGTGTTTTGAAGCCACGTTTTACAACAACATATGCATGTGCATGTGTGGGTTCTCTCCGGATACTCCAGCTTCCTCCCACAGTCCAAAAACAGGCTCATCAGGTTAATTGGTGATTCTAAATTACCCGTAGGTGTGAGTGTGTGAAAGGTTGTCTGTGTCTATGTGTCAGCCCAGTGATTCACAGGAGACCAGTCCAGGGTGTACCCTAAGACAGCTGGGATAGGCTCTATCCACCCTCCACCCTGAGCAGGATAAGTGGAGTAGAAGATGGATGGATGAATGAATGAATGGATTTGCTACCTGAATGTGATTGCAACTGGAGTATGCATTAAATTTTTATCACACATTAGTGAAACAGCGTTCTTAAATATTCATGCACCGTGAGTTAAATTGTGCATTTGAATGTGTATTGCACAATGAATGCACATAATTTTGCACTGTGATTTGCTTTGCACAAAAAATGATTGCACATAGTGCAAATTATGTGTTAAAAAAACAGTGGTTTAATGTATGCTAATATAATAGGAACTACAATCCAGTCTTTCTTCTATACTAATAAATAAAACTATGTTTATATTTAGGTTTTGGGGTCCAGTAAACTACATTTAGCTGTGACAATGAACAAAACAGGAAGGAAGTGATGTGTCCCGGAAAGAAAGACACTTTTCCTTTGAACTTCACAGACTAGGACCCACAATGTAAGGGCTGAGACAGGGACTGTTTACTGCTGCCTTCCCTCACATGGCCTTGAGCCTGACCCACTACACAGCATCACATGACTGACGTTGGAGAGGGCATCCTGTGACCTCAGGAATACAAAAACACAAGATGCTCCTCCTGAGCCATAGCTGATGTTAAGATCACTCTCTCACACCGTCATGCATCTCATGACCTGCGCTAACTAACCAAAGAGCTCTGCCCACCCTCCTAAATGATAAACGCAGCAGGCTAAGATGGAGACAGTTGTGAAACTAAATGTTTCTGAACCGTTTGGCCTCTGAGCATGTTCTGACTGTGAATGAAGCTGGTGATTGTGGTGGTGTGTAAGGCGGTGCCAGCTCCTGTGGGGTGTCTGGCTGAACAGCCTGTTTTGGCCTCAACACTTTCTGTCATCCAAATTTTTACAGCTACAAACACAGCTGCCAGGGATGTGTTAAATAGCAGACCACAACCTGTGAGACTCAACGTTAGGTTGATCCTCTCCTCTCAGTCTACATTTGAACGGCAGAAAACAGGCCTGTTGAGTAGTCGTGTTTACGGTTTCAGGAGCGGTGTTGCTGCCATCTTGTGGAGATTCTCTGTGAGTTACTTAACCCACTTTCATAAGCATGGCGCAGCAGGGATGAGTCACTGGAGAGGTGTCCTTCACGTGGTCATTAAAAAAAGTCATGAGTATGAGCACACGTTTTCTTAAACAAACAGTTATTATCTGGATTATGTGACTGCTTCTTTTACAACATTTTCCAACTAGTGTAAGTACTGTGTTTTAAATGTTTATCAGCTGAGTGTCACTCATTATCATTTTTATTAAACAGTTGAATCTGTTTTTATGTTAAAGCTTCAGATAAAATGTTTCATCACTTCAGGAGGATGGCCCACCAAATTCTTCGCAAATTTCAATCAATGAAAGTAGCAGACAAACCAGCAACAGAAACGTTTCAGCACAGAGTGATGTAGATGACTGATAAACCAACCAACCAACTTTATTTATAGAGCACTTGAAAACAGCCACAGCTGAAAGCAAAGTGCTGTACAGAGAGATAAATAAAGATGATAAAAACAGATTAAAGAAAACAGACACACATAAAAGAAAACAAATTAACAGCAAATAAGATCAGATAAAAGAACTGAGTCTTGCCAGGATTAAAAGCCAAAGAATAAAAATGGGTTTTTAAACAAATTTTAAAAGTGGACAGTGAAGGGGCTTCTCTAATGTGCAAGGGCAGATCATTCCACAATCGGGGAGCAGCACTAAAGAAAGCCCCGTCCTCTCTGAGCTTCCTCCTGGATCTCGGTACCTGCAGGAGCAGCTGGTCCGCTGACCCGAGAGACCGAGGAGGTGAGTAGGGGTGAAGAAGCTCAGAGAGGTGAGGCAGGGCAAGACCATTTAAACATTTAAAAACAAACATAAGAATTTTAAAATCAACTCTAGAGAGGAACTGACTTACAGTAATCCAAACGAGATGAAATGAAAACGTTAATCACTGTTTCAAAGTGCTGCCTGCACAGAAAGGATATGACTTTTGCCAACTTCCTGAAATGATAAAAACAAGTTTTGATGACAGTTTTAATTTGGCTGTCCAATATAAAACCCAGACTGGTAACAGCTGTTTTCAATATACTGTCAGGGGTGTAAGATTGACAAAGGTGGGCTCACGTGGACCACTTGGTCCAAACACTATAACCTCTGTTTTCTTCTCATTGAAGTTTAAAAAGTTCAGGGCCATCCAAGATTTAATATCATCCAGAAAATCCAGAAGGGGTTTAGTTGAAAAGCCATCTTTTGTTTCTAAGGACATGTATATCTGACAGTCGTCAGCATAACATTACAATTAATATCCTGCACTTGGTATCAGTGGCATGCAAAAACCTCTCATTGCTGAACAGCCATCTGTCCCAACTGCAGTTTTAAGCAGTTTGCTGACTGATGTCTGCATTTGAACAACTCTGATTCAAAAAATGTCCTTTACATATTATCAGTGTTGCATTTGTTTGATCTGCCACATCCACCCTAACTCGTCCTCCGTCTCCTCCTCTGTAGGTGATCACCTGCTTCGGCCTCTCTGTGCTGTCTTGTCGCTATGTGGGTTTTGCTGTGGTGGCCTTGCTGGTGGAGATAAACTCTGTGTTCCTCCACCTGAGACAAATGCTGCGAATGGCAAGTATGGCAACTGGCACGCCGTACCGGGTTAACAGCATAATCAACCTGGGCACATACGTGGTGTTCCGCATCAACACGCTAGCCTGGATGACCCGCTGGCTGGTGCTCAACAGGGACAAGGTGCCCCTGCTAGCCTATACGCTGGGCAGCGTCGGCATGGCCATCATGACAGCCATGAACATCGTCCTATTTTATCGCCTACTCAGAAGCGACTTCTTGAAAAGCAGCACCCGGGAGATGAAGAAAGAGAAGGAGATGTAAAGAGCAAAAGATGAAAGGGCACAAGAAGGATTAAATTCATTAACACTCCTGTTGGTTACTGTACTTTACCGCCCTGCAGCTGACATCTGGTACTCGTGCTTGTGTGCAATTTACTCAAAGCTAAGACATGGAGGGATCTTTCCATCTGATGAGCTGTAGAGGTTCACTCACCTGTTGTAATCAAATGTTTTCATGAACACAGATCACTTCCTGCCATTTTGCTGAAAGCTACATTTAGTTGTAGCTTCACCCTTTGTGTTTTTCTGGGGTCCAGTCATCCTTAAGTGCCATTAATGGATCACTCATGGAGGACTCTTTATATGACCGATGTAAGGCCTTGTTAAACCAAAACGCCTTTTTGTCCCACAGGGTGTTTCAGCCAAACCTACTCCGAAATGTAGCTCATGGACACAGACGCATAGATGCAGTGAGTTCAATACTCCAATCCTCATGTACTTTCATAGAAATCCAAAACTATTTCTAAATATCTTTAGTTATATCAGAAAAGAAACTTTTATTCATTCATGTTATATTTTTACAATCTATAGTGGGTTACTTATATTAGCATCTATTTACCACTTGGTTTTTCAAACAGTGGGATCCAAACCTTCTTGTTGTTTAACACTCGCACTGCAGAGGTGAATATATATCTCCTATTTTCCAACAAATCACCTCAACTAATAACCGGCTGCTACCTCAAAGAGCTTGTAACACTTCTCTGCCTCCTTTGCTGTCAGTGCCTGACGGCTTCTTTGAAGTTAAAGAGCGCGTTACGGTATTTGAAAATATGAGTTGTCTGAATAAGGATACAAACACAGAAATCAATCTTGACTTGATGAGAAAGCAGAGTTACCGGGTGATAATAGAAAAGTAAAATCTTAAATGGACAGACCAGACCGGACTTTTATGTCTCAGTGTAAAACGGTTTGGTTGATAAACAATGATCTTTTTGTTGCTATGCTGAGTAACGCTTTAACGACTGGGTAAAAGGATTAACCTATCATTGTAGGCTGTACATTAATCGTAGTTGTAACGATAGGCTCTATGAAGAAGCTTGTTTCTCTCAGATCTTGAAACCAATCAACCACCAAGTTTGTTGTGCTTATAGATTTTATTCAGCTCTGACTTGACCGGCTAAAAGTTAAATTACAATGGCAGGGTGACATTTAATCACTTGTTACTAATAAAACTAAAGATTTCAGAGTTGGTTTTTTATAGTGATAGTAGTCTGTGATGGTTTGAAGTCTGCAGTAGGAGCTTTCAGACGGTTTCAAGTTGTCGTTCTCCTTTTGGCCTTTGGAGGGCGGCACAGTCCTGAGCATCGCCTCAGTAGCGGGCGCTTTCATTTGATCTGCACCTGCTGCCTTTAATATGAAGTTTCATATAAACACAGAGAGTTTTCTGTCTGAGATCTGTGAATACAGCAAACTGCCAAACACACAGCTGCTACAAACCTGTACGTTCTCAGTGCCACATCTGGTTAGGTTTTTTCCTTTTTGTTTTGTTTTTTGTTTTGTGTGTTTGTATGTTCATTATTTTGGGTTGAGTTTTGTGTATTTGTAATTTATTTGTACTGAAAAATAACTTGATAATTAAAGATACAACAGATACAATGTTCAATCAAAGGAATTTTGTTGCTATGAAAACAGACGATTATAGTGGAACTGACATGATTGTGTCAATCATGTTTTTGTGGGGCATTGTGCCACTTCGGGTCTTAATATGTTTTTTTCCTAAGCTAATATTTCATAACTCATGGTCATCTCAGCTGTAAGGAGTCTGATATCAGTCCCTAACTTATATCGAGATACTGCGCTCACTTGTAGTCCACAGAAATAAATTATAAACACAGTCGGCTGTTAGGGCTTCAGTGTAGCTGGTACAAACAGTAAATAGATTTAACTCTGTCCAATGAAATTAAGATATGGCTGCACTAATGAAACAGCACTGTTTGGAGGATGACGGTAAAGTTTAGATTGTTATTGTAGCTGATTCCTAAATGTCTTTTTTTGGAGTGTATTAGAGCAGTTGAAAACTTGTATTGTGAATGTTAATTTGAAATATTTTTGAAATTAATTGGGCAGCTTAACTTTGTGGTTGTAGTGAAGACAACTGGTGACAATTGAAGTTCTTTCTAACAAGTTAAAAGCTGATATTTGTGAATGTGTTGTACACGTTGGTGATGTTTTTGAGATTATAATGTATAATTGTGTTCATTTTTATTTCTGTACGATTTTCAGGAATTGTGATAAAACACAGCAGTGGAGTTGAGGTTGCTTCCTCGTTTTATTGTTGTTAAAACAGTGAGTCCAAAAACAAGCTACTGAACTGCTCTTCACTATAGGAATCATTTTTTTCTTAATCTGATTTATGACTGTTTCAAACTTTCATTCTCCAACAGCAGAGGAAAATGCTATGACTTCAACTGTAGGTCATAGAAAAAAACGAAAGTAAATGTTGGTGTTAACTATTGGCATTTGTCTCTCTAAGAGCTATAAGCTTGTAAGATGATGAGTAAAACACAAAGGTCCTTTATCACAGCAAACAAATTCCATTATCACTTCCTCTGGTGTTGCTGAGAAATGCTGTCTATTGTGAATTATTAAAACTAATAACACAGACTATTAACACTGTGCAGCTTGTCTGGGACATAAATACCCATCATTATAGGAGAAAAAAACATGGAATTATGAAGCCAACAAGAACAACTGAGGCTGTGAAACAAAGTCCTCTGCTTTCTCTGAGCATCAAACTGTCAAGTTTCACAGGGTTGTCTTTATGCCTAAATATAACTTTTATTTTTTCATGTTTGGCAGAGATTGTTTTGTAATTATAACTCCAATTTATATGTTTATATGATAACATTATTTGCTAAATGTGCAAATAAAAATCAAATTAATGGTTGTGTGTTATTTATTTATTTTTTTTGTTTGTTTTAATTTAGACACACCACAGGTTTTTACTCCACAAGACAGGTTTTATCTTGTAGTTTGTAGGCTTTTGTTAGGTGTGTAATGAGATGTCTTTAAGGTCTGTACCAGTTTTGAATACCACAACGAATTTGCGTAAAACTCAGTACCAAGTGAAAGTATTTATTTAATCAAATTTTTACAAAAATCCCAAACTCCACAGATATAATCACAGGCAAAAATGTTTTAGAAAAAAATGTGAGTAGACTTTTTGTTTACCGTAACAGAACTATTGATCATTTATTGCAAATACAATACTACGTAAGCAGCAGGTGAAATAATTTTGCATGATATCAGTTTATTTTATAATTGTAGGATCTACACTACTCACAGTAAGTTAGGGATGTTGTTATTTACATGAGTGCTTTTTCTACTTGGTCTGATTTTTAATGAAATCAGTAATAGTTCCCTTTGATATTACTATTAATGAATGAGAAGAAACACCATTTCCATTAGTTCAATATTTATTACCCCAACAATTTAGACAATAACAAAGATAGCCCCAAATAACCAAAACTGACAAAGTCAGTGGTGGGTGTTTCCACCATTTGCCTCAATGACAGCTTGGCGGTGACGTCTCATGCTCCTCACTAGCCTCATGACGTTGTTCTGGGGTAATGCGTTCCACTCCTACACAGCTGGTGGTGCTTCAGCTGGTCCCAGATGTGCTCTATGGGGTTCAGGTCAGGGGACATTGCTAGCCATACCATATGAGGCACTCTGACTTCCTGAAGTCCAGCTGTGACAATTCTGGCACCATGTGGTGGAGCATTATCATCCATGAACAGAAAGTTGGGGGTGTTCTGGTGGAATTGGGGGATGATGATGGGTTCTATGATGTCTCTGAGGTAAGCACGTGCAGTGACTGAGCCATCTACAATCACCAAACCGGTTTTGCACTGACTGGTGATGCCTTCCCAGACTGTTGCACCTCTGTCACCAAAACGAACCCTGGGGACTATGTTGACCTCAGCGTATCGTTCACCTTGCCTTCTCCAGCAACGCTGATGACCATCATTTCTGTGCATGGTGACCTGACACTCATCAGGGAACAGGACAGTAGACCACTGCTGCATTGTCCAGGTCACATGGTCTTGGACCCACTGCAAACAGTCAAGGTGGTGTCTTGGTGTCAGTGGAGTCACCTGCAGTGGTTGTCTGGCTTTAAGCCAAAGTGGTGGAGTTGGTGTGAATGGTTTGTCTGGAAACCCTAGTACCCCTCACTTCTCGTAAACAGGTCTGCAGCTGTGTGGCAGTTACATAACGGTGTCTGAGTGCAGAGGTCCTTAGGTACTGGTCATCATTGCGGTCCATCACTTGTGGGGCTCCACTCCTGGGTCTGTCACCAACACTGCCAGTAGTTCTGTGTCTTGCTGAAAGTCTGCTGATGACACTTTGAGACACACCAAGTTCACGAGCAACATCTGACTGCCTGCTACCAACCTGAAGGAGCGCTATGGCCAGATGACGCCGCTCGTTCGTTAAGTGACGTTGTGTGTTTATGGCTGCTTGAATGACGAACTGACAGTACCAGCTTTTTATACCCCCAGAATGTTGAAATTGATGCCACATTGAAAAGGGCTGTCTTTTTGTATTTTTTGGTTTTGGCCCCATGTATGTATATGTAAGGCGCTCTGTACACAGTGAGACCATTACATGGAAAACACTAAATGAGGTGTGTCTATCACCCTGATACAATTACCTCAAAAATCCCTGAAGTGAAACAAACACCTTATGTATGAAATCCACTGAGGACCTCACTCTATCCCTAACTTATTGTGAGTAGTGTACTTTTACATAATGTCCAATATCAAGCTGGTTGATATGAACCACCAAAATCTGATCAGCTACCCCTAGTGCAACTTCAGAGTTCTACATTATGACTGACTACCTTTCCTGTCTGTTGCTGTAACACAGCAATAAACTGGATATAGGTATGTTGGCTGTGCTGCTGCTGGTATCTTCCTTGGTTCTACCATGTGGTTTATTTATTCATTTATTTTACCATTGTACAGGTCTTTTTATATATTATTTTATCAAAATAAAAAGAGAGGAATGAACTCTTCTGGAAACCTAAATTTCCCCTTTTCAGAGTAGGTACACACACTAAATAATACACCTGAGCGCCTGAGCTGGGCAACCCCAAGTCAAAAAGTACAATCCAGCCCTGTGTGAAAAAGTTGAGGATTATAGGAAGTGAAGTTCGAAAGACAAATAAAAGATCCTTCGCTGTGTAAGATATTTACATGGGCTCCATCTTCAGTTAGTAGGCGTACAATACACGACACAAAACACATTGTATTGAACCCTTACTGATCATATGAAATTTCTAGAAATACAAATTAAAATATTGTCCCCCGAGTCACTATAAGTGTGTTATTTCTTCTAATTTTAGATACGCCATTAACCAACGTCGTTGGGACTGGCACGCGCTAAGTATTATTGATCCTCCTCGCGCAGCGCGTAGAGCTGATAGGGCCGGTCCGTCCAATCAGCTGTGCTGCTGACTCTGTCGTACGATACTCTCGCGTGTTCTGCTTACAGTGGCTTGTTTTCATCATTTCCCCGTTCAGTCGTCCACAGCAGCCTGACTCTCGAGTCGGTGGGCGAGGAGGAAAGGTGCGCACGGAGAAAATGGGCTGCGAATTCCTCCCATGGGCTTTCATATCGACGGATTTGATGACATCCTCCTCTTGATGATGCCCGCCGCAGATGCTGCAGCAGGGCGCGGGGATACCAGAGGAGCGCGGTGCTTTGCATCGCCCTGTTTGTGCTTTGTTACGCAGTTATCCATTCTCTCCGTCTTCTAATCAAACGGCGTCACATGCAGCGGAAAAGGTCTTCAGTGCTTCAAATAAAAGGTCTCTGGGTGAATGCAGCAGCCCACAGGATTTGGACCAACACCGGGGGGCAGCATGCCCAGATCCGAGGACGTTTCTATAAAGCGTGCCAGTCAAAGTTATTAGATTTCGGCACCTAACATCAAATCAAAGGTAAGCAGAGCCATTTAAATTGACTTCGTTATACACATAAGTCAGTGCTCTATTTGCATCGTAATGTTGATTGGATGTTCAAGGCTTCTCCCATCCTTTTTTAAAAATCAGTCTCACATTTATAGCTCCCATGACCTCAATATTTGCACTTCTCTTTCTGTATGCAACATACATGTACGCTTTAACTAGAAAAATTAAGCAGCTTGACTGCAAGCATTGCACTGTGATATGAGTCTGGAGAAGGGACAGATGTTATAATTTCCTCCCTCCGGCCGTCCAGACTCAGCCATGGGGGATGAGAGCAGTCTGACCCGGCAGATAGAGAGTGTGGAGAGGAGCGTGGTCTTCCTCAGACAGGAGCACCTCACTTTGCTCCACGGCCTCCACCTGGAGATCCTATCCCTGCAGAAACGATGCTCAGGTGAGGGATACACTGCTGTTGTCAAAGTCTTTGTGTGTGTGTGTGTGTGTGTGTGTGTGTGTGTGCGTGTGCGTGTCTTTTTTCTTGTGAGCAAAGAAAGTTTTGTTGTGTCCTCCAGAGAGTGTTGAAATCAATCTTTAACTATTTTTACACTGACTGGCTGTGACCCCTTTATACCTTTTTTTTCTCCCTTTGCTACAAAGAAATGTGTGATAATCTACCAGTTGTAGAAGGACCTCAGAAACTTCCATCAATCCATTATCAATACCTCTTTTCCCTTTTGGGATCACAGGGGCTGGAGCTTATCCCAGCTGTCACTGGCCGAGAGGCAGGGTACTCTATACTGATGTGCCAGGGAGTTGAACCAGGAACCTTCCATTGGTGGTGCCACTGTGCACATCAAATATGATAAATAAAGCAGCTGATATCAGACATGAAATGCAAGTTTCAGGTTATATTTTTCATCTTTCATTGAATTCTGTAATAACGGACTGATCAAGTGAATTATTATCAGGGACTTTTCTTCTTATCTTTGTATTCTCAACAGGAAGACTTACAGAGATTTTTAATAACACACTTGATGTACGAGGTTAAAAAAGACAAGTCCATGATTTTTTAAAAGGAACTTTTTTAAAAAAAATGTAATGGTTTAATGAAACTTAATAGTAAAAGGCTGTTTTTATAATATACTTTAATTTTATGACTTAAAAAATCTCACTTTGAGAGAAAGGGAATTACTGTTTTTCTGTCCATGAGCTTATTTACAATGTGATTCAGTTATTGTCATTTAAAAGCAAAACTAAGCCTCATTGTTATTTAGCATGCATGTCTGTTTGTGCGTCTGTGTGTGTATGTGTGTGCTCGTGTGTGCACCATCCATCAATACCAGACAGTGACTACATGATGATGTCATGCCACAATTCCGGGAGATTGCATCATTTCCTGTCTCAAGCTTAATGGAAATGATTCCATTTAATCAAGCTAGCAAGTGCATGTTAATACACATACACTCACACACACACAAATGAACACATTCATTTATTAATTCCCTTTACCCCTCCTCAGCATTGCTTACCTTAGTCTAACCATCACATACTAGCCAAAACCTTGCTGTAATCTGACCTCAACCATAAAACCAAATATTTGGATATTTAACCCTAAAGAGGGCAGCTCTGTTTTCACACTTGGGATTAGATTTTATTGTATATTAAAGAATTAACGTTTTTTGTTGAAAAAAGATATTCATCCATATCCATGCATTCTCCATTTGAAAGCATACAATACCCCAAGACATGCTTTAAATTAAAACAACAAACACACACACACACACACACACACACACACACACACACACACACACACACACACACACTTACAGAGAGCATCTGCTTAAAAAGAGACATACACACACACGTATCCATCATGGTTAATCCATTGATCCTCCAGCTTTAGTAATCCATATGAGCTGGATTGTGGACAACAAATACAGGAGAGGAGAGAAGGGGGGGGGGGGGTTGTGTTTGTGAGGAAGAGAGAGAGAGAGAGAGAGAGAGAGAGAGAGAGATGGGGTGAGCTGGCTCTGAGCCAATGTGACCAGTTGTGTAGAAAAAGACCCTCCATCAATTATAGCTCAACTGCTCCATCACATCTGGTCAGTGAAGCTGGGTGAGGGGGTGGGTGTGTAAGTGTGCTGTATGGGGTTGGGTTGGTGTGTGTGTGTGTGGTGATTACAGAGATGGATCAGTAAGAAACACACCAACAATGAAGAATGTGTGTATTTATATCTGTTTACTCGTCCTGTCTTCCTCTCTGTCTGCACGGGGTCTCCCCCAGTGAGAACAGAAAGGGCATCCCAAACAGTGCTGTTACAGCTGTTTGTTTGTTTTTCATCCACATTGAGTCATAGTGCTGTTAATATCTGACTAGAAATCATGACAATGTAAAGCCAACACTCTCCTCTGAGCTTATCACCACAAATAAAACTTCCCTGCAGCAGGTGGATTCATGAAGTCTTTCTGTGACATGGTTTTTTATTTACAAGCCCTTTATTTACATGAGCCCTTTATAACACATTCTCAGTAAACAGCAAGCCAGTGTAATAATCTGACAACAGATCTACTGTGTGCTCTCCTGAATGTAGTGAGGACTCATGCATCAGTGCTGTGGATCAGCTGCAGCTCTCTGATGGGCTTTAGATTGAGACCTGTGAGGATGTCATTACAGTAGGTGGATATTAAAGATAAGTTAGACAGAAACCACACATTTCTCTGAGACACTAGTCCTTGTACTATAAATGTATTCCCATAGTAATAGTAATGGTTAACTTATTTATGTTCATTAGTGTTTAAAATTCTTAGAACTCTCCAACTTTTTCATTATGTTTTATTAAATTATGCAGTTCAACATCTCTTTGTACTCTAAAATTAAAGCATAGAACACATACACAAAAAAATCAATTGGCTTTAAAAACCAAATCATGGAATCAAATTACAACCCTAATTCCAATGAAGTTGGGACGCTGTATAAAACATAAAAAGAGAATACAGTGATTTGAGAATCCTGTTTAACCTATATTCAACTGAATATACTACAAAAAAGATTTTATTCTCAACTATTGACTTATCAAAGTAGCCACCTTTGGCAAATATAACAGCTGGACAAATTTGTGGCATTATTTCTACAATGGATGTCAAACATTCTTCAGAACATTCTTCCCAACTCTCTTGCAGAAGTTCCTATAAATGTTTGGCTTTTGTAGGTTTTGTTGCTTTCACTCTTCTGTCCAGTTCATCCCAAACCATCTCGATAGGGTTCAAGTCAGGAAACTCTGCTGGCCACTTGATATTTTCAAGCTAATTATCCTGTTCTTCATTCTTTCAGAGCTCAGAGCAGAGCTTTAAGTTGTTAACCTTTTTTGTGTTCCTTGAAAAAGGCTTTTTTGTATAAATCTGAAAGGTGCCTTATTTTTCCATTTTAGGTAACCTTACGCTTTTTCTTAACCTCTGGCAGTTCACCACTTACCTTTGTACCATTTCAAGTTATTCATTGGACCTAAACTGCTTGAATTTCAATTTTTCAAAAAAATGAAAAATGGGGTGTTCTAAAACTTTTGACTGTATCTGTCAGTTTTGTTTATTTTGTTAAAATTTAGCAAACATTCTGTAGCTGGGCACCAACTCATGATTCACCTTAAGATGATTTTTTTTTTCCAAAGTTTTGGCACAGCCAACTATGCTAAGTTGCCTTCATTTCTCAGTGGCCAAATGGGATCCTACTCATTAAAAATACATATATGATAATTGTGTGTATCATCTTTATCATTTTCGAGCATGTAGATATTAAAATCAAGAGGGCCTTAGATGGCGTTTTGTGGGACTCCATGCTCTCATTATAAAGACCATGGAGATGCTACAACTGAATAAGTTGAGAAGACTATTGCTAAAAGTTGAAGTGAGCATTATTTAAAACAACAGACAGAAAGGAAAACTGAGGGTGTGATAGAGAGAGGGTAAATCATTTCCCTGACTAAAACCTCCAAAAGATATTGTGTAGCTAGTAAAGAAAATATCAGTTAATTAACAAAGCAATCTTCTAAGTGTGTCCCTTACTGTGGCAAACATTTTAAAATGGGAGGGAACTGAGAGACTGTGGAGAAAGTGGGTGTAGAGAGGGTTTGTTTGGTCCCAGCAGTAGACACTTCAGGGAGGTAGAGGGAGGTGCAGTGGGATAAACAAGGTGTATCACAGAGAGTATAGCCCATGTAGCTCAGAGTACCTGTTATGTTTTTCATTTTGGCTGAGGTGCTTTTGATTAAAAGTTTCTGGCATACTGTATTATTTTCGCATTTTTTTTTACCTTAAGTGTGGAAACGCAAAAAAGAGAGAGAGACTGAGGGACTGAAAACATTGTAGTATCTATGCCAGACCTGTAGTTGGCGATATAACTGTAGAGTCTTTTGTTTGCTCTCCGCTGAAGAAGAGGTGGGCTGATCATCTGGTGTATCCACCTTTTTCCTTACTACCCACAGTTCATCCGATTGCCGGTTTTTGTTATTAATGTCGCCATGGAAACCACAAAGCTGATGATTTTGGCCTACCTGTCATACTCGCTCTAATAACCATCTTTAAAAGCAAGAAAGTGACAAAATGAACAAAATCGGAGGTGAAGTCATAGTGCGGATGTTTTAAAGAAAACTTACATTGAGCCCTGTATAACATTAATGGTTTCACGCAAGTTGCTTTGAGCTAGCTTGCCAGTGGCAGCAACCAGAAGTTCATAACCGCAGGTGGAAGTCAACATCCATAGGCTTCTGAAAAAACAGGTGGATATAAATTGGCTGTGTCCAAATTCTGCATCCTTCGTGGGCCGCATTTGAAGGCCAGTTACATCACAACGCTGCACAAAGGCTGTCCAAATTTGAAGGCTCCTTTAAATGCAGCCCACAAATGCGTCTTTTTTTTCTCTTGTTTTTGAGGTTGTACCGTTACATTCCTTCACGGCCTCCCAAATCCCAAGATCCTTTGCTAACTGCTGCTCAGTTACGAAAAAAAGAAGAGGGAAAAATGCACAATGGTGACATCAAGTGGCTCAGACATGACTTTTAAATGCAAGTATTGGGTTTATACTTGGTTTTTACTCATTTGAATGTTCAACACCAGAGCCATTAAACTTCACAGGGAATTGGAAAACCTTCGAATTTTGACTTTCAATTAAAATACGTGAGGCTGGTAATGCATTGGCATTTCATAAATCAGCATTATGTTAAGTTAAACAATTTGATTAAATAAAGAACTAAGTTAAGGATTATGAATTAGGTGGCAGAAATTGTGACACAAGGGTGAGGACGGGAACATATGTTGACACAACCAGGAAATAATCTGAAGGCTAGATCAACCAATTTAACAACAGTTGGCGCGGCCTTTGTGGCCTCCGAAGGACTCACCTTTGAAGGCGGGGTCCACCATTGTTACTGCTGTTGTTTTCCAGTACGCGCATGCAATTAAAAGTTCCCAAAATGAAAGTGGAATGCGCGGTGTGAATGAGAGGCCGAAGCGCATCAATACTTTTGCGTTTTCATCCTAAAACCATCGCACAGTGGTTCATTAGACATGACTGCCAGTAGTTGCTGCACATTTAAAACCAGCTCTAACCGACAATGCACCTTAAAATTTTAATTTTAATTTTAATTTTGACCTCTAAGGTAATAAGACAACCTAGTCGTTGAATGAGAAACTGAGGTGATTGTGGGAAATGTGGTAAATGGCAGTCAGACTCACTGCTGATTGGCTAATGTAGTTTGCAGGTGTGACAGGTGTTTGCAGGCCAGTAATGTGCAGCCAGGAGGGGTACGGCAAGGTTGAGCTGACAATGTTGCTTTGCAAACTATCTCTCCTTTTGTAGCGCTGACCTTTATTCTGTGTTCTCTCATCAGCATGAAGCCTCCTTATAAGCACCGACTAAACCAGTTTTCATCCTTTGTTTATGAAATGAGGTTTTTTTTTTATTAGGTTTTGTGTGTGTGTGTGAAAGAAAATTCAATTACGTCTGTGCGTGTCCTTGAAGATATCTTTTCCACAATCAGAGTCAAGCATTGAAAGAAAAACCTTGAATGCAGCGAAGCCGTAGGAGATAAGTCTGACCTACAAAGTATTACTCATTGCATTGGATGCTGCAATGTGCTGAGCACCTCATTTTCATTTTTTGTCTGTTATTTCAATAAATAGTTCCTCAAGCTGATGTCCCACAGTTAAATTAGCTTCACGGAGGCTCCTGGAAGTAGTTAATGAGACTCATTAGTACCAAACAGGAGCTCTCAAAGCATCTTATCATTTACATCTCTTAATAGTGGATACATGAAACAAGCACGTCTATTTTCTCCTCTCCCTCCCTGCTATCTCCATCTCCTCTATTTGTCTCTCGTCATGCCTGCTGCATGGGTGGGTGTGTGTTATGCTGACTGCAGAGAGGAGGAGAAAGGGTGTGACAGGGAGCAGAAGGAGAGGACAGCAGTTCCACAAGCTCGATCATTAAACTATGCAAAAAATATTCCCTAAAAAAACTACTTGTATTTTTTGTAATCGGTGATGGATTTTAGTATCCAAGGAGAGGCACTGTTTGGGATAATTAAGCTCTGAAGCTTTTTTTCTGTGCTGTAGTAAATAAAAAAGAAAATTTAATATCACAACTGTGCACACCAGAACATGTTTCTTTGTCTGACTGTGGTGCTGAGAGAGGGAATTTATCTGCTGCGTGGCCTGTCTGCATGATTGACAGACCTGACATGACCACCAGTCTGACCTCTTACAACCCTGTCAGAGGCTTTTAAGCTAAACTATTTTTATCAGGCACAGATCAACCACAGACTACCATTCACCAGCTGAAAAAAAAAACAATGTTCTCTAAATCAGTGGTTTCTGTATAACACTGGAATGGGATTTAATCCATTCTGTATCTGAAGCTGCTGCCAGTGTGCCAGATTTCATGTCATGTGATATTTGAATAATCCAAATCACGGAGGGACTTCTGGCTCTGACACTGAAAAAAAAAAAGTACAATAATGGCTGTGATAAAAGCTGTTTTCATTTTCTACTCCAGCATTTAGACAGAGCCTGTCTGTTTTTATAGCACATAAATGCCCATAAAGAACCCATTAGACTACACAATACAATTCGTCTAAGTATGCTGCCTCTTTTTTCCATATGTATTGGGAGAAATCACCTTCAGGTGAGTGTTGCTGAGCTTTCATAAAAAAAAAAAAAAAAGAGTGAAGCCGTCAAGAAAACTGTGATAGTGCTTAATAATCTGCCACAATCATGGTATGAAGTGTTATTCACTTTGTCAGATGTTTTGATAAATGAGTCCAAGCTCTCACATTGCATAACAAGTATTGTGCTTCATCCAGGGTTGTTATTTCTTTTGGCTTGCAGCTCTTCTTAGAGAAATAACAGGTTTTGGAGGTTGTCACAATAAAAATGACAAGATTGGAGCGCAGATGGTTTAGTGGTTTAGGTCGCGCTCCATATGGCGAAAGCCCCTGAACAGGCAGCACAGGTTCAAGTCTGGCCTGTGGTGACTGTCACGCCCCACTCTCACCTTGTTTCCTGCACTATCCACTGTCCTGTCCTCTGACAATAAAGGCATAAAAAGCCTCAAGAAAAATAACTTAAAAAAAAAAACAAATGACAAGATTAAAGCAGTGGGTTCAATTCAAACTGACTAACTTTATTTAAAACAAAGTATATGCTTTTCTGGATTTTTAAAGTATTTACTAATAATGTACACACGTTAATAGTTGACAACGTAAAGATTAAAAATCGGAGGAAAGCTGCTAAGAGACGTTGCTATCTCTGGAAAGACGAGACACTTTTTGGACCAAGTTGCATACTTTGTAGCATTCACTTGTTTGCTAAAACAATTACTGTGTCGAGGTCTTCAGTAACACGTACAGAAGCACCCCACATCCACTATACGTCTTCATAGACTGTAAAATTCGACGATGTCGTCTCCATGACGTCATGCATCTGTTTCTGAAGCAGACTTATCATCATTGTTTGCCATCTTGAAATTGCTGAACTCAACCTAATATCTGCCAAGCTAGTATGGAGCTAAAGAGGTGAAGTGGTGGGGTTGAGGCAGACATAAAGAGGGAGTATTGTGCTATTTATCTCTATTTCAAACACTAGTGTTTAAGAAAACCTTTATTTCAGCCGCTGTCTGAAATGCTTTGTTTTAGCTGCTGTCTCTTTAAGGCTCCCCGCTCCACAAATCCCCTTACCTCTGATTGGCCAGTACTCTGGAGGCCTTCCGGGGGCAGAGCCATTGACAGACCTTGGTGTTTAAGGCCCACCTCTACATCATGTCAAGAGCCAATTAGGAGATCCTGATGTGATGATGTCATTATTTCAGTCTCTTGAGTGTCTTGAAGATCTTGTGGAGTTTATTGCTTTTGTGCTCATTCACCGTTTTTAAAACCTTTTCTAATAAACAAAAATAATCACACAGCTGTTAGTTTTTGTGCTAATAATGTCACTATGTTTCATTGGTGCTGCAGTATAGACATGTTTCTCCAGAGTGTAACAAATGATGTAACAGAACATCACCCACCAAGCCTCTGACTGGCAGTATTTGATGTAAAGTTTCAGATTTAGACTCATAAATTATGTATGCAGTCACTGAGATTGTGCTGGAAACTGCATCGAGCATCTGTTGTGTTAACCAGCTGCAGCAGCAAACACAAAATGTCAGCAAACCGCTTTAATAAGACGTTTCAGCGCCACAGGATGTCTATATTTAATCTCTAATAAGATGACGTCATCTTTTTCTGTATGCATTCGTTACTGCTTGTTCATGTTTCTTCCTCTTGTGTTTTTCAGAGCTAACAAGCGAGCTGAAGGTGAAGCCTCCTGGCAGAAACCAAATAGGTATGTCCTCAAATGAGATCTAAACTCAAATCACTCTTTAGAAGCTTTTATCTTTTTAATCCGCCTCTATTTGGAAGCATTGCTCCATTCTAACCCTGTTTTTTTTCCTGGTCCATCTGCATTTGAAGCCACACACTTTAACACCATCCTGTTCTTGGTACCCAAGCTTCACACCCCAATCCTCTATCCCTCTGTCCCTGCATTCCTCTTCTTATCTCTCTGTCCTCACACCCTGCTACCTCCAGGGAAACGATCCCTGTCAGCCACCCTCCTCCCTCTTCAAAATGTCAGATACAGGCCAGATCACTGGTGCAATGTCTTGCTGTGCTTCTCCATGTGTTTATTAGCTCTTTTCACACTTTGGGTTTGTTTTCCTGTTTGCAGAGTAATACAGCAAAGACAGCCTGCCTCAACATATTTAGCTCACAGCCGACATTAGCAGGACAGCTTGAAGAGTCTGGATGCAGGGATAGGCACCATTTTGTCACAACGAATTAGAGACAGACTGAAGAAACAGAAGTCAAAAGGCTGTACGAACATGTTGAGGAGTCAAGTTTGGCTGCATTACTTAGCCATTAGCCCTGCTTTTTCCCCTATTTGTTTTCCAGAACAGGTTATCCCCGATCCATCCATCAATACAGCCCCGGCCATTCTCACCCCCCCCCCCCCCCCTCCCACCCTGAGAAATTGATCCATCCTCTTTTTCTTTTCCTGCTCTCGTTTTTCCTCTGGTCATCCCAGAGGGGGTGTCCACTTACAGACAAGGCCGAGAACAAGAGAGATGTGGAGCCAGGGAAAAGAGTGAGAGGAGGAGGTGGAAAGAGAGTATGGAGGTAATGAAAGGTAGCAAGGAGAGCGATTAAGGGATGCGCTCAGCTGCAGACATGAGGGAGGTCAGTGTGGGAGGGAGGTTATGGGAGGATGTGAGGATGCTGTAGTCTATAGTTAGCATATAGAGATAGATCTGGGTGTGGCGACGGGCGGCAGAAATCTTGAGACTATTAAAAACCTCAGAAGATCCATCCTGAGAGAAAGAGGATGGGGGAATAAGAGGACGACAAGAGAACATAGAAGTGTGCGGTACGATGGGACGAGACGCACAGAGAGATTGAAAACATAGATCATAAATCAGTGCTTTAACCTTAAACCCACAGCTTTTATCAGTGAAGCACATTATTATATTTAAGCCTTCTATGGATTCAAGGATTTTAAGTCTCACCAACCCTCTCTCCATCCTTTGGGATTCTCCCACCCAGCAAACCTGACCTATTCCTGCCAGCTGAGGCGTCACTGCCTGCCCTCTGAGGATGTAATCTGCTTCTCTGCTGGCAATCTGCAGCTCAGTCAGCCCTGAGGTTGCTGCCTTTACTTTTTCATCAATACCTCAGTTTCCTCAGGGGATATCACAGGAGTGAAGGAGTGCAGGGGTTGTCTACAGGACCAGAAAGAAAAAAGGAACAATGAGCAGTTTTCTGTGTCAAACCTGACTTTGTGGAACCTGACGAAGTAAAAGCACTTTATCCTCCCAAACACAAAAAAAATCAGGTGCGCATCAGGAGTTCAGTGACTCTTGTGTACGTTTTATTATCTTTGCTTTAGCTGTTCCTCCATCACTCTGCTAATTTGGTGCACCAGAGCGCCTCAGGAGACAACAGAAATGTCAATCAGAGGTGATACACAGTGACGTGGTCAGCTGTGTGTGAAAGAATATGAATGGGATTTGTTTATCCTGATGGTCTCCTGCATCGCGAATAGGTGAATATGACAAATGTAAAAGTGCTCTGAGTGGTGAAAAGTACGGTGTCCTTGAGAGCTCACAGCACTGCAAGTAAAGGAAGCACATGCAAAAAGACAAAACACAAGCAAATTAAGAAAACATCATTAATCTGACAACACATGAGCAGCATTTAGAAAACATGCTGCAAAGGCCACAACACAACAGAAGTTTTCCAGAGGACACTTAAAAGTGATGCACATCTCTCCACATGCTTGTTGTTGATACAGTTTTTCGAGTCACAGCTCTATTAAGGTTCTCTTTCCATCAGTGGTTTTGGAAAATGAGATAAAAGTAACTGCTATTGATTTATTTTAACATTGTGGTCACATGATTCAGACATTAGCATACTGGCTAATAACGGACGTGTGCATCACTTTTAAGCATCCTCTGGAAACACTTCCTCAGTGTTGTGGTCTTTGCAGCTTTTTCTAAATGCTGTGCATGTGTTGTCAAATTGATTGATAAAGATATTTACTGAATTTGCTTGTTGTTTTTTTTACATGTGTTCTCTTAAGTTGCAGTGCTGTGAGCTCTCAGGGCAACCGTAGAAAAGACTCATTTTCCAGTCCATTTACCAGGTTTAGACTTGGACCTTTGTCATATCTGTTTATGGGGGAGGCAGAGCTGTGACTGCTGACAGTTTTTGGGAGGGAGCCCAAACTGTATTGTTTTTATTTCAGGGGAGCTATCTTGTCATTCATTTTATTAAAGTGACTATGTTTTAAAATGATAACACTAGTTGATGTTATAGAGTTTGACCAGTTGACTCTTTGATGTGTTTAAATCTATCCAGACTGAGGGGACTACCTTTGAGTGTTTCATAGTCTGAAGGCAGCAGGACATTGACTTCATCCAGTGACAACAATAAGTGCACTGTTCTTTGTTTGTTTACCCCGTTTTTCTTTTCAGGCCACTCAGTTATATAAATTCCACAAATATTGTGAAAAAAACAGTTGATTATTTTGTGGACTGGTACAAGTTGCAGATTATTGCATGTATCAGCATACATTTGTTTACTATACCTGAAAATATTTGAATTGAAGCCTGACAGATATATGAACTGACCGCTCACACTTTCATTTTTTCCTCTTTTTGTCAGAATTACAAGAGGAAGAAGAGCTCCTGGAGGCCCGATGTCGGCAGGTGGAAAACCGCCTTGCTGAGCGGGAATGTACCTTAGACGAGCTTTGTAAGGAGCTGAGTCACAAGGGGGTTTTGGTGGGAGCCCTCAGAGCAAATCTCAAGGAAAAAGAGCGCCATTTCCTGGAGGAGCTCAAACGCCGCAGCCACTGTTCCACCATCCTCAACACGGAGCTGCAGAAACAAACGGAGACAGCAGCATACCTCTCCTTCCAGCTGCACGCTGCCAGGCAGAAACTACACCACCAGCGGATGCAGCAGAGGCAGGGACTCCTCAGTAGAGCAAACAGCCAGGGGGCTCAGTACGGTGCTGAGCAGAACCCCATTTCTTCTCCACTCATGCCGTCAGGAGGTTCTCCTTCCTCCCCTGTGGTCAAACCTAAACGTAAGAGTGCAAGGGCATCTTTGAGGGTGGAGCGGTCCCGGGAGTGTGTGCCCACAGAGAAAGTGATGGGCCCTGCAGAGCCCACAGCCATGCCTGACCCTGCGCTCTTTCTCCACCCTCGAAGGCACAGGGCTCGCTCCAGGCACACGGTGGCACAGAGACAGCCTCCACTGGGCCTGGAGAAGGAGGAGGATGAGGAAGGAGGAGGGGAGGGGCCAGTGGAGCCCCAGGAAGAAGCTGCTAGACTGGTTTCTTCAACTGCAGCGCCCCCTGCTGCTGAAACAAAAGCAGATTAGGCAACAGCTATGACCTGCGCTTCTGACTGCAGCTTTACCACTGTATGATTATCTTCTGTTAGACTGTTAAATGCTGTTAACTATTGTCCTGCACCTTGACTGAACAGAGACTGGTTTTAGCTTTTAAATTACGTAACACTTATCATAGACACTTTTTAAATATGAACTTTGATATATTCTCAAACTACTTGCAAAGCAAAACTCAGTAAATGTCACTTTAAGTCAGTCTTAAATGAAGTCAGTGAAACTGTCTGTTTACATTGGTGTCACATGCTCAGTATACAGTGGGGCCTTATTATACAGCAACCCCTTTTAGATGTGTGGTGTTGGTGAGTTTGAACATGGTAGCAGCCGTTCCAGTTGGAGCCCAACCAACTGTGACCCTTCAAGGCATAAATCAACCATGTGACCAAACGTTTGTGTGGCCCCTGACTGAGGCACAGCTGAAAATATCTTCTGTGGTGTTTGCGTCTGTGTGTGTCCTTCATGTCAAGAAGAAGAAGAAAGAAGAGGAATCCTGTTACTATAAAACTGCAGACAAGCATTGTTACTTTAAGTCATCAATTGCAGCAGGACTTCACTCACGTTTAAGTTATTTATCTTCTTTAAACAGTTTCTTACGGTGGCCCTGAGAGCTCACAGCACTGCATCTTGAGAGAACACATGCAAAAAGACAAACACAAGCAAGTTAAGAAAACATCTTCATCAATCTGACAACATCCGCGCAGCATTTAGAAAACGCACTGCAAAGATCACAACAGAAATGTTTCAAGAGGACATTTAAAAGTGATGCACACGTCCATTATTAGCCAGTATGCTAATATCTAAAATAAATCAAATACACTTACTTTCATCTCATTTCCCAGCAACGCTGAAGGAAAAAGAACCTTAATCGGGTGACTCAAAATCTGCATCAACAACAAGCGCGTCGGGACGTGTGCATCACTTTTAAGTGTCCTCTGGAAACACTTCCATTATGTTGTGGTCTTTGCAGTGTGTTTTCCAAATGCTGCACATGTGTTGTCAAGTTGATGAAGATGTTTTCTTACTTTGCTTGTGTTTTGTCTTTTTGCATGTGTTCTCTTAAGTTGCAGTGCTGTGAGCTCTCAAGGCCACCGTAGTTTGTGTGAAAGGTACTTCTGAAAAAAAATTCTGGCGTTTCTTTAAGTCATGACTGAACTTATCACTTATTTATTTGTGCAGCCACTGATCATGCTTACACCCTGACAACAACACCTCAGGAAACACCATCGAGGGAAACACTTTATTTTACACAAGATCTGCTAATAGCATGGGATGTTTGCAGTCAGTCTGCAAGGTACTACTGCAGGTAAATGTAGCAACATTAGCATCCGTTAGCTTTTTACATTGGAAACAAGCTGACCATTGGTTAAGAACATTTCACAGAAAATTTAAAAACATCACAATAAAGACTTAAAATAATATTTTACCACACCTTTTTGTTTTTACAAATGCATGAATAGAATTTATTTCAGGCTGAAGAATATTGTAAAAATAAGAACAATTAATTAATTTTAAACAACAAAGATTTTAGCCCACCTTTGTCTGTATATCCAAACATCTCTTAGATGCTAAATAGCAAGTTTTCACATCTCATCGTCACTTACATACTTGAGTCTCTGGAATACTACAATCTTAGATTCTTCTTTCCTCTGCCACTAATCTTTTTATAGATACCGTATGAAGTGCAGCAAAGGTTAGACAGCAGTGGTGATCAAGAGAACTGAACAACCCAGCATTTATAGTGCCTGTTTTCACACAAGAAAACACATTGAGACTCACGCATGCTGCTAACAAACTGTTGCAGTGTTTTTGTGTGAACGGGCCACGCTTACATGACAAGAGATTCTGACTCGTTTAACCAAGTGATCCTCTCAGGTGTACGTTGTATTGATCACACACACAAATGGCTACTACAACTACTCAACGTTTGTGTTCCAGGTTGTTGTGTTGGTGTTTGTTTTCACCTCAGGAAAAAAAGGGGGCAGGAAAGAACATGACTGGAGGAGTTGTTTTTTTTCTTAAACCTGATCCCATCTATCTGTTTTTAACATCCCTTAAGTAGCAGCATCAAATGGCACACTTTGACAGTGTCTGTGTGCTGTCAACAAAAGGACAACAGGCTCGGCATGAGCTCTGTGTGTTACAACAACATGGTTTGTGATGGCCCCTGGCACAAGGAGCAAACACAGCACCTAAGAAAACAGCAGTTCAACTTATACAGAACTTTTTTTTTTTTTTTTTTTGGTGTAAAACGATTTTGTGTTGTTGCTCACACGTCTATCTGTAACAACCAAGGAGTAAAGAATCAGAAATGAAGTCTTGAAACATCGGATAATTTCATTATCCCAGTACTGTGTTCACTTTTTTATGACTGCTTTTGGATTAATTATAACTTCTTTTTTTTTTTTTTTTGGCTGTACGCTTTGTTGAATGAAAGTTGGTCTCCGTTTGAGCCATGACGTATCTGAGCATCAGTGACAAAAGTCTCTGAATGGAGCCTTCCTCTATGACTGAATTTAAATATGACAAGTTGCTGCAGCTATCAAAGGTTTGACATTATGTTTGAGAAGAATGTCTTCAACAAAGCAATATATCAGTATATTTATGAATTATTAGTGGGTCTTTCCAGGTGGTTTAAAAACACTTGAGATATTACAATAGATTTTACGATTAACTTTGTATTTCGTAACTGTTAAGCTGAGTATGTTTGGCTTAAAATGTTTCTGAATTGTCATATGAATTGTCTTATTTTGGAGCGTTCTGTTGATTGTTGCTGAATCTTTACATGACAAAGTGTTTTGTTATGATAAAAAAAAGAGTTGCATCCAAGTGAAGGATCAATGACATGCTGCATGGGATGCAGCATTGAAATGTGGGTGTTAAATCTACCTTTTCACATCTGACTGTAAAGATGGAAACAAGAAGAAACCCATCCTCCATTTCAGTCAAAGATGCAAATATGACGAGGGATTTCATTCCTCTTTCAGCTGTTAAGCCATTAGCATGACAGTGTGCACTATTTTAGGAAGACAGAAGGGGATCAGAGAATAAAACTGTTTCCCCTCCAGCAGGAATCCTGAGCTTAGACTGTTAGACTTCATGACTTCATTACCGAAGCGGCAGGTAGATTAAACTTTTCATTCACCTTTCATAATCCAATCCTGAAGCCTCATATCACATTTATGATTAACTTTTTGCTGGTGTTATGTAACAACTTGTCCAAGCAATCAAAGTAGTGGTTGTTGTCTGAATCAGTGTATGAATCTACAGAGATGTGTTTGCCTGCTTCGAGGGAGAACGCTGATGAGCCAAAGAGGCCCACCACTGAAATTAACATGAAGACGAATGGTGTGGTGCCTTATTGAAGATGTCTTATAATTAATATTTCAGTTCAGGAGAGTAAAATCCTGATTTTCTCTTACACTTTCCAGAACATAGTACAACAGATCTTGCATAATTCATTTTCCTCGCGCTCACAGAGAATGTCTTCCATCTTCATTAGTGCCCAAGTAAAAACCCAAATACTCCTCATAAAAAAAAAAGATGACAAACAGCAGCTGCAGCATCAGGTCTCTACCATGTGGTCGGTCTTCGTTGAGGTTAATAATGCTCATTTTGCATCTTGGAGACATTGTGGACCCTATGTGGCCCCTTGAAGCATCTTGTTCGACATGTTGTCTCTAGCAATAATGCTGTTTGGTAGCTGAAGAGAAATGCTCTGGGTTCTTGTACACTATGTTGAGCATAAGCTATTGACTTATTACCGCATATACTGTGTAAGCTTCCTATAGTGGTCTCCTGTACACATAATTGGAATAAAATGAAGGACTGTCTAGCCTGCTGCCTGCTCGTTATTGATGCATGAAAGTTCACATAAAGATATGCTATTGGGTTTGAATTAAACAGAAGATTAATGTGTAGGTGGTAAATAAGATTGATGCTGTTTATAATGCCTCATAAACCCAGCAGCAAACATTCAACTGTGAAGATGTTTAAATTAGATTGTCTATGATGACTCAGCCAAGTTGAAATATTATAAATGCTATTAAGACATACTCAAAGTACCCTGCATTATGCAGTAGCAGCAATCCTTTGAGTTCATCCCAGAAAAACTTTCAGACTTACTCTCTGGGTTGTTGTTTTGGTTTGCTTTAAGAAAAGGCACTCAATCCTCTCAAAAGACCAAAAAAAAAAAAAAAAAAGTTCTGCTTTTTGTGGAGTGGATTGCAGCAATTTCTTTAACAAAGATGTAAAAATGATGGATAGTGAAGTATTGGGGACAGTTTATTTTACTGACAGCCCACTGACGATGTTTGTGTACTGTTTTAAGAAACTACATTCTTAATCTTGGGCCCCTTTCTGTCAATACACGTTATCCTGAGGCTTTCCTCTTGCAGGCATTTCGTGTCAGTTTTTATGAAACACATGATACTGCAGTCATGTCTGTGGAGGAAGGACAGTTACACTTCAGATGAGAGTCATAAAAATATGAGGATATCCTTTGCCTTTTTGGGAAAGACCATTTTAGTGAGGGCTAGCTGTTGCTGAGTAAGGACTGAAACACTTATGAAATAAACTGACAGAAAATGATGCACCAATTAAAAATTGATAAACTAAAGGGCAGGGGAAAAAAAACTCATCTAACCTATATGTTATAAACAGGGCCCAGCTTTTTCAAGGGGATGATGGAACTTAATTGATGAGATGTAGGTCAAATTTTATACAATACAATGAGTGGGGTTTCCGTAACATTGTGTTTGTAGAATTAGTTCAAAGATTATATTTGTCTTTCCACACACCAGTTATTCGTAATCATTTCATATCTTCCAATTACGCCAACATTTTCACAAACAAAATGACAAAAAGACAGACATGACTTGAAGCATTTGGCTTTCCGTAGCGCCACGCTCGATGGGTGGGAAGTGCAACCCAGTGCAACGCAAAGGCAAAGAGGTCAAGAGGAGGGATTGAGCGAACCACGTGTGCGCAGCAGCACCATGAGCAGCACTGTCCTTCCTCGGTAGACTTGTTTTTGTACGCTTGTACCCTTCGTATGTAACCAGCTAGCCTGCGTTAGCCGGAGAAGCAGATTTCATTCAGTTTCTTTCTCAGACTCACAAACTCACGCAACACTGCTGCTGGGATTCCTGTTTTCTGCTGCCACACTGACTGCCGACCATGGTGAGCAAGACAGATGACATACCGCCGTCAGTGCCCAACTGTAAGCCGGTTGATCTTGCGGATGAAGCCGGAGATGGAGCTCAGGACACTAAGGAAAGCAGCAAGACACATCTGAAGGACTCCTGCGGCTGTGGTGAGATCCTGCAGCAAACTGACTGCGTCATATCTACTGTTGTCACATAATTAACACATAACTCAATAACACCTTTAATTGTACCTGCACTAGCAGTACAAATTCTCGTAATCAGCATCAGTTTTTTTCTGACTTCAGTGACGTTTATTAAATGTGAATTTGTCTGTGTTTTTGCATTGCACGAACCTTAACTGGTGACATTTACTTTCATGGTAAAATATGTAACTTCAAAGTCCTCAGACCCAAGGCAGGAGGCTAGAGTTCACCCCTCCTCCTCGAAACCATCTCCTTGGTCGCCTCTCAAAGTTTACAGCGCCCACCTTGCACTTAGCAGCTATGTGAAGCTGTGTGGTGTCAAACTCGTATGTATTATTTGTGTTGATTAACGTGCAAGCCCCCTCGACACAGAATCAGGTCAGTTCCACCATCCACTGGGACACAGACACTTGCAGAGGTCTAACCTGACACTGTCACTGCATGCAAAGCAAGCTAACCTAAACAAGTTAGCCGGCATGCTAACATTAGCCCCTTCGTAGGGTATGCTGCTAGTTAGCTCACCGGCTAATCAGCTAACTGGCACACAGCGGCTCTTGTCTTTGGAGTCCCGATCGTTTCATGCCAAGGAGAACTGGGCAAAGCATTTAACAAGGTGATTTTCGGGTACAACTTATCTCGGCTGTTCAACGTACGAGTTGTTAACTGGACACAGGGCTGTAGCATGTGTTACGTTAACTTGCATTGACGCACATGTTCTGTAACAGAATGAACTGAAGGTCACCTTCAGTGGAGCAGCACACTATTCTCATGAATACAGGGGGGGTCACTCACATAGGTTCATTTTATCCAACGGTTATTTGTTAGTCAAGGCTTCAAAAAGATGCGCTGCGCCTGTTTTATTGCTTTAAAATCGCATTTTAAAAGGTGACAGCTGGACAAAGTGCCAGGCCGACGATGGTAACACTTAATCACCTTCTCTTTTCCCCGTCGCGGGGGATTACGTCGAGTGTCCCTCCTCGACCGGGAAGCGGAAGTTAGCAGTAGTATAAAACTCCTGATCGTGCACAGCCAGTGAGAGGGAAGGTTACTCTAATAATACATGAACAGACGTGTAAGCAGGTGAGTATACTGTCAGATAAGTGAAGTGGTCTCGGCTTGCAGCTGGGCTACAGAGTGTTGTTGGTATAGACAGATTAAACCGATACGTGCACCGTCCGCCGGCGGAGTTGACGTTACACAACTTATAATAGAGCACCAGAGGTCTCCTCTGCAGCCTCTATAACTCTGACACATGTGGGACCTTGACTTTTCACTGTCATTTCGTAGGAAGACACAGGCAGGAGCGTTACTGATTTACCCGGGCCTGTGTCGATTTAATCATGGCAATTATTCAGACTAATTGGCTGGATGTTCACTTGTGTATGTGCTGATGAGTTTTTCAGTGCCTTTAGCTGCATTTAAGAAGCAGTAGATGTTTTATGCAAGGCTGAAAAAAGTTTCTTTGCTGATAATTCGATCAAATTTGACAATTATCTGTTTGAAACACTGATTTAAAGTTTAGATTTCTTTAAAGAATTACACCAACCAGGAAAGGCTATGGAATGGTAGCTCATGATACATACTACATTGTCCACCATAAGGATGGTACTCCCATTGTGGTTCATCACAATGGGGTCATAAAGTTGTGATGTTGTGGGTCATGTTACATGAAGAATCTCCTCAGAGCTGTATTATTCTAATCTGGAATATCTGGCACCAGTGAATAGATATTGATATCACCAAAACAATGTTTAATTGTTGTAGAGATACTTTGTCCCAGCTCCTTGTTGGCTTCAAGGACTGGCTGCTTTTGTACTACTTCTTGTGAAACTCAACTAAGTTTGTCAAGTTTTGAATGGATGGATTATTCTCCCTATCTGGAACATTTAGAATGAGCAATCTTGTGACCCAGATATTTCATAATTTAACCATGAAGTATGAACAGCATCCTGTCATTCAGGCGTTAGAGACCAGGACTAGATTCCTGATCTAAATTTCTGGCGCAGTGGCTAAAGCTGCTCATTCATTGCAGTGTTTTAAAAGGGTGCAGGCAGCAAACGACGGAGCAGAGAAACGAGTTGTGGGTCACTCTGAAGGGTTTTAAAGGGCTTAATGCTGCCTTGGGGTGCAACAGTAACCTGGTTAATCCCTGGAAATACTGGCACTATTACCCGTTTGAGTCAATGTTTTCCTCACAATCTAAAGTCAACAATGCTGTATTCATTATGTGTATGATGTACAAATAATGGTTTTTTATATGTTAGCTTAAGATCCACTTACATAAAGCTAAAATACCACACATGCCCCTTTATCGCCCATATGCTATTCTGTTCGCCACGTTTAATACTTAAATGAAGTTCAGAGGAGAAAATGGGAAAATAAATAAATAAATGTCAGATAAGACAGTTAAAAAAGCCACAATAGAATAAACTTATAACTAAACCTTTGTCTTAAAAATGTCAGTAAGCTGTGACAATGTGTTTCTCACAAGACCACAGACCCCTAAGAGATGATTTGTGACTTGTGTTTTTTTTTATGAAATTTCTGAACTTGTATAATTTGTTGTCATTGTTTATTGATGGGTACTCTTAAAGTGATTTGTCATTCCGTCTCTATGGTAATGACATTCCTTCACAGAAGCATGACTCAGACTATGTTTGACCATCATGAGGTCGCCACCTTGTGGTGCTGCAAACCTGATCGCAGACAGACCTTGTGCTGTTAATGTTGCTATGACAACAGCTAGGGTCACCCCATGTCAAGGTCTGGGAAGAAGCTAGATAGTAGCTGCTAGATTTATTGCTTTGCTATTGGGTGAAGTGGGTCAGGCTAATAAGCTGAAGAGAAGCTTATTTCTAAGTATCCCACCGTCTGAGCGCCCATCATTAGAGTTATCAGTCTGACAGTCTGAATGGAGAGCTTGATTCAGAGAACTGTTCAGTCAGATGAGGAATATGTCTGTTACAGTGTAAACTAGGCAAACTATATTGCCTTGTTTTTGCTTCTCTGCTTTATTTTTATCTGAGGGATGTCCTTGTGTATTGATTCTTTACCTTCACCTCAAGCTCTGGAAGTGAGTGCCAAACCAGTGATTCAAGATAAACCTCTCTCTGTATTTTTATGGCATCCTTTATATATACCAAATTCTTTCAAATGATTCAAGGAAAAGAAAAGAAACACCCAAACCAGTGGCCTTTCTCTGAAGCTGTATAGCCAATGTTGGCTTGATGATGTGTTGTGTAAATTTTCTGTTTTCATTCACTCTCAACACTTTCATTGAGTTGTTGTTAACAGCAACAGGCAGCTTGCATGAAGTAAAAGACCTGATTCCCACTGAACCCTTAATTCTTGGCAGACGGACACAGTCAGCAGTGACTTGGTGAACAGAAAGTAAGGAGCATATTGTTGCTGCTGTATCAGGTATTTCAAGACTCAAAAAAAAAAGATTTATTGTCACTTCAGAACATGTTAGCACATGAATACAAAAATAACTTTCTCAGGTCCTGTCTAAAATGAAAGTAGCAGTGTAAAATACTACAATAAAAACTAGACAAAATAGATGAAACAAAAACTACACAATAAATGATCAGCATGCCATGACAATTTAGAGTTTCAATATGAGTGAGAAGGGAGCACTTATAGGTATACTGTAGTGGAAGTTTGATACAACATTTAAAATCTTAAACATGTTGAATAAAGCTTGTTCACTAAAGCTATAAAAGGAAGAAGGTCTTGAGACAGCGACCAAAATGTTTGCATATGTGAACTTTTTAAACTTGTACAACAAGTCATAATTTCATTTGATCGTATTTGTGCGAGTGCATTTTTTTTTTAATGCTCCCTCCAACACACGCCCTGTATCCTCCACCTGTACTCTCTCCTGTTCAGAAAGAGAGCGTCGTCGTAACCACCCGCGGCGCAGATGAAGCGGACTATCACAGACGACAAGCAGAATTATGATCTTTTTTTCCAGATGTTTCAAATATAAATTATATTGTTTGAATGGATCCATATAAACAAAGTCTATATTAGTGCACATTTACAGACCATAATAAGAGTGTGCTGCAGAGTTTCTCACTTTCTGCTCTATGGAGGCCCTAAATGCTCAAAACACTCAAATTCAAAAGTCATGTGAACAGAAAAATAATGCAGTTGTATTACATGATCATAAAGAGCAGCACAGATATCAGGTTTTAGTTTTGCAAATAATCCGTGACAAACTTTATATTTACAGTAAAATACTTTGCAAACATCATAACTGGAGTCACAGTCAATCTTTACTTCATACCAAACTACAGTATGCCAATTAAGACAACTATTCATCAGCTTACATGGTCACCCCCCCCCCTCCGAAAAAAAAAAGGGTGTGACCAAATCATGTGCTGGCGTGGCCAACTGAGAAAGTTGGTAGTACCCAGGCTACCAGTGGAAAAGTTAGTGCAGAGCCCTGAAGGCTGCTGCATCACAGCAACAAACTGTGGATTTTTAAAGGAAGTAGAGCTATCATTGAGAGCAGAGAGAGTACAGTAAGGTGCTTGAATCCATCACTTTGATCAACCAGCTTTTCTGTGGGTTTTGCTGTCTTTTGGAGTTGGCTTTTGTCCAACACCAACATGAGTCTCAACACTACAACTCAAACACCATCTGGTGGAGATCCACCACAAAGTTTGTGACAACAGTTTGAGGAGGTTTGTTCAGTGTGTGTGCTGCTAGGCCTCAAAGTAAACTCTGACTGACTGTTCAAGCGACGTAGCTCACGCTACTGGATCTAAAATTTCTGTACTCAAATATACTTTGTCCTTCTTTTTTTAACTATAGTATAGTAAAGTGAATACTGTAGTCCATACTAAGACTGAGTGCTAAAATAGCTCTAAAAAGCCTTTTGTGTTTAGACCCGTTGTTTTAAAAAGCGTCGCAAGTCGACTGTTTCTCCTTCCCTCTTTTGCTCCT
Organism: Labroides dimidiatus; assembly: GCA_030710495.1. Lineage (NCBI taxonomy): Eukaryota > Metazoa > Chordata > Actinopteri > Labriformes > Labridae > Labroides > Labroides dimidiatus. The sequence goes on along the minus strand of CM061154.1, from coordinate 6,914,459 downwards.
CCTCCTCAACCACACATTCGGCTCCAGCCTAGGGGTCGTGGTCCCGTACTGAGGCCCCACCCCTGTCTCTTCAGTTTTCCTGACGCTGTTTACCCTTGACAGCATGCAAGGACACACTGCTGGCAGCTAACAAGTCCCAGTGAAAGAAAACAGGTGTCTGACATCCACATACTCAACCCTGCTCTCTTTGGATAAACACAGCCCGGAGCCTCATTTATAGTCCCGTCATTTTCTTCTCACCTTAGCTGTTGTGAACTCAGCTGCCATGCTGCTCAGATTTTTTTGTATCATACTGTTGCATGAATGAGTAATCTTCAGATTGTTCACAAGAGATTAGGGGCAGCTGCTAAGTGGTTACAGGCTAATTTGCAGGGCTTTTATTTGCCACAGTTGCTGTAAAGCGGCCAATAGATTTCTGTAGTGATACTGAAATCCCCAAAGACTTCCTGCCTGAGCTCCAGTGTCAGTTTCAGCATGTTGGAAATTGGGTACTTTCTCAGTGGATCAGCTGAATAAACCTTTTGTGACTCATTGTCAGCGTTTTGATAAATTATCGGTTAGCTGTGTGTTGTCGTTTTAGCTTTTTGGGGGAGTCCGTAAATCTTAGAAATCTTGTACAGTTGATTGAAAACATCAGGAGTTTCGTGTTCGTGATATGTTTGTGTTCTCTTCGTGCACTTTTGGATTGAATGTCTGTGACTCCAGCACACTGAACTGAGCTGTGGTGGCTTTGTTCACCTGTTAATAAATATTTCAGCTAAGGGTTTGTGTGCTGTTTGTGGTCCTGCTGCCTGGCAGCCTCTCTGTTTAATGTGGAAGAAAAGTTTCATACAGTGGTTTTCCTCTTGATCAGATCATTGTCTATTGGCAGCTAAAGAGCCTGTGCACAGAGCTGTTTATTTCAAGCTGTATCCCTCTTTTTGTTTGTGTCTAAGCTTGCTTTTAGATGTTTTTTTTGTCCCTCTGGTAATCTGTTTCTCTTCCGTCGCAGGGCACAGCGCAGATACAGCCATGGTGAATGGTGACGGGGCTCATGGGCACACAGATGAAACCGAATCAAAGCCAGACGGGAATGCTGAGGTGGATGGAGGAGAGGAGTCCAACGAACAGGAAGTGATAGTGATCCAGGACACAGGCTTCACTGTCAAGATCCAGGCACCTGGAACAGAGCCGTTTGACCTGCAGGTAGACTGCAGACACCTGTTCAAACATGCAATGTAGCAGCACTTAAAAACCTACTTTGCATGTTCCTAGAAAAATTCTCTTATCTAAGTCATGCATTTTTGTGTTTGCCTGCGAACTGTAACATTTAAAAAAAGTTAGAGTTAAGAGCTGTGATGCTTTTCTAGAAATAATTAATCTTCCTTCATAATAGGAAACTGCTTCACACTGGTTTTTGTTCAAAATGAGCTTTCAGAATTTACAAACCAGCCCTGCTGAATCGCATCAGATGGAACCATTACCGTCTTTTTTTGGGTCTCAAACTCAGCCGATGTTTCAGAGTACCGTATTGATCCGAATAAAGGACACTCCCCCTCCTTTTCAACATCAATCTTAAAAAAAAAAGACTGATAAAGAAGCTAACTCCAGTTTTTGGGCTGCCTGACGGTTGTTTAACATCTCATTGAGAATCATTATCTTAAAATAAGCATCATAACTTCGCTTCAGTCGTCTGTTAATCTGCCCAATTTTTGATCGTCTTCGCTCTGGACGATCAGCGTGCCTCTCCATGTTTCATATCCTGTCACTGTGTCTCTGCTGTGATTGGCAGATCACTGCAGCCATAGTGAGGTCACTGGCTATACAAAATGCCAGCCCCCTCTGTTGTTGCGGTCGTGTAGTGATCCGAGACAACCATCAGCATGTGTCAGGGTTAGGCCCCGATTTTAAGTCAACCCCACTTTTTCACATCATTTTCAACAAAAAAAACCCTCGTCTTATATTCGGGTCAATACGGTAATTATGCAAAGGATCATGAGCTGTCACATTGTCTGAGGTTGTACTCGAGCTCCATCGTTTGATCTGTTCTCTCTCTTCCCCCTTCATCAGGTGTCTCCACAGGAAATGGTCCAGGAGATCCATCAGGTGTTGATGGACCGTGAGGACACTTGCCACCGCACCTGCTTCTCCCTGCAGCTGGAGGGAAACGTCCTGGACAACTTTGCTGAGCTCAAGTCCATTGAGGGGCTTCAGGAGGGCTCGCTGCTCAAAGTGGTGGAGGGTAAGACTTGGGTGCTTTTATTCACACTGCAGTTCATCAGCTAATATACACATAATCAGTATGTAGATAGCAGTAATCACAGTTAATCTCACTGCTGTAAAAGACAAGAAGGTAGATTAATTGGTGTCGTTCTTATCACCAAGGCAGCAGTCCATAAAAATGTCTGTCAGTATAAGTGTTTGTATAAAACAACAGACTGCAACAATAAGAACGCTGATACTAAAGCAAAGGTACCTTTCTCTGTCTTTTTGCTTGTATGAAATTACTGTTTTAAACCACAGAAGTGGACATAAACTATCTCTAAAGAAGGAGATAAAATCACACATTATTGGCAAGTGTAATCAGCCACAATGCCTCACTACCAGGTTGTGTTAACACTCTGAGCCCAAAAGTCCCCTGGTACAGGGACTTAAACTCCACAGATTCACATGATATGAGCCAAAGCGCTCTACAGCAAAGAATCAGAGAGACAGAGGCCAAAGAATTACAAACACAAAAAGAGCTTCACCAAATAAAAGTTTTAAACTTTCTCTTGCCTCTGCTGTTTTGCCAAGAAACATTCATTTTTTTAAGAGAAATCCACAGAACTTCCTGTCAGCTCAATGTCTTCTATTACACGCAAAACTTTCCGGCTCTCACTGTCAGACTTTAGGACCTGGGGGAACTCTTACAGTGTCTGTGTGCAGCAGGCTGGGTCTCCCCTAACACCAGCATTCTGCTGATTTTGATTGACTCACACTTCTGTCAATATAATTTAGGTGAATCTAGCATCATTCTGCAGTCTCTAACAATTCCAAAGAGGTGTCAATCACTCAAATCGACCAATCAGTGACAGAGATAGAGACATGCGTATTCACGTAGAGCTAAATATCTTTGTAAACGGCATCACGCACCAGAGACGCATTTGGTATGAATAAAAAAAAAGAATTAAAACTGCCATAAACTGTTGTATTTGGATGCATCTATCAGTATTATTGATTGACAAATGAAATCTGTAGTCTTGTAGATGAGAAAATTCAAATGACTCAGATGGAGCCAAACTGAGCCTAAAAAGAGCTCGCCTGAACTCTCTGCACTAAAACCTCTCTAAGTTTGTTCTCCTTCACTTTATCAGAGTCGACCTCTGCAGAGATCATGTTCATATCTTGTCCTGTGGTCCGATAAAGGTTTAGAGCTGCAGCTGCATCATTTTCAAAGAGATATTCACCCTGAATATCTTTTTTGGGGCAAACCTATGTACATTGTTTTATTTTTGCAGGGTGCAGTCTTCATTTACTCTTCACCAGTATCACATCTCAACAAATTTCACATCTTTTACCTTTACTATGACGCCAATTTTTTTTTTAAATAGACCTTGTGGTTGCAGAGAATGCACATTTTATTATGGGTACGCAGTTTTCATAGACCTGAAAAATCAGCTCAGGGTTTAAAGGGTTAATCTAAATCAATAAAACATTTAAACTGTAATTATTTACCCTCATCTCCAGCCTGCTGAATCATCTGGCACAGAGACTTTCAAGTAGCTGCAGGCAAAAACCAAACCGAACAGTTTGCTTATTATCAAGATCTGTGACTTGTCAAACCACTCCCTTCTGCTATTTATACCCTCTGTTTCTCTCGTCTCTTCTTCCTTCAGAGCCGTACACAGTGCGCGAGGCCCGCATCCACGTGCGTCACATCAGAGACCTGCTGAAGAGTCTAGACCCTTCAGATGCCTACAACGGAGTGGACTGCAACTCTCTCTCCTTCCTTAGCATCTTCACTGATGGAGACCTGGGAGGTATGCTACCCTGTGTATTTAATTACCGTACTGACCTGAATATAAGACGACCCCGCCCTCTTTTCAAGATCAATCTTCAGAAAAAGACTCTGATAACCAAAATTTACGTCCCTTAAAGAATTTTTTTTTTTTTTAATTGAAATTCTGAGAAAATCATTTAAATAAAAGAGACAGTGATTGTATTTAGAGTCGGTGTCAGACAAAATTCAAGGGGGGGCATCAAGACATCAACAGGGGGGCACAAAGTCTTGATCATGACTGGATTTATTCTGTATAGCTATGCCTATAATCGCCATTTAAACACACATCAAGAATCACTCAACAGATTGTACAAAGTTCAAATTTACGCCCACAAGAAGGCACTAAACCACAGCTGAAAGTCACTCATCTCTCTCTCCTCTCCCTCCGGTGTGCACACAACTATGCGTGCTTTAGCGCACCAATATTAAACACATTAAACAGCGATTAAACACGAAACGTTTACGTAACAATGAAACCCAAACGGTAACAGAACTTTAAAGGTACCTCTAAAACAGAAAAAAAGAAAGAAAAAAAAAGAATTCTAGGACTTTAATATTATTTTTTTCCCGGTCTCGCCCTTGTGAAGTGGGGGGGGCACAGTCGATCTACTGGGGGGGCACAGCCCGCGAATGCCCCCCCTTGACGCCAACACCGATTGTATTTACAGCCAAAAAAAGAAAGCGCTAAGATCTGTATTTCAAATGTAATACTAATGAGAGCTCTGATAATGACGCCTTTGTTACTTTTCTCAATAAAAAACCCACACACCCTCCTGTAAGTCTCTTGGAAACAGCTGCTTTTCTTTTACAGTTAGTATTTTTTGGACAGTCTTTATGGATGCTCCATCATTGAACATTACTCTCTGTTACTTCAAATATTTTGGCTGCCTGACGGTTGTTTAACATCTCTGCTGCATTGAGCATCACTGTCTTAAAACTAGCATCATAACGTCCCCTCAGTCCTCTGTTTACTTGCCCAACTTTTGATCCACTTCACTCAGGACGTTCACCGCTCCTCTCCATTGTTCATCTCCTGTCAGTCACTGGATCTCTGCTGTGATTGGCAGATCACCACAGACACAGTGAGGTCACTGGCTTTACAAAATGCTGGCGCCCTCTGCTGTTACGGTCATGTAGCGATCCGAGACAACTATCAACGTGTCAATGATTAGACCCCGATTATAAAACGACCCCACTTTTTCAGATTATTTTCAATGAAAATACCTTGTCTTATTTTCAGGTCAATAGGGTAGTTTTGGGTCGATTATCGTCCATATTTGATCTGTTAGCTGCGTTTTAATGAACAGTAATTGTCATGCCTGCATGGAGTTACGTACAGGTGGTCTTCAGGCTCTCACTTCTCTTATTCTGGTTGTGACTGCAGATAGCGGTAAGAGGAAGAAGAAAGGCAATGAGCTGGAGCAGATCGACTGCACCCCCCCAGAGCACATCCTGCCAGGCAGTAAAGATCGCCCCCTGGTGCCCCTCCAGCCACAGAACAAGGACTGGAAGGTGAGATGAAGAGGAGGGACATGATTGTGTTTTAAAAAAAGAAGAAAATTAATACATAGAAAAACTTTTTTTTTTTTTTTTTACTAATTTCTTTGGAACTTTTTTTAATCCAAACAGCCCATGCAGTGCCTGAAGGTCCTGACCATGAGCGGCTGGAACCCTCCACCAGGAAACAGGAAGATGCATGGAGACCTCATGTACCTTTACATAGTGACTGTGGAGGAGCGCCACGTCAGCGTCACTGCCTCAACACGCGGCTTCTACCTCAACCAGTCAGTCAACATTTTGACCTTTAAGTGCTGTGCTGCGTCATATTTTTATAGCAGAAGACTCTTTGCAAATAAACTCCATAAACCTTGATGTTAAACACACAATGCTTTCAGTCGTCTAAACTATATGTGGTACCACTTTCTTTCAATATACAACTGTTTTAAGCAGTTAAAGAGATGCAGGCACAAGCAGCAGGTATGCTAACAGCATCAGGATCCTAATTTTGGATTAGTATGGATGCCAGCGAGGGCTTAACTCTCCAATTAAAGAGGTGTAGTTGGATAACAGTGGAGATTACAGTTAGGGGGAAAAATGCTGTGCAGGTGAAAGAAGGATCTTTTTCTTTTTTCAACACACGGCCATGATCAGTTCCTTCACTGTTTCTATCATGTGATTTTTATCTGGACATCTCACAGTTCAAATCTAAGCCTTCTCAGAATATTTATTTAATTGACACAAATCTGTCTAACAGGCCACAGCAGTGTGACAAATAATGCTGACCTGCATGTGTGTCTATATTCCAGATCTACTACCTACACCTTTAACCCTAAGCCAGCCAACCCGAGCTTCTTGAGCCATTCTCTGGTGGAGCTGCTGAGCCAGATCAGCCCTGCCTTTAAGAAGAACTTCACTGCCCTGCAAAAGAAAAGGTAAAAATAGGTCTGCTTTCATTAAGATTGTTTTATGTTCTCATTGTTCCCAACTTCATGAACTACATTGTGTTTGAGTAATTTAGATACTTATCTGCTCTGTTATGATGAAAATCTTTCTTTTCTTGTACCACAACCTTGTTCTCTGCTCACTCTGCACCATAAAAACACTGAAATGTATACAAAAAATATGTAAAGTATATACATTCTACAAGAAATATATGGTATGTAAATAATGTAAGTTACGAGTTATTGCACAAATACTGATATAGATGATGGGTATTACACATTATTTTCTTGAACCAATATGAGTCCAGAGTAAACCATGAGACACTCAGGCCCTGTTTACACGACAACAGTTTTAGGATGAAATGCAAAAGTATTGTTGCATTTCAGCCAACCTGAAACGCAACTTTTCTGACACGTCCTCCGGAGTGGATTTTTTCTGATACACTGCAGCCTCCGTTGTCGTGTAAACGGCAAGCCAGAGTTTTCAGTGGAAACACTGTTATTACGCTCCATTTTGCGCATTCCACTTTCTTTGTGGGAACTTTTAATTGCAATGTGCAAACCAGACAACAACAACAGTTCATTGGTAGACTACTGTGTTGTGCTTGTGTTGCTGAATCTGCTGACTGCCTTTCATCAAAATGTGCATCTGTTGCTCCATTTCTACACTCGGATAAACAGAGCCTCAGAGTGAGGAGTTTTGCAGTCTGATGGCCACAAGCTGCAGTGATTTCCTGTGGTACATTTAGGTGGACAATTTCATGTGCCAGAGATACTGAAAAGAATAACTAAATGTTTTCCCTTCCCTGCAGGGTCCAGAGACACCCGTTTGAGAGGATAGCCACGCCTTTCCAAGTGTACAGCTGGACAGCTCCGCAGGTGGACCATGCCATGGACTGTGTCCGAGCAGAAGATGCCTACACCTCCCGCCTGGGTTATGAGGAACACATACCTGGACAGGTGGGGAAAACTTAACCCTATGAAGCCAAACGTATTATATTTGAGTACACTGAGTTTCAAAGACCTGTTTCATCAATCTGAAAAATATTTTCCTTTAAAACCTGTTAAAAAAAGGCTTTTCTACCCATTTGAGGATTATTATTTTACTACAGACAGCTAAAGATGTATTTGGGCCCTTTTCAAAATAACTGCTCTCAGGAAATCATCTACGCACTTTTTTTTAGGAAAGTCATCACTGATTTTCAAGAAGTTCAGTAAAAATAACATCTAATTTTTTTACTTTTTTTAAAATAAGTGTCTTCTGCATTGAAAGAATGCATCTTTACTAAAAACTTAAATAAAAAGTTGCCAAAAATGACCAATTTATCAAACGTAATGCAAAAAAAATATATCATGAACAGAATGATATAGCAGTGTTTTCTTTTTGTGGATTTTGCTAAAAGGGTTGATAATGTTTTAATTGGTCAGGCTTTAGAGTTAAAGTCAGGGTTGTTAATCAGATTTAGATATGCTTTTTGTAATACTGGTTAAAATGATCTTTATGTCCTGGTGTCAATCAATACATGATGTGTTCTTAAAACAGAGTGAACAGCAGACAACAACAGAGTGCTGTCTACAGGAGGAGTAAACCTGGGAAAACACCAACCAATCCTAGTGATTAGGGTCCAATTTATTAAACCAATCAAATCCTGCCGTTCTACCTGCCTCCTCCTCGTACATTTCACCGGAGTGCACCAGCCCTGATTCAATGCGTATAGCCAGAGGGATCCAAGTACACTGGAGAATGGCAGAAAAACTACCTATATATTGATTACTGGTAACATAGAGCAAACAAAAACTATGTGCTGAGGACCAGTTTGAGACCATCATATGACTGTGAATCAATGGCGCTCGTGCATGTGAGCGGGGGTGTCGTTTTGGAGGAGCTCTGACTGTGGGAGGGCGGGGCTAAACAGAGTCCTGAGGAGATGCTACATTCAAATTCATGCGAGTTTTCTACCAACCCTGCCTTTAATACAGGAGCTCACTGACTAGGTTTTAGTACTGATATGTTTGTTTGTGCTCATATTTGTTTCCAGACCAGAGACTGGAACGAGGAGCTGCAGACCACAAGAGAGCTGCCAAGGAAGAACCTGCCTGAGCGCCTTCTGAGAGAGAGAGCCATTTTCAAGGTATTTGCAGTTTCAAACATTGTACATTGATCAGATATAATATGACGTCAAAGCAAGCACAGAACCTTTCTTCATACAACCAACAATTGAGTCCTTAAGGTATAAAACAGTCTGCTGAATCATTGTCCTGTTGGGCAGTGTAATCTTAACGTGATGAATGAATTTAGTGTTTAAAGCTGAAAGAGCTGAATGTTTCTCCTGAAGGTCCACAGTGACTTTGCTGCAGCTGCTACTCGAGGCGCCATGGCAGTCATCGATGGGAATGTAATGGCCATCAACCCTGGCGAGGAAACACGAATGCAGATGTTCATCTGGAACAACATCTTCTTCAGCCTCGGCTTCGATGTGCGGGACCACTATCGCGAGCTGGGCGGAGATGCCGCAGCACACGCTGCACCAACCAATGACTTGAATGGAGTACGAGCTTACGGTGCAGTGGATGTGGAGGGTCTGTACACCTTGGGGACAGTGGTGGTGGATTACAGGGGGTACCGTGTCACTGCCCAGTCAATCATCCCTGGGATCTTGGAGCGTGAGCAGGAGCAGAGTGTCATCTACGGCTCCATCGATTTTGGAAAGACCGTGGTGTCACACAGCAAATATCTGGAGCTGCTGGAGAAAACCAGCAGGCCACTTAAGGTCAGTAACACCACAGTGTTTTCTCCATTTAAGTGATTCTGTTCTTGTCATAAAGGTTAATTTTCTGTCTGCTGTGTGTGAATCACAGGTCCAGAGGCACAGCGTTTTAAACGAGAAAAATGACACAGTAGAGCTGTGCTCTTCTGTTGAGTGTAAAGGCATCATTGGAAACGATGGCCGCCACTACATTCTGGACCTTCTTCGTACCTTCCCTCCTGACCTCAACTTCTTGCCTGTGGATGGAGAGGTGCTTCCTCCAGAGAGTCAGCGACAGGGCTTCCCTCGCCAGCACCGCCACCGCCTGGCTTGTCTACGCCAGGAGCTCATTGAGGCCTTCGTTGAGCACAGGTATGCGTCTTTGGTGCTGCTGTGCATCATCACATTTCGATCCGAAGGAGAGTTTTAAAAGGGTTGGGAGAAAAAAAATCATTTCACATAAGTATTTGTATTTTTTTGTTTTACGATTTTAAAATCAGGTTTTTTTTTTTTTAATTTTAGTCTTTGTTTATAAGCTGGTTTGAAAAAATCATTACCACTTTCCTCCAGCAGAGGGTGAAATGTTTTTTTATGACTATTTATTAACATGATGTCAGATCCCCTGAATACATCTTAGAAACTGACCCACTTGTGATGTTCATTTTGGGGGGAAATATGGCTCCTGATTTAGTCTGTAGAAATCATCATCAGTCAACTTTTCATGGGCTGGTGTTAAATAAGGGAAAGAAAATCGCATAAATCGCCAATATCGAAGAATCCCAATTTAAATTGAATCAGCACCCCAAAAATCATTAAAGAATCAAATCGGGAGAAAAGCACATCATCCCAGCCCTAGGTGTTAATCTCTTTTTTTCTCTCTGCAGATATCTCCTCTTCATGAAGATGGCAGCATTACAGCTCATGCAGCAGAAAGCAAACAAGGACACTAAAACAGACACACCAGCCATCACAGAAACCCCTGAAACACCCACAGAAAGCAAATCTGAAGCAACTCAGACACAGACAGCCTCATCAGACTCTCCAAGTGCGACAGACGCCTCCACGGACAGCACAAGCATGACCGAGGACAACACCCCTGCTGCCCCACAGACAGAAACAGACGGTGAAGAAAACTCCTCAAAGCCTACCACAAACGGGCCTCTAGAGCTCACAGCCGCCCAGAACGGGGAATGCAAGAGCCCACTGGAGGGTAAGGAGCTTGAGGAAAGTATTCCAGGATTAGCTCAGGCCAAAGAGCTGGCGGAGACCTTAGTTGCCGAAGATGGATCTTGTATTGGTATGTCCTGAGACAAAAAAAAAAAACACACCCCGAAATGTGAGGCCACGACGATGCAGGGAGAGTTACTCTGGTGGAATATTTCATAATGAAAGTGTTTTCAGAAGCAGCAACATACGTTAGAGAGAGGTGGATCCAGGGGGTAAAGGATCAGTTATAGCATTTAGTATTGAGTATCAGCAGCTTCTTTCCACCAGACGAGCTGTCCCTGCTGTCTTCAGCCCACAAAGGGGATGAGTGTGCTCCCCCAATCATCCCACCTCTCACTGTTCCAGCCTGCACCGTGCCTCTGTAATGAGATCTGACCCTGTAAAAAAAAAAAAAAAACCCAAACCAATCATAATCCGTGTTCATTAATCTGAATGTGTTTTGGAATGCAGAAATAACCTCACGTCCAGTAATTTTGTGTGAAGTCCAGTTGATACTGAACTACAGCAGAATGCTTGTCAAACACACCGACTCAAACTCTGCTGTTTGCTGACGTTAAATGATTTATTTCAACTGGTGGTGGGTTCACAACAAAAGCCATGTCCACATTGAGTTTAGCAGATTATTTACTAATCCATCATCGGCATCATCATTTATTACATGATCCAAGTTATCTGCAAAACTGCCCTTGCTTTGTTGCACATCGACAGCATCATTCATGTTTTTTTCGGTGTTTTGCTAAGTAGACAAATATGTTTGGAATAAACAAAGCTAAAAATGTCATTTTCACACATTTGAAGTAGGGCTGTCACTTTTTCAAAAAAATCAAGTTCAAACAAATTTAAAATTACCTGTTTATTAGAATATATTCAAATATTCTGCTCCCATTAACACCCCATTTAATGGAGAAAGCTCAGACAGCTTTGAATAAGAACGTAAGCTAAAACATTTAACCGATTGTCAAGCTGAACAGTCCATCTTAATTTCTGATTATTTGCCAGAAACACAAGTCTATCAACTTGATTGGGATCAATTGCTGCTCTCTTTTTGTTTACAATATTACCTTCTGACAAGAACACGCGCACAGTCGTTCCTGGAGCACACGGGTATTTACAGGCCAGCTTTGAGAGTTGCAGGTACCTGTTGCACCCTGTGTCTCCCCATCAAAGCAGCAGTTTACGGTCTGCAGACAGGAGTGTCCTTCATGTAGGCTCACATCTCCAGGATGTAGCCGACATTTGGAATGGATAATTAGAGTTCGAACATGAACTTTTCACCTCATGTTTGAATGAATGTTTGAAACTCAAATAAAAAGTGACAGCCCCACTGTGAAGCCACAGTGACCCAACGTCAGAGCAGACGTGTTCTTCCCTCTCAATCACAAGCATGGCTTTCTGTGTGTTTTGATGACATAATAGTGCTGGCTTAATGTAGACATGGCTTACACTGTTAGTGTTGACATAATGTGGCTCTCTTTGTTACTATCAGCATTTTCTCATCAGTCTGTGATCTGAACCAAAAACAGATCCCAAGAGCCGGGAGGTCGTTCTGAACGCCTGCAAGGCAGTCGGCTCCATCAGCAACACGTCCTTTGACATTCGCTTCAACCCTGATATCTTCTCCCCAGGTAGGCTTATTAAACACACACAGAAAGTGCAGAGAAATCATTGATAGAAAACATTTACAGCTGAATATTCAAATGTTTTGATAATAAAATGAGCCTATTAGTCTTAAATAAATGCCCTTTTTAAGTATTTAATTGATATTTCCAAAACACTGACAATAAGAAAAGAAGCAATTAGTTGGTAATGACTTTGTCAGTTTAGGTTATTTGGGGCTGTCTTTGTTGTTGTCTAAATTGTTGGGGTAAGAAATACCAAACTAATGAAAATGATGTTTCTTCTCATGCATTGCTAGTAATATCAAAGGGAACTATTACTGATTTCATTAAAACTCAGACCAAACAGGAAAAGGACTCATAACAATATCCCTAACTTGCTGTGAGTAGTGTATATATTATGAGCCTGTAATGTGTTATTGAGCTGCATCTTTCCATCATTACTAGGGGAAAAGCAGCTAAGATAACCGTAGCATTTCATCCATTTACACCCAATGAGTTGTCAGGTTTCAGTCTTGTGTGTAGTGATGTTTTTAAGCACATTTACCTCCAAATTCATTTCAAGTGATGAGAGACAGTGGTTCACAGGGAAATATTGGCACATTACTTTAAATGTGTTCATGTGTTATCACACCAGGAGTACGCTTTCCAGACAACAGCATGGATGATGTGCAGAAGCAGAAACAGCTTCTTAAAGATGCTGCTGCCTTCCTTGTTTCCTGTCAGATCCCATCACTGGTCAGTGACGCAGATACTCACTCATCCAGAAAAATCCACCTCTGTATGACCTGGATCTGTGTCTGAGTTTTAAGCAACGTGTGTTTGTGTTTTTTTTTTATTGACCAGGTTAAAGACTGTTTGGACCACAGTGCTGTACCCATGGATGGAGCCACACTGACAGAGGCCTTGCACCAGAGAGGTATCAATGTCCGCTACTTGGGCACAGTTCTGGAGTTTGTGGACAAAACTCCTGCCAAAGCCCAGCTGGAGCACTTCTGTGTGAGTTTGAAGAGCTCTTTGATTCAACAACCGCTGTCCCATAATTCTCTTTCCTAATCCTGCCATGCTAATATTTCCCTTTTGCTCCTGCAGAGAATAGGAATTAGCGAGCTAATCACAAGGTGTGCGAAACACATCTTCAAGACATACCTCCAGGTTGGTTTGATCAACGTATGAACATTACACAATGTCTTTTCAAGAAGAATCCACATTTATTTTGATCGACATATTGTCACTCGTCATATCCTTTAGGGTGTGGAGTTGTCTGCCCTCTCTGCCGCTGTTAGCCATTTCCTCAATTGCTTCCTGAGCTCCTTCCCTGACGCAGTCGCCCATCTACCCCCTGATGAGCTGGTGTCCCGCCGCAAAAGCCGCAAGCGTCGCAACAGAGTCCCTGGCAGCGGTGACAACACAGCGTGGGCCAGCCTGACACCAAGTGAGCTGTGGAAGAACATTGCTTCTGAGGCCCAAAGCTACTATCAGTTCACCATACAGTGGTGAGGGCTCCATCTGTTTATGCAGAAGGACGTTTAAAGCTGCATCATCCCTAGTATAAGCATTTTGTGAGATTATAGTCTTAAAGATGTTTCTCTTTGTAGTGAAAGTGTGGACCAGGTGGTGGAGAAATATGGCCTCCAGAAAATCACCCTGCTCAGAGAAATTTCAGTCAAAACTGGCATCCAGGTGAACTCATCAAGCCTACATACAATGTTAATGCCTCATTTGAAGAAAAAGAACACAATTGTAATTGCATTTGTTTATTTGTTTGATTCTAGATTCTGATAAAGGAATATAACTTCGATAGTCGCCACAAACCTGCCTTCACAGAAGAGGACATCCTGAACATTTTCCCTGTCGTGAAACACGTCAACCCCAAAGCCTCAGATGCCTTCCACTTCTTCCAGAGCGGACAGGCCAAAGTGCAGCAAGGTGTTAATGCTGAAAGATCGAGCCATACCTTTAAACATTTCTGAACAAAACTAAATTTAAAGATAAATCCACTTAATCCACTCACTTAATGTCCCCTTCTTTTATTTCCCAGGTTTCCTGAAGGAGGGCTGCGAGCTCATCAATGAGGCGCTTAACCTCTTCAACAACGTGTACGGAGCCATGCATGTAGAGATCTGCGCCTGCCTGCGCCTGCTGGCACGCCTTAATTACATCATGGGAGACCACCCTGAGGTAGGCAGAAATATGACACTCTTTAATGTGTCAGAAACCAGTGGCATCCCGTTGATTTCATGCCACTAAATGACGCTTATGTAATTACCTTCAGGCTCTCAGCAATCAGCAGAAGGCTGTTCTCATGAGCGAACGAGTCCTCGGTATCGAACACCCCAACACAATCCAAGAATATGTGAGTTATCACACCAATTAAAGGAAGCGTTTATGTTTAATGTTAACTTCATATCCTCTTACCTAAATGTTTTTACCTTCTCTGCTCCTTTCACCTCACAGATGCACTTGGCTCTGTACTGCTTTGCCAATGGCCAGTTGTCAACTGCCCTAAAGCTGCTGTATCGCGCCCGATACCTTTTGCTGATGGTGTGTGGCGAGGACCACCCAGAGATGGCACTGCTAGATGTGAGTTTTACTTAAGAACTGATTCTGATTTCAGTCTGTCTTAGAGGAACACAAAGATTTCGCCGTCCTCCTGAAAGAATCAACAACATTTGTTCCTGTTCTGAACTCCTTTTCGGCAGAGTAACATCGGACTTGTGCTGCACGGAGTGATGGAGTATGACTTATCGCTGAGATTCCTGGAGAACGCACTGACCATCAACACAAAGTACCACGGATCTCGTTCCCTCAAAGTGGCCCTGAGGTAAGAAGAAACTCTAATCTGTGTGCATAAAGTAGGATATTTGCTGAATGACTTGGTTTAAACTTTGGTTGCCACCTGATGTTGCTTTTCAGTCATCATTTGGTGGCAAGGGTTTATGAGAGCAAGGCTGAGTTCCGCTCTGCGCTCCAGCATGAGAAGGAGGGATACACCATTTACAAGAACCAGGTAAGTCTCTACAGTTCTGAGAACTGAAACGCTTCATGATCTGGTCTGTTGTATATCCTTAGTATTTGTACATTTTCTGCACTCAGATGGGTGAAGCACATGAGAAAACCAAGGAGAGCTCAGAGTACCTGAAGTACCTCACCCAGCAGGCTGTAGCTCTGCAGAGAACCATGAATGAGATCTACAAGAACGGCTCCAACGCCAGCATCATGCCCCTGAAGGTGACTGCTCCAAACATGCAGCCTGCTTGATGGCCTCTGTTTCACCACCAGCTCCGAGCATAGTGATGCTATCCTTTGTTTTCCTCCTTTTTCTAGTTCACCGCTCCCAGCATGGCCAGTGTTTTGGAACAACTCAACATTATCAACGGCATCATTTTTATACCACTCAGGTAGAGTAGGAGGAGAGTGTCTAATACATCTTCTGTATTTTTCACACTTCCATTGATTCACTAATATGCGTGTTGCATGTTTTTCATAAGTTAATTGTTTTTTTGTGCCTTTATTTTGAGAGGACAGGACAGTGGATAGAGTAGGAAACTGGGTGAGAGTGGGGAGTGACATGCGGGAAAGTAGCCACAGGCCGGACTTGAACCCAGGCTGCCCGCTCAAGGGCTGTTTGCCTTATGGCAAACCATCTGTGCTCCGTGTATTGCACCTCTAGTTGTATCTGGAACCACAGCACTATGAGACAGCAGAAGATGAAATGTAACTTGAATTTCCCCAGATGTCAATGATGTTTAGATACAAAAGGATGCATCTACCAGCTGATAAAGACATTTATTCCATACAGGGGACTTTTGGGAGCAATAAAAACCCTTGAGTCAGGATTCCCAAGTTGTTTTTGTAACCTAATAGACATTAAGACCTCATAAACTCACTAGTTTAGGATCATGCTTGTATTACAGATATATTGATGGAACTTCTATTGCAATAAATTCTACAAGCCAAAATTAAAGCTTAAGAAGTCATCTGCAAGAAGTGAAGCTATTTTATGTTGTTTCTCTTTCAGCCAAAAAGACTTGGAGAACCTGAAGGCAGAAGTTCAGAGGCGGCAGCAGCTGCAGGAGCTGGGAAAGACTGAAGAGCCCGCTGAGGACAGTCCACTGGAGCTAGAAGACAAAATTCCCATCGATTAATGTCTAAATGCCCTCAACATGGCTACTTTCTGCTATTAGGGAGGGGGAGGCCGTGACTTTACAGCACTGTGGCTAAGCCTGTGGAGCTGAGAGCGGAGCAGTGTGATTCAGCATTTAAATAAACAGGGGAAGGGATGGGTGAGGGCAGTGCAGAGGACAAACTGTATGGACTTTAGGACAAAAATACAGAGAGAGAACTTCCTACCAAGTGGGAGAGATGGAGGACAAAGTACAAACATAGAATTAATGTAACGTGCAATCCGACAAATCCCCAAGAACCTGCTGATGCAGATGTTAGCTGCTGTAGAAACATGATCGCATATGAACGTGTGGTTACAGCCGGGAGAGGCAGACCAAGGACGACCATGATATTGTATACCAGAGCCTTATCCACTGTACCATAATCCTCCTATAATACGTCTCCTCAGCTCAAACATCCCACAGCACTGTTAGCCCAGGACTATATTCTGCCCCGCCATTCTTTATAGCACCTTGGAGACCCCCAGGCATGTAGCCACCCTCCCCCTCCTGACAGTGTTCTAAATGAGGAAGCACTGACCCTGTCCTAGAACTCAGGGTTACTTTCTACTGTGCACTAAGACCAGAATACAGTCACTAAATTTAAACTAGAATTTTCAAGTTGGGCTTCAGAATGTAAATTCCCATCTGGCGGCTCTTTGAGCCCCTTCCTTAGCAGTCACCCGTCATTCTCACACATCCCCGGTAGTTCATTAATTTAATCATTCTATCATTTGTACTTTATGACATCCCAGGTGGGTGCCTGCTGGGTCTGATGGTTCCTGTCTCTCTGAGAAAGAAAAAAAATTAGTCACACAATAGTGAGCCTGCAATCGGTTTGATTTCATTTGCTGGATTTTTTTTTTCTTTTTTAAGTAAATGGATTTTTGTAAAAGTGAAAAGGAAAATAAGAAGGTTTTTCATGCCTGCTAATCATCAATTAATTTAAGCCATGTCTGTTTTATAGAAAAATGTATAGAAGTGGAAGAAAAGATGTATAAATCTCTATCAGATTTAGACAGGTGCTTGAATGATGCTAATGAAAAACTGCAGATTCGAAACATCCACCTTACACGGTAGATTTATCTGTCTATATACTAGCTGTATTCAATACTCTATTTTTACACATCGAAAGAATATGTGCATGTATGTTTGTGTGTGTGACAGTGTGTGTGTGTCTTTGTGTAGTCCTAAAGAAAATCTCTTGGCCAGGGCTGTTGCTGCTTTCGCTGCTGCTGCTGCATAGTTTGAATAGAGGCTAAAAGCAAACATTGGCTTTCCAAATGTTTTATTTTTCTACTCATAGTCAACCTTTTGGATGACTAATGCCTCTTTTCTTTAATCAATTGTGGCCACCGATGTTGTAAATCTGTTTCTGTATGAATTGGTACTAAAATGAGCCTCTTCTCACCATTGGGATTATAGACTGATTTATTGTTGCAGGGTGTTATATATATATTTTTTTCTTATTCCACTATTGGGTCATCTTTTCATATGAGACGGAGACAAAAACCAGCCGGGTGTGTCTGTTGAGCAGCGTTTAGTGCACTTTCTTCTGCTGTTTGAATGTGTGATCACGTTCACAGCACAACCAAAAGTGGACAAAGGAAGAGCTGCCTCAATTTGGTGTACCAAAAAAAAAAAGACTGATAAAGGTTTGTGTGCGCTTGTATACATGCAATGTATCCTTCCCATGGCAATTTGTTACTTAATTGTTGCCGTGTCTAAATGTATGTGATTAAAGCAATAGAGAGATGGTGCTGGAATTGATTGTTTTTCAAGTATTAAGTTTTTACCTTGCATAAAAACATGCAAGACTACTTTCTGTATCGGTTGAATTCCATAAAAAATAGAGGAGCTATAGGAAAAAAAAACCTAAAGAGAGCTCTTTAGACTGACTTGATTGTTACGGTGATTTTTTTTTCTTGAGTACCTAAAACATGTCATAACATCAATAGAAGAGCCTGGTGTGTACTGTGCCTATTGTGTATGCCTCTGAATGGGACAGAGCGATAACAGGTAACAACTTTCTAATGTATGCCTCTTGGTTTTGTTTTCTGGGTTTCTTGTATCATTCATCTAAAATTTTCTTTTCCATTTTAACTTCTCGCTCAACAAGTTCTAATAGCAACACCAATAATGTCCACAGGGTGGTGCACCAACATCTGCTTCAACCTAAAGGACATACATATACCCTCACTAGCATTGCAAGTGTGCACAAAAACTGAGGAAACGATGCACATTTTAAAAGTAGCAATTTCTCAAAACATTTGTTGGTTCAAAAATGTGGCTCAAGAAGTGCTACAAGGTGAGAATGTTCACAACCATTTACCATCAAATCAGTGGTGTGTGGTGCTGTTTGTGTTTTACATTTGACAAGAGAGGAAAACATCCAGAATGATAACATTGTGTGTACAAGTGTATTTATCTTGATGCACACATGGGGCTTCTGTTAAGTTGAGGGCAATATCTAAAATGCACTGGAATACAAGCTAACCTTTCAGTCTTGGCTTTTTTAGTGTTGGAAGTATTTTGTGACATTGGCAAATAGCACCAGGACTGAAAAGTGAGAAACAGTAGGGTGTAACAATAAAAAGGAAAAAAAATAGGAGCAAAGTGTATTTTAGAAATGTGTAACTTAGATGTCAGTTGCAGGTCTGAAAGCTTATCAGATGTGATATATGAATGCTAACCAAATGACAAATGCAATCAACAATACAGAGTGAAACTTTAAGTTTTAAAATTAAACTTATGTACAAAATATTAAAACTGTGTGGAAAAAATGGTCTGTTATCTAACATAAGATGTATAAGCCATATTGCATTTATTGTCAATGTTTGAAATTTGAAAAGATGATTGTCTCAAAGATTTTTGCTTTCTTAGCTGAGGGAACTTTATATGCACAAAGGCTCCTTAGGCCAAGTCGTTGAATCTGCTTACCCTGGTGATGTGTGGCAATTGTGTGTTGCCCTTTTACTAAATAACAATTTAATTATATTTTGGACTGAGTATGTTTGGTTTTTTTTTGTTTGTTTGTTTGTTTTTTTAATTAAAATGAATAAAATAATACATGTTAAAGTAGTGTTTGGGGTTCGATAACTTGCACAACAAGCTTGCTGTGGAAACTAGTTAATCTCTTTTTTAGACTGCTGAGTTACCATGGTTTTAAGCAGAATCTGTCATTTGTGATTTGTTATTACCAAAATTACTCTGAGTGGACTGGTATTTTGGTAGAGAATGCACTACATATTATTCAAAACTCAAAAGTATTAAAACCTACTTTTACTATTGACTGATCATTATTAATATAACTTTTCTTTTCAGTTTGGAAAAGAAAAGCCAGCACTGCTGTATAACTGTAGTGGTGAAGACATACGTGTTCTCTTTTTAAATATTGACAGTGAAGCATATTTGGAAGAAAGAACCATGTGAATGTTAGTTACTCGAAATGAGCACTTAATTTTAACATTTATAGGTGTATTTAGCAATTACGGGTCTTTATATCAGCAGAGAAATATTAAGTTTTTAATTTTTTTAAATAACGACATTAAAATTGTGTTCATTGTTTGTACCGACACAGTTAAAAGCGATATGAAAAAAATAAGTGAACGTTTCCTTTTCCCTGACATCAAGGACGTGCGCGTTCCCGTCGGCCTGTGGACGCGAGCTTCGTGTGCGCGATCATCTGAAGGCGAATGCAGTAGGCTTCGGGAAAAAAACAAGCAGGCAGAGCCGGGGAGACAAGACGGGCACAGTTTACCTCCACATCACAAGATCATATTTTGGTGCGGGAATTTCACACCTTGTCGGCTCGTGTTTCCATTGGAGACTGCTGTGGACACTCACGGGAAGAAACTATAGGGTGAGTTCAACTAGTTTTCAACTGTGGAGCCGGTCTGAGTCGAAGGAATCTGGCGTTAGGTGGGGAAAATGACGATGTGGCTGTAATTTTTGCACCTCCTTTTTATGTCTCAAAATGGCGGATAGGCCGCTTGGACTGGAGCAGCAGGTACCTTGTCAGCGGATTTTATCCATGTGTCTGTAAACAGTATTGTGCACTTATACTCATTGAGTTGGTTTGTGAGGGATATGAGTGCAACTTAAGTGTAACTAAGTAGCGTGGATTGATTTTACACGCACGCTGTTCAAAGTGGAGGCTATGAAGGAGCTAACTTTCTCACTGCACTGCCGGGAGGCTAACTTAGCTAACATTAACTTCGGCTAACAGTAGCTAACGATAACAGGGAACAGACAACGTAAAGCTACCGACTGGCACAGTCGTTGAGTTCACCAAAATCTGTGGCGACAACGGTCAGTAAAGCACACCTGTATGGGTAATTTATGAAAGCTTATGAGAGGTGTAGTTGTATTTGGTGAACACTCAAAGTTAGTAATAATCTGTAATTAGCATAGTTTGAAGCATCGTAATGACTGCTCGTTGAAGTAAAGTCGAGAATAAATTCCAATGTGGGTCATACGACGTTTCCACAGACATTTAACGTCTCTTGTGGTACCTCGTGAGCATAGTTTGGTATTTTGTCAGTCTGTGATACCGTTGTAGCTTCGTGTTACTGCTGCGTCCGATGCTAGCAGTTTGAAAGGGCGTAAGGAGACGTTTCCAGCTTGTTTGCGTTGTTTATTTAGACATTCGTTGTTGTTTTTTTATTGTGTAGATATTAATGCGGTCACAACACTGACAGTCTTAACATGACCTGCTTCTGGTTACATGTTCTCTGTCCCCGGCTGTTTGTCGCTGTCATTCTGCCTCCACGCTCAGCTGAAGCTCTCATCTCTGCGCCTCCTCGATGTGCTTCATGCGGTCTGTTGGCACAGTGTTAGAAAATCAGGGTGGAGCACATCGGAGGAGCTCAGTTTGTATGTATTGCATCTACCCGGAGCCCAAGTGTCTGCTATGTTGTCTGTTTGCGCTGTCCCTGTCTAATTGTGTGGATGTATGATTGAGTGATTAATGTAGGGCATTTGTGGACCGAGGGCTTATACAGAGGGATGAATGCAGATCATCAGTGAGGTGGTTCACAAGGTTGCGTACACAAGTGAAGCACATCTGTTAGAATTGAGAAGCCTGGTCATAATATTAGATAGCATAGATCAAATCTAGGTTCCTGGTTGGAAATTCTCAAATCAGACACACCTTAAAGGTCCAGCTTGTAGATGATCACATTGGTTCAAATGATTGAAACTGACTGATAAAAAGCAGACACAACAAAGAAACATGATGATAAAGGTTTGTGTTGCAAAGAGGCAAGGCATTACGACTCCAATGAAAATAAGCAAATCTAAGATTACATGCTTACATGTGTCCATTCAATTTTACACTAAGTTGGACAACCTGCAAACTACAGAAATCCTAATATCAGATAAAAGGTCTGTCCTGCCAGGGTCTTTCATCCTTGTGTCTCTTTTATATTAAAAGGTTAATCAGTTTGAACCCACAACACAAGCTTGTCCTATCGCTGCATTTATTAGGTTTTAATGTATCAGGTGAACCTGGTTTACTGTAATATAAAATCGCAAAAAAATATTCAAAATAACAACACACATGGAACCAAACAGGTTTAAATGTTTGGTTTCTTGATGGCATGATATGTTGGGAAATACTGAGAAAAGCTTTTTTTTTTGTTAGAAAATAAACACAGCCTTCATTTCTAATCCATCAGCTGTAGGTGAACCCGTGGTGATATTGTTTACTGGTTTTATTCTTTGGCAGTTTTATCTGATTTGAATAAGTCAGTCCCATCATGCAGATTCTCTTCACTTTATTCAGAGCTGGAAACACCTCTTCAGGAGCTGCTCTGCTTGCACTTGTTGCCATCTTAACAACAGTGAAAGTGAAGCAGGAACAGATCATGCAGGATGCTTCCCTCTGGTGTAGATGAGGTGGTCTGGAAGTTAAGACCGTGGAGGCCCCGTCTTTATTTTGTGTCAACAGACAATGGAGAGCCTGAGAGGCTGTTTGTCTTTGTGATTGCTGTAAGCTGAAGGGCAGATAGATACCCATACTGCTCTCCTCTCCTGAGCTGACAGGAGCACAGAGGTTGACCTTCCTGTCAGGTGGCCCACCAGCTTGCAGACTGTTCATTACTGGTCTGCTGCCAGTATAAAGCGTGTGTCAGTCATAAAGCAGCTGCTCTGTTTCACTCTCTGACATTTTGTTTGTGTAACATCTTGTAGAAGCCTGTGAGGAAATGTCAGGTGTTAGACTTAATGAAATTAAAGATTTGATGTGAACATGCTTTTTATCTGTTTGGCTGCAGAGACAGATTAAAGCTTTAACTGTTCAGTTAAAAGAGGAGTTGTATCATATCTTTATCAGTTACTCATTATGGCTGTAAAAGGACTTTAATTCACATATGAATGAACGTAAAAGCCCATCAAGTCTTCATCACATTGTCTGCTTGGGTGCTGTCTGACTTGGCCTCGTGATTGATTCACTGCTTTTTGTGAGCTTCGTGCCCACTCCTCCTCTTGATCCCCTGTGTGACTGGGCCTCTCTGGTGTGTGTGCTGTGATCCTTTGATTGGTCCATTAGCTGTAGAGTTAATGGTCTGGATATTTGATTATCTACGTACATTCAGAAAACAATAATTGTTTCCTCTGCTGTTTGAAATGTTCAGAGAAAGGTACTGATCAGGCTAAGTAAAGCCAGTGTTCATGGACCCTCCTCTTTGCTCCTCTTAGTAGCTGTATTCATCTTGTGAACCCACATTACAGACTCTGGTACTTTGCAGGTCTCAATCATAGACTGTAAAAACAATGGACATCATCTTGCTGGCTTGAACTGGGGTCACCACAAAATCTGCTCCCCCTGGTGGCTGGCTGCAGTATAGGTCAAAAACTGTCTCCCCATTCATTCCAAATGGGCTGTGTTCAAACTTTAAAAAATTAATACACCTCATAGAAGAGTGTCTCTCATCCTTATGCTGTGGTGATATGAAGATATTATTAGGCTGCACTGTGCTCAAGTCCTCTTTTTTCTTGTTTATTTTTTTCAGGAACAGCAAAATACGTCAGTATCAGTTTGTTGACAAA
The DNA here is from genome assembly GCA_030710495.1 of Labroides dimidiatus. Taxonomy (NCBI): domain Eukaryota; kingdom Metazoa; phylum Chordata; class Actinopteri; order Labriformes; family Labridae; genus Labroides; species Labroides dimidiatus. The sequence goes on along the minus strand of CM061154.1, from coordinate 6,891,191 downwards.
AACAGTAACACCCACCAAAATGACCGCTCCGGCCCTTAAAATGTTTGTGATATCCATGGTTACCGCCGGTTACAGACCTCCTTCCTTCTTCCATGTTTTAATTTCGGGGGATGAGATTTTACTCGTTATACGCAATTCTAGTCGTAATGGAAACACCGGCAAGAGACAACTGTTCTTTATCAAAACTTCAGAAATGTCGCTTTTATTTTGTGAGAAAGTGTGGAATGGAAAAGCAGCTTATTATCACAACAGATGAAAAGCTGAACGAGGTGTTTGCACAGTTAGTTATGAAATTTCATAAATCCCTGACAAAAAGAAGCTGTTCATTTAAACAGGAGATGATTAACAGAAAAGTCTGCCGCACAGTGAGGGCCCAAGGTTAAACAAATCGTCTGTTAAATGATTTCTTTTAAGTCCAGCAAACAACAGCACAATGAAACACTTTGGCGTGGTCACTGCCGTGTGAGCGAGTGAGTGTGTGTGTGTGCGCCTCTCAATAGGAACATTTTTATGTAACAAAGTTCTCTTTAACTTTGGAGTCACTGCTTGAAGCCAGTGTCAGAACAGTGAATGGTCATCACCCATTTCCATTAATACTAAAATAGCTAAGTTCATCAGTTATGCCTTGTTTGGATCACATGAAGGCTTTGTTCAGTTTTGCACGTTTAAGATTTTAACCAAATGTTAAAAGTACCTAACCAATCATCGGAAGATCACCATTGGCAAAGTACAGGGAGGGAAAGTTCCCCTTTGATAATTCTGAAACAAAAAGTCTTTGAGTTGGACTCAAGGTTCAGTCATCGTCATAAAACTTTATTCTTGATCATGTGTTTTAAACAAAGTTGTCAGATACACCTGGAGTCGTCCCTGTAACTGGACTCATGAATCTTTTAGCATGTGGCTTCTTTATGGACCCCTAGAAACTGAATTTTCCTATTGAGAAAGAGTAATCGAGCACAGATTCACAGAAATCCTCTTCACGGCTGCAAAAATTCCAGAAACACCATTTCCATGATGTCTGAAGATCAGAGACTGAATAACCAGGTTTGCTTGAAACTTAAGTTTTCGTGGATGTGAAGAAGATTTCTGTGAATCTGTGCTCGATTACTCTTCCTCATGGATGTAAATGACGTGATAGCCGCGCCATGCTGAACTGAAGCTGAATTTTGTATTCCTGAATTTAAGGAATAAAGAGAGTTGAATTTCGAAGTAGGTTAAATAAAAATTCAAAGCAGATGAATTCAGTCTGTAGTGGCAGAAATTTCAGCCCACACTTCTTTGTGTTTCTCAGAGACAGCAGAGCCACCTTGTTTTGTGTAGATTGCTGTCGTGGTTGATAGTGTAACATTTGTCAGATATGAAGGTGAAATCATGGACAGAAAATGAAGATGCTCTAGATTCCAGCTGTTGGAGGTGTTTGCTTTTTGGGTGACGTAATGAGACTCAAAGAAAACCGTGAAGGAGAGGTGACTGTGAGGGGATGGCTGTCAGCAACTCATCACACAACCATCACAGCAATGCTGACAATGCTGAGACATAGTTTCATACCCGCTGTTAAAGTTTTGACGGAAAACGGATGATTTCTCTCTTTTGTCTTGCATTGCATGTCAGAAATCATGATAAACGTTTCCCTGCAGTATGCATTATGTTAAATGCTTTTTTTCATGCAGCAGTTTGAGGAGATGGATTGAACAGCTGAGGTGAAATACAGACGATCCAGCTGACCAATCATAGAACCAGCTTTCTGCGTTGGTCTGTGTGGGCTCTGCATAGGCAACAGGCTACGCAGACCCACGACTTGGGCTAAGGTGTTGATTTGAATCAGAAGTATAAACCAGGCGTTACCTGGATGGATGCAGGACAAGACACTGTCTTCATGGTCGAGCTGGACGTAGTCTTTCAGCTTCTCTCTCTCTCTCTCTCTCACCATGAACCATCGTAGCTTCTGATGCATCCACGTCCACCTCATCATCATCAACACCTTGAGGAGTCCCACTTTCTGTATCTTTAGGCAGCCTGTAAGAGAATTTCCTCAGCAGTCTCTTCATCTCCTCTCTCTCATTAGCTCTGCTGATCTCACACTAGTTGGCTTTCTGTCACGTGACGATAGAGTGAAGAGAAGCAAAGGAGTTGGAAGCTACTTTTAACCATCTGAGATCCCCATGGACGGTAAAAATACAGAGCTGATGGTTGGTTTGTAATAGTTGATTTGTGAAGCCTGTTCAGGTGCACACGTCGCTTTTAGCTGACGTCACATCCCACTGCATTGCTAACCAATCGCTGGTCACTGAAGTGGAAAAAAACATTTGCAGTCGCACAAACACTGTATGCAACAAGAATGGTTTCAATTCAAGCAGTTTGGTCAGACCCCTAGTAGAGGTGTAGGGCTGGGATGATATGTTTTTCATCCTGATTTGATTCTTTTATAATTTTTTAGGTTGCTGATTGAATTTAGATAGCAATTCTTCTATATTGGCAATTTTTGCAATTTTACTTCCCTCATTTAACATCAGCCCATGAAAAGTTGAATGATGATGATTTCTACAGACGACATCAGGAGACATATTTCCACCAAAAAGTGAACATCATGTGAGTCAGTTTTTAAGATATATTCAGAGGCTCTGACGTCATGTTAGTAGATAGTCAAAGAAAAACATTTCACCCTCTGCTGGAGAAAAGCGGTAATGTTTTTTCAACCCAGCTTATAAATAAAGACTAAAAGAAGGATTTAAATTTGGAAAAAAAAATTGATTAACACACAAAAAATGATTTTGAAATTGTAAAACAAAAAATCCAGATGTGAAAGGATATTTTCTCCCACCCCTACCACATATGTTCACATTGGCATGAATATAAATATTTAAAAATTATCAACAGCTACACATATTTGTGTATTTCTATTTCTTACTGAATTGATATTAAAGAACTGACATCAATATCGAATCAGAATGAAAGAATGAAAATTGAATCAAATCTTGAGGTTCATAACAATACCCAGCCCTTATCCCCAGCACTGTGGTGTTTTTGAGACACATCAAATGATGACTGAGCTTCAGTAGGTTCAGTATTGTCTGTTGTATTTACTGCACTTTTTATCACTCATGTTTTCTCCTTTAGAATGAGAGCTTGTGTTTCATGGTACTGATTTTTATGACGTAATGATCCCTTCATATGAGGCATGGCTTTTACAGACAGATGTGGTTTGTGCAGTGGGTGTGGTTCAGTAGGATGAAGACAGCTCCTCATGTTTCCATCTTTTAATTTTTCATCTAACAACAGGCTGTCTGGACTCATCAGGAAATGAAGCCTTGTTTCATGAAGCACTCACTGCCATTACTGTAAGAGACATTTATTACTCACTTCCTGCTGCGACACAAAGAGGAGAGAATCAATGGGAGGAAGACACATGAGCGTTACTAACCGTCAGTGGGCAGATTTATAGATGCACCACGGCTGCAGCTCATTCCAACAAGACACCAGCACATTTTGTGCTCAGCCAATTAGCCTGATTATGTGGTTGTGCAAACATTTTGCTCAATACTGAAGCAACAAATGAGATTTGCTGAGCAGGGAGTCTAACACATTAATACATGCACACAGTGATGACAGCTGCCAGCAGCACAGAGGGAAGCATCAATATACAGGAGATGACCTAATTTCACAGCCTGAGTACAGGTTGGTGTGAAAGAAACACACTTTCCAACGGGAGTCTGTGATAAAGCACATGATACAGTGAGTTGATGATGGTAAACTTTAGATATTGAACTCATGGTTAGTTACAGCTCCCCTCACTGCAGAAATGAACTCACCAGCAGGCGGTTTGTGAGAAGTTGCTTGCTTACACTGAATTTTTGTTCCTCTCTTTTGGTAGTTGACATTTTTGTGTTCTCATTATTCTTTGACAACACAATAATGTTCATGTGTTTGTGTCTGTCTGCGTTGAGGGGAACTTTGCCGTGCACGATGCAGAGAGCAGAGGAGAGCTGTGAACACAGAACAGGGTATAGACCTGATCTATGAAAGAGGTATGCCCCTCACCTGGTTCAGAGCGACGAGTTCTTTTTCCTGCGCTCTGCCCTCCTTCCTCTTTGCTGTGCTCTTCTCCCTCTCCAAGCTGGTTCTCTGCATCCATCGTGGCCTGGATCATTTCTTGTGTGCGCATCACACGCTTTACAAATCGCTATCTGTGGGTCTTTCCAGATAAGCGCGTGCTGGCCGTGGGTTTTGCTTGCATCATCACAACGTACTTTTTTGAACGTGTTGTTTTGGTGACAAGTCCGAAAAAGCACTTTTGGGCCAGAAATTTTTGTTGGCCAAAATTTTGTTGCATCCCTATCACAAAGGAATAAACTGCCCACATGAGCCTGACCTCTTACCAGATTTTGTTTTAATATGGAGCCAGAGTATAAACCAGTCTTCCATTAGCTTCACCACATTGTGTTGTAGTTCTGTTGTGACTCTGAGCCACCGCAGAGTGATTGGAAAACAGCCAGAAACCCCCGCCGGCCGGCCGGCCGGCCGCAGTAATCCACACAGTCAGAGGTAAGCAGACATTTGGACTGGTGTCAGGTGGTGACATCAGGGTCCAGAGGTGAACTGTTGGCCATGTCAGGCTGCTTTCTGTTCAGCACTGTTTCCGCTCTGTCAGAGTGTTTAATATTAACTTTATGAACTCAGAGCAGTGGACTCTGTGTGTCAACAGGGTTCATCATGATGCTGTCTCTGCAAACACATGCAGGAGTGAAAGGGATGAATGTTCTCATCAGCTCAAATAGAGAACGTGTGAATTTTCATACACTGCAGCTTCCTGCACCGTTTGTTTCTCATGCTTGTTACAAATGCATCACGGTTTCCCTCACTGCTCTGTTCTCACTCTGCAATCTCAAGCTTAACGTGGTCTCCTGAGCACGCTGGTGGACATATGTGCCGGATTGTAGTTTTGTGAGTTTGTTGCAGGTCTCCAGAGGGAACTAAATTGGCTTTGTCTGAAGCCTTTGTTTTAATGGTCTGGCAGAGGTTTAGTCAGGCTGGTCCCAGTAGATTAAGAGGCTTATTGTAGCCTCCAGTTAGTATTCTGGTGGATACCTGTTTTGGAGAAGTGCTTTTCAAAGCATTGATGTGGTATAAAAATGGACCTCATCACATTATATTTGTATTTATTGTTCCTCACATCAGTACTCCACTCTGCAATAAATCACTTCTTACACTAACGCTAATAAATGTTTCACTGACACAAACGGTCACGGGGATTTCATCGTCCCATCAGTCAGGTTGGCGCTTTGGGAGCCATGATAATGAGACGATGAGGTCGAGCACAGCCGTTACTCCTGCCCGCTCTGCTGTGTCCTGTTTTCCTTTTCTGTTGGCAACCTGGGAGGAGAAGTACGTTGAGGGAAGAATGTGGGTCAGCTCTTGTATGTTCACAGAGAAAGGAATTTGCTGCAAGAGCAGACCGGAGCTCTTCAGACTTGACTGATGACATGACGGACAGATTGTGAAGGTAGATAGGATGACCTGAAAAACCAACGACATACTGGTTTATGGTAAGGGTTGGTTTTTTTAAAAGGTCTTCTGGAGGAGTTGATGCGGTAAAAGCTTTGCTTGAGGAGTCACATTTTCCTTCTTGATGAAATGATGGTTGTGTTTTGGTTGATTCTGATTGTTTACATCGTCTTCAGGCTCTTCAGTCATTCAGTCTGCTAACAAACTGCAGACCTTGATGCAGCACTCTTTGGCCTACAAACACATTCATCCCCACCCACTCTTCATGTTATCTGTCATGCATACCTAATGTTGACTTTCCCTCTCTCCCTCTCTCTCTCTCTCTCTCTCTCTCCCCCCAGATGCAGTGTAGATTTGGCTGGTGACTGGTCTGCAGGCTCTCCACTTTTCTTGTCCCTGGAGTCAGGCAGTTTTTGAGAGGGGGGGCGGCGGATTCCTACGTTCCCCTTCTCTCAGTCCGAGTCTTCTTTTTGTCCGGAGGAAAACGACTGCCCGTCATTGGAGTACACAGCTTGCCCTTGCCTGTGTTGCTTGGATCAGCACAGCTCATCTCCTGACTGAGGAGAGCGCAGCAGCTGCACAAGATTCACCTTCTACCGTCTGGTCCCTCCGACCCCACCCACACTGCCCCGTCACCATGGTGCTGTCACAAAGGCAACGAGATGAACTGTAAGTAACCAACACATCTCTCATAGCATGTGGCTGAGAAGTGAAGATGTCTCGTTCATAATGAATGGTTTTATATATGCTGTGATTGCAGTGTTGAACATCTGCCACTGTTGCATCATGGGAAATGTTATTTTATGAATAAGCTTGTATGAGATGTACTGTCTTCAACTTCCTCATGGATACGCAGCAAACTCTTGCCCATATTTTTAGGGGTGTCCCGATCCAATATTAAAATCGGATATCAATCCGATATCAGCGAAAAACTGTAATAATAATAATAACTGATTTTATCGGCATGCATCTACGTTGATACAAGAAGTCCATTCCAGACTCCACTCCAGCACTTCTATCCAGCGTGCAGAGCCCACGTGATCACAACAACAGTGTGTGCTAAGGTGCTAACTAAGTAGCAAGGAGTAGGACGGATTTTCGCCGTGTGGCAGTGTTTTTTTGTTAAAGTCCTAAAAAGATGTTGCAGCTTAGCACTGAACTTGTCATGGACAAGTTCTCCATGGTTGCACAAACACCCCTACATTTTTTGAATTTAAAATCTGAGTAACATTGTCAAATCGGCTCTCTTGCTGTTCAACCATCTGAAATCATTTTTATTCAGTTTGCCATCATGAAAGACTCGGGAGGGAAGAAGAAGCTCATTCTGTTACTTTAGAAGCTAAAATTGGGTTAGTCTGAATTTTTTGCTGGACAGCAATCAATCAACTCTCTCAAACAGTTTAAACTATTTATATTAATCAACAAATCACTGCAGCCTGCAGGAGCCTCTCTTGTTATCAGTAATCATTATTAATCATTGAGTATGATTACTGATGGATAATGAATAGTGTGACAGTTAATAATCTAGAAATGGATAGTGTGAGTATCTTCTATGAGCAGGGGGTCTGGATGTTTTGGATGACATTTGCTTGGAGAGGACGAACCGATCTCCCATTGGACAGTCCCTCTAGGAAGTTGCGATGCTGCGATCACAACATTTGACTCAAATTCAGTCAATCCCCGTGAATTCTGGGCGACCGTGCAACTTTGTCCAGTCACAACAACTTATTTGTAAATTTGACCAATCATAATAGTTCCACTCACCCCTTCCAGTTTCTCCACTCACAGCAGTCAGTCCCCTGTGAAACTTGCTTCTTTATTTATAAAGTTGCAGACATATCTGACAAAAATTCCTCTGATTTAGCTTTTGGTGTATGTATGTATGTGTGTGCAACAATGAAGTTTTTTTTTTCCGTTGTTGATGTTTTGCAAATTCACGCCAGGAGTTGTTCATCAAAGCTTATCAGGGTGAACTCTGTGGTGAATCATGTTAATGCCTGAGGAGCCCCTGCTCGTTCGCGCATCTCTGCATGAAAGTTAGAAGTTTTCGGAGGTGCGTGACGTAGTAATTTTTTCGCATGAAAAGGACCACACAAGGGGGCGAGACTGTTACACTGACGTCTTTTGTCTGCACGAAACCGCACCGACCTCGCAGACGCGTCAGCCTTTACACTGAAGAGTTCTAACAACTGTCAGTGCATTTACACTCACACACTTCATATTCAGCAAAATGTTCACTCTGATTACATATCCGCTCTGATTATTTCTTAGTGTTTTGTTATTTATCAGGAAGTCAGGGGGCTCAGCTGTTCTTACATCAGTTTTAAACCTTGACTGCAGTCAATGAAATTTGTAGTTGGCACTAAAGAAAAGACTGTGAGAGTCTGGAAGAAACGCCCCTTTGTGTTGTTTTATAACAGTAGACTTTTTGCTTCCGTGTGTGTTCCCTAAATCAGTTCAAATGTAAAATTGTTGTTTTTCTGTTTAGTACCCCTGAGGGTGACACATTGACTGGTTGAAGGTTCCTAAGCTCCCCTGAGGTCTCGTAGAACAAATGTATTGATCCTCCACCCACACTATGCACCCCTGAAAATGGTTAGTATTCAACATTTGTCCTACGTGACCTCATCAGGAGCCGAGTATGTCACCTTTGCCTGGGGAAAAAAACAAAAAACAAACCACATGACAGAGAGAAGAAGAGTCAAAGTTTCAGCAGGCCTCATAAACGTGTTAAAGGATGTGCATACTGGGTTTGCATGACAGAAAAGTGACATCACCAGAGAAATGGCTTCATGTGTGCTGTGGAGTGAATGCAGAGCAAGTGGGGAAAGTGAGCGGGACTGCATTAACAGTGTGAAATATCATTTGTCTTTGCTGAGACTCTGAGCCCTGTAATTAACCCCTGATGCTGAGTATAAAAAGTTCAGGCAGCTTGATGTGAGACACAAGGTCATAGAGGGAGTTAAGACGACTTTGCTGAGCTTTTGTCCTCAAAGGTTTCTCCCCCGCTCGAGAAGTGTCAATATATTCTAACTCCGACATGATTTAGATATTTTCTCACTTTTTGCCCCTTCTCATGCTGTCATTGAGAAACGCGTTAACAGTCACACAACAAGGCTCTCAGCATTCCCCACTGTTTCTGTGTTTTTAGATTCGCTCTGTGGGAGGAGTCTGTTGGTATGGAGAGCTCTATTGGAATGCTAATCTTTTATCCTTTTTGCTATGAAGGGGAGCTGCCAGCGACCCCCTTCCCTTCCTGCCCCTTTTCCCCACCATTGCACAAATCTGCAGCCCCATAGCTAACAGGAAGCTAATGTGGAGCCATCACACCACTTCAAGTCCCATTCAAGTATCTGTCGCATTCCTCCTGTGGGAGGTGTTGTCTGGCTTCTGACATCTTGGTATCTCCAAGATGTTATTTCCTGACTCGTGGCCTCATCCTGTGGAGCTTGCGCTTTGAAACCTGGTGGCTGAATGAGGCAGGATGGCAGAGGGGGTGATATGAACAGTGACCAGGTGACTGTCTGCTTTTTACTCTTATTAATCCTCATCATGTATTCTTCACTCAGCCGTTACTGCCAAGCAGAGAAAAATTTCAGATGATATGGCCAAGTTTCTATCATTGCAAGCATTCCTGGTTTAATTTGAGACTGTTTTGCTGATCAGTGCAGCAAAAGATTTGTACTTGTTTTAGGACTAGACCAAATCAAACAGGTTTGACATAAAAAGTATTTTGATAAGGAAAATACTTTAAATACACTCTGTCTCTGCACTCACTTGGATGTGACCAACATTTGTTAAGAGAAGGGGTGTGACAGGTCACATACTCAGACTGGACCGTTTTGGTACAGGGCCTTCAGTCCAGTCAGCACATGTGCCGATCCAAGAACACACCAAACAAAAGTGCTTTAATATGTGTTCCCACGTGGTCCGCAAAGCAGAAGCACACAACAAACTCAAGCAGCATGGCAGCCAAAACAAATCAGCCGCTATCTTTTAGGTTTCCTGTATGGGAGCATTTTGGTTTCCCAGTGAAACAACAGTGGACAAAGACAAGTTAACAAGACAAGAGTGGTGTGCAAACGTCTAATTTGTTGAAGCACCACTCAAACATATTAACACATGATATAAACATATATAATCTTTCAGTCTCAAACACTCTAATTCTCACCTTTTCTTTATTAAAGACTCTTTTGGTTGAAGGTTACAGCATATTTCTTATTTATGTTTGTTTTGTTTTGTTTTTTTGTTTTAATTTTTAATTTAAAATGTTGTTAAAAAAAGAAACCTGTTGATGCTGCACTTTAGAGGAAGAAAACAGAAACTCTAAATGTTCATAATTTTTTTAAAAAATGTTGTGTTTCTGTCCCTTGCTGTACCCAAAAATGTACCAAACCGAAGCTTCAAAACTTAGAACCATACTGAACCAAAACTTTTGTGTAGCGTTACACCCCAGTGCTCAGTTGAAAACTTAAATGATGTCAACATGTTTGACTTTCAGATTGTGGACACACGCTAACCTCTCAGAGTCTAATATTATTCCTTCCCAAGGCTTCTCTTCCATCAGCCTGCTCTTAAGCACCTGTCAGAAAGACAGCAAAACAAATCACACACAACTTATTTGTAATAGAGAAATAGCTCTTGCCTTCGAGACTAGTAATATTATTTTCAGCACTGCAGTCAGATGCTGCACTTGCGCATCTTTATAACAACACCGTTTTTGTGAGTCTTAGCCAATGAAAAGCACATTTGTGTTCCTTTCCAGGGTCAGGGGACTCATCCCTGCTGGCGTAAAGTAAAAATAAGCACAGAACATCAACTCCTCTCTCCCCTGAAAGACCTGGAGGCACCCATGTGCAGAAAGGCGGTCTCCTTTTGAACTCTTTCTTTACCTAACAAAGAAAACCCTCTCAGCCCTCTCTGCGTCTTTAGCTACAAGATAATTCATGTGATTTTTCTCCCTTTTCCATCATCCTCTGGCTGTGAGGATGATTACACAACAGGTTAAATGTCAAGACCTCACACACTCAGAGGACATAAAGGTGACTTTAGGAGGTCACGACTGAAGCTGAAGCTTTGTGATATAAAGTTCAAACAAGCAAAGATCATCAATCCCTTTCTGTTGTATATTTCACCATTCTTTGGATAGATTACGAGCAAGGACACTTAAAACGCCTTTAAAATGTCTTTGAGACAAAGTATCAAATACTTATAAATGTTTTGTGACCTAAATCCCTCCTGCAGCCATCACTGTTCTTGTATCTGTGATTGAAAGCTTCACAGGTCGTCATGTCTCAGTTTCTATTAGTATGAAAAAATTGATTTTTATGGAGGAAAAAACAAACAATAGAAGCAGCATCCAAGGAAAAATACAAAATCTTGTTTGAAGAATGGGATTAAAACATGAAAGCACGATGCTTCCTTCCATTAAAGAGTAAACCTGAGTCCTTCATGCACAGGCAGACGCAGCAGGGTTTATCAGGGATTCTATCCATCGTTACATCTGCCTCCAAAGACTTCTATATTTATTGATCTTGTGTCTTTAAATCAGTTGGTCAACATATCTCCAGCGGGGGTGCACTGATACCAATTTTCTGGCCAATCACCGATCTTTAAAAAGCCTGACCTGCTGATACAGATTTTGGGTAATGACAATGGGTTTTTTTTTATAACTAACAGCATACACCTTCAATTAAAAAAAACATTAAACAATACCTGTGAAACAATAAAAACTTGATATTTTAACTCCACATCTGTCAAATATAAATGAAAGTTTAGAATATTGCTGTCCAAACTATTAACTTATATCAGTTCCTTTATGTGCCGTTTACATGAGAACAGTTTTAGGCTGAAACGCAAGTATTGTTGCGTTTCAGCCTCTTGTTTACACGGAAACTGCATTTTAGCTGGCACAAAATACAGTTTTTTTGAAACGCCCTCCAGAGTGGAATTTTTCTGATACGCTGCAGCCTCGGTTAATGTGTAAACAGAGTCAGAGTTTTTAGTGGAAATGCTGACAACAACAACAACGGTTCGATGGTGGACTACCGTGTTGTGCTTCTGAATCTGCTGACTGCCTTTCAACAAAATGTGCATCTGTTGCACTCAGATAAAACGTATTTAATATATATACCAGATGATCAGCCCACCTCTTCTTCAGTGGAGGGCTACCTAAAGACTCTACACTTATACTGCCAACTACAGGTCTTTTATGTTTACTACAGCGTTTTCAGTCCCTCTGTGTAAACGCAGACTTTTTTTTCTCTGCATGTTTTGCATTTTTGTGTGAAACGTGTAAACAGGGCTTTAGTCTTTCATTTTCCACATTTTAAAAATAAACAATACTTGAGCAACAGGTTACACTGCAGGCCTGTTTTGAGCTTCTTACCAAAAATAAAGTGCACCGTGGTATTTTCTTTTATAAATAGAGGTCTAGATCAGGTAGATAAGCTCGGTGAATAAGATCTGTTTCATATGTAAGAATTGGCCCATCACAGATCCCCCAAAGATAAGGAAATCTGTGCTTTTTCACTTTTAATAGTCAGTGTTGTATTTGTGGGTTACAGGACAAAGCTGAGACCTTTTTGGTAATTGCACTGAAGGCATTGATGCTCTCAGCCTCAGAGACGCACTGTTTCACATGACGGTCACATACCTGAGGTTAACTGACAATGTTTGGGTGTGTTTGGTTCCTCCCTAGAAGAACAGCACTAAAAACATTTGTTGTTGAAGCACACATACTCTGAGTCCTCAGAGTCTGGTCCTGAGTGTCTCAGCTGGTGCTCAGTGTACCAGTTGTGGCCTCTGCAGGGAGTCTGTCAGCCACTCAGATCTGGTTTAGCCCGGGGACTGGCACACAGACGGATTGGCATGGTAACATTATCTGTTGTGTGGACCCGCTCAATCATACACAGTTAATTGTTTTCCAGTTACACAGAAAAAAGAGAAAATCTTTTTCTCACCGGCTGCTAAAATGATGGAATATGTCGCTTTGTGAAAATTGAAAAGTGAACATTAATATGAGTTGCAGCCCTTATGTGAATAAGCTGCAGGATCCTGACATTGCATGTCTCATCACAGCATGAGAAACAGTCTAATCCATTACAAGGAAAAGTATTTCCAGCTCAGCCCACACTGACAGAAACTAAAGCATAGAAATGACTGAACATCACCTCAGCAGATATAACAGGGTGAACAAATTTGATTTATAAACCCTTTATGTGAACATATGACCTGAAGGCTCATCCTTCGCTCTGTTATCCTTCATTCATCCACATAATCATCAGATTTTGGACAGCACACTAACTCTGTCTTCATCTTTTGCTTCAGCAGCCTCACCATGTGATAGACATGAGTGTTCATGAGACAAACCCATGCTATGTTTGTGTGTGTAGACTGGACAGCAGAGTTTTTAGGCTCAGGCTCCAGCAGTGAAAAGTATAAATTCGAGTTGCAGCCATCGAATATTTTACTATTCGAGTATCCTGGTGAAATTTCCACTTTCCATTTCCCCTGAGACATGAGACGGTTTAACAGGGAATAAGACATGTCCTCCATAAGATTTTGAGACTTTGCAGTGTTCAAGCTAAAACTATGATACCTGCTGTATTAGAGTACATTAGGCATCACTGCTACTTGATATTTTTTCCATCAACGACATGAGCTAAATTTGACAACTGCCCAGCTAGCTCTGTTGTGTTTTTATTTTTCATCTTCACTCTACAGCGCTATGTTTTTACAGGTTATATAAGTCGCTAAATGGCATAATTGCCTCATTTGCATGTAATTGTTGTGGGCGCTGAAGGAGAGAAATAACGTAGCAGAGACAGAGCGTGTAATAACACACTGTAAATGTGTTTAGAACTACAAATGAACTTTCTTTGGTTGATTCTTGTTTTCTATGAAAACATCAATCCTCCTTCTCCTTTATGTTGCTTGGAACCCACAAAAGTGACTCAAAAACAACAGCGGGATTCATCCTGCAGTCTCCTGCTCTGACTGCAGCTCCAATTCCATGCTGCTTCAGAATTCGGACTATGAGCTTAGTCAGCGTAAGATCGGACTAATAAAATGTATGTAAACAGCTTAGCTGGACTGAATACAAACTGAGCATAGCTCAGTTAACACACCTAGATAATACGGTTGCTATCGGGCTGCTGTTGGATTTGGCAGGACTCAAGCCTTCAACCGGGTGAGGAAGTAGATGACCATGATAAATTGGGTAGATGTGCTCATACAGTCCAACACAACAGACACACATGGCACACATAAATAAAAACATGAAGAGCTACAGCTGCGTCCATCTTGGCCACCTTCATTAGAACTTTTGTTTTCTCTTTGGATGAACTGAAACTAGTTTGATACGCACGCACACAGCTCATCAAAAAAGGACACAGCAACGCCGATTGAAGCAGAGTGTCCACCTTATTCCTGACTTCCCATGGTTCATAGCGGTTGTTAGTTTTGCTCTTCCGGTTGAACATTTTCTTTACGTCATAATGGAGATTGCAAAGCTGATGATGTTAGCCTAGCTGTCATACTCGCTCTAATAACCGGCTTTGAGCTAGCTTGCAGGCAGCCATATTGTTGCAAGGCAACCAGAAGTCGATAACCGCCGGTGGAAGTCAACACACATAGGCTTCTGGAGAAACTGGTGGATACACAGACCAGACTAGACCCCCTGCTGTGACTTTAAGATTGAGCTATGATCTTACCTGGACTGCTGCGTGCATATAAACGTACTGTTTGAGTGTTTGGACAGGGGAGGAGCTCAGCGCTGCTGCTCATTGAGAAGCAGAGGGTTCTGGAGATCAATACACGCTTTCACATCAGTCTCCAAACTCCAGAAAAGCCACTAATTTGTCGCTCATAGCTTTTTGAAAAAAAAAACAAAAAAATGGCTACAGGGGCCTGAAAAGCTGCAAAGCTGGCAACACTGCCTCCCTTCTTCTTCCTGCTCTGCATGTGTGACGTCAGTGCTGTGTGCCACATCAAAAGTAGCCCTCACCATATGATTTGAGCTGTAAACAATGAAACAATTCCTCTATCTTTTTTTTTAAATTGAGGTACTTGCATTATTTAAGGAATTTTTTCAGCCCTAGTTTTAATACGACATAAAACAGTCCTGATCGGAGCTCTTATTCTTACAGGAAGCGGAGCGAGAGGGACTTTCTCCTTTGAAGTTTTCCTCTGGCTTACAGTCGGTCCTCTCTGCAGAGCTCATTACTCGTATGAAAGACGGCTGCTATCCCAGCCCTCACAGCCTACCTTTTTCTCACTGAAATGAACAGCATTAAGATAATCTCTGCCTTGGAGGCTTTGAGATGATTGAGCGTTTGAGAAAAGTAACGGGCAGAAACTTATAGAGTAAAATTTGCTTCTCTTTATCCCTCTTTGAAACAATCTGGTGGATTAATTTTTGGTTTAAAGATGGTCATGAATGCCTTTATGTGAAATACCTCAGGTCTTAGAATCCAGCATGTAGGGGCTGCCTGACATCAGTCCAGTAAGAGGAATGATTAACAGATTATTTACAGTTTTCATGGAGATTCAGCTGTAACCTAGTGATTATGCAATCATGTCGTATGACTTTAGAGGAATGTTTCTGCTAACAAGTTCTCCTGGTCCAGTTATCAGCTGTTTAGTGCTCAGCTGTTAAGACGGAGGAATAAGATTACCTTGTGTAGCTCTGCAGGGGCTTTCTTTGTTTCTGTACACACCCTCTGCCATGCTGAGTTTCCTTTCTCAGACTGCGCCCAGTGTTTCCCACAGAATGATGGCATACCTGTGGTGGTAAGGTGCTGGCAGAGGGGATACCTAAGAAGAAGTGATTAACCAAAAAGACGTTCCATTTAGCTAAAAACTGTTGGTTAGTGCAATAAAAGTATTATGTACTAGTTGTTGAAAAGTTTGCAACAGCAACAGGAGAAAACTTTTGAGCACCGAACATCTTTTGACAACTGCCCAGGTGTCTTCTTTGTTTTTGAAACTCCCCACCATAAAGCTGAATGGCTTATTTCCTACAGTTTGTGTGCAGTACTGTCACACATGAGCAGTGGCCTTGCTGCTTGACTACGTGTTCTTATCAGAGGCGTCGGTTACATCACCGTCCAGCACCGGCCTGTCCTCTGCTGTTTGAACACTAATCATCAACCTCTGGTTCACTCTCTGTCAGCTCTGTCAAACACTTTCACAGCCACCACACAACGTTTGGCCCTGTTTTGAGATGGTTGTACAATCACTTCCACTTTCCTCTGTGAAGTCCTCCATCGTACTGGACCTTCACTGAGGGTCCTGAGATCCAACAGGCCTATACATCATCAGATCTAGAACGGCTCCTTTATTAAGGCTCCTGCTTGGAGGCAGATATATAGCACAGGGCATTGGCCTGGCCAGGCAAGAAAAACCCTCCCTCCTCTAAGATTTATCCATGTTTGAAATCCGTTTGCAGACGAGTGGAGCTTTGCACTTCCTGCACTCGTCAGCATCACTCTTCTTGTGCCGTTTTACGAGCTCCTGCAGCAGCCTCTGTGGGAGAGGACCTGCTCCTTTTGTAAATATAAAAGGCTCACTCCAAATTAACACACAAAAAATATTGTTTTTATTCCCAGGTCATTCATTAGTAACTAATTTCAACATACTTCTGAATATTATATCCCACTTTCCCCTGCCCACTCACCACTGGTCTGCTCTCACATTGCTGCTGGCTCATCTGTGCTTGACAATCAGCTTACCAATTGTACAATGTAAGTACATAATGGAGTTTATCCACAAAACTTATACTCTAACAGTGCCAACCTGCTGCCCTGAGAGGAAGAGAGAGGGAAAGAGTATTATTGTTTACCAATGTTTCCATACATGTGGGTTTATGGCGCTCTCTAATCGTTTCATTTTGTGGTAAATTTCTCCTGATTGATTACACGCTCATGCCTTGGATTCACTTGCACACATTAAGATCAGACTGACAATTAATCCACACCATTTTTTTAAAGTTTAAGTTCAGGTAACCTAACAGCGAATCATCATCCACTTCATCAGTCATGTCTTAAAAAGTCCAGACAGCTTTGAAAATATGCGTGGGCTCTGATTGGCAGTAAATGAAGAAACTTTTAGCTGGTCCCATCAGGCCATGGGTCATGCTCCTGCTTCATCCTTAGCTTTTCTTTCACAATCTGCAAAGATTTGAGTGCAGTGCTTTACTACTTTTCATTGAAATGCGTCATGCTCAGAAAAGAGCAACAGCTCTAAGTGACTCATGTCCAGACATTGAATTTCCAGATGAAGAAGAGTAATTACTCAGCAGTTTGGTGTGCGTGCATTTCATCCACTCCAGTTCTAGTGAGGAAAATGAGGCTGCAGCACAACAACATGAGATCAGTCAAAGCAGTGAGTCTTTCAGCTGATTGTTTGCTTTATGTTGTGCTTTCTGTAGCAACTGAGTCAAAGTGAAAGGATGCAAAGGCAACTAAGAACTATGTGAATACTTGTATCTGAAATCCATGGCACAGTAATGAGATGTTGTGGACTGGAAACCTGAAGTCTAGAGATCACTCAGGGAAAGAGTGGACAAGAGACAGAGGGTTGTTTTTGATGGTACCATATAATACATGCAAAACAGTATATATACAGGTGTCAACCCAAGTGCATATAAATTTACAGTAGGTAGGAAACTACCACCTACCAATGACAGCAGCTGCTGCTCACCTGGGTCACATTATGCTGTTGTTATATTAGTCAGTGGTTGTTGCCATCACTCTTATTGCTTTGAGTTTAAATAAAGCGTTGTGCCAGGGATGGTGGCAGATGCAGAGGAGGAGGACAGTAACCTCTTATGTGAGTGTGCATGGACTCAGAGTTTGTGGTCTACACCAGGGCCCAACCAATATCAGCCGATTATCAACCTTTTAATGCTTTTCTGCATGTTTTTATACTTGAAGATTTCTCTCTGTTGTTAAGGTAAACAAATACCAAAGGACAAAGTATTATACCCTGTCTGTAGTTCATGCCTTTGTTGTTGTCAGCATTATGACACCAAAAATGAAGTTATTTTATTCATTATATCAGGGATGCATGGATATGAAAATTTTGTCTGATAACGATATCCAATATTAATATTTCTGTTATGGTCAATAAACGATATTTACCGATATCAGTATGTGTTAAAAAAAATAAAGTTTCTAAGATGATAAAATTTTGTACAGACTAAAAAACATGTGAACTGAATTTTTTAACGTCTTCCATTGTTTTCAAAGGTGTTTCACTTTCAAATCACATTTTTGTCTGCCAAATATCAGAATTGTATTGACCTAAAAAAAAATCTGAATCTGTCAGGTCCTGGTCTACTCTGAAAAACAGTTCCCCTTTCCTCTGGTGAGGTTTCATTCTGGTACCATTCAGAGGTAAAGCAGCAGAGTTATAGGTTATATTATATCATAATCCATTGACCATTGAAGCAAAGCAGCTTTCCACTGCTAGGTACAGCTTAGCTTGTTTTCAGACCACATATGGGTGACTTCAAGTGTAATACTGCACACTTACAGCTGTCAGATGTGACGTTTCTGATCTTTACACGCCATGTACAGAAGTATTTGTTAGAAATTGTTTATTTTTCCACACACTTGCAGTGAAAGTGATCAGTGAGTAGTAATTTCACCGTCGTATTTGCTGGATGTCTGACTCACGACTCTTCTCCTAAAGATGAGCTCACTCATATTCTCTCTCTGTGTCACAGGAAGCTTCTTTCCTTCCTGGATTATAAGTTTACAGTTGATCAGAGAGCAGCCTGGCTGACCTCAGACACATGATGAGCTGCACTTTATATCAGATAACATTTTCATCTCCTTCCATTAAAAGACTCTAAATGTATCAGTGCAGCGAAGGCCGTCAGGCTCTGTTTTGTTCTTATCCTCTTCATCAGTCGTCTCTGTCCATGTACCAGCCCTGCCCTCTTTGTCACTATCTCCCCATCACGTCATGTAGCTGTGGGCTGCTAGTAACCATGGAAACCATGTGGTTTGCTCTCTTTCTGTCCACATTCGTACACATCTTTCCCCTGTATTCTGTCTGGTTCTCCGTCTCATTAAAAGCTGCACGTTATTGTGTGGTTTGCTTTGCTTTATTTGTTTTGTCTGATGGTGGGTCAAGAATTAAAACTAGCTCATAATGGTCTGACATGTTGATTTGGATCCATGCCAGAAATCTCTGATCATATTAAATGTGGTTCATGAGAGCTAATTTATGCCTTGGAGTGATATAAACAAATAGCTCCAATATGTCAACAGAGTAAAACAGAAAGTGAGCTTTAAATGTTACATCACGACTGCTTTTCTCCACTACCAGCCACAGTGCTTGAGTTCTGCATGTGACTCATGCAACACCTGCAGAGGGATTTTATCATCCAGCTCTTTGTGTCCTGCACTAAAAGATTTGACAAATGCAGCAAATGTCTTTCTTAGTGTTTTGTTTTTAAAGAGTGTCAGTTCAGAGTTTGGTAAAAAGCTGCTTTGGCGTCTCATTGTTGGGTTTGCTGGAGACACACCTGCTCATACACTCTCTTCTGACACACCCATCCCACATCAAAGCTTCTTCTGAGCCTCAGCCTCCCTCACCTGCTTGTACACACAAGCTAACCCCCCCCTCCCCCGGGCTTCCTCCACCCTTTATTTTCAGTCCTGAGGCAGGCAGCCTGTCAGAGGTGTAGATAACCTCCTGCTAACCTTGAGCTTTAATAAGGCCTGTGCCTGTTGTCACGGGGATTCAGGTGGGCAGAGGGAGATGCGGGGTTCAGCATGCAGAACTGACCGTGAGGGTGCAGGGGGCACAGGCTGGGCTGACAGATTGTGCCCCCACCCCCTTCAAATGGGGGGGCATCTCAAAGCCTGGGCTGCTTGACAGCTTGTCTGGCTCCTCCTGGTAGCGATGGTGGAGCTCACCGTCCACAGCATGCAGACTGGAGTAAGGGAGTATAACATTAGCATCATTTGAAAATAGATGTTTTATAAAACCTTCCTGGTTCAGTGTTTGTCTATTTGCTGCACATTCAACAGCAGTTTTTACAGACCAAGAGCAAAAGTTACACTTTCTCCCCGGGCTGCATGATATGGCCTAAAGCCAGTATCTCAGTATTTTTAGGCTATATCACAATACATCTCATTTTCATCTCAATATTTTGATTTCTCCTCTAAATCACTATATAAACTTAATATTTAACCCTTTGATGCATTAAATGACACCTGTATACCGATTCAAGCAGAGCCTTCAGTTGGGTTTTTAAAATTTGCAAAAAGGGGAAAATCACATTTAAGTTAAGTTTAACAAACCTTTTATTTCAAACTAAACTTTATGTAGTTACACGTTTCCAGTTACAGTTAAATAATTCATTCAGATTTATTCAACTTGCTGGATGTATTATATGAGTGGAGTGAAAGGAGAAACCGACACACTGTGTTGTCGCGTTCGTTTCTCGTTGTGGAGAGCTGGGAGAGAATCAGGAGGGGATCATACAGACAGCAGAGCAAGCTCAAATAAGCAACTACACTTTAGAAAACAAACCCAAAAACCCCCAAACCTGACAAGATTTACAAGTGACTTTTCCCCTAATTCTAAAAATTAAATGAAAATGAAATGAAAGCCGTCTAAAGTGTGTTAAATGGCAGGTATGACACAACATACTACACAATATAGCTGTCAACTATTTTCTAAAATAAGTCCAGATCAGGAAAGTATATGTAGTCATAGTTTAAAAAAGTTTGTCATTATATTCTAAAATGGGATGTTGTGGATGTTATAGAGAGCAGAATCAATCATTTACTTTCCTGCGCCCTCATGAGTCACTAATGAATTGTAAAATAAAAAGCCTGAACCATGAGGCCTTCAGACTCGGACCTCATTAATAAGTCGAGGTAAAACGAGCTGCTGCTGAGGCTGCAGTCGTAAAGCAGACCTTGTGAGTGAGTGTGTGTTTCTGTGTGTATGAGTGTGAATGTACAGTATGTGTGCATTGTGTGTGGGTTTCCCTTTTGGCCGCCCATAAAATAAAAACAGGAAGAGTGAAAGACAGGCTCCTTTCTCTTCTCTTTCAGCTCTGCCTCTCCGCTCTTTTGTTTGTCCTGTCTGTTCATCTGCTCTCACATATTTAGAATTCTGAGACGGTTACACACCTGATATGAAAGGTGTGTGTGTGAAAATATCTGGATGAAAGAAGCTGAGGTGGAGTAAAGAGTAAATAACCAGGGATCATCCCACCTGTGTGTGTCTTTCATGTCCAGCCTGTCTTTCTCTGAGGACAGTAGGATGTGCACTAACTCTTTTTTTTTTTTCCTGATATCTGTACCACGGGGAGTCATCCCTTTCCATGATTTGCCCACAGCAACAAGAGCTCATTATAGAAACCAGACAGATGTGATCTCCATTTGTGTCAAACAGGCTGAGAGACTGTGTTTGTGTGTGTGTGTGTGTGTGTGTGTGTGTGTAAGAGATCAGCAGACTGTCTATATTGGTAGCGCAGAGTATTCACCGCATTTGTGCATGCAGAGCACTTTTATTATACAGCTCAGAGTGTGTTTAAGTGTGTACAATTTACATCTCTGTCTGCCACATGTTCAGTTTTTTGTCTGTCTTAGTGTTGAATGCAACTCCAATTTCCCAGCAGCCCTAACATCTCTCCCATCTGCTGATCAGAAGAACTAATTACTCCTCCTCTTTGTCTGTTTCAGAAATCGAGCGATAGCCGATTATCTACGTTCCAATGGATATGAAGAGGCGTATTCCACTTTCAAGAAGGAGGCGGAATTAGATAATGTGAGTAGACTGAGGGTGGACACATACATCCGTGCAGCCAATCAGGCTAATTTATACACACAATGATGCCCCTGATTTGTTCTTAATTTGTCCTTTTAGTTAACACGTTCATGAGTGTGACCGGGAGCACCTGCATCCAATTATGGTGGTCTCTGTCTGATTAGGGGGTCTCTGCTGGGAGCTCCTGCTCCTCTTCTCAGAGTCTTTGAGCGACGTTCAAGTTGTTGGGTTTGAATGTGTTCACATTATCCTCAGTGGCCCTTTTTTAATAACATGAATCTGTACCATCTAATGCAGCAGACATCTGTGCCATGAAGTCAGCTGGCTCCTCTGAAGAATTCCTCTGGCATGGTGTTTTTGTATCTGAAATGATTTATGTATATAAGTAAGAGCTGAGTCAAGTCACTGTGTCATTTATTGACAAATTAAACAAAATGATACTTAAAGGCAGGGTTGGTAGTCAGGGAAAACTAGCATGAATCTGAATGTAGCATCTCCTCAGGACTCCGTTTAAACCCCACCCTCCGACACTCGGAGCGCCTCCAAAACAAACACCCCCGCTCACATGCACGGGCGCCACTGATTCATAATCATATGATGGTGACTGATTCAAAACATAGACTCAAACTGGTCCTCAGCTCATCGTTTTTGTTTGCTCTACGTTACCAGTAATCAGGGTATAGGTAGTTTTTCTGCCATTCTCCAGCGTACCTGGATCCCTCTTGGATAGTGCACACCGATGAAAAGTACACGCAGGAGGCGGGCAGAACAGCAGGACGGGATTTGATTGGTTTAATTAATTGGATCCTAATCACTAGGATTGGTTGGTGTTTTCCCAGGTTTACTCCTGCTGTAGACAGCAGATATTTTTCACTCTATTTTAAGAACACATCATGCATTGATTGACATCAGCACATAAGATAATTCTAACTAGAACAACAAGAAGTGTATCTAAATCTGGTTAACAACCCTGACTTAAATGGGCTTTAATACAGGTACTCAACATTGTTCATGTACTCTGAAGATTTCCAATTTTCAGAGGCAAAATGTGCGTAAAAAGAAATCTGCTTTGTGTGTGTTTATGTCCTGAAAATCACAATGTAGAGGCGGGAATGTTTGTTTTTCAACAAATTTCTGCTTCTGAACTTGATTCCTCTGCTTCTCAACCATAAACTGACACTTCTGCCATTTTTCATCTTCATCTATTTTCAAAGATGAATCTCTTTCTATCTTCCTCTTCTTTTCTTTCGTGACACCTCTTTCTTTCTCACCTCAGCCCCCCCCCACTGCCTCCCCATCCATACCTCTCCAGACGTCTTCTCTGTGGCAGCCCTGTGGAAGCGGGCTGAATAATAGATGAATGGCATGAAGGAAAAGGTGCTCCCTGTCGAGGAGAAGCATTCATTCACACACACGTAGCAGCTTTATGCAGACGATCGAGTAGCCAAATAGTATGGCCTTTTATAACCAGTGAGGTTGTATTCACTATGAATTAAGTGCTCTTTGACCTTTCACTTCCTGTCTCTGAACACTTGAGTTAAGATGGGGATTGCACATTTGCAGGTTTTCACAGAATTATTCATGAGCGTCCTGCTCATTTTTTACCTTTATGCAGCTTCAAAGGATTTGACATTTATACATGAACATACACACACGCATGGCTGCTGCCTACTGTTAGGAGAGTGCTGGTGCTGCTGTGAAGTCTGGCAGTGTGTGTGTGTGTGTTCATATGTGTGTCTGTTTGTGGCGTTGTAATGGGCAGACTCTCCTGGCAGATGGCAGATTAGATGATGGCAGACTTGTCCACACTGGAATCTCTCTCTCTCTTTCTCTTTCTGTTTTCTTTCTCCTTTATTCCTCTACTCCACCATTCACATCTTTTTTTTTTTTTTATCAACACCTCGCCCTCGTCTTTGGAATCACCTCTGCTCATTCAGAAGTGTTTAATGCAGGCTTTGGGGGTGTCACCAGCTCTCCACACCTCAAGGATGTCTTCTTTGTTTCCAGCCTGGTCTGAAGAGCTGTGAAATTGGAGCGAGCGGCTAATTTTCCCCCTCACTGACACCCGTGGCTGTCTGTCAATGTGGGTTTTTGACGCTTTGATCGTAACAGCCTCGAGGCAACGCTAAACAGGATGGCAGAAAATCTGTTGAAAGGTGTTAGAATAAGAATACACCCAACAACCTGAAAAAATCTTTTTCAAAAAGTCACTACTGTGTTTAGCAAGCGAATGATCATCAGACACTTTACTGCTGTGTAGCTGATAATCTAAGTTATCATTGGGCGCAGCAGCAGCAGCAGCAGTTTGTGTGGGGTGACAGACACAACATACCACCACAGTCTTTGTGTCCGTCTTGGCAGTAAGAAGCCGACTGTGCGTGCCACGAGGGCCGTTATGTAAAAGGTAGTGGCTAGCTCGTGGTATTAGCCCGCAGGTGGAATCAGGCGTCTGTCTGCCAGGACGGCTACAAGTTAACTTCCACCGCTGCCTCCAGGACCGGGTGTGTGGCTGTAAGCCGCCTAAGCCCTTCTTGTCTGCAGGAGATTAGCTTGTGTGAGAAGGATTAGGACTACGGTGTGTGTTTACGTGTGTGCAGTATGCATGTGTTTGTGTTGGTGTGCTGTACAGTAGGTTGGTGGTGTCTGGCAGTCAGAGCTGGCCTGTGAGGGGTGTGTAAATAATTCCCTGTTCTTTCTGACTATAGCCAAAGACCTCAGCATGTCACCCCAGCTGGCCCCCCTCCCACAGGCCTCCCTGAGAACGCTGAGCCCTCCGCTTTGATTGGCTTTCTTTGTATGTTTGCCTGATATCTTCTTTTTTTTTGTCTCACCCCCCACCCCCCACCCCTCCCCCCTTTCACAACAGAATGAAGAATTGGATAAGAAGTACGCCGGCCTTTTGGAAAAGAAATGGACCTCAGTCATCAGATTACAAAAGAAGGTTTGTGGAGTTTGCAGGGTTACAGAAGGCTCGTGGGGATTGTGGTCTTGTGAATGGTTTGTGACATGACTGCTGAATCCACTGTTTACACTGAAACCTTAACAAGGCATAGGAAGCTTTAATCCAACAGTGAATACATTTTAATTTGTTTAAAACCGACTCCAACTTCAAAGGCAACTTTTTATCACCCTGTTTATTCACACCCGGCTGTCTTAATACTCTGGCATAAACTTATTCTGTAGAGTTTACCCCACAAACATCCACACTGTTCATTTGCTCCGGTGCTCTCCCCACAGGTGATGGAACTTGAATCTAAACTGAATGAAGCTAAAGAGGAGATCACCCTGGGCGGGCCTGTAACTCAGAAGCGTGACCCCAAAGAGTGGATCCCACGCCCGCCAGAAAGGTACGCACTGAGCGGCCACCGCAGCCCAGTTACCCGGGTCATCTTCCACCCTGTCTTCAGCGTCATGGTATCAGCTTCTGAGGATGCCACAATAAAGGTCAGTGCTGCAAACCTCAGTACTTTATACAAGCATCATCTTCATCTTCATCAACATCTTTAAGCACATTTCTAGGTTGCCTTTCTCTGCTGATAGTCAGTCTTGTTTGTCTGTTTAAAGAACTGCAAGCTGACTAGTGAAGCACAGCTGAACAGGATAACACTTTATTTTTTTTTCAATCAAAGGACTAAAGCAGCCAAGTCTCCTCTTCACATATAAGTCAGAGCACACAGGACTCAGGACTCAGGACTCAGGAGTGGTCTTTATAATCTATTGTCTGCTCGATGTTTGCAGCTCTACCACACACAGCCTTTCCCCTCTCTGTTGAATGCTGTCCCTCCTCCTCTTCATCTATTATTTTTGTTTCTCAAGCAGTTTCTCGCCTCACTCTCCTTCCTGGACATGCTCTGGATCTCTTATCTCTCCATCAGCTTTCTTTTTTTCTAAACTATGTACAGAAACTCCACAGTATTTCTCTGGATTATTTTAGCAGCAGCAGCAGCAGGTCTCCCTCGCCTCGCTGCACAATGCCAATACTCTGCTGAGCAGTTTGTTCTGCATACTTTATTCATGAGACAATGAGAGAGATGTGTACATTTCAACTCCACCCACACAGCAGGGTTTTCTCTCTGCTGCGTTTAGTCACCCCCCCTCCTTCTGCAGTCCCCGCCCTCCAGCATCCTGCTTCATTTGTCTTCCACTTACAGCATCATCTGCCACAGCATGACCACCCTCCACCAGAGAATCCGTTCCTCATGAGGAGGCAGACCTGTGCTCACAATCTAAAATTCATCTCTGGGTCCTTGCTCCTTTTTTCCTGTTTCCTCCTCTCTCTCTCTCTCTCTTTTATGGCTCGACTCTCTCTGTGCCCTACTTTCTTGCTCCTTGTTAAATTTTTAACTCAAGAGTAGACCTTGTGCTCATTGCACATCTCGTCTCCCTCACTGAGAGGCTACTGAGCCTGGTAACAAGACAGAGCTACCATTTTAGCTTCAAACCAGCTGATAAACCTAAATTTACTTCTCATAATTATTTTTGGAAGGAGGTGTTTTTTGTTTATTTGTTTGTTTTTTTCTCTGCGGTGTTTCACTAAGAAAAGAGAAGCTGCAGTGTCTGGAGCAAGGGGCAGTTTCATGCTGAAACAGATCATCAATAAATATTAAGCTATTTTAAAGTTAATTAGTTGATGTGAGAACCAAAAGGTTACAGCCCAAAATGATTTCTGTTCATGTCAAAAGAACAAATGTTGAGAACACACCTGTCTGAATGGTTTATGTTTGGTGAACAAGTAGACCCATCCCCTCTTGTTTGGCCACAACTTATAACTCAGGGAACAAAGGCAAACTTTGAGGGACTGGCCATTGGCCTGCATAGATGTTTTCAGGGATTATCATGTTTGTTTGCTATAAACAACTTACTGCTAAGACTTCCTTTTACAGGTACTGCATTGGTTACCATCTAATTGGCAACTAAAGAAGCAGCCACGTGTTCAGTTAAGCAGGGACAGCAGCACCTTGCAGAACAGTACAGGTAGAGATGTTTCAGCTGTTGCACCCAGCGTGGCAGACACTAAACAAACTCTGGGTGTCCTCTTTATGTACTGACATGCTGCTCTCCTCTCGTGTGGAAGAGCTCTTTAACCCCCCATTGCACAAAGAATCATATTTGGTACATGAGTTTCAAAAACCTCGATCTCATCAACATGATAAATATTTTCATTAAAAACCTGTTTATAAAACTTTCTGAGGATCATTGTTTCACTACAAGCAGCTGAAGTTTTCAAAATAGCTGCTCTCAGGAAATTATCCACACACTTTTTTTAGGGAGATCATTGCGAATTTTCAAGAAATTGCAGTAACAATAACATCTAAATTGTTTCTAATTTTTAAAAGTAAGTATTTTCTTCATTGAATAAATGCATATTTACTAAAAGTTTACCAAAAAAAGTTGCGAAAACGGCCCAATTCATCAAATATGATATAAAAAATATATTGTGTGTGGAAGGCGTCACTAATCATCTCAGTTCCAAAAGAAATTGAATTTTCGGACTATTTTTTAGATGGATCAGGCTTTTAAGGGTAATTGAGCTAAAACAAATGACCATTGGCGACTGGAGCCAAGGAGCATGTATACTTGCAGAAAATTGCCAAAGTTTGAGGAAAGTTTGAGGTATTTCCTTTAAAAAAAAAACATGTTCATATATCGGCCCTTTGGTTCAGTAGCTAGAAATGTTTCTGATTACTGAGGTTGACAGGATGAGGCACGTGAGACGGGTAGTGAGTTTACAGCATCTTTCAGATTTTAAGACACTTGCAACATTCGTGAATTTGCAGTTAGTATTTCAAACTCAGCCCATAAAGCTCTGATAGATCTGGGTTTTTTTATAATATACATTTCTCCTCCCATGAGTCAACTTTCTGTATCCGTGCCCTTGTTTTTGTTTACGCCCTTATGCTCACTGAGTCCGTCATTTTCGGCTGTGTTCTTTGAATCCGTAATCCGAAAAAAAAAAAGTCACACAGACACCTCGCACTCTGACTCCGGTGTGTTTACAATGAAAATGGAATCATTAAGCAGTGATCAAGCAGCTGATCCTGAGCAGCGGCTGTCAGTATGTTTGAGGCAGGCGCACGCACGCACACATTCACACATACACAGGCACACCTACACACACACACACACACACACACACACACACACACACACACACATCATCTAAACAGTCTGAAATGACAGAAAATGTGTCGGCCCATCTCACTGGACATTTTTGTCATTGATTATTTAATCTGCCAGCTAAATTAATTTATGATGATGACGTTAAAAGTAGCCTTCGGCGTCTCCGAATAGTCAAACAACCCTTGAAATGAAATAGATGGAGCTGAAAAAACAGAAAATCAAACCTGTTCCGAAAAAAATTCTGACGGGCAAAAGTTTCGGCGTCAGTGTGCAAACATGATTGATATAACATGGGACTGAATTTCTTTTCTAACGTGCGTCAGTTTCTGATTCAGTGTGCAAAGGCCTTTAGTCTTGCCTTCTCCGGTCTCCCTCCTCTGTATTTCATGTCTTCTCTCTGGTGCTTTTAAAGCCGATGTTGTTTGTTAATCAGCATCTTGTGCTGAGTGCAGCGTTCACTGAATCATTAACTGAACGAGTGCAAAGAGCTGAGGTGTCAGCTAACTCATTTCTTATTTTTGTATTATTCTTGGTCCTGACGTCATGATGAAAAAGTAGAAAGAATCTGAGTCATAGGGCGAGTGTTTTTAGCAGCTCTTTTATTAACGGGCCTGGCAGTGAGCTGTCTGGAGTCACTGGTGACAGTGTTGAGTTACAGGTAGTTAATGGATTATGTTTGCATAAGCTTAACACAGTTTAATGTGAGTAGACTGCTCAACCTGCTGTACCTCCAAACACATTAGCTGCTCTGATCTTCTCCTGGATAAACCCCTCCTGCACTTTGTACCTCAAAGCCATCTGTACCGTCTGTAGCTTCCTTTTGGGGGGAGGAGAGAGGGGTCTTCTTTCACCGTCTGCCCAAAATCCCCCACCCCAAGAGGGCAACCAAGGAGGGTTTATCCCCTCCATGACAAACCGTCTGTCTGCTTGAAAGCCAGAGACGAAACAGCTTTCTGAGGCTAGAAACAGAGCTTACCACTGTTTGCTCCTCCCTGTTCTCCAGCTGGCAGAGCCACACGCTTCACAGTGAAATGTCTCTGTTTTTATCAGGACTTACTGTAACCCCAGTCATCCTGGCTCATGCATCACTGTCATTACAATATTAATTCATCTCCTCATCTGAAAGTCAGTATGCAGAGTGTGGTGTCTGCAAACTCAGGCCAGATATGATCTGTTAGAGGGGAATACCGCCTCAGCTCGGTGATACTGAATCTCTCTTCCATTAGCATATCTAATTGTTGGAACGTGATATGACTTGGCTTTTGGACAATTCAGCTGTTTGAAGAGGATTCAGTCCAGGATGATGACTGAAATAATCTGAGTTTGTTCTCCATTATGCTAATTAATTGATATGTTCTCTTCGGCAGGTATGGGACTACGAGACGGGAGACTTTGAACGCACACTGAAGGGCCACACAGACTCTGTGCAGGACATCTCGTTCGACCAAACCGGTAAACTGCTAGCATCCTGCTCTGCAGACATGACTATCAAACTGTGGGATTTCCAAGGCTTTGAGTGCATCAGGACCATGCATGGTAAGAAAAGAACATGAATGAAGATTGTCTGTGATTTGCATGACCTCATTTCTAATATGAACAATGAAAACAGTTACACACACCTTTAACTGTTTGTTTTATCTTCATGAACAGTCTCTTGGTTTCAGTCGTTGCCTCATAAATGTACTCTGTGACTGTAAACAGGGCTCAGTTGGTCTGGATGCTGTTTGTTTTCACATTAATGAGCTTCAATCTGCCCCAGTTCACAACACTCTGCTGAGATTTAAACTAGGGCAGAATGATTTTGGAAAATAATCTAATTACCATTTTTTGACTCATCATTGCGATTTGGCATGCATTATTCAACACAAGCAGTTCATCATTCTATAGTGTGACCAACTGTCAACATATAAACAGTTCTTTCCTTGGTGGTCGGGGTTTTAGTGATGCAGTTGTCATTCATGTCCTTGTGGTGCTTTCTTAAATGCTGGAACAGGTTTGTAGTGTTGACCCTTGTTGTAGCTACGGTAACCAGGCATGTTTTGTACAATACCTTACACTGTGCCGCATCTTCTTTCCTAAATCCAAAATAGGTCCAGACAACCAACGTGCTTTTCCTCTTTGACACCAAAGTCTCCTCTTCTGTGTCCTCTCTCGGTTCTTCTGCTGAGGCCATTTTTAAAGATGTCAACAACAACACAACAAATCAAATCTTAGCGTGGCTGAAGCTGTTTTCTTCATCACACGCTCACACGGGTCTTGTCCTTCTTCAGGGATTTTTGGCTGTTAGTAAACCAGCTTAAAGATGCATTACTGCCACCTACTGCATGCATGTAACGTAAGGTTACGTTTGTGTACAGGAATTTTTCTTTTTGTTAAATCGCAGTTTTTGCAATTTAAAAATTACATTCTATAACATTGCGATGTTGGTTTAAATTCGATTAATTGTTAAGCCCTAATTTAAACCACTGACGATTGTCTGTTATAGCCACAGTTTTTTGAGAGTCACAGCTACACATTATTGCTTGTCTTTTTTTGTGATGAATAAGTGCGTGAACTCCTCACACATGTTTTCAAATAGATGAGCTGCAGAGACACGGTCAAGTTCAGACATCTCTGTCTAATAAACTTATCCCCAGTTTTGAGCCTCACCGTTTTCCTGGCACCTTTTTTATTTGTTGTTTTTTTTCCCCTTCCATTCACCTCCTCTCCCTTCTTTCATGTTTCATCCACTCCTCATTTTTAACATCTTAAAAATATAACCAGGGAAGTAGATTACTGCAGATCTGGAAAGCGGAGTAATTATCCTCTTCAGCCCCAGATAGCACTTAACTGTGTAGCTGTCACCAATTGTACACACGCACACACACACACACACACACACACACACACACACACACACACACACAGTTAATCTGGCCCTTTAGAGTATATCCACTGTTGTCTTCATCTGTTTAGCAGCTTAAATATGGCACAGCGTTTAGGTAATTAGGCATCCCTCATCCTTTGCGTTACAGAGAAAGCCCCGACAAATTTTCTGCTTCTTTAGTCGTGTCATTGGAACTAACGACCAAACCATAGACCGAATAATTAATGGACGTAGTCTCCACAACATCACCCGTCTGTTTTTGAAATGGATTTTTGAAGCAAAAAGGTTGGTGCAGCCATAATGGAAATGAGGCACGCTGTGAGTCTCCACAGTAACAACCATAAAGCGCCCGGCAGTCATGTGAGCTTCAGACAGGAGACATTTTTTGTACCAGGCTGTAAACATGTTAATTTTGGCTGTGAAAACAGCTTTTTTTGGCTTGGTGTGTTTGTGACTTCTGGTACTTCTGGAGCCAGCTTCAAGCAGACACTCGAGGAACAGCAGACTTTAGCACTTCCGCATTGCCTCATATTTTTAGACTGGAGGTTGCCGCTTGGGTTGTTGGCGCTCTTATTGGTTAAAGAGTTTTAACTTCTTTTTTTTCAAAGAAGTTTTAGAAATGTGATCCATCTGTTTGCAGAAAGACTTTAAGGATGGTCTGTTGTTTTCTGAAATTGTGAAGAACTTTGTTTCCCATGAAGCATTGCAGTGGTTAACTTTTGATTAAATCTTGTTTTTGTCTTTTGTCTTTTCCAGGACATGATCACAATGTTTCGTCTGTAGCCATCATGCCCAATGGAGACCACATCATCTCTGCCTCCAGGGACAAAACCATGAAAATGTGGGAGGTGGCAACTGGGTACGCAGGCCCAAAGGCATTCTTAAAGCCTCAGTTTGCATTTTTATAACATGATTTTTAAACTAACTGATCTACTCCGACAATATGATGGTGACATTCCTGTGTTGGTCATTTATCAGGTACTGTGTGAAGACCTTCACAGGCCACAGGGAGTGGGTCCGTATGGTGCGGCCCAACCAGGACGGCACACTGATTGCTAGCTGCTCCAACGACCAGACCGTACGCGTGTGGGTCGTAGCGTCCAAAGAGTGCAAGGCTGAGCTGCGGGAGCACGAGCATGTGGTGGAATGTATCTCTTGGGCACCAGAGAGCGCCTACCCCACCATCCAAGATGCCACAGGCACCGAGGTAAACAACCACTCCCAGCTCCTTTAGTCTCTTCAAATGATTAAAATAAAATATATGAAGTAAAGTTTAAACAAAAATTCAGTCAAAGTAAAGAAGGATTTCTCAACTTCTGCAAAAACTATTGATCTCTGCATCACTTATCATATATTCTTGACAACATGGCATAACAGCAGATGGAGGGCAGGTCGTCCCTTCTCTAATAGACGGTTCAGCAAGTCTCAAAAATCACTACCCAGACTATTAACCATGTGAACAGACCAGTTTAAATGAAGAGTTTTAGTGGATTCATACACACACACACTAAAGGAAAATCAGCATGTCCTAGAGTCAGCTTAGACTTCCTTCTCATGCCTTGTGATCTCAAACATATCCAATCATCCTCTTGTCAGATTAAAGCAATATTTGCCCGACAGAAGCTGTCCCAGTCTGACCTGTGAGCAGCAAATAACCGATTCATTTACACGGGACAGAGTTTTTGAGTTTTTTTCTCTTGTATCGATTAAAATAAACAAAGAGGTTGTCACTCACAGCCCGTTAAACCTCACTGTTGACGTCTGACCCCAGAGAGGCATCTGTTGTTACACAGATGTTCTGTAATTTTTTGGTGCCGAGCTTAAACATCCCATGACAGAGCAAAAATGAAGGCTCTAAGGTGTTTACTGGAGTATTTCTCGGCGTAACAACGCCTCTTGGTGATAAATCTTTTGACTGGTGGAAAGCCTGTTTGTTTTCATCTTAAATAAAGCTGCATTTATAAGGAACCAAACAAGAATTTGTATCAACGTCTGATACTGGTTTCCAACAGCACTATCTGTTTTTATCAACTGTTTTGGAAACAAACAAGGCATAAGAATAGTAAAGATGTGATAAAACTTCAAAAATAAAGTTTAAAGAAACAGAATTATAAAATGAACACAGTCTTACAGAGAGGATCTTTGTATCAGAAAGAAACAAATCAGCTCTTGTTTCCTGGATATTTGACTCAGGGGCAGAGCAGTTATATTGAAATGTCACATCTGTTTAGATGCCCCTCTCGGCCTGTTTAAATCTGTCTCCACTGGTGCGGCTAAAATCAGCAGGCATGTAATGACCGGGCTGCAGGCATGATTTTTAACAGCTCTGTAAACACTGTTAGTGTGTTCACAGTACTTGGAGACCATGGTAGCAGTTTATCTCAAGAAATTATATGAAAAGCAACTTTAAACACAAACTTTGTTTGTTTTTTTTTCCTTTTTCTGCTCATTCAGTCCAAGAAGAGTGGTAAGCCGGGCCCCTTCCTGCTGTCTGGCTCCAGAGACAAGACCATCAAGATGTGGGATGTTAGCATTGGCATGTGCCTTATGACACTGGTGAGAAGCATATCCACACAGAAGCCTTTGCAGCACACATCCATGTTTTTGTCAAATGGATGTACTGAGTGGCAACTGGCCTCTGTTTATTCCACAGGTTGGCCATGACAACTGGGTGCGTGGTATCCTCTTCCACCCTGGAGGCAAGTTCATTGTGACCTGTGCAGACGATAAAACCTTAAGGATCTGGGACTACAAGAACAAGCGCTGCATGAAAACCCTGTGTGCCCACGAACACTTTGTTACCTCTCTGGGTAAGCAGCGCTCCTCGCCACATGCTGCCTCCTCCAGGCTTCTCTTTGACCAGTTGTTCTCTTGGGGTGCAGGAGGAACAGGTTTTTTTTTTTTTTTCCCATGCTCACCGGACAATGAAGCTGCTCTCACAAATATCTGCCCTTGCCAAAGGTTTAATATTTGTAAAGCAGCCCAGTTTTTCCATCATAGTGTTTCGATTCCTGGAGGTTGCAGGCAGCTGGGGGTTTAAGAGGTAAAACGAGCTCGAGGATTTTTCTGCTTCCCCCTCCTCATATCTGCAGCTTTTCTGTAGATCAAGGCCGGGGAAGTCTCCTGAGGAGCTCTTCAGCCAACTTTTGCTTGGCAGCCAGTTTGAGAACCAGTCCTGTTAAATCCTGTTTCAAACAGAGAGGATAGCGCTCTGAGCTATTGATGTGATGAATTTTTGAGCAGTGTGGGAAAGATAAAAACCCCTTTGTTTTACA
Source organism: Labroides dimidiatus (assembly GCA_030710495.1). NCBI lineage: Eukaryota > Metazoa > Chordata > Actinopteri > Labriformes > Labridae > Labroides > Labroides dimidiatus. The sequence continues at coordinate 6,857,630 of CM061154.1, read as the reverse complement.
TCATTGAGACAAAAAGGTGTTATTTTTCTCTATTTTTTAAAGCTTTCACCCGTCTGTACACAGAATACAAAACCTCTGATGGACGGTTACAGTCACTCATAATCAGACTTTGTCCCAATGGTTTCAGCCTGACATCATCTCTGTTAGATCATTTTTCAGAGGATTTCTTTTTGTTTTTGGTTGGTATTTCCCAAACACTTGATAGGTAGACGTGTGTTCAGCTCTCTCTTTTTCACTGGAGATCTCCAGAGATCAGAGAACCCTGCAGCTTTATTATTAAAACGCAATAGCAACAGCAGAGAGGTTGCATATGAGGAAGGATGATATGAAAGTAGTGTTCATTTGTTTGTTTGTCTTTGTTCTGACCGTGTTTTTGTTTGCTCTACAGATTTCCACAAGGCTGCACCCTACGTGGTCACTGGGAGTGTAGATCAAACAGTAAAAGTGTGGGAGTGCCGCTGATTTGGACCCAGGAGGATTGGACCATCACACCGATTACCCATGCGCTCCTCTGGATCCAACCTCCCTCTTCCACAATCCCGCCTCCCCTTTCATCCCCTCTTTTCCCCCCTCACCTGACCCAAACCTGCACATCATCATCATCATCATCATCATCATCTCCTCCGGCTGCACTTACCACCATCTTTCCATCGCTCTCTCTGGTCCAATAACTATTGTCCTTCTATGTAAATTATTCCTGGATGTAGATCGAGCTATTAAATGTTACACAAAAAAAGTATTCTTGCATGGTAATCCAAAATTGTATACTGTAAATTTACATAACGTCTAGAAGTACCATAGGTTTACCACGAGGCTGGCCGTCTGTCACGCAGCCTTACCGACCAACCGAAGGCAGATGTTTTTGACTGGGTGTAAAATGTAGGGCACTAAAAACCGATAATTTAAGAAATGACAGTGTCTTTATGTGTAAGATTTATTTTTGTCTATTTTTTTATTTAGGATTTTGTTTTCTCTGTTATTTCTCTCCTTCACTGTCGTAGTCTGTTGGTGCCTAGCTTGGTGAAAGGTTTGAGAGAAAAGGCAGGAAAAAGCATAAATGATGCGTAAAGATGCGATATGTCTGTGGGGCTTTGTTATTGAAATAATCTGTAGCTTTATAACATCACTTCTCAAATGTGCATACCATTTCTCTCCATGTGGAACTAGGTAATATTTTAATGGCTGTATATACGAATGTTTCAAACTCTTGTCCTTGGACCTCGGGGGCTTAAAAACAGCTTTGTACTCTTCTCAAGGTGGCACATGAACCACCAATAGGCTTTAGGTAAATTATTCCATCTGATAGAGCTCTTAAAAGAAGAAGAAAGATAAATGTTTAAAAAGTGGCTCTGGTGAATTAACCACGCTGAGTTTTTCACAGGAGGAGCCAATCATAAAGAGCAAGTCTGTTGGCTTGTTCGTAAGCGCCCAGAGTCACAGTGACACCCGAGCAGGGAGTTCAGGGATTACACCTGTTTAATCTTGAGCACTTCATTGTGTCTCCTTTTAGGAGATGAATCCCTGTAACCTTGCATGTCAGACTTTCACTGAACCGAAGTGCTGCTGTCTGCTCCTAGTCCTCTTATCCAGTCAATCTTGGCACGGTGTGGTGTGCTATAGGACTTATGTAAAGTCAGAAAACTCTCTGATGCCCCGTGGCGCCTCTGAAGGCCTCAAACAAAAGCCTCAGGTGAACATAGACCTGCTGAGAGGTAGCATAAAGGTTTGACGAGTCGAAGGGAGCCCCCGAGGTTTGATAAATGGGATGTGCAAAGATGTGGAATTCTGAGGGTAAAAAAAATGGTTTTGAATAGAAAAATTCATTTTTTCTGTGAAAATATGAAATGTAAATTAAGGTAGTTATTAACAGATTTGGCAATTTTGTATAATCGCACTAAAGGATGATCTGGATGGGAATTGAGGAGTAGTGAGGAAGATGCTAGCAGCAGACACGCTGAGGGATCTGTTGATGGTGTTTTGTCAGTAGAGGGGTCTGATGCTGAGGCAGCTCCTTGGTTGGATTTTAAGGAAAATGCCTGAAACCAGAGTGGAGAGAATCTCTGCAAACCGCCCTGCAGACAACATCATATGTATGCAACGTCTTCTGAGTGGCTTTTCTCAAATGTTCAGCTTTTGATCTTTGTGGAGGGGTCATTGTGAAACAGGGAGATTTGTGGAAGGACTGGATCTTCGTATAAACCAGTCCATACTGTAGAAACAAACAAACCACTCCCAGAAAAAAAATGGAACATCTTGCTCCTAACTGTAGCTGACAAGGTGATCCGTTAATCTTGCACATCCCTCTTTTCACAAACTCTTTGGTCCTTGATTGATGATCAAAGACAACATTAAAATTTAATGCTGTTGATAAATGCATAAACCTATAATTTCTAATTAGCCTTTTCATTCCAATGCAGTTCATGGCTAATAAAGAATTCAACTGCTTAACTGATCTTATCCTCGCTTCTTTGCCACATTTTTCCTTTTACTGTGTGTATTGGATGTGGTGATCTGCTACTCAAGCTCCTGCTAGCGGCTACTGTGAGCCTAATGTGACCTGTTTATGTAGCACTGCTGCATGTAAACCTGTGCCGGAGGCAGAGCTGTCAGAACATTATCACTACAGAAGTTTAAAGTACTCAAATATTTGGGAAATATGCGCAATTGGTATTATACTGATAGAAAACAGATACACCTCTCAAACTGCTGACAAAATGATTCTGCAGCTAGCAGTGTAGCTTAGCTTTAAGATTAAATAAGCTAACGTGACTCCCTGCAACAAACAAATCGATCCTCTAGCTCTATCTAGAAGATGAATTATTCTGTCTCCAGCTGACTTCTAGGATTGGAGAATTTCAATGTGGTCTGTTAACATTTTACAGATGCATTTGTGCTAAGCTAACTGGCTGCTAGCTGGAGTTGCACATTTAGGTTGCATGTACAGAAGCCCCAAGTGAACATATATACTGTGGATGCATGTCCACTGGGGGCCTCTGTGTGCAGTCATTTTATAGACCTGATCAATAATCTAACTTTGTAACACAACGAGAAAGCATATTCCCCCCAAAAAAGTATGCTCCTTTTCACATCGCTCAGTGTGTGGCTAGCTGAGTTCAGACAGCTCTGTTCAAAGGCTGTAGGGAGGCATGTTCTGTATGTGTGTTGCAATATGAAGGTGTACACACTCCTTCTGTAAATGCAATGGGATTGTGGCAGACTAGGATGACCCAAAGGAGAAATCCGGTCCTTCAGGGAATAAGACTTGTCTCCATTTGGTGTGTGCCCCATTAAAAAGGTCTTTTCTTTTCCTTCAATCTGTTATCTGTCCTCACCTCTAAGGAAGACTGGGTGGAAAACCAGCTCATTTTTTTATATTACAAACTGGCATAATGATGAAGATGCCAATTTGTTTAGTGTTCTCACTAAAGCCAAAAATGAGACATTTGTCAGAACAATCTGGTTTAGCTTGATATGTTGGCCTCTTTCTTTAGGTCCAAGATTTTGAAAATGATGCTAGTCTCCTCAGGATCACGCTATGACATGCCAGACCGTAAAATGTAAATTAAAAACTGCTTCTCTTTGGTTTTACTAAAGGAAGGGAGTTAATCAAAGGTCAGGATGATGTGTGTTCTGTTTCTTTTGTAAGACTTGATGGAAAAACTATGACACAGCTGCTTGTGTTGTATGCAATTGTGTACCCTGTGGAAGAAAATCGCCCTTTGCCATTCGCAGGTCCCAAGCAATCCCTGTGCAGCATTGGTCAGGTGACTGAAGGGACTGACAGACAAGTTTTGCCTGTCTGTTTCTTCCTGGCCTCAAGTTCGCCTGTCCTTTTCTTTACCTGTCCATGAACCACATTGGAGGGCTTCAGACTCCACAACAAGCTCCTACAGGAGAGCTTGTGATGTTTTCACCACTATGGTCTCACTCTTCACTCAGAAAACTGTTAACAATATACCTGGATGTCATTATTGTTTGCAATATAATAAAAGAAAAGAATCTGCATTTTTGTTGTCTTGCTAATTCTTTTTTTAAGAGTTTATTTTGATGAAGGCATTTGCATAAGCTATACAAGAAAGCTGCAGTCTATGCAGAAAACAAACAGCACAATCAAGTTATTTCGGACTAAATCTCTAAATCTGCAGGGACAAGCAGAAATTGCAATTAATTGATTATATATAATTTCACTGGTATAGTTACAATGATGGATTTGTAACAACGAGGAGCATATAAGTTTAACAAAAATAAAGAGTTACAATCTAAAGAATATAAAGGTGATATGAAAGTTAATACGCTTCCTGTGAATCTATATGCTAAGCAGAGACGAAAAATTTGGGGAGAAAAATGCTTTCTTGAAAAACGTAAAATGCTTAACAAGTAACATTTACAACAATATTAATTTTTTGGAATTGAAAGTGAGAGTAATTTTATGATTTATAGACGCTTTAACCATTTTAAATGAAGTTGGAAAAAGTTGAACAATAGTTAATATTAAAACAATTCAGCCTGCCTTTTGGCACAGCTTTCGGAAACCAAACCGTTTCCATGAGAACCTCGCTATCTGTGACGTCAACACGCAAGTGCGTAGTTATGTGACGCATCCAGGAAGAGGACTGCATGAACGTTAGAACAACGTGAGCCCTATACGAGAGCCTGTAGAGTATTTTATTAAGTTATTTGTTTCCCATATGGTAACAAACGAAGTAACTAAAGGCTTCAACACACCTAGGAAAACTTCAGTGAAGGTAGGCAGGAAAATATGGCAACGCATATGTGTTAATGTTAGCTTGCTGCTCCAAACAAGCCCAGAGAGAGAGAGAGAGAGAGAGAGAGAGAGAGAGAGAGAGAGAGAGAGAGAGAGTGTTTTTAGCCAGTTCAACCATTAACAACAAGACTAAGAACTGGCAGCTGTAAAGTTTATAAGCAAAGTTTTAGATCTGAAAGGTACATTTGCAGGATTTAAGTTTTCCCTGTTCTGCTCTTCCATCCTTTGACTGTTATATATCTGTTGTTGCTCACCCAAGTTTATACACGTTTCATTTATTCGTTTTAACTTTAGTCATGGCCCTCAACAAGTCCATGCACCCCCGGAACCGATACAAAGACAAACCACCTGATTTCGGTTACCTGGCCTCCAAATATCCAGACTTCCAGCAGCACGTGCACACCAGCCTAGTCGGAAAACCTGTGTGAGTATCTGACAGCTTTTGTATTGTGCAGCCCATGCTTTTAAATAAATGTTAAGGTTTCATGGTTTGCAATGTATCATGATTTTTTCTCATAATCCCACAAGATTTCAGTTCGTCAAATGTCGAAGTTACAGGAAATTCAGAGGCAGAATCTGTGTAAGGTTTGCAGAGACACATCTATGTTTTTATCACGATCTTGTGCAGAGTCAGATCTTAGAGACGTGTTGTTTTAGTGTTGTGTGAAGACATTTGACTGTGCTTCACAAAACTCTGACCTCAACCTGATTCAGCATCTTCAGGTCACCTAAAATCCAGGATTGTTAGTTCAACTGAATGTCAAATTCATAATGCACTGGTCAGATACTTAAAATCAGACTAATTTGCATACTCAGGGTCCACAATCAACCAGCTGTTTTGTATAGTCTATTTTATTTTACAGTTTAAATATCACAGTCACAGTTACTCCATATGGACAATTACTCCATTATTCCATGGTATAATATATAATAAATAATGGATGTAGAGCCATATTATTGCCACACAATATTCTAAAATTGGTAAAGGAAAATTAGTATTTTTCTAATAATTTTATGAACCCTTGAATGGTTCACACATAAAAACCATTCGTCACGTCTCTCTTATCCACTTATTTTGTACTTGAAAGTCATATTAATATGACAACTACCTTATAGATGCACACTATTTTATACATATCCAAATGACTTTAAACAAGAAAATGATAATAATATTCTGGTCTGTGTACATCCAGCTACACTGTGTAAGCTATATTGAAGCACTGAACACAAAAAAACAAGCATCAAAGTCTTGCCCCAAGGACCCTATTCAGCACCACTTGGGCCCCAGCTGACTCAGTCTGATCCTACCTGCTCATTCAGCTTCTGGCAACAGCAGGATGATGACAAAACCTGCACAAAATGATTAATGGACTTACCATCTAAAGGTTTTTCCTCTTTCAACTGAACCCTCTCTTCTGCTGCTTATTTTTTACAGCCAAACTGTACTTTACAAAGTACGTGTGAGTGGCGGATAAGAAAGAACTCCCAAATTTAATAGTGGTTGAGCGTGTCAATCAGAAGTGTCTGAATGGCCTCCCCTGTTTCACTCAAACTTCCCAACTATAAATTTTAGTGCTGGAACATGGCTTGGACATGTGTTTGTATGTGAGTGAGATGCTGCAGAGAAGTCATGGTGTGAACGAAGTAGGAATACGTCTCTGCTGGGATTAGTGGATGTTGACGTTGAGTATTTTCAAGATCATCATTACTTTTCTTTGTGTGTGTGATGAGATGTGCTGCGGATTGTGAACTCAGTAGATCACTTTGTTCGTCACTTTGCATCTACATTTGCTCTGACACAAAACATGCTACTACATACCTGCTCCTCATTCAAATTCCACATTATACGTATACTTACACAGTGACTAACAAAGTTTTCATTCACAGTGTTGCGGTCTATTTGCAGCGCGTTTTCTAAATGATGTGCATGTGTTGTCAAATTGATGAAGATGTTTTCTTAGTTTGCTTGTTTTGTCTTTTTGTTTGTGTTCTCTTAAGTTGCAGTGCTGTGAGCTCTCAGGGCCACCGTACACAAGACTTAGTGAACTGATGAGGTCATGGCATATGGACCCTAACTGGTTCATTATGTCAGGGGTTGGACCTCAAACATCAAGGTCTTCCCATAGCTCTACCCCTGACAGGCATCTAGAGCTTAGCCAGTCAGAGGGAAGGAGGTTCACAGAGCAGGAAGCCTTAAAGTGACAGCAGCCGAGAAAGCAGCCAAAACAAGGTCTTTCAGATAGACATTGAAATAAGGGTTTTCTAGAATTATTATTATATATCATTATTTACAATCTGTAAACAGTTTACAGCAACTAAGGAGGTACCAGAGGACAAACATGATTTACCTCACCCCCATTATTTCCCTCTGTTTGAGTTAACAGCCTCTCACCCCAGCTGTAGTTTCCTACTACCTTTTTATGGGGAAGGAGTTGCTTGCTATTCTTTGCCTTTTTTTTTTTTTTTTTTAAGCCAACACAGCCTTTTTAAAACTGTTGAGGATAAAAATAATTGAAAAGCATCCCATGAAATATCATTATCAGTTGTGCTGTGGTAATGTCAGCAACAGGTTAGGGTTTTTTTTATTGTATTTTATTTTAATACATTTGTTTGTTTGTTTATCTGTTTATTTTTTTATTTTTTCATTCATTCATTTATTCATTCATTTATTTAGGAGCATCCTTGTCTATTCAAAATGAAGTTCAATAACTCAGGAGCACACATCAGTGTTCTCTTTGTGAAGCTGAAGACTGCATTACATTGTTATATATGAGCTGAGTGATCATCTAATGAAGTTTCACTGTCTTCAAATTAAGTTTTCTGAAGAAAGTGTGCAAATTGGTGTCAAATAATAGAGCTTTAAGGCCTCAGTGTGCATTAGCATTAATGCTCCATTTACATCACAGAGTACTGAATAAACTTCTTTAAGTTAAATGAGGCTTTGACTAAAAGCTTGATGATCTTTAGAAATAAGGCAAATCAAAGCTTATATGTTGACCAAGCCGCAACCTCTGGTCTGAAAATATGAGACAATGCAGAAGTGTGAAAATCTGCAGTTTGTTGAGTGTCCGCTTGAGGCTGGCTGTGGAAGTACAGGAACTCACAAAATCACCAAGCCAAAAAAAAGCCAGTTTTCAGAGCTGAAATAAACACGTTTACAGCTTGGTACAAAATATGTCTCCTGTCTGAATCGCTAATTTCACTAACGGCACACACTGTACGGGAGTTGAATTTTTTTTTACTCGGCAGTTTAGACAATATTAAGATCGCCAAGTTGTCCGATCAGAGGCACAGCTCAGCTCACGTGACTGCTGGGCGCCCTATGGTTGTTACTGTAGAGACTCACAGCCTGCCTCATTTCCAATATGCTTCAAAAATCCATTTCAGAAACAGACGGGTGACGTTGCAGAGACTACGTCCATTAATTATACAGTCTATGATGCTGACCACAGTGGCTATCTGAGAGCCACACCAATAGTTTCAGCAGTAAATTATTCAGGCTGTGGTCACTTAGTAGTTCAATCTTTTTGCTTACTATATGAACATATGTAGAGGATTTGACTACGTTTGTGCTTCGAGCTTTGGTTTGCTGTCAACAGAAATTTGGCTGCTCTTCCCCATCAGACTGACATTCCATCAGTGAAGGGATTAGTGTGCTTTTTGTATTCCCCAATGAATTCATCCACTGGGTTTTTTAAGTATTCGGCAGGGAGTTGGGGATGAGCTTAATCTTGGGGAGACATTCACGCAGTCCTCGGGGAAGATGTCCCCCTTCATTTGGGGCTCGTCATTGGTGCGGACTGATAGCAGCGAGTGAGTTGAGCTCAGACCAGAGGCAGCAGGAGAGGAAATCTGGTGGATGTAATTGGAATTGAAGGGGGGACTGAAAAAACCCCAACCTAGTCTGGATGTTGGTTTCTTTCAGGTTTTCAGGGGAGGAGAAGTGGGGGGTGGGTTGAGATCAGGAAGATAGAGGGATGGGATTAGGAGCTGTGAGTGGGTATTAAAAATTCAACAGCCCATGTGGAATTTAATTTGGAAGTCATGTTTTTATGGACTGAGAGACGATCATCTGTGGAGGATTTTCACTCCAGTTTTTAATGAAATGTTACATTTTCACACCAGTATATATTATTTAATGTTCTTGGCAATAGCTGAGAAATGGATGAATATTTTTGGGCTCTGGCACCAAACAGCAGTGATAGTCTGAAGCACTTCCCTCACTGGGACACTCAGCAGAGCCATTATCATACAGACCTGTTTTATTATCTGACTGGAGAATTGCTGCTTTAGTGGGACGTTATTTTTAACATTACATTTGAAAGATCTGCTGTGGAGTGAAGGTCATGTGTTGTTTGACTTTTACTGCCCTTCCCTTAAAATCCTTCCTCAGAACTCTGTTCTTACTCCAAAAATGAAGTTTGTTGTGTTGTGTTAGCTACAGGTTTAGGCTCTAGCAGGCTTTGTTAGGCCGACACAAACATGTCCCCTCACAACAACTATTATGTTAATTTTTATGAAATTTTAATGAAAATGTTGCACTTGTATGTATGTAATTTATGCATACTAAAATATGTGGTTGTTATTACCCATCCAAAGGGGGCTTTATGAGGTAAATTACAAACCAAAACAAGTCCCAATAGAAGACTTGAAAAACACCTAAAATACTTGAAACTTGAAATTTTTAAAAATGCAACAAACAATTAAACCAACCAAATATCAACTCAGGCTGTATCAATAAAACACACCTTTCTAATAAGCTCAGTAGCCCCCTGAATGAGAGGCAGCACTCAACATTTAAACAACTAGAGCAGGGGTTCTGGATTAGCAATTAATGGATTCACCTGGGTAGAGAGGCAGACAGGAAACAAAATGTATCTGTTACGGTAGTAAAACATGTCCATCAAATGAAATACAAAAAGTTTTTTAGAAACTTTCAACTATACTATTATTAATATCTTTCTCCTTTTTTCCCAATTAATGGTGGTTTGTACTCAGGGCTATAGTGATGACTTACGAGTATAACTGCAATATAACAAGGCAAAAAATTAAATGTTCCATTTTATTTACAGTGAAGCATTGCTAATGTAAAGCGGGGTACACACACAAGGATTTTCTAAATCTGAAGAGATTTTTAATCTGTAAGAGAGCCCACACATGAAGATCAAAAATCAGACATTGAACAGTTTTGGTTGTTCCAATAATCTCAACACAGCCCACCACACACATAAAAATTCTGTCCCACCACCGATCTAGAATCAAGTCCTTCAAGACAGAAATCTCACGTGACCAAATGTGATACAAAAATGTAGAAGAAACATTGCAACAAATGATAAACACAAAACGCAACATGGAAGAGGACATGAGGGAATGATGGTGGTTTGGACTATTTAAAACGGAAAACTCCTGAACCAAAAAAAAAAAAGACTGTGGATATAATCCTGGAGATGGAAGGTACCATGGAATTTCCTCACAAACTTTCTGTGTCAGGTCAGCCATGCTTGATTTGTTTACGCCTGCTTCCCTGTTCCTCAGTCAGCTCGCCTCCTGACTGGCTACATTCCATTCCACGTCACAATTCTCAAAGTCATGACTCAGGAGTCGTCGGCTTTTCCTGTTCACATGAAGATTTTTTGTTAAAAAAGCCATACACATTAATTTACATGAAATTCAGGTGGGTCCAGAGGGTGGCCATGGCTGCCCTTGAAATCTTGATTGGCATGACCAACACAAACTCTTGAACCTTGATTAGCTTTTGCTTTGTCGAAGGCTGAACTTAAGTATATCACAATCTAGACGTTAGAAGATCTTAGATTTTAAATGTCAGTCCTCAACAAAGATATGAATGTGGAGATAGCTGTGTGCAGACAGTCTGTATGGTACCCAGTCACTGCCTTAGTTTGGCCACCACAGACGGGAAAAGGCTGGCTCAGCTTAACATAGATCTAAAAATACAGACCTAAAGAATATGGTACAATATTTAAAAAGAATAAATGTTCAGATATACATTTTGATCTTGGAATGGAATGAATAGAAAAAGGCCGAATGTGTATTATAGTCAAATTGGTTTGATATAAACTACTCACATGTGTAGTTTATGTGTAAAAATGGAGGATAAGATATTTCGGCAACTTTCCAAACAATTTATCCATCAAACTATAATTCCTAAGAATCATAATAATACTTTGCAAAACACTGGAAAAACAATTACTTCAGCCATTGTTGCTGGTTGTTGCTGGGATTATAAATCAGCCATTGTTTTTTTACACTCATCAGCACATCTGTAGGACAGCAGATTATTTAAAATGTGACTGGGACTTTACACTCATGTTACAGTCTAAGTGATGCACTCATTCTGCTCTTGTGATGAGTTCAAATGAAAAATCAAAAACGCCTGACTCAAAAGAAGCAGGACCAGATCAGCACAAAATGTTTCCCAGCATTCTCACAGCGAAGTAGATGTAGCTTGAAGGTCACCTCTCTGCGGATGCAGATTAAAAGAGCCCATGTGTGAGAGTGTGAGTGAGTGTGTTTGCTTTCATGCTGATCATGTAGCATGGAGGTGAGAGTGAGCTGTTTGTCTCAGCAGTAAACTCCTCTCGTCTCTTATAATGCTGCCTCTCCATGCTGCTGAAGAGTTTTCTGCCCTGCAGCACTTTCATCTTTTAACCTGCAGAGTCCTCCTCTCTTCACTCACCTGAAGGCTGCTTGAATCTGTGTGTAAACTGAAATCAACCGTTAGATCAGTACAGTCATTTTAGCCCCATCCCAACTTTTTTTTTTTATCACCCAGGTTTGTCCCACACGGTTTCCCGTCTTACACGCCGTACTCATAAGCACGCAGCGATGCACCTACGTGGCAGCAGAGGCGTAAAATCGTGGGCGCGCTCACGTTCAGTCTGGCATCAGCCATTGCTCCAGCGTGGCCGGATTTGCGTGCTCTCTTCATCTGTTCAGTAGGTGGGGTTGCCATGGAGATGTTGCATTGGCAGTGCTGCTGATGGGAGATATCGGCCTGCACCACACACACACAGACACACAGACTATGGACTAAAAATAGAGGGCTGGCCTGAACAGCCTCCCTCTCTGAATATTGATTGTTATCTAATGATGCCTCTGAGGAGAAGTGAAAGGGGGTAGAATATCTAAGGTAGAATTTTTGGAAATGAGTTTTGCTGATGTATCACTTTTCCCTCATTAGCCTGCTTCTTCCCCAAAGCTCTGTACATTTTTTAAAGTGCAGATTTCCTTCATCTAATGCAGCCTTGATGTGTTGATGTATGTCCTCAGAGCAGCCAGGTGTTTCTCTGAGAGGTCAGCCTCTCCTCAGCAGCTGATTAAACTAGACCATTAACCTAATATGTTCATTAGCTGAAGAGAAGGGAGGTAAGATCGATGTCGGACTCTACAGGTAAATCACTCCTCATTTATATCTGTCTCACACTGGCTAATGGAGGGCTTCTCGTCTCTGTTATCAGTTCTGAATGAGGAGGTCAATGACCAGAAACACCTCAGCAAAGAGGAAGGGGAGTGTCACTTCTAAGTAAAAAAATTAATCAATTAATACTGAAATGTAATAATAGTTATAAAAAGAATGTAATAAAACCCAAAATATAATAACTGACCCAAAATGTCAGGCCAAAATGAAATATGTTTTTGCCCAAAATAGCCAAATGTCATGTAAAAATGTAACAACTTGTGACATTTTGAGTCAGTTATTGCATCTCAGTGTTTTTGTTGTTGTTGTTTGTTTTATTGCATTTCGGGCCATTGTTATGAATCAGGCTCTAACAGGCTCTCTTATCTGCTTTGATTTGCCTTTACATCTGTATTAAACTAACCTCTTAAACATGACAGCACATATTCCCAATACATCATTTTATAAGTGTGCCCAGCATTTAGATGTCTTTCCTAACTCAAAGGTGTTAAATCTCCTGATGCACCAGCAGCAGATATTTTAATGATTTTTATTTCTGATTGTGATTCTTGCACCAAACCAGCGAGGTGCCAGATGCTGTCATCACCAGGATGTCTGTAATTACATCTGCCAAGGTGTGAAAGTACTCAGCAAAGCTTTAATTATACCTATCTCGCCCACTCGTTTTGTCTGCCACACTCGTGCCTGTCTGTGTGACAACTGAAATCATTAAACATGTCGGGAAGAAGGAGATGAGAAAGGCGGACATGTGGGACCGAGAATCAGGAGTGAAATGTGCGAGGTCTGTGAAATGTTGTAAATTTGAATTTCATTGTCATTAGCAGAGGATTGTTTGGATTTATGGGCTGCTTATCTCCCTATTGTCTTGTGTGAGTGTGCACACGTGTACATGTGAGTTTGCACACATGTACGTATGGGTCCGTGTAATCTGAATTAATGGGGTTCAGTGCAGAGAGCTGCAGAGGGTTAATGAAGAGCTGCATCAAGAGAGTTTGTTAAATTGCTGTCGTGGTGCCTCATTGGTAAAAGTGAGAGGATCAGCAGGTTGCAACATTTAGAATTCAAGAGAGTTCAGGTTTCAAATCAGCATGTCTTTGTAGCTTTGCTAACTCAGATAATATACATATTGCTTTTACCAGATTTAATTCTGTGAGAAATAAAATGAAAAAAAATCTCTTTGAAATGAGACCAGCCAATTTGATAAAAAAAGAAACATAAAAAGTGAAATTATTTTTTGAACTTGATGGTAAACCCAAACCTAAGTGGACTAGAAGGGATACGAGAACTGAAATTTCCAACTTTCTGTTTTCTACATCAAATTCCAGGTCTAATTTAATGCATCCATACCCTGAGAAATTTACAGCTCTGTTCATATTGAACAAAGGTAGAAAAAGTTTATAAAATTTGAAAAAAAAAAAAAAGAAAGGCATCACAACATAAAGACCCCCCCAAATATCTCATCAAAAGGCCTTGATTGAGGTGCTTAAAACATGATCTCTGCCTATCTTAATTTGTTACAGGTTGATTAAAATATGTCATGAACTGAATTACTCTGTTGTATCTGTTGCAGTGTGAATTTCAAAGAGCCAGAAGCGGTGCGAGCACTGACCTGCACCCTGCTGAAGGAGGACTTTGGTCTGACCATCCAGATCCCTCTGGAGCGCCTCATTCCTACTGTCCCCCTCCGCCTCAACTACATCCACTGGGTGGAGGACCTCATTGATGGCCAGAAGCAGCCACGTAGGGGCATCGACATAGGTAACAGCATTAACATATCAGGGGGGTTTTTGTTGTCGCATAACCAGGGTATTCTTCCAGAGAATTTCAGTCCTTTTGCCCAGAAATCGTCTATGTAGTTAACCAAATCCACTCTGGATAAGAATTGTAATATTTGTACATCTATTCTGTAATTTGCGCCATCATTTCTTTCGATTTCAACTGTTGTATAATTGTGAATTTGCAAGCAAAACTGCAGCATACGCCTCCCTTTTTATATTCTTCATAAAGCATCACTGATCAGGTCATGTCCTGTAGTTAAAGGATGTGTCTATGGTGCCTCAAACTCTGATGTCTCGCCATTAACCAGGAAGTCATAGTAGCTCCTTCATATATAAGGCCCAGTCTGCTTCAAATTTCAAACACATGATCAAGAACCGACAAATCAATGTGCTCAGTTCTCTGATATTCTCATAGCCCCACCCTCTGAAAATGCATGATAGTATCTTTCAAATACAATGTGCAGTCTGTTTTATATTTAGCACACATGATCTCAGTCCTGCACTCGACGCAGCTACACATGCTTTTGGGTTATAGGAATAGTCCCGACTATCAGACACAAGCAGAATTTACTTCCATAAACACCTTCAAACATGTTTCAAATCATTTACATCCTTGAATGATCTCCTACCAACATTACTAAAGATGATCAATATATCAAAGTCATGTCCATACCTAAACAGAACTGCAACATATTCTATGTTTAAAATTACCCATGTATACTTGCAGACCTCATCCACATATATGGTTATTTACTGAGGCAGATATTGCTGCACATGTGGTGGCCATAACATGCCCCAACATGTCACATTTTCTCATCATTTGGGGCAAGACAATATTGGCAATAACTGTTCTAAATTCAAAAGAGAAAATCCATCTGTTTAAAGAATGGACAAATATATCCTTATTTTTAGTATTTTGAAATTTGCCGATTAGAAAAGTGTCATCCATCAACGACCCAAAAACCAAACACCACAGCCACTCCCAGCAGCCCTGATCTGTTGGTTATGGCTCATCTGAATGAAGAGAGCTGCTGTTTCTGAGGATTATGTTCTCCAGAGGCAACTGAATTTCAATCAGCTCACATGTAGATGGAAATGAGGTACGGAAAAAGTGAGAGACGGTTGGATGAAGTTTAAAATGCAAAAATGATCTTGAGAGTTTGAGTGTTTTTCCCTCATTAGGAGTTTGAGACCCACTGCTCTTGTTAATTCTGCCTGCCAGCAGCTCAGCGCAGCAAACAAAATGTCAGGTGGTGCTTCCAGCTGGTGCAGATGAGCCCAGTCATTCCCAGAGTTCCCATCACTTTGCTCCCAAATCCCAGTCCACATGTCACGACGTGTTCGTGGTTCTTGTCTGTCAGAGAGAAAACTGTGTGTTTGTTGCTGGGATTGTGCTTCAGGTCTGGTGGGTCCTCTGTAGGGTTTTGGGTCACTGATTGGTGACCCAGAGTCTCTCTATAAACAGATTGAAGCTGTCTGCTTCTTGATGGATCACCTCTGAGTGCTTCCTTTATGAACCAGTGCCACCTTTATCTGTGTCTGGACTGAATTATGCAGCTTGTCATGTGTGAATAATTTAATATAAGCTGCAGAAACTGACTTTGATTGTCCATTACGGCCACGGAGTTCAAGATAATTCAGCAAAAACACACCACCTCACGTTCTGGGACAATCTACTTTACAAACAATTTTTCCTGAGGTACATCTGTGGCTCAGGAGGTCGAGCGGGTTGTCAATTTCCCATTTCCATACTGTGCTTTAAAGTCAAAAATTGTTTGTCATCTCAGTTAACACACGTATCCTCATGTGGGCCCATACTGTGTGCGCATGTTTCATCAGGCACTGGCGCGTCCTGTATCTACCCCTTGCTGGGAGCAACAATGAACAGCTGGTACTTCCTCGCCACAGAGGTGGACGACATCTGTTTTGATTATGCGACAAAAAACGTGGAGCAGAACAACCTGTCTGACCTGATAAAAGGTAAGTGTGGAGCACTCACTGTGGAGCTTGGTGTCTGATGAAAGGCTGCTAAAATAAGAATTGACTGGTTTATTTAACAATCAGAGTACTGTGTTCTTTAAAATAAATTAAAAATAAAAAGCTGCATTTTTCTAACCGTACGGGGTCAGACATCCACAGTTGAATTAAACCATTTTAATTTCAATATTCCTTTCACAATCTTCTAATTTCTTTTGAGTAAAAGGCTCCTTGATGACATAATCTTGTTTTATCATGAAGACTGTTGGCGTGCTCACAACTTTCCACTGCTCTCTGTATCGCACACAGCAGAGTTCCGCCTCTTTTTCTGACCAATGAGAGAAAAATTTGATCTCACGTGGTATTTGTTTACAACTGTGGACCACAAGAGACTTTTGCGAGATGCACTCTCTCACGCTCATTCTCTCCCAGCTAGACGGGGAGATTGTGCAATTCTCCATGTTGGACCAGTGTTTGAACGGGAACGACTTGAGAGACTAGGCTGGCCCCCCGCAGTGGTACGAACCACACAAGGCACAAAGGTTCCGTCCATTAAAGCCTGCTATTCAGCAAACAGGGCCGTGTCTAGAATTTTTTCTTGTGGGGGGGGGCAGGATGGAGCACAGACTATAGAAAGGTGGCACACCCGAATTAAATGTTTTTGTCTTTTTTCAAAGGCCATATATAGATCATAATAAAAGAAGTGTGCAAAGGTATGATCAATTCATTTCCAGCAAATAATACACATTGTGTATACGAATAGTCTAACAAAAAATGGCTAGTGGAAACTTTGATTGGCTGGTTGCTTCAGAAACTTACTAGCCACATTGGCTGGTGATCAAAAAAGTTCATTTAAAGCCCTCATGCAGTATGAGCTTAACACAAATGCACAGAATTAAATAATGTGCCAAACTAGCAAAAGAAGTAGGGCTACTGTAAGGGTTTTTACAAATGCCTTCCAAGGCTCCAACCAGAGAACTTGTTTTTGCTTGTTAAATATCTGCCTCCACATGAAATAAGTTTTCAGAGAATCCCTGATGCTTCCGCTCAGAAGGAGGTAAACTTCGGTCTCTGTGTCCACTGAAACCCTGCTGTGTGTGCTCAACAAAAAGCTCCTGAGTCTCAACACAATGAATTATATTGTTTCATCAAGTGTCTGTCGTGACTGTCAAATAATGTCTGTAACAGTCATGATAAACTCATACTTCTAACACACATCCTCGCCTTTCTACTTCATAGTGGTCAAAGTTCCTCAGAAGACTTTGCTGATGGACGCCTTGAAAGAAGAGACAGAAATCGTTTATGACTTCTGCATGTGCAACCCTCCTTTTTTCGCTAACCAGCTGGAAGCAAAGGTAACAGTTTCCCTGCCTTTCATCCATCATAAGAATTTATTGTATCCTGATCCAACATAGATTTTGGTCTTCTTGGATGTGAATGTTTGCCTTTGAGCATGAACACAACTTGTTGACTGGTCAGAGCAAACCTGTCACCAAACATTATTTGTTTACATGATAGTAACAGATCCACTAATAGGATTTAATCTTAATCTCTGTTTGTCTTGTTGCTTCTCTCCAGGGGGTTAACTCCAGGAACTCACGTCGACCTCCTCCCAGCTCGGTGAACACAGGCGGGGTCACGGAGATCATGGCTGAGGGTGGTGAGCTAGAGTTTGTCAAGAGGATCATTCATGACAGTCTACAGCTCAAGAAACGCTTGCGGTGAGAGCAAAACTTGGGCCTTCGTAATTAAATATGTTTAAGACCTGATCTTAAACAGATGTATAATATCAAATCACAGTTAGAAAATCTCATCAGCCCAGGGTTTAGATGAGCGGCTGGATGAAAACGAGTGCTGCTGTTTTCAGAGGCTCTGAGCAGTTTAAGTGTCTGCAGTGATGAGGAGCAGAAACCATGAGGGGAAACGTGCAGATGGGTCGCTGCACTTTGATGGAGCTGTCATCCAGAGTTGGTTTAATGACTTTGGCAAACGCTCAGCTTGTACTGTATTGGGGGAGCCCACAGGGAGCAGCTGTGTTTGGGTGTGTGTGTGTGTTTTTGTTGGAGGGTGGGGGTTTCTCCAGTGGCCGTTGCATTTCCCCTCCCGTGTTAACAGGGCTGTCAGTGGAGCAGCTGAGTGGGACACAGATAAAGAAAGCTGCAGAGTGCTGCTATTAAAACTGATTAGACATGCCACACCTGCTTTGCCCCCTCCCGCAGAGGACGGTGTGTTTGTGTGTTGGCATAGTACATCAGCTGAAAGACGAGCAGTCCTGAGAGGGATCTGATCTCGACACCCGCCTGCTCTTGCGTGGTTCTGTGTTACACTTGTGAAGCAAAGTCGAGCAGTCTTATTAAACAGGTTTGAGGCTCAGGCCAACCAACCGGAGCTAGCTGTCACTCCCAGAAGCATGCAGGGACACCAGAGCCACCAGGTGTCCATGGAAACACTGCCAGCTTCACTTTAGATGCCTCACACCGCCCCTTATTTTCCACTGCAGTGTAATTACTGTCAGGAAGGGGCAAGCCATATCAGTTTCCAGGGTAAAACATATTCACATCTTCAATATCAGGCTAGAAATGAGGTAATACTCCTCATTTACTCTGCCATTGTTATGAAAATGATCACCTCTGGCTATAAGATTGTAATCACACAACATTGCTCCAACATATAAAGTGACAGTGGAGGATGAATAAGGATGCTAATGCAGCTGCAGCTTCTGTCTGTTTGAAAAGCCCTGGCTGGAGGGGGGCAGGCTGGGAGCTGCTTCTGGTGTTCCTCCCCACTGTGACAAAAAGTGGGAAACATCTGTGAATATTAGAGCTGTTTAATATTTCATAGTGACAAGTGAGGCCGACATGCTGTGCTCCACTCCCCTTTTCCCTCTGGGCATCTTTATATCTTCCCATCATCCTCCTCATCAACATCATCATCATCACAAATCATCATCCATTTATCACTGACAGGTTATTAATGGATATGAAGATCTGATTTCATCCACAGAGATGTATCAGCTGTGTGGTTGTACAGGCTTCTGGTATAAAACCACTCAGTGAATCACGTTAGTGTTTATCAAAGTATGGGAACTGTGTTCTTCATTATTCTCTGCTGCTTCTCTTTTCTGTCTGGTGGGTGTGTACGACCTTCTTATGTTTGACCTTTTTTTTGTTGGAGCCTGATATTTAGTTTTAATTGCTTTACGATGATGTGATTTTGATCGAGACCTGATTCTATAAAAACATGAACTGGGGCTATTACTGCAATCTGCATAATTTACTTTAGGGCTGCAACTGATGATTATTTTCATAATTAATTAATATAAAGATTATTCTCTTGATTAATCAAGTAGATGTTTGGTCCATAAAATGTCAGAAAATGGTGAAAAACGTCTGTGTCTCTGAGTCCAAGATGAGATCATCAAACGTCTTTTTTTGTCTACAAAACAAAGATAATCAGGACTGTTAAAGAGGAGCAAAGAAACCAGAAAATATTCACATTTATGAAGCTGTAATCTAAGAATTTGGACTCATTTTCTTAAAAACAACTTAAACTGATTAATCAATCATCAAAATAGTCAATGATTAATTTAGTAATCGATTAATAATTGATTATTTGATTAATTGTTGCAGCTCTAATTTATTTACCAGTCTGCCTTTAATTGAACTGATTAAGTTTAAGTCTTCAAGATTGCTTCCAGAGAAACTTTTTGAACATTTGTTTCATCTAAATTTCGAAGTCTTGCAGTAATAATAATTATTTCACATTGTGAAATTGAGTGGCAGATAATTTTGAAGCTTTCAAAGTGTTACTCAGTTTAGTCCTCTCAGTTTTCTTCTCAAAAAAGCCCAAAGTGAAGTATTCTTTCAAACCAGTGGTCAACAACTCTGAGATACTTCAAACATTATTTCACTGTCAAAGAAAACATTGGCTCCACACTCCTACAGTTAAATACTCAGATAATGAAAAAGTGTTGAAATTATAATTGTTTTCTTCGCTTATAGCTTCATCTATGGAGCAGTTTTTACAATATTAATCAGGACAAAATCTCTTCGCAGTAATTGGAGGAGAGAGCTGCCTATCATCACGACTAAACTATTGACTCAGATAAATAGATACCATACAGACAGACTTGGGAAGTAACAGAATACATTTAACGTTGTTATAATTAGAATACAAATTAAAAGGTAACTGTATTCCACTACAGTTACAGAAAAAAAAATACACGTAATCAGATTACGGTAACATTTAGTAGAAACTGGGATTATTTTGCAGGATTACAATTTCAGTGCATTTTATGGTATTATATAGATGTATATTTTTGATTCAAAACAGGAGAGACAGAGAGAGTAGTTCTTCACAGGAGCTTCAAAAGAGTTTATGTGTGATTTTGTGATTGGATTTAAAAACAGTATCTATGGTCAGTTTGAGGGTCTGACTGATACATCAGCCCTTTTAGACTAATCATAATCAGCAGGAGTTTGCAGATAATTAGCAGAATTAATTGGGCCAATTATCACCCTTTTTAATGTTTTTCTGCATGTTTTTATACTTGAAAATTTCTCTCTGTTGTAAAGTTAAACAAATACTAAAGGACAAAGTCTTGTAGAACAGTAAAATGTTCTTCCTGTATTTCATATCTTTGTTTTTTTCAGCATTAAGGGACCGAAAAAGAAGTAATTTTTTTCATTATATATCTTCAAAATGAATCGGCCGATTTATCTGTTATAGAATTTTTTCTGCCAAATATTGGAATCAGCATCGGTCTCAAAAAATCCATATTGGTCGGGCCCTAGTCAGTTTAGATAAAATTATTAATTATTTAATGAAAACCTTTGGATGATTTTAAAAACTGAGTCAGTGAAAACTATAATAACCTGATACAGTGAAAAGTAGAAAGTCCTCATGTCCGACTTTCTCCTTTATGTGTTTGACTCTTTTCCTCCAGCTCTCCTCGGCTGGACTCTACTGCACTTATTGATCAGAACCAACTTTATCTCTTTATTGCACAGCAGAGGTTATTGATCAAGCCTCCACCAAGGGGCGACTTCAAAACAGTTTTTCCTCCTCCGTGACCACGCGCGCACACACAGATGTTTTTCTACCTCTCATGTTGTGCTTCGCTTTGTGCTGCTCCCTGAAGCTCACCTCTGTGTCTTTTGATCTCTGCTTGGCAGTTTGTGCTTGGCCATTAGCTGCTAAGCTAACAGAGTGGCACAGCTGGTTGATATGAATTTGTCTTTCCTGCAGGTGGTACAGCTGCATGCTGGGGAAGAAATGCAGCTTGACACCCTTAAAAGAGGAGCTGCGGAAGCAAGGGGTGAGTACAAATTAAAGCAGCACATCCACATCTGCATCCACAGCTTTTGATGTCGGTTTGTTCATGCGCCCCTTCTCTGCAGGGTTAGATTACAGCTTGTTAAAACAATTTTTCTCCTCCACTCAAACCAGTGCTCAGCTGGGATCCACTACTGACTTTAAAAGCTGCAGACCCCCCCCCCAAGGAAATCCAGCACATCAGCATTTCTAATATGCCAGCTGAGCAGCATCACACACAAGCCTTGACTGGATCACACAGCACTATAGCTAACATGCATTAGCATCATTAGCCTAACTAATAGCCAGGCACATTACTCTAGACTCTTCTGCAAGCCTCTTGTCCTCAGCCAGTCCCTCACATCCCTCAAGCCTCCTCCAGAGGTTTCAGGGTGCTGTTGCTGCTCATCAGAGTGAGTGCAGGCTTGGCATGAGTCCAGAGCAGAGACGGTTTCTTCATTTTAAAGTGTGTGTAAACAGAAACCTGGCCTGGTTAATATGCTAATGCTTTTATCACCCATTACTTGATCCTCTCTCTAGTGTCCTCTCATCTCTCTTTGTGTTTTTTAATTTAGTGAATGTGAATGTCTCTGATACAGAGCTCTTTGACCTTTTATCTGAGTGACCCTCTTTTTACTGAAGCAGCCTTTAGAGACGATTAGAGTGCCCTGTTTGGATAAAAGGTTTTCACACTCCATGTGTGTGTGTTCTTCACACCAAGGATCATCGTTTTCTCACATACTATGAGTAATGTTGCAGAGCTCACTGAACTTAAAGTCTTCGGAGCAGGAAAGTGGCTCTCTTTAATTTAGATTGTGGAGTTTTTGGCGTTTGAAGAAAGCTTATTTTATGCAGCTGCTTCACATTTGTTGATAACTTTACAGACATAATCAAAACACTGCTACACTCAAGCAGACAGCTGCTGTAGTGGCTCCAGATGGGATGACAAAATTAAAGGGACTGAGGACTTTCTAAGTGATCTTGAAAACGTTTCATTTCTAGATATCTGTCTGATCCTAATCCACAAATTAAAATGAAATTATCAGCGCCAATAAAGGTGATTTCTAAATGCTACTTCTCAGCTTCCCAATCAGGAAGGACCGGATTGATAGAATACAATAGAATAGAATAGAATGTACTTTATTAATCCCTGAAGGGATTTACAGCACGCTGCAGTCTCTATGGCAACAACATGCTGGCTGATGAAGTTTAATAGTGAGAAGAGAGATCTGAGTTTTTTTTTCTGCTGAAAACTATTCCTGTGATTTATTAAGTAGTGATGGTGGACACTGGAGCTGAACTGTCAGACGGAAAAAAGGAGGTCAGAGCAGAAGAAAGCTAAACGGGAGAGCAATAGCACAGGTGAAAGGCTAAAACACAGGTTAAAGGCTAAAACACAGGCTAAGCTGTTTGTAATAATGCTCATTCCAACCCACATGCAGCAGTTATTCTGCAGTGATCTGATCAAACTTGAGAGTCTGTCAAGGTTACATTAGCTCTGATTGGTAGATGAGCAGGACATACGGATTCACTAACGTTACATGTGAGCCTACAGATTCATCTCAGAACACCAGGCCGTGAGAGGTGCTAAAACAGCCGGCTACTAAACTACAGAACAAACTGACAAAGTTTACTTGTTGTCATGTTTCAAACAACAGCGCTGTGTAACTGTAGATAAATACCTTACCTCAGAGTACCTTACCTTAGAGTTTTTCCAGACATATTCAAGATATAAACAAGTCACAAGTACAAACACTGGTAGAAGAAAGAAAATTGACTGTTGACCACAATGGATGATTTGCGATGCTTTATGTCTCAGGAATCAGCTGTTGTTTCACCGCACTGAGTGAATCTTTGCTTTTCATCAGGTGCCCAAAGTGACGCACACTGAGTTCTGTCAGGGCAGGACCATGCGCTGGGCCCTTGCCTGGAGTTTCTACGATGATGTGATTGTTCCGGTGAGTTTGTCCTTTCTGTGCTCACTTCTCAAACGGCTGTGTTGTCACATTTGATGCCACAAATAGCTGAACATTTACTCCTGTTATAAGTCTTAAGGTAAGAGTTCACACTGATGGTCATTTTACGTATTGAACCTTTGACTGTAGCTGCTGAATGGTTCCAGAACCCCTCCTCAATTATGTAAAACCTCAGCAGACTTTCTCCTCTATCCCTCCAGCCTTTTTCCATTAGAGGCACTTATTTCTTCCTCTAGGGAGGTGTCAATGTGATTTTTAACACGCAGTATCCAGGCAACAGTTACTAGAACCAGGACTGTGTGCAGCACAACACTGAACCATTGTCTGGTCTGGTCACTTAAGGGGTTGGATGTAAATAGAAAGCTGGGAGAGTGTAAAAGAAGAAGCAGTGAAAGACTGATAACGATGCTGGAGTGAGGATGAGATGAAAACTAGAGGGAGGCTGTTCAGAGGCTGTGAGACCACAGCTGACGGTTTTATTGGACTCTGTGCTGTTTTGGCCTTTTCAGCATGAGAGCAGTTGAGCAGAATGATTGGCCTACATTTCCTCTTGCAGCCCTCCTCCTCCTCCTCCTCCTCCACTTTTACGCACATCCACCATCATTTACACTCACCATCATTACAGGACATCACCCCCTCGAGCGTGTGTGTGTGTGTGCGCGCGCGCGCGCGCACAAGCTTACACAACAGAAGTTTCTACATATGTAATTCCATGCACGGTTGACTTCCTCATTCTGCCTGTTTGCATGTCACTCTATTCATGTCTGATGTATACTGTACATGTGTGTGTGTGTGTGTGTGTATATGTGCATGTGCGTGCTCATTAAAGTTACATATAGCCTTTAACGTATGTGGCACGCATGCAGCTGTGACCTACTAAACCTTCACATCACCAGATCAGCCTTCAAACTGAAACTACTGCCATTACCTTAAACCTTATTCACAAAAATTATCAGCTAAAAAAATGTTAAATTATGAATAGAAAATAAGTTAACAAAGTTAACAATTTTTTAATAAGCTGCAAGAATTTAACATTTTTTTAACAACACCACTCTCCTACATTTACTCCGATATTTAAGAGCATAAATGTTCAGAGATGCTACAGCAATAGCTTTCAAAATATTATATACCACCAAACATTATAAGAAATGTGATGAGGTCAATGTTGAGTGTAATATTATTTTTTTATTGATAGTTATTTTTTAACATATAAAACCCACCAGTGCAACACTGATTCTTTTTAATGAAGGTTTTCTTGAATAAATCAGCCTGTTTGTTGTTTTTCTAGCAGTGCCACAACATTAACAGAACAACAAAAGCTGCTCTCACATTTGGAGTTCAGGGAAATTTTAAAGATAGTTTTTTTTCTACCAACTTCTTCTTTCAGTTTTGTGTGACCTATGTGTGCGCACAGCCCTTGCATTGCAGTCCCATGTCCTTATAAGGGCATCAAGGGGGCATTCAGCTACAGCTAATCAGAAAAATAGCATGAGCTCCAAACTCACAAGGCCACGGTGATGATCAGTTTGATGACACTGGTGTGAACAGCGCTTTAGCTTTTAAACACGGCCCAGCACTTTTCCCTCACACTTTTAAGAGTAATCTTATAAAAGATAAATTTGAATGAGGCTCTTTAAGCTTTTGGAGGAAATTAGCATACTGCCAGTTGCATGATGGGTAATATAGGGGCCAGGGTTTGACAAGGTGCAGAGAGAGAAAGCAAAGATAAACAAAGATGAAGACTGTGGACATGGAGATAAGAGCTGGTGCAAACAGAATAAAAGGACAAGATGGCAGAATGGAGGCGGGAGACGTGCAGGTTTTATCTGAGCCCCGGGGTGAGCTGCTGTTGTTGCTCATACAGGCCTCTGGCAGGAGAGGGGTCAGCAAAGGTCCTGAGTTCAGGAGCCCATGTAGGGGCTTTGGGACTCCAGAGTATGATTTACAGTGTTTGCCTGGAGGTGAAATCTGCAGTATTTTGTTTCCTCATTTTTGCTTCTGTGTGTGTGTGTGTGTGTGTGTGTGTGTGTGCGCACACATGCCCATTTATAGTAAAGAGGTGAAGATGGATGATGGGATATTATATCTGGAGAGGGCAGCTCTTATCAGACTTTAGGCTTTTACCACAGCTCGTTTTCAAAACAAGGTGAAGGCTTTTATTTTAAGGTTGTCATTTTCCCATAGTGTGTGTGTACCTTTGTGTGTGTGTGTGTGAGAGAGAGAGAGTATGCTCCTGGATGAAAGTGTGTAAATGGGATTAATAATGGAGTGCTGCAGAGTCAGGAGTGGATGTCCCTCAATGGAGAGGTGTGTGTGTGTAAAAATGAGTATGTGTCATCTTAAAGCTCTCCGTCTGTTGGTCCTACTTTGTGTGTGTGTGTGTATTTTGACTGTGAGTTTGTGTGTTTTCATACTGATGTGGTCGTGCTTGAATCTGTGTCAAGGATGCTGCATACAAACAGACAGGTTCGGCTTGATGGATTTTTATTGATTTCCTCTGCTCATACAATGAGCTGCAGGGCTGGCAGAGCGAGGAGGAGAAAGGGGGAGAAACGTCTGCGAGGAACAATAAAAACTGAAAAGAAGCTCTAACAAGCAGCCAGACAAGCCGTGTCTATTGTCAACCCATTAATTAAATATGTCCATCTCCTTTAAACATGCATCTTAAGGGACTAATGTTTTAAACAAAAGTCTGTGGATGATCAAAGCAGAGGGAGCTTTTATTAGGAGTGAAGGGATAGCTCTGTTAAAATAAAGCAGATGCAGGAAAGAGGTTCAGAATTTAGTCATAAAATCTTTAACTTGAACAAACAGAATTTTCTGATGCACTAAAATAATGAAGTGGTAAAAACTTGTCTAAAAGGAGCGCAGCAGTGTGAAGGTCATGTGGAGCTCCTTTCCTCTGCTGTTTGTAGGTCAGTCGGCCATGCTGTCTGTTCCGTCACAGCTCAGTGCCGGCTGCAGACCCCCGCCGTCTCCCCCGTCTCACACGCTCCGCAGTGACTTTGCGGAGTGCAGGCTGGACATATTGGCTGCGGTGGATGCATCGGGGACAAACGCTGCAGAGCATCTGTAGTATTCAGACACAGTTCAGCAACGACCTCCACCGGCAACACAATGTGACATTAGAGAGGATTAGAGATAAAGACCGGTGTTTAATTCACAGCAGACTCAGAGTGCATGTGCTTCCAGTGCCATCTTGTGGTGTGTGATTTATATTCTAAGTCGTAACAGTTGGACTGTACACAGCTTTGTGCATCATCTAATAGAAAGTAATGACTGGGATAAAAGATATGGTTTAGGGTTCCCACAAAATGTTTGTGCTTTGAGAATAGCAGAGAAAAATGTTACTGCAACCTGCAAGAACAGAGCACTCGAGTGTCCTTTACTGTGACCACACCCACTTCACTAGAGATGGACCAGATAATTAAGCAGATTATGACATTTTGAAATAATTAGTATTGTTCTGCTCTGATGGATTGGATAACAGGTTTCTGGGCAGAATAAACATGTTATGGTTGGGTAATTGGTGCATCTTCAGTGAGTATACAGCCATCTTCAGCAACAATGGACCAACCAGGTTAATATTTCCTTGATCCCACTCCTTCTGCCTGAACAGCCTGACACAGCTTTAATGTAGTCTGGACTTGGAAAAGTGTGGTCCTGTGGTTTCTAGATCCAGGACTTTAGAGTCAAGTCTTGCAGTCCAACAGGTAGCAAGGTTTACCTTCCTTTGGTTTGACGAGTTTTCCATCTCATTTCAACACATGAATGTCATGTTGTCCGGGAGCATATACTTTAAAAAAAAAAAAAAAAAAAAAAGTCAAAACAAGCTATAGTTTGAATCTTACTTGTGATTCCAGATCTTCACAGAAACATAGAACACAACTGACTGCTTGAAGGACTTCCTTTTTGACAGAAGTAATCCTTGCACCACAGCTAAACATGAACAGCAGTACGTCACTGCCCTCTGTTGGCAGCATTGTTCCAGACATTTTGGGATGGTTATTTAAGGACTGATGTCATGTCTTGCCTTTGACTGTGATGTTTTGACAAACTCAAAACATCATTTTAGGTTTCAGAGTTTTCTTAATACATTATTTGGACTAGTATCAGTGTGTACCAACATGTAAATAGAAAAATAAAAAAAACAATAGAAGAAGCAGAATAATCAGGACACACCATGGAGAAGAGGAATGTCTTCAAGTTACTAAAGGATGCCACAAGTTATCTAAAGTAAGACTTAAATAAAAGGGGGAAATGTCAAAATTGAGTTTCACACAGATTGAATAGAAAACATTAATCTCTCTATTTTCATACATATTTCAGGGTGAAACTGTACTGTATGACATCAGTGTAACCACATCTAAGTCTTGTATTGTTGACTTCATCCACTCAGCACTGTGGTTCCTCTTCCTGACCCTCCCTTTTTGTGTCTTTGTTAAGCTTTACCTTATGAACCTGTCTGATTCTTGTTCTGCATATTTGATGTTTCCAGAATACACTGTTACTGTCTGGGTCTTACTTTTCTTCTTTGATCTCTTGTTTGTCTTTAGTCTCCTCCCAGTAAGAAGCGCAAACTGGAGAAGGCAAAGAAGCCGTTGTCGTTCACACTACCAGAGCAGGGACTGAAGGAGCTCAAGACAAAGGCCTCAGCATTAGGCTGCACTGCTCGCAGCCCTGTGGAGAGCGTCACAGCTCTGCTGGAGAAAACTCTTACTGACCTAAAGGTGAGCTTTGAGGACTGCCGGTCAGCTCCTTTAGCCCCCTTTTCCACCAAGCGGTATGGATCAGTGCAGTTTTGTACGGGTCGGATCAGTAAGGCCTGATCCTGTTTGCGTTTCCACAGCCAACCATGCCCCTCTTGGTAGGCAGCGTGTAAGCAGGATGCTGATAGCAGCGTCAGCTCCGTAATAGTGTGACGTGTTTGTGTCCTTTGAGTTGTTTAGCGTCCTAATAGAAATAATCAGTGGTCAGTTTTCTTTCTCTGCAGGACCCATGTAACATTAAACACAAATGAACATTTTAATCAGTCAAGGAAAGGAAGGAAAAGGCTCAATTGTAAATTAACTTTAAGTTTATGAGGATGCAGGGGGTTGAAATATGTGTACAGTAAGACATTAAACAACACCTTCTAAATTACAAGGGGCAGCAACATTGTTGAATGTTTCCTAACTATCCAGGTAAGATCATCATTTGTCTGATTGTTCTGTGTTTCTGCAGGTGCTGCACAAACGTGTCCCCTGCAGTAAACGGGAGCAGAGCCTTTTTCTGACAGCCATAGAGAACACATGGATCCACATCCGTCAGAAACGACGTGAAGGGGCGCGACAGCTGCGAGAGCTTCCCAGGGCACCCCAGTCTGCTGGACCCACCTCTCAAGTCACTATGGTCACAGCTGCCCCCACTACAACTCCAGCATCTCAGAAAGAGCTTGACTCCACGTATGACACACAGGAAGGAAAGGATCAGAACAACAGTGCCTGTGCAGATGAGACAAGCAAAGATACGACCCCAGATAGTGCTGGAGATCAAAAAGAAGTTTCAGAAACCAGAGGCATGGACATGGAGTCCTCTACATCCACAGGAGCAGGACAGGAAACGGGATTAAAGGAAGTGTCTTCTGCAGCATGCGAGGTGCCCTGTAAGCAGTCTCTGAGTCCTGCTGTAGTGGAACACTTCCTGTTTAAGTGTACGCTGAATGTCATCCCTGACGAAAGTGATGTGATGATCGAGATGCACTGGGTTGAGGGTCAGAATAAAGACCTGATGAACCAGCTCTGCACTTACCTGAAAAACACACTTTTAAGGTCAATTGCAATGTGCTGAATTAATCAGCAAGAGCAGCCTGTCTGAAGCTCTAAAAGAGTTGGTCCTGACCGAAAAATAACAACAAACCTTATTTTTGGAGGAAATTGACTGCTTCTCAGTTGGAAATTATTTTGGGGACAGCAAAATAAGTTTATTTTGCACAACTCTTTACAGCTTTTGAGGATTTTAAGTTTTTATTTTCTTTGAAAGTTTGTTCCAGGAAATGGAAAACATTTCATTGCAGTTATTTCAGTGGTTTAATTTGTAACACTTCCACTGTTTACATTTTAAGGTAGTGCAAATTGTAGATTATGATTCAGTGTTCAAATTTTTGCATTAAATTTACAGCCTTTCTACAATATTTTCTACTTTGTGGTGGATTTTTTTTAAATAATGAATTCGTTTTGGTCTGTTGCATTATCATTAATGCAGTACCTTCCAACATCCACAAGAGTGTATAGTATGTATACTTTTTTCTAAGGGGATTTTTCCTTCTGTTATAATTTTGTAGTAAAAGTAAAGTTCATTTCACTTCATTTAAATATTTTAAATAGTTAAATATTGTTTCAATGAAAGACACATTTATCCCAACAAAATGTGTAACACTGGCTGTCACATTTTCAAATGACATACATCATTCAGGATGTTCCTGGTGCACCGCGCTGTTTCCTGTACCTTGAGAACCTTTGTTTCCACTATTAGTAACCACTAATATGACTCCGTTAGAGACGCATGCTTCTGGAACAGTGCCTGGTGAATAACAGGAAGAGAGACCTGAATATTCAGAGCAGAGTGTGTACTTTCACATTGTCTGTGTGAGGCGACAAAAAAAAGTTATGCTGGGACTTTGCCAACATACATGAAGAACATATATCAAAACAAACATCCATACACATGTATGCATACAAATGAACACATTCAAATAACATTTACAACAATATATTCTTATTACGCACACACGCATATATATACCCACATAAGTCTATACATATATAAATAAATATAACACACATACATAAAAAGAACAAACTATAACAGTAATGATTTTTAAAAAATGAAACGGTTATAGTTTAAATGTCATGTCTCTCTTTCTCAGATACTATAATGTTCATATATGGTTCCCACAATTGCACAGATTCTTTCAGCCATTTTTATACAAACATTCTACACATTTCACATCTACACACTAGTTTAACTTCAGAAAAGCGAGATTTTTTTTTTTTTTTGAAAGTTTTACAAGTTGAAATAATTTAATGTTTTTGCTCTTCAATTTTTAGTTATTAGTTTAACAAAATCAATTATGTTAAGATGTAACTTTAACCAAATTCCATCTATCCTTAAATAATAATTGATCATCGCGAGAAAAAGAAATTAATTAAATCAATCAATCAATAAATTTAAATAAACTGCACTGAATGTATAATTGTTA
The DNA here is from genome assembly GCA_030710495.1 of Labroides dimidiatus. Classification (NCBI taxonomy): domain Eukaryota; kingdom Metazoa; phylum Chordata; class Actinopteri; order Labriformes; family Labridae; genus Labroides; species Labroides dimidiatus. The sequence continues at coordinate 6,827,143 of CM061154.1, read as the reverse complement.
TCCCAAATTAAACAAAATGCAGCATTAAATAATTTTCTTTTGCCTCTTAGTTAGCATTCCCCCAGTTATTCATTCATTACTATTTTTGTTCATTAAATTATTCTTTTGCCATCGTCAGCATGTAATGTTAAAAGTATGAAATAAATACCTAAAAGTTAACTGCACTGCAAATGGTACTTGATGGAATAGGCCATACATAACTATGCATTCTGCTCCAGGATGGTTCTGCTCTCATATAATGACAACCCCCATATTTAAAACTACTTTGATTTAGTTCATTTTCTGTCATATTGAAAACTATCTTTCAGGGACTCATACTCTCCTTGTCTGTGAAATTAGGGCACACACTATGGACACTGTAAGGAGCGATCAACACTGTATCCATGTATACAGGCACCATGCTCCGCTCTTTACGTTACTGAAAAGTATATTTAACACTGTCGATGTTAATATGAGGAGACAGTTCCCTTGTTTTAACAGACACTGAGCAGCTGATCAACAGGTAGTATCGATTCGTAAAACCACGGTGACTTTGCGTTTCCACAGGGCTGACCTCAGTGACAACACCACAGCGTCTCAGGGAGGGCGCAACAGTGCCTTCATTCCCTCCACGTAAACGAAACAGGACTCAGAGGGGGATCTCCCATCCCAGCATAATCAAATTATGTCCACTTTTGTTTTATGTTTTACATCAGTATAAGTTTATGTGTTTTATTAAAAGACTGAGTGATGGGTGTGTGGAACACAACTTCGTTTTTTATGTGAAGCTTAAAAATTATGATTAAAGGCATCTTTTGCCTGGGAGAGACCTCATACTGACGACTAAGAAACTATTATGCTAACTAAATAAATACGCTTTCGGTCCGTACAGTTCTACAGTCTATGGTACAGACAAGTCTGACAGGCACTGTAGACTGGTTGCTTAGCGACACGCTCAAGACTTTATTGCTAACTAGCTTGGGTGCAAAGAAACGTATTCTACTTTTCATAAAGGAATAAATGTCAGGTGACAGTAGCGCCAGTTTTATAACACTAAAGGACATGACTCAGCTCATAATAGCTTTATAAAACAGTTATTCATCCCATCCGAAGCATTTCCGTGTTTTGTTGTTTTCTCGCTGGTGTGCATGAGAGGGAGTGTGTATATCTGTGGGCGGTTACAAACGGTGCGTGATTCACAAACCTTATTTGTTCCCACTACTTTGAGCGCCATCTTGTTTGTAACTCTCCTACGTAAGTGGTGGAGTGTCTACCGAGGGGGTATCCAATTACCCTTTTTCCAGCTTTAAACTGGGAACCTCTCCCTGTAGTACCCAGGCGCTATAGCATTTGCATTATCGCCTGTCTCTTGTATAAAGAAACAGTTTTTCCATCTGGAATAGAAATGAGCATCGAAACGCTTCTGGAAGCAGCCAAGTTTTTGGAATTGCAAGCCCAGCAACAACAGAGAGCACGTGGTAAGTTGGTGTTTTATTAAATAAAAAACAGTTAATGTTTTCTAAAGTCAGTAACTATTGATTATCAGTTCTTAATAAACTCATTAGTTGAGTCAAATCTTACAATTGGAACTAAGTTTTACGATGGGGATGTTGAATGTTATTTTTACAGCGTCACTCCTGATCTAAATACAGAATGAAAGTCACCGGTTAGTCGCGTGTAAAAAAACAATGTTGAGAATAATTTGTTGAGGTCAGTCAGTGACAATTTAATTTCGCTTTCAGATTCGTTTTTATGTCCATCCGCAGTGCAGGATAGTATATTTTAGCTTTTATATCCTGTTATAGTTATTTTTACCTAAACCACGGCTGTCCACGGTAGCTGTTAACATAGACAGCGCTGCAGTATCAGGGATTTCTGCATCGAAACCTGCTGCATTGACCCTGTCGTTACCTACGTAGACTGCACGTAGGCACTGTGGTAATGTTTACGCATCATTTCTATTACTACTTCTGCCACTAAGTTTACTGTCAACTGATCAAAATGTATATATATCGAGGGCAAAAAAACTAAAATATGAGGGGCGGGAGGGCTTGGGGGTACAGGGCGGTGGCGCATGGTATGCCAAGCTCGTTTTACATAATGACCTGACATCGTCCGCGGGGGATCCGTTCCAGGCTCCCCCTTTGTTAAACGTATCCCTGATTAATTCCCCACCTTCATAAATATACAAGATGCTCAAGTATTGAAACGCAATGTTTCCACATGTCAAAGTCAGCTTGTGTCTTAAATAAATAATTTAAAAAATGAAAATTAAAAAATTGCCTTGCCTCTCAGAGCTTTGAATGTCTGTCGATGACGTTTACCCAACCACGCCTCCATTTCTTAGCCGCGGAGAGGGGCTGGTCCCACCCCTTTCACCACGTGCGTGCAGGGCAACCCCTCCCAGAGATTGTTTATGAAGAAGATGAGTCACTCCTGCATGCAGTCCGTAAAAAATCTGCGATCATTACTGTGACAAATCTATTTGGAAATTTTGCGTGTCCGGGTTCAACACTGTTCGTCGTTGTGCTGTACCACAGAGCACAGCTACCGGCTAAATTAACATCAGTTTTGTTCTATGACATGTCGTCCACCAGAGTGCATTCCATCTTAAACCGTTTCTTAAATGGTATTATACCAACCTACCTCACTATTAGATGAGTTCTCTGGATTTTGGAGGCGTTTATGAGTGTAGAGATACATGGAAAGCTAAGCTGTGAGACACAGGAACCTTCAACTGTCCTACAACCATGAACGATAATCACCTTTCACACATGGACTGTAATCTGTAATCACAGTCTATTTACCATGCAGCTTTAGGCCAATCCGTCTACCCGGGCATTACTACCGTTTTATAACGCGTTACATTCGATTAATAGAAATGTATTCACATTTCCAGTAAAGGCAGTCACAAAGAGAATTAAAATTACTTAGTTTAAAGATTGTGAATATATCTCAGAAAGTCTGCTTTAAATTAATCCCGCTCATCTGAAGAAAAAAAAACAGAACATGTAGCTAGCTAACACATCTGATGCTTAGGGTGACTGATTTCAAGCAACAGGGGTTACACAACTTTTCTACATCTGCACAAGGCTGTAATAAGACAAATACTTAATGGATTTCCCATAGAGACAACTCAGACTTGTTGCAGTGGACACACTGACCTTGGCTGGTTTAATGTTCTTATAAAACATTTTTTTAATGTCACAAACTATTAGTGTGCTTCTTCTCGTAGCCTTTACCGTAATGATACTTGTAATTTTCAGTACAGACCAGAGTGAGAGCTCCTGCTTTCCCCTCTTTAAGCTCCTCATGCCATGCTGCATTGAGAGAGCAGAGTCCTCCCCCCTCCTCCCCTCCCCTCCCCTCCTCACTGCTACTGTAGAGCAGGTCACTGTGCAGAAAACTAGGCCAGCGTTTCTGTGTGCTTCTGCAGTTATATAATGTCTATAGAAAAGCCTCTTGTTTTTAAAAGTGTTTCATAGATTTTCAGTTGGTTCGAGAATCTGTTAAGAACTGTTGATCAACAAGAAAATATCATTCTGTCATTGTGAGGCATTTAGCACCTAACAAAAGATGCATAGCATAATGGCTAGAACATCTTGTTCTTTTCTATTTGTTTTGACTTTCACTGCAATGTCGCAATGTGTGCTGCAAAAAAGGGAAACTTCTGAAAGCAAAACATGACTACCCAGGACTGAAAAGTGTTTCCTTACTCTTTAACTTGATTTTCACCAGAGCTGAACATACTTGCCAAGGCTCTTTGGCTACGAAGTCTTTCCTCCCCGATGCAACTTAACTTGCCAAATGCTCCAGAGTGTTCTGCCTATGGTGGATTAGTAATGAGAATAAATTTACTGTTATACTGAATATTGAGACTGAATTCTAACCTTTGATGTCGAGTCTTTGTAAATAATATCTGTTGCTCTTTTTGTGAAACAAACTGAAAAGATGGACGATTGATTCAGGCTTGTTTGTGTGTGCTTGTATGTGAACATCAGCATTGTCGTTGAGTTCCTGAACTTTAAACTCTTTGACAGCTGGAGGAATACAATTTGACGGATCATTATTTGTTGGACTTGGATGTTGTATAATTAAAAAAAAAATTATTTTGTTATGAAAAGTTTCATTTTGGTATTGTAGTATTTATTTATACTGTATCAAACAAAGAGGTACATGCTTAACTGAACTTAAAAGACTGATAATAAATGGACGTGAACACAAAATAAAATAATCATAATTTAAAATTATCATAATCATAATTCTGCATGTTTTTATACTTGAAAATTTCTTTCTGTTGTAAAGTTAAATTCTGAAGGACAAAGTATTGTAAAACAGTAAAATGTTCTGTCTGTAGTTCATATCTTTGTTTTTGTCAGCATTAAGGAAGAACAAAGAAGTTGTTTTAATCATTATATATTTTAAAATGAATCGGCCAACTAATCGGCTATCAAATTTTTTCCCCCTGCCAAATATAGGAATCAGCATCAGCCTTAAAAATAATCCATATCTGTTGGTCCTCACTCCTGAATGTGTTTTTATTCTCACACTCATTTCTTGCCTCATGTCTGCCTTACACTTCTGTACTGGTTTTCATCAGAAAGAGATCATATAAAATTCTCCTTGCTGACCTTTGCATCAAACAGCCAGCTGCATCAAAGTTATTTAGATAAACAGAAACCTGCTGTGAGTACTTAATATTTAGTCACATGAATTCTGGGTAATGAAGTCAACCAAATAGTTTTTTTAATTTCTGTTTGGACACATGCAGCTTTCCATCTTCACATGTTATCCTTTCATTTCCTACATTTTATTACTTTTTTTTACTCTATGTGTCTTCTGTTTGTGTGGTTTGGTGTTGGATAGTATCTGCTGTGTGTGTACAGAAGGTAACTCTGTTGTTGGATCTGTTAACCTGTGCTGTTTTTTCCACAGAGGATGAACTGAAGGAGAAGCAGCGTCTGGAGCAGCTGGCCAGGCAGAGCCACACTGATGTGAACCACAACACAACAATCCACATCAACAATGTTTCTAAAGCTGAGGAGCTCCGCACTGAGTGCCGCCCCACACCAATACCGCCCTCTCTGCCTCCCCCCTCCATGCCCATCACAGTTATCCCCATCCCTGTGGTCACTCCCAATCCTACAGGCTCCCCCACTCTGCCCATTGCCACGCTCTCCCCTCCTGCCGCTCCTCCACCTGCTGCCACCCTGCCACGCTCCCCACAACCTAAACCCAACCACCCCCCATCTGTGCTTTCTGCCAACCACAAGCCGCTGATACAGAACCACCACCATCAGCCACAGATCATCACCCCAACCAACAACACTCAACTACAGCCGCAGACACCCCCTCAACTGGTTCAGCGGTACCCAGGCTCCATTGTCTCGCCTCCCCAGCAGCACGCCTTACTGCCCCAGCCCAGCCCTGTGCTCCAGCAGGCTCCTCTACAGAACGGCCCCACTGGACGGAGGAGTCCTCCTGATGACAGCCGCCAGCTGGACAAGAAGAGGCCTGGAGGGTGAGTCCAAACTGTTTCATAATGAAAGCAGAGCTGCAAATGATCGTTGTTTTTGACCAATCTGTTCATTTTTTGTACATATTACATCAATAAAAAGTCTAAGCAATCGTTGAACTTTAGCCTCAAAGTGTTTGTACTGTTTTTTATTTTATGAAGAAGAAAACAAACAAAATGAAACATTTATGAGGCTGTTTGAATGTCGGCACTTAAATTGGACACACAACAGAATGCAGTCACAGAGTCATCTGCTGAAACGGCAAATCAAGTCTTCTTTGGTTAGTTTTTGATTGGTTTTGTCACATTGCCCTTTTTGACACTAAATTCTTACTGTGCTCTCATTTGTGCTGTTACAGGGCAGGCACAAGAGAGTCGCATAACAAGCTTGAGAAAAACAGGTGGGTTCAGCCTGTCTGCTGCAGGGCCTCCTACCAGAGGGAGAGATAAGGATATTTATATGGTTCCTGTTGAACTGTAGTGTGTCATTGACATTAAGTATAAGTAGTGTGATTTTCTATCTCTGGCCTCTCTTCCATGTGTAAGTTTACTCTCAAACTGATAGATGCCTTTGTTTGTTTGCTACGGTTTAAAGTCAAACTGAGCTACAACTTTTTTTCTTTTTTAATAATAAATAAAAAACATTTTGAAATGTTTTGCCTTGGCAGAGAGAAAGCCATTTATATTGTCTAAAAGTCATCCTGTTTGTTGTGTCTGTTAGACGAGCACATTTAAAGGAGTGCTTTGAGACGCTGAAGAAGAACATCCCAAACATAGATGAGAAGAAGACGTCCAATCTGTGCGTGCTGAGGAGTGCACTGAGATACATTCAGGTGAGCTGCTCTGCCATCCTTGCTGTGTGTGATGTGATGAAGTGCAGTGTTTAAAGTGCTTTTCAAATTGTACAGATTTGGATTATTGCTGGTGTTAACCTTTTGGGAGGAGGAGTTTACTCATTATTGCAAAGTGTTTCCTGTAATTCCAGCTAAGACTTCTACCTGTAAAACCACACCATACTGTGCCAAACATTAACCCTCAGGATCCCAATCCAGCCGACAGGATCAAAATATCACTTAGTTTTACAAACTGACATTCACAAATGGTTAGTCCAATCCAAAAACTGGTGTAATCGTCAGATTCTCAAGTTTCTGAAGGTACCTAAACGGAGCAGAGAAGACGGGAGAATTTCATCCACATCGCTTTGATTCTCATGCCTTCTTTGAAAATTTGCAGAAAATAAACCGTTTGCCGTGGATAAATTCTGTAACAAACAAATAATTCAGAGCTCTTTAATGCTGTCAGTGAGCTCTGAATGATCAACATACACCTTGTCGTTGTCTTGCAGGTATAAAATTTGTGCTCAGAGCTGCTCAGCTCTCTGTCTCATTACTGACAGAAACTTCTTTGCAGATGGACATGATGTCTCTGCAGTGTAGACTGTAAACTGTGTAAACAGCAGTGACAGTACTGACTGTAAATAGTTTATAAAGAGTAAATATCTTGTAATAATGTTGTAATAATTGTTTCATTCTAATGATGTTCTACTGCTCAGGAGACATTGTTGAGTTATCCTGAACCCATAGAGGAGCAGGACTTCATACTGCAGAGAAAAATGAGACCACAGTCAGGAAAAACATTTACAAACATCAACATTTGTAGATTCTTTGAATGTAGAGACACCACCAAGATTTTTCCTCTGTTCCTCAGAGGCTACCTGAAAATAAGTTGATACACTAATTCATTTTTTTTCAATTTTTAATCAGAGAAATTTAATTTCTGTTTTTCTTTTTCTCTAATGATTTATAGCTTTTAAATTTTGTCTCACTGCATGAAGACATAATTGAGTTCCATCAGACTGTAGCCATGGTTGTCCTGAATCTATAGAGGTGCAGGACTTCACTTTGCTGAGAAAAATGAGACCACGGAGAGTCAAAATGAGACAGAAGAAAAACACGACCAGGAACTGCTTGGGACCCTGAGGGTTAAACAACAGTGTGTATTTACTGTATCCATGACGATATAAAATTACATAGCAACTGATGAGCCATTATTCCCTATCTGCAAACTTAAGCATGTGAGCTGCTTTCATCATTTGAATCTGGCTACAACTTGTTTGTACAGTTGAATTGGCGCTCTTGATTACTACTGAACAAGTCTGACGTCGTTCCTCTGTAGTACACTGCAAACTCAGGTGTACTTAAGGAGGGACATTAAAAAAAAACCAAACATCCACATGTAATAAGAGCTTATTAATGGACATGATGTCACAGTTGTATACATTCTGGGTGGAATTTAAAAGAGCACAGACAAAGTGGTTTATTTTAAACACATGAGATGATTCACATTTCATTTGAACGCTGCTGATCTTTCTGTTTACTTATGTTCAGAGCTTCTTTGATGATTATTAGGAATGTGTGCTATGTCCACGAGTGTCTCACCATGTGTCTGAGTCGGACACTCTCTGAGAGTGTGAGAGTTTGGTGGTTGTAAACAGCTGGTGCAAAGGTCCACCACTGGCCTAGTTTAACTTCCCAGACTGTGACCGTGCTGCTGAGCATGTCACACTGGGTCATTTTTCTCCTATAGATAGATACTGTAGGCCGGCAGCTTTAGACTCCTCTCAGGGATCTTTCCCTTCAGTCTCAATTATTATTGACACATTTCATTGTAATCATTCTGTTGTAACAAGTGACATGTTCCACTTCCTTGTGCAGCAGTTTTTCTTTCCTGTTCTTGTGTTACAGCATGGCCGGGCTTTAAAGTCAGGCCTATATAAGTTGGCACATATGTTTATTTTTAGACCAGTATTAGCGAGCTTGTTGTTTTTGTTTGTATCTTTTATGATCTGGCTGTGTGGAAGGTTTGCTCTTGTAAAGTTGCAGAGGACTGTATGCTGCTGACTCGATGCTCTGAGTAGCAGCAGTATTGTTGTTCCTCAGTGCGCGTGGATACCGAGGAAAAGTAGGACAGCGTGGGTGCAGAGCTCGTCACCCAGTCTCCCTCCCTCTGCCCCCTCTCTGAGTGATTAAGCAACACAGTGTTCAGCGTGCTGCCTGGACTGGCTGACTGACCTGCCTCTCAACAGCTGAGCTCGTCCAGGGAGATATTTAAAGCAAAGAGATGTGGAGGGAAAAAAAACAAAGAAGTTCGATCAAACTTTACAACAGAATGTCAGTTTAAAACCTCATTAGGCCAACGGAGACACAATGTATCCATAGCTGTTTTCTTTCCTGTAGGTCAGATGAGTTAAGCTGTTCCTGTAAGTTTACTCTTTCATAGGAGCACGTCTTCATTGGCTCCACTGCTTGTTTTGTTTTTTGGAGGGTGGAGCAAAAAGGGGAACTTAAGGTAATTTGAAGCCCGAACAGAACAAAAAACACGTGCACACACTGTCATCTTGACATGGGTGGTACAGACGCGTGTCCTGCATACACTTCTCCCTCAACGCTCCCTCCCCCCTCCCCTCCCCTCCCCTCCCCTCCGTCCTTGCCCTCTTCTGGGCTGGCAGCAGAAAGGCAGCCTGCACACAACAACAATGAGCTCAGGAGAGGGTCAAATGAGAGGCTTTAGGCTTAGCATCACATTTTATTTGATTTATCTTGACAGTCATCTCATTGGTTAATTGAGAAATGAGTGCAGTTATTGTGGTGTTGGCATCGCAGCTGAATGTTTTTATTATTTTTCACTGAAAGTCAAAGCAAACATCTCTGTAGTTCAATTTCCACCTCTCAGTTACAGGAGGGTTAGGTTTGAATGGTATATGTTTTATATTGTGTTTCTAAAGCAGCTCCCCTGGGCCTGTAGTGTTGCTGTGAAAGCTTGAACTGTAAAATAAGCCTTGACGCATCAGAGCTCCTCCTCTCAGCTCCCCCACCTCCCTCCATCCTGCTTCTCTGAGCTTTTAAGGCCACATGAGCAGCAAGCACATGGCTAGCCTGAGCCGCGTGACGTCACCCCCCGTGCTGGGCCTCCGCCCAGCACTGCAACAGGCAGGACTCGCCGTACCACCAGGCTTAGCTGCCAGCAGCAGGGAGGGAACATGGAGTGGTAAACACAAGGCTTGGTTTACTCTCCTTGTGCTGCATTTACCACTCAAAGCCAACTGAACTTGTTCCTCTACTGCTTGTGCCTCAGTGCCCACCTGAAACTTGTCGATCCATCTGGAGAGAATGAAGTATAGAAGTGGAGGAATGTGGATGTATACTTAGGTGTTTATGAACTGTAAATAAAAGACATTTCATTTTTTTAAAATGTCATGAATCTCAGAAGCGTTACCTTTGAAGAAAGTTGTGCTGATTGCTTTGGCATTTTTAGATTTGATGTTCATGAAAATTAAAGATAATCACTCTCTCTTGGCTGCAGAATTCTGCTTTTAATGTTTTCAGGATCATTTGCAGTCTTAGCTAAAATATTTGAGCCTTAGTGTCTGTTTCCTCCTTTGTGGTTTAACAGAAGAGTCTAACAAGGTCAGTTAAATTTATTAGTATGAATAATAAAACTGCTATCATGAGCAGTTTTGTTTTCTTTTGGGGAAATTATTATTATTTATGTATTTATTCATATTTGAATTTTATTATTATTATTCTTTTTCTTTTTCAAATCTGGTTGCTCTGTAGTAAATTAACAACTAAAGAGTCACATGACTTCAAGACAAAATCATATACAAGTAGAGTCCTTTAACAGGAAGCTATCACTCGATCCTTTACCACACTGAGGTAATTAGGTCAGTTATCAGCAGCTCACAAAAAGGTAGAAAGTAGGATTCATATTTTTACAAAGACAAGCATTATACTGCTGAAGTGAGGCACCACGTGAGGTGCACAGTTCCAGCCTGAAGGCACTGTAAGACAAGGGTTTATGGTTACCACGCTGTCACAAGACCTCTGCAAAGAAGCCTGATCAGTCAGCCAAGCCGAGCAGCATGTCTGCAACGTGGCTTCCTGTGCTCCTGTCCCTTTAAGAAACCCAGCCTTGTGCCGTCTGCTGCAGAAGTGAGTCAGTGAGTACAGCTTGTATTGCTCTCTTTCAATCCCCCGCTATCTGCCGCCCCCCTCCTCTCCCGTTCTCTGTGGGGCCATGTGCTCGGCACTCGCATTGCTTGTGACAGCGCTTGAGCAGTGTTTACCTTCCACACACGCACACACAATGTGGCCGAGCCCTGTACTGATCTAGATTTCACATGCAAACAAGGCCCAGGTAGAGCCATGTGCAGTGGAACAAAAGGTACTTGGCACCTTGTGTCCTACCAACCTGCTGACATGATTAACAGGCAGATGAAGTCATGTGGGATCCATCTGTGATGTTCTCGTCAATCAGGTTTTACCTGGTTAATCTCAGATGATGTGTTTTATAACCAGACCAGCTCCCTCCACCATTAGAGTTCAGTGGGTCTCTGTGTTTGTGGAGCATTTTCCATCTCCATGAGTCATAGTTTGTGGCATGCACAGTTGTGGCGCCACTCAAGTAAGGCCTCTGGCTAAAACATGGAGGGTAAAAAGGAGACGTTTGGTCCATGAGTCACATATTTTGTGCACTCTGTCTTCTTTTGAGTTCTGTTCATCCGACCGTCCTTTTAAGTTATGTGATTTGTGTGTGTGTGTGTGTGTGAAAGAGAGAGAAACAGTTCTCCATACATGTGGAAAATCTTTCTCATAATTGCTCCCAGGCCGAGTTTCTCATGAAATCTTCACACATTGAAATGCTGTCAGAGAAAACTAGACAGGACATAAAGGGAACATTAAGGAGTGCTCGGTCTTTTGGGTCACATAGGAAACCTTAAGAAGGTTTTCAGCTGTTTCCATGACAACCAAAGACGGGGGCATTTTGGTACATCATGCAGGGAGACAGAGGAGGATATTAGCGTTCCCAGACTGACTGGTTATTCAAATACTACTTCATTGTTTGGATTCTTGTGTTTTTGTTTGTTGTTGTTGTTGTTGTTTTTTAAGTACCTGACCTTATTTAAGTCCTGGGAGGTGTTTTCCTCCTCCTTTTGTTCGTAACAAGACTGTCATATTCTAATTTTTGTGTTGGTCCATAATTGGAAACAAACACTGAAAACAGATCCAGACTGATGACTCTGTGAGGTTGATAGTCACTCTTTGCAGATATTTGGGACTCTGACTGCAGAGGAGTCTGTCTGTGTGTACATGCAGGCTGATAGCAACAAAAAATGCACAAGCAGTTCATTCAATCAATTAATCAATCAATCAATCAGTCAATCAATCTTTATTTATAAAGTGCCAAATCATTACAAAAGTTATATCAATAGACTTTACAAAAACATCATCAGGTCTGTTCTCGACCTTTGAAGTCAAAAAATGTATTTTATTAACAGAGACCAAACAAGAAGAAGACAAAATAAGAAGCCTGAGCTCATCTGAACCCACCATGAGTACAGACCTTTGCAGCATTTAGAAAGTTACAATGGCAAAAAAACACTTGCATCTAACGGGCAGAAACCCTGGACACAGAGAGACAGATACAGAGAGAGAGACTAGACATGATGATGATGATGATGATGATCAAGATGATGAAACTGTAAACAGCCGTAGCAGCTGGAGTCTGGCAGGTCCATGGCAGCAGGCCGTCCACAGCAACAATCCAAAGAACCTAACAGACAAACTCAGAGACTCCCAGAGAGATCCATGGTTAATAACTTTAATGGGACATTAAGATCAGAAGTTAGACTGACAGATAGAGAAGAGAGGGAAACAGGATGGTTCAGACCTGATCCAGCTCTAACTATAAGCTTTATCATAAAGGAAAGTTTTAAGTCTACTCCTAAAAGTAGAGAGGGTGTCTGCTCCCCGAACCTCAACCGGTAAATGATTCCAGAGAAGAAGAGCCTGATAACTAAAGGCTCCACCTCCCAGACTACTTTTAGAGACCCTAGGTACGACGAGCAGGCTTTAAGGCAGAGCCAGGCTGATGGGACATTTTGAAGAGTGGTGTAGATATTTAAGGGTCTGATGTGAGCTGTAAGGACTGTAGCAGACAAAGGGATTTTGTACTTTGTCCATGTGGGTGAGACACGACCTGAAACACTAAAGGGACAATCCACAAGTAATTTGGTGTGTGTGGCGTATGTGATCAGGCTGCATCTAGTGTTGTGTCAGACATTTATAATCAATACGTGTAGTCAAGGGGTTTTAACCAATCAGAAGTGTTTAACTGCTGGTTAATAATTGAAGAGTAGCTATACAGAGTGACTACACCAGCATGTTGGAGTTTAGAGCTGTACAAAAAAGATTAATAGATCAAAAAATGCATAGCATGATAGCAACGTATGTGTGATATGTCCTCGTGAGTGAGGTAATGTCAGCCACCCAGTGTTTTATTCCTGCTTTAAATGAAGATGTACCAGAGAGTCAAGATGATGCAAATCCCACTGAGTTTATCTCTCAGTCTCTGGGGATGCGTGTCAACAACGTCTGATTTAAAAATTATTTTTCATCTTCTTTCTTCTTCTTTATGATTGGATTTTTATCAGTACTGGACCATCTTCAAGCTACTAGTTTTCTTTCATTCGAAACCAGATTAAAAACTCATTTATGTGGATTTAATAGGGCTTAACTGTGTTGTTGTCACATCTTCCCTCTGCCAAACGCCTACACGGGCAGGACTTCCTCAGAGTTTGTATTTGTGTGAGGGAGCTGAAATCACTCCCAAGTGGGATGGAGTCCAGGTGCAGGCTGCTTGGCCCGTGCTTTTCTAATCCTGGATAAGGACCAGAGACAGGTGCCCAATTACACAAGGCCCGCCTTTTGTCCCCATTGGTTATTTATGTACAAGTTTGTGTCGTGTCGGCAGGGCACGGATCATACTTAGAAAAATCTCTACACACAAATAGTCAGGCCTCTCAATTTGCACACAAGATGGCATCCGCATGTACTTCACACACACACACACACACACACACACACACACACACACACACACACACATCAGAAGCTCTCATGTACACAAATACACCGTGTCATGAGCACTAACAGGAAGTCCACTCTTTATGCTCCTGAGTCATCTGTTTGCTGGATACAGATTTCACACAGTGTCATTTCCCTAAAGCCTCTCCTTCAGAGCCCACACTCTGTGTTAAACACTTTACCACAGATGAACTTGAAATATAATAAACTTTATGAAGTGTACAATTTCAAAACACCATTCCTAACAGCATAGTTTCACCTGATCTCTACTGTCAAATTAAACCATCATTTATTAATAGTGTTGATAATAATTTTTGTTGTTAAGGTGAACAAATCCTTTACACGTTCTTCTTATCCCCCATTTCTCAGTATTTTGAAACATTTTTAAACTTTCCTCCTGTTGCTCAGCTCAGTTTGTTTGGTTTTGCCTCGTGTCAGCTTACGGGTTAAGGGAAATTAGGTCACAGAGAGCTGCTGCCTGGAAGCACCTCCTATTTTCCATACTGGTCTCCTCCACCTCCTCCCTCCCTCCTGCTCCGGCGGCTTATGTTGCTCCCTGCCAGGGTTGGGAGGGTTACTTTAAAAATGTATTCTGATACAGTTACAGTAGTTACATGTTGAAAAATGTAATCAGTAACGTAATCCAAGTACCATAATAATAAACTAATGTAACTGGATTACTTTCAGTTACGTTTGGATTACTCCAATACAGAATATGATTTAAAAAAAAACCCTAAATATTAATAAAATGAAGATCTTCTGTGTGCTCTGTAAGAAACCGAATAATGTGAGCTGGTAAAATAAACTGAGGAAACCAAGTTCAGACAGCAGCTTGTAGTCCTACAATGAAAGTGCTCAAGTCTGGACCACATGGACCACCACAGAACACTGTTTTAAACACACCCAGAGTTCACCTGATACATTATAAACAAAAACTACCAAACAAATGAAAGATGATGAAAACCATGACGTCACTTCAGACAGTGATCTATTGGAGTCTAAATGAAAAGTTTGGTCCAACAAAACAGAAAACAAAACAGAGATAAAGTCTGATCCTTATACAGTCAACACTAAATGATCTCACTTTGGTCTCAGACTGAAATTTCACAGCTGAAGTCAGAACTTGCGCTTCATTTGCATGCAGTCGTCTGCTCTGGCTGCCACTGAGAGGGACTGCTGGGAGTGAGGAGGACCTGTCTGCCTGTCTGAGGGTTTTGGATAGGGGAGGGGCCCACGGCAGCACCCGCTGCTCGCTGAGAAGAGGAACATCAATACATGATCTAATGTCAGAGTCTCCAAACTCCAGAGAAGTCACTAGATTTGTTGCCAGTGGCTGTTTTGAAAAAGAGTCTCAAGAGGTATTTGAAAAGTTGATAAATATAAAGACAAAGTTGCAAAGTTGGCAACAGTGTACAGGTCAGGGTGCTGTGAGTCTCCTGAAGTGTTGCAGTGGTCTGTGTGCATGTTATGTGTGTGAGACATGTGCGCACCATCTCTCTCCGGCTCTCCTGTTTTTAATCAAAAATATGATATTTAATATAAAATGCGTTGAAATCCTGAAAAATAATCCCAGTTTTTACTAAATGTAACTGTAATCTGGTTACGTGTTTTTTTTTTCTGTAACTGTAGCAGAATACAGTTACCTTTTTTTTGGATCCTAATTATGTAACAACGTTACATGTATTTTGTTACTTCCCAAACCTGCTCCCTGCACACAGGCTCCAGTTCCAAGTTCATTTTGAAGTCCTGTCATTTTAATCATCTGTAGAGACCCTGGAATGAATGCAGGTTTTCTACTGAGGTTGTTGAATTTATGGTTGAATTTTTTGCTAATGAGGAATTAATCAACTTTCTTTTTTTTCTTTTTTCTTTCTTTCTTTCTTTCTTTCTTTCTTTCTTTCTTTCTTTCTTTCTTTCTTTCTTTCTTTATTGGTGAATTTTCTTTTAAAAATCATTGAAATTATGTGAGAAAAAGAAGTTTCACACTGACTCTTCTGTCATGTGTTTGTTCAGCTCCAAGTGACTCAAACGTGTTAAGATGTGTTCAGGCAGTGTTTTTTTATAGTTACTGTCACTGAACATGCTGATTTTGGCCTGATGCAGGACCAATACCTGCTCTGCAACATGTCCAGTACTGGAACCAAAGAAACCAACAAACATGTTGTATGTATTTCTGAACAAAGATGAGTACTTATTTTGATGCAGCCACTGGAGACTTCTGCAGCAGTACTTTTATTGATCTGTCGTGAGCAGAGCAGATGGTCAAACTGAGCCAGACAGCAGCCTCACACAAAAACACAACACACACGAGCTCTCCAGCTAATGACTTGTTCCCGCGTCTGATGATCTGTCAAACCCCTTCAACACAGAATTTAAGGGCAGAATGAGTGTAACAGGTCAGAACAAAATAACTAACTGATGTAGAAGAATAAATAGTTTTGTGGCAAAGTGTCAGAAAGACGAGAATTATTGAAGGTTTACATGTGGACTTATTGAAGCCACATTTGAAAGTCATATTTCTAACTACCTCACAGCGTTATGGAGTTATTATTCCAACCTTTGTATATCTTTTATCTCCTTTCAGACGCTGAAGCGGAAAGAGAAGGAGTATGAGCACGACATGGAGCGTTTGGCCAGAGAGAAGATTGCCACCCAGCAGCGGTTAGCAGAGCTGAAGAACGAGCTGAGCCAGTGGATGGATGTGATCGAGATTGACCGAGTGCTCCGCCAGACGGTCCAGCCGGAGGAGGACCAAGCTTCCACCTCCACCGCCTCAGGTTAGGCTTTCATTCAGATATGAAGGGAATTAGAGACACCAGCAGAGCACAGTGAAACTCAATCAGAGGAACAGAAAGTAACACACAGGAACTCCTGAAAAAGAACAAATGCTGTTGCATTGATTCAAGATCACTGGAATTCAGTGAGTCGGAGAAGTGCTGTAGAATAACTGTCAACATATTTACACTGATTGGACACATTTTTCATTCAGTCCTGCACATTATGTTAACCATCAGGATCTCAAGCAGTTCCTGGTCATGTTTCGCTTCTGTCCCATTTTGACTCACTGTGGTCTCATTTTTCTCAGCAAAGTGAAGTCCTTCACCTCTATAGATTCAGGACAACCATGGCTATAGACTAATGGAACTCAATTATGTCTTCATGCAGTGAGAAAAAATGTAAAACCTGTAAATCATTAGAGAAAAAGAAAAACAGAAATTGAATTTCTCTCATTAAGAATTTAAAAAATAATGAATTAGTGTATCAACTCATTTTCAGGTAGCCTCTAAGGAACAGAGGAAAAATCTTGGTGGTGTCTCTACATTCAAAGAATCTACAAATGTTGATGTTTGTAAATGTTTTTCCTGACTGTGGTCTCATTTTTCACTGCAGTATGAAGTCCTGCTCCTCTATGGGTTCAGGATAACTCGCTTTCTAAAAGCATTAAAGAGCTCTGAATTATTTATTTTACAGAATTTTTCTACAGCAAACAGTTTATTTTCTGCTAATTTTCAAAGAAGACATGAGAATCAAAGTGATGTGGATGAAATTCTCTTGTCTTCTCTGCTCTGTTTAGACATGTTGCTAACATCACTTGTGATACATTCAGGACTCAGGATTGGACAGTTTGTCCAAAGATTAAAAAATTATGTTTATTTAAGATTATTTGTCACAGCTGAGTAGTTGGTAAGTAAGTAGATTTATCCGCTCATGTAATGACTCAGTGAATTCTGTTACAGAGGGGGAAGACATCATGGATGATGACCTTGATGATGAGACGCCGCAGAGAGCGCAGACTGCCTTACCCACCGTGCCTCAGACTATGAAACCAGAGCTGCTCAAGACTGCAGCACCCATTCAGACCCCAACCCCAGCACCCATCACCACCACCTCTACCTCCTTCATCACTCAGCACATCTCGGTCCAACACAAGCCCACTCTGCATCAGCCCGTGCTGCAGCCTCTGCCCGTGACTCCTCCACAGCCGGTGTCCAAGTCCACAGCCCCTCCAACACCTGCTGCCACAACCTCAACCAATCCTCCCACCACGACTCAGCCCCTGATCCCCACCCAGACTCAGATGGTAACCATGCCGAGCATCCACCCGACAGTGATCGCCCACGCCTCAGTGTCCCATCCCTCAGTCATCCAGGCCGTCAACCACGTCATCCAGGGAGGCGGTCCCAAACATATTGCTCACCTGGCTCCCTCCACAACAACCAGCACTGTCCAGTTAGCCCCCGCCCACCAGCCGATTGGCCACATCACCGTGCACCCTGTGGCTCACCTGGGCCAGCATCTACCTGCCCTCTACCCTCAGTCTGTGGCTGTCACACAGCCAGCTGTGGTCGGTCACATAACCCACACCCTGAACCACACCCACCCTCAGATGAACGGCACCGCATCGAGCCAAACAACCACGGCCATCGTCGGTAAGCAGACCCAAATGGTGACCCACCACCCGCAGCTGATGGGTCAGACAGTGCTCAACCCTGTGACAATGGTCACCATGCCCTCCTTCCCCATCAGCACCCTGAAGCTGGCCTGAAAATCGCCTACGGGACCAGGCTGGATGGAGGAGACGCCCCCAGAGAGGGCAGAACCACAGGCCTCAGACCAGGCCAGACCAGGCTACAGTGAGGGCAGGAGAGCTGCAAGGCACCTGGCTGATCCGAAACAGAGATCCACTATCATTCAAAGACTAAACAGCTGATAAAAAGACGGGAACAAGACAAAAAAACTGTCCTCTTTCAGAACGAGTCGATCACAGCATCCAGAAATCTTGATCCTGAACTGAAGAAATGCCTGGCTGCATGTGGGTGATAGACTTCATGTTGAGTGTGTTTGATGATGTAAAGCAGACAGACGTGCAGGTTTAGACCCTCACTTGCCATCCGTGGCTGCAGATAACAGAGCCGTGGTTGTTTTACATGACGGCCCCTCTGACAGCGCTTTTGTTGGTCCTGGCTGGTGGCTAGACTTCCCAATACCACTGTGACTGTTGCGGATTAACCAACAGTACATCATGTATCGAGAGGTTACGTGAGGTTTCGAGGGTTGTGACAGCGTATGTTCGGAGTGATTGACCTGCCATAACCAGCAGCACATTGGGAATGTGATTTAGAGAAGCTCCGCCTCTACAGACAGGCACATGCTGCAGGGTTTGAGTAAAATCATGGACTGACTGAAAGCTCCTGAACTGGAGCAGCAGTCTTTCAAAATGCTGCATACAACTTTAGCTCCCCCTCCTGGCTGCAATGCGAGGCAAAATTCCCTTGATTGAGAAAAAAAAAAAACTGAAGTTAAAAGATTTAACTATTCAGGGTTTCTCAAACTATGGCCACTTAGAGGTAAAACAGGAAAATTCAGCAAGTTTTAAGAGCTAGAATTGAACAGAACTTTATCTTTTCTTTACATTTTCCCCTTCCAAGTGTTCACTTAGCTCAAAATACATCTTGATGGGTTTTTGTTTTTTGCCAAGTAGGATCACTTTCATCTGCATACATTCTAAATGCAAAAGCCACAGCACTGTCTGGTATTAAAACGGAAAAATTTAGATGATAATCGAAATGAGATTTTAAATGTAATGGCTTAAGGTCCATAAAATAAACATATTTCAATAATGTCTTGCTGGGAAAAGGCAGTAGGATGATGGAATTTCATAAAGTCAGAGCCCACAGCAGTGCTGTCTGTCTTCAGTTTAGTTTGAATCACTTTAATGTGCTTCTGTTTCAGGACTTTATTTCTCCAAAGCTAGCACTGTGAACATTTCAGTTTAGTGTCACGAAGCAGCAAATCTGCAGTTTAGCATAGCTCTTGCTGAAACAGCAACATGTTGTGCTCTCCTAATAGAATCTGAATGTACTGACCTGTGAAAGGACATGGAGTGACACACTCAGCTGATGTTAAGCCTTTCTGCTATGACTTTATCAAAGTATTATGTGTATGTTATGTGTAACATGTAAAAATGATTTTTTTTTTGTATTTTAAGATAATTTGTTGCTTGTTTCCTGTTCAGAATGACTCTTTTCTCTTTAAATTTGATTTCCCCGGGACCATCCACAGTTCTGTGTATTAGCGCGTCATTACAGCACAGATCTCTCACACAAACCGGTTTAAATTTGGCCTCCTCAGAAAATATTCTCTCCTCCTGTTTGATAGCGTCACATACTTTTTGTCTTACTCACACATTGAAAGAAAACCAAACCTTTTATAACATTGAGATGGTTTGTGAATAATCCTGGACGACTTTATTTAGAAATCATATTGTAGCAAAATAACGTGTTAAAAAAAGAGCTTCAGATACTTGAAAAAGCAACAATATATTCATGTTTTCCCTATGGAGAAAGTTGAAGTTGTATATTGCCTGTAAATGTTGGGCTGCATTTAGATCTAACTGTGTATTATGTTCAAAGCTTGGGAAATTATGTAAAATGAAAACTTTATTAAAAAAAAACAGATACTTAATAAATTGTACTATATATTAACAAATGTTTGAAACTGGTTTCTCTTTTCACACTAATACCAAAACATTTTTGAACAGGTTCAAGATTTTTTTATCCAGAACTGTAAATAGGAATGGAAGTATTAGTATTATATATACAAGGGTACCCTTACAGTAACACTATGACATAAGAAATATCAGGTTGTAAGTACTATACCAATACCGTGTTATATTTGCTTTGGTATCTCTATGGTGTGTAAACCATTGGACAATCTAAAAGTACAACTAACAGGGTATGTGTACCACTGTTGACTGTAATTGGGAACCAGTTATATACGATTACCATGGAACAGTCTAAACACTGTGGTACCAAGTGATATCCTTATACATATACTGTCAATCACGTAATCGATCAGTCTTTATTTATATAGTGCCAAATCATAACAAACATTATCTCAAGATATTTTCTAAAAGTGTTAACAGGTCTAGACCTGTAAATGATAATTTTTATTAACAGAGACCAAACATCAAGACACGATAAGAAGTCTTATCTCATCTTAACCCACCATGAGTTTGCACCACTTTGCAACATTAAACAAGTTACAGTGGAGAGGAAAAACTTCCCTTTAACGGGCAGAAACCTTGGACAGAACCAGACTCATGTTAGACAGACATCTGAGGAGACTGTTTATACAAAGGCTTGGATGATATGCTTTTCTCCCGGTTCAATTCTTTACGGTTTTTGGGGTCCCAATTTGTTTTAATTGCTTCAATATTGGCGATTTTTGCAATTTTGTTTCCCTTATTTAACACCAGTCCATGTAAAGTTGAATGATGATGATGTCCTCAGACTATATCAGGAGCCATATTTCCCCAGAAGTGAACAATCACATGTGAGTCAGTTTATAAGACGTCTTCAGGGGATCTGACATCATGTTAGTAGATAGCAAACGAAAAACATTTTGCCCTCTGCTGGAGAAAAGCAGTAGTGTTTTTTCAACCTAACTTATAAACAAAGACTAAAATGAAGGCTTTAAATTTCAAAATTCATCACCTTTCCTTTTAACAACCCTCAATAAGTGTTTGTGAACTGAGGACACTAATTGTTGAAGCTTTGGAGGTGGAATTCTTTACCATTCTTGATTGATGAACAACTTCAGTTGATCAACAGTCCGGGGTCTCTGTTGTTGTATTTTGTGCTTCATAATGCTCCACACATTTTCAATGGGAGACAGGTCTGGACTGCAGGCAGGCCAGGCTAGTACCTGCACTCTTTTACTATGAAGCCAGGCTGTTGTAACAGGTGCAGAATGTGTCTTGTCATTGTCTTGCTGAAATAAGCAGGGACGTCCCTGAAAAAGACGTGGCTTGGATGGCAGCATATGTTGCTCCAAAACCTGTATGTACCTTTCAGCATTAATGGAGCCTTCACAGATGGTCAAGTTAGCCATGCCATGGGCACTAACACACCCCCATACCATCACAGATGCTGGCTTTGAGACTTTGACCTGATAACAATCCAGATTGTCCTTTTCCTCTTTGGCCTGGAGGACACCACGTCCATGATTTCCAAAAACAATTTGAAATGTGGACTCGTCAGACCACAGCACACTTTTCCACTTTGCGTCAGTTCATCTCAGATGAGCTCGGGTCCAGAGAAGCCGGCGGTGTTTCTGGGTGTTGTTGATATATGTCTTTGTCTTTGCATGGTAGAGTTTGAACTTGCACTTGTAGATGTAGTGATGAACTGTGTTAACTGACAATGGTTTTCTGAAGTCTTCCTGAGCCCACGTGGTAATATCTTTTACATAATGATGTTGGTTTTTAATGCAGTGCTGTCTGAGGGGTCAAAGGTCACGGTCATTCAATGTTGGTTTTCAGCCTTGCTGCTTACGTGCAGAGATTTCTCCAGATTCTCTGAATCTTTTGATGATATTATGGACTGTAGATGATGAAATCCATCAATTCTTTGCAACTGCACATTGAGAAACATTGTTCTTAAACTGTTGGACTATTTGCTCACGTAGTTGTTCACAAACAAAGTTTATCAGTTTGAACAATAAATATCTTGGTCTTTGTTGTGTATTCAATTGAGTATAGGTTAAGCAGGATTTGCAAATCATTGTATTCTCTTTATTGTATTCTGTGTTATAAACAACTTCCAGACTTCACTGGAAAAGGAGTTGTATCACTATGGTACAAGTACTCTTACCATGGTGCCATTATAATACCAAAAGTCTTGGTTCTACCATAACAAATAGTTTTAATATCAAGGAAGTACATTAGTAGGAGTACTTAAAAACACCAATAGTACCATGGAACTGTTTAACAATCCATGTCACACTGCTTAAACTGTCAAAAAAAAAAAAAATGTTAAACTTGCACTCATTCAGTGGAACCAGTTTGGTAAAAGGGCAGCTGACCATCAAAAAATAAAGCAGTACTGGTACCAAAATTGTATCTTGGTAGTTCAATTATGGTACTAAAAGTACCATGGCATTGTGAAAATACAGCAATTCTTGTGATAAAGTCACCTTACGTAAAGTTAATCTTATATACAGTACCACATGAAAAACCAAGTGTTGTTCATACTGTCCTTCCATTATGGATCAATGCCGTGGTGAAGCTGAAGAAGATGGTCTCTGGTACTTAGCACCAAAGCAGCACACTAGGACTTGGTATGGCACCACTAGCAAAAGACTATGAGTGGTTTACTTTATTTTAAAATCAATACTTGTATTATTGTTCAACAGTGGTACAGGTGGCCTACCATACCTGTACAGAGTAGAACCATTATGGTAAGAGCAACACAATGGGGGCAGAAACATCATGGTGCTCTTATCAAAAAGGGACCACAGTATTCATACTGAAATACCACATTGATAAAACAGATTCTGTGTAATATGCTCCTGCAGCGTCCCACGTGATAGGGTTTAAAAGTTCCGTACTGTTACACTGTGGCGGCTGTGGCTCAGAGTCTGTCTTCTCTCTTCCTGAAGATCAGGAGTAAACTGGGGTTCCTGATCCCCAAATTGCTCCAGTTGTTTGTCAGCAGTGTGTGAATGTGTGTGAAGGAGATGAGCTAATACTGATGGTCCCTTACCTTACCCCTGAAAAACACAGTCAGGTTATTTCAGCACATTTTCATTTAATAAACTACACAACCCAGAATTCTGATGGAGACATGACCATTTTGACCATCTTTTATTACAATATTAGAATTTGTACATAACGTCCTCTCCATCTGCATTTCATTTTTATAAATTTCTTACATAAATATACTTCAAAAAGTAGAATAACAAAAGACAAATGTAATATAAAACAAATTCATAAACCAAAATAATACCTGACTCTGCGACAGAAGATAGAGGAATGTTTTTTTTTCCTTTTACATAACAAAGGTCACAAGACGGCAGAGTCATTTAATTTTCAAGACAAAAAAAAAAAAAAGTTTATGCTTGGGGCTGGAAAAATCGCTACCTACAGAATCAAGTTCATCCAATAATTTTGATTGTTACTCTTTGCTTTAATAGCATAATGAAGTCACGCTTTGAAAATGAAATTAAAAAATGTAAGACAACTATTGCCTTTGGTTACAGGAGGAACATTAAGTTAAGCACACATCCAACTTATGAGTCTGGTCAAAAGATCAAAACAAAACAAAACAAAACAAAAAAACAATAAAACAAAACAAAAAACAATAAAACAAACTAAAAAAAAATAAAATAAAATAAAACAAAACAAAAAACAATAAAACAAAACAAAACAAAACAAATTAAAATAAAATAATAATAAAATAAAATAATAAAATAATATAAAATAAAACAAAATAAAATAAAATAAAATAAAACAAAACAAAATAAAATAAAATAAAATAAAATAAAATAAAACAAAGGAATCTCTTCTCCAAATATTTCCCCAACTTTTTTTATGGATACATGTTTTCATTACTCACAAACAAACTGGTCATTTTTATTGACCTGCAATCTGTGTAACCTGCACAAAACACATGCAAAAATAAATACTCTCATGGCCTTTTCTGCAGCTTCTCTCCAGACACTCACCTCATGTATACCAAAGGGTCTGGTCCAATCAAAGTCCTAATCACCTCTAAAGACTCGAACATGCGTCTCCAGCTCACACAGGCAATCGCTCCTGTGTGAGATGAACTGTCTTCAACACGACTGTTTTAGGTATAAACATTCTAAGACTCCCTGTCATGTAAAAAAGACTTCAATCATGGTATGGGGATCAGTAAGCCTTGCAGTGGGTTAAGATTGGCCAACACTGAGCAGAAACACTAACGTGCATGTTGACAGGCAGCAGGGGTCACAACTAAAACGCAAATGAATCCAAACCAAATAAAACAAGTGGAACCTCGCCTTAAAATCATTTATACAGTAGAAAAAAAACCTTTATGAGTGTTTTACGAATAAGTAAATTATAACAGTATGCATGATGACCCAATAAGATAATAAAAATAAAAAAACTTGCACCGAAAAAATGTGCTTAACAGAATCTGAGCAGGTCACCGTATGAAAAACCTCATACCAAACCTTATAAAAAATAAAGTACAATAAAATTAAAACCCTGTGATCATGTGGCTAAATAAAGTTCAGATAACGGAATCATTACTCTCCTTATTATTACAGGCAACCAGAACTAAACTGTATCCTATTTTTAACTTCAGACAGAACAGAAAACGGTAGAGTGGAGGGTGAAGAGGTTTGCAGCAGTGGAGTCATAACGTCAGAGACCCTGAAGAAGAAAAAGAGCCGATACGCTGCAAATGTCAGAAGATCTTACCGCCTGCTCACAGGTTCCCTGATCCATGTGCTGTGGATGGTTGTGTGGAAACACAGGATATTCATGTTCAAGAGGAATAAGGGTTTCTGGGTGTTCCTTTTTATTTTTTTTTTCAATCCCAGCTGCAGAGTGACATGTAGAAAGTGGAACCCGTGTCCTGTGTTAATAGGCTTCCTTCTGAGTGTGCATTTGATCCTGGATCCTCTGCAGCATCTCCTGCATCCTCCGCAGCTGCAGGGAGAGGATGAGACGAGCGTCAGTTAGAACCACACTGCATGATGCCTTTAATACATGCTCATCATTTACACATGACTGCACACACAATCGATCAATAGCCCTCAAGAGATCAGTGGTCTGTTTGAGTCACGTGACCTGCACTGAATGAGCACACCAGCCCTCTGCTTCATATACGTTGTATACTTAAGTTAATTTCTTTAAGGGAAAATTATTTTTGTGTTAAAAAAATTGTAAAAATTTGCTGACATGCAGTAAAAAAGTCAAGTATAAGATTTATTTTTCACAGCTTTCCTGCTGTAGTGAGATAAAGCATCAGAGCTGGAAACGTTAACAGAGGAACAAACTATGAATGTGAGATAAATCTTCATCAATATAACTGCAGATTGTTTTTTATATTATCACGATTTTCCTGCAAAGACATCATGATAAATATATTCTTTATCCAAAACCCCAAATATACACAGAAAGCAGATCACACATCTGAGCTGCCGAACTGCTTCTCAAAACATTTGATCCATTTACTAAATTTACATTTGCAAAATAATATTCTTCATTGGGACTTGTTAATTTGTCGCTGCAAAACAAGCAAAAATGAGAACGACTGTGGAGAAATGATATCTTTATTTGGTGAAATAAATATCTGTCATGGAGGAGAGGGAGGCAACTCAGGGGCTGAGGGAATCCACCATGAACACGTGTTCAGGAGCTGTTTTCTCTGCTCACTTCATCTTTACGAAGCTTTTTCTAGAGTGATCACAGAAATCAATTTAATGCTGAAATGAGCGGACAAAAAAGATAAATAAAATTCTTTTTTCATCAAATTAGTTACCACTACAATTAATATTTTGAATAAAAATCATATCTTAAAGAAGTCGTATTGCTGAATATAGATAATGTGGTAAGTTTCACCTCCCCAGGAATTAAAGCAGTGCTTATTCTTAGAAAAGAGGGATATTTTATTCGTAGCAAAGTTTAATCTGTTTTTCTTGTGGCATGTTTTTTTTTGCCCTATCCAGAGTTCAAAGGTCAAAGGACTTGTGGGGACAGGAAGGAGGGATTTCAGTTTTATTTTACATAGATTTGTGTTTCGTGAGGATTCTCAGAAACATGACCCGTGTGCTTCAAAAGAATCAAATCAAAAAAGAGCGAAAGACGATCAGAGGGCTTCATCTGCCATGTGGTCTGAGTGCGTCTCTGGGCTGGGCTGACGCTCTAAGTGCTCGTGGTCACAATTATGTTCAGAGTCGTGATCATCGTGTTGATGGTGATGGTCCGCATCGTGGTCGGTGTGCCGTACCTCCTCGTCTTTCTCTCGAATCAGCTTTTCTGTCTCGTTGTCTCCCACTCCTGACACGGCGGGGATGGGGAAGTCTGTGCCGCTCTCTCTGGTTAGTTTACTGAAGGAAGATGCAGGTAGTGGAGAAGTTAAACATTAAAAAAAAAAAAAGGCTCAAGAAAGATTTTAAAAAGCTAAACTCTGAGGACCAGGAACAAGCTGTGTATTTAAAGCTGCTGAGGTCACAGGAATAAGTCATTGGATTCAAACATTTCCATTTACTTCCTGTGTAACAATCTTCTCTGTATTTGAACACGTGCTGTTTCATTGTGTGCCCGTGCTTCAGCCTACTTGCGGTTGCGCTCCTTCACCACCATGCGGGTCATGCTCTGGATGCACTGGGCCCTGTAGTTCTCATAGTGAGTCTCCCTGGTAACATCCTTCAGGTCTTGCATATGTGTCCGAACCAGCATGTTCCTCAGCTTTACGAAATCACAGTGAGCCGAGTTCTCCACTGAAAACATCAGCACCACAGTGGATTAGAAATAGAAGTTCCTACAAACCATCTTTGTGCAGCTCTTCTTGCCTTCTGTTCGACAATCACAACAACCTGAGGACTCACCCTCCACGATGCCCCAGGGGTAAAGTCGTCCTCGCACCCTCTTTCCTTTGGCCTCCACCACCGTGTTGCTACCGATCACTGCGAAGGGGATGCTCTCCTGGTTTGAAGATGTAGAAAACTTTATTCTCACGGCAGTAACAGATGTGTCACAGACTAAATATGAAACTATTTCACCGTCCCTTTCAATCATAAATGACCTCTTTCATATTTAACCCTTCACATTCATTATTCAAACTCCTCCATCTTTTATTCCCTCCTCTCTCTCTGCTACATCAGAGGCGACTCAAGGACGGAGGCAGAGAGAAATATTTGGGCACGCTCACTGCATCCTGCTGCCTCACAGAGCCAGAGAGGCACAGAACGGTTGAGTCATCAAGACTGTGAAGTCAGTAGTGGACTCACTGCCAAGGTCTTACATCAAACCGTACATAAATTCATTTGGACGTTTCCCCCGTCTGTCATTCTTTGGCTCGTGTCTTGTTCAGGACAAAATTAAAGTCCTATAATGTATGAACAAATATGTGTAATGATAAACCTCGAGGCACTATGAAATGATTCACATCAGCATCAAGTTTTCAGCATCTTTCTCTGAGAGGATGGGTGTGTCGTGTTGCAGACACAAAGCAACCTGCTTGTGGAGCAGAGAGTGAGGGAGGACACACGGCAGCAGCTCTGTCTCTTACCTTCAGCTCAATATCCTGCTGCTTAAACTCCTCGTCTTCATCAGAGTCACAGTCAGGGAACTGGTAGATCTTGATACCGTACTGCTCAATCTCTTCTCTGATCTGTTGTCACATCGAAACCAAAGAGTCAGTATGAGATGATGTGAGCAGAGTGCTGAACAGGACGCCGATGACTGAGTTCAGAAAATCTGTTAATGGACTCAAAACCTCTTCAAGGGTTGAGGTATGAACCCACAGAGTAGTGGCTGAGATCAGGAGGCTTGCCTTGATTTTCTTTTTCTTGACCTCGGTGGGAGTCAGTGTGTCTGCTTTGGCCAAGATGGGGACGATGTTAACCTTCTCATGCAGAGCTTTCATAAATTCCACATCCAAAGGCCGGAGACTGAAAAATATAAAAAACAAAGAGACACAGAAAGTAAATACATCATACTTTTAATATACTATCAATGCACACTTTAACTATGAGACAGGGACTGAAAGTAAACATGCACTGATCAATCATCCGGCTGAGTGATTAGTGCTGATTTTCTTAATTTTGGGAGATCGACGACGGGCCAAACTTACATATGAAACCAATCTTATCTAACCTAACCCAAACCTTGTGATTTCCTTTATTTGTAAAAGCAAAACACCACAGTGCACTTTATTTCAGGTAAGAGGCTTGAAACAGGCCTGCAGCGTAACATGTTACACAAGTATTGTTTATTCTTAAAATGTGGAAAATAAAAGACTAAAAGAAGTGATTTAATTTAGTAGTTTGGAGAGTAATATTCTAAACTTTTCATTTATATTTGAGAGAACAAACTCATGTGCAGTAAAAACATCAAGTATTTACTGTTTCACAGGTATGTTCAGTGTTTTTCAATTAAATAAGATTGGATCATTGAAGGTGTATGCTGTCAGTTATAAGAATAAAAAAATCAGTATCAGCAGGTCAGGCTTTTTAAAGATCGGTGATCGGCCAGTGAATTGTGATCGGTGCATGCCGGATTTTATCCTGTCAGAGAAGAAGTGAGCTTCAAGTCTGACTGTACTTTTCTGTGCTGAGCCAGAAGGCTGCTGTGAGCGAACATGCTGCTGCTTCGGTCCATCAGTGGCTGCAGAGGTTTGCTCTCCAAGTGACCTCTTCTTGTTCAGTAATAGCTCGGGTTTATCAGCAGAGGGAGCAGTTTCTCCACGGTTATGACTCTGAAAGTGCACTGCAGCATTTCTCCAGGGGCTTTGTTTTTATTTATTTTTCTAATGAGCACAGTAATGTGGAGCAGTGCATGTGCACCAGTGCAGTGAAAACACATCAGCATCACAGCACAAAGAATTGATCAGAGAGGAAGCTCTGCACCAGAAAGTAAAATCACCTGACGGCAGCTGAGGACTGCTTCAACACTGCATTAACAATTCATGGGACTGACAGTATGCACTGGTTCTTCACATGTTAACACTAAATCTCAATTACTCCAGAAGTTGTAGCTGTTAGGAAAATAAGTGTGTGGCATAGCATACACATCATTTGGGAAATTATTGGTTGAAAATTTTCAGGAAGCATGAAATACTGCAGCAGTACAGGTCACATTTCTTTCTTTACGGAGACAGAAAAGGAAAGTGAAAATGTGTTGTACCCGTGACCAAACGGTGAGATGAAATAGAGGCAGCAGTGGACGCGGTTGTCCTGGATGTTCTTGCGGTTGAGGCCGCTCTCGTCCCTGAAGTACTGCTCAAACTGCTGGTCAATGTAGTCAGCCACCGACTTCCAGCTGGAGTGGAAACACACGGGGACAGTCAGTCTCTGAGGCAATGCGCTCTGTGGAACTGCTGCACGTGACTTTTTAAACACAGCCGAGCTAAAATAAGAACTCTGTGACCTGTTTGATTCAGTTCAGTCTGTTTCATTCATAAAAGACGTGGGACATGAACACCTGTCGTTACCATTCAGTGTTGTTTACAGCATCTCCAAACCCAGGAGTGTCCACGATAGTGAGCTTCAGTTTGACACCTTTCTCCTCGATATCCACTGTGTGTTTGGTGATTTCTACAGTTTGTGTGATGCGCTCTAATAAAAGAAGAGAAAACTGGTTCTTATATCAGCCGTAACATTAAGGGAAAATCATCATTTAATAAAAACATGAGAAACCCCTCACCTTCAGCGTTGAGCAGCTTCCTATCTTTGTAAAGATCTGTGAGAAAGAGGCTGTTAACCAGGGTGGACTTTCCCAGGCCAGACTCCCCTTCAAACAAAGAGGAGAAAAAGAAAAAGGGACAGGTTTAAGACTTTCAGATTAGAGGCCTCTGCATAGTTTAAGGTGGTCTGAGGATCGAATTTCAGCTAATGTGAAAACAGGGATTTACCTGCGACCATGAGTGTGAAGTCAAAGCCCTTCTTCACAGACTTGCGATGCACCTGGTTGGGAAGTGTCGCGAAACCAACGTATTCCTTATCATGGTCCTTAAAGGCAAACACAGAGATGAAGGAACACATCAGGTAAGCAGACATGATCATTCAAACACGCCTGTTAAAAAATACAGTTGTTAAACATGCCGCCAGCCGACAACTCAACCAGAAGAAACAGCAGAAGAGTCCCAATCAAAGCTGTTAACTGAACGCTGATCGAGCTTTTCTTACTCGATCCGTCACAATCAGATCATCAACCTGGAGACAAAACCCCTCACAGGAAGCAGAACTAAACCCTCAGATCTTGTTCCTCCTCTCAGCTGAGCTCCTTGTGTTACCTCATTATTGTTGTACGGGTCGTATCGACCCCACGGACTCTTGGGTCTGGTGGGACTGACGGAGGACAAGTCAAACTCCACACTCCTGCTCTGCGGTAAACTGGGCTCAAAACCTGAATCCGCCTGAGCACCCGCCACGGGGGGACGCAAGTAGGATGGAGTGTGGGGGCGGTCTGGGCCTTCAGCTTCCATGTCTGCATCATGAGGCTCGAGGCCATGGTGGTGTTCGTGCTTGTGGTCATGGTGGTCATGGTGGTCATGGTGGTGGTGGTGGTGCCCGTGCCCTCCTTGATGGTGAGGGTCGTGCATAATATTCTCCACCTCTGAATCGTCTGATTGGCTCGAGTGCTAGAGAGACGCCACGGTTGAAGGGGATGAGTGAGGCGTAAAATAAAGGGTGGAGACAACAATGGAGGAAGGAGAGATCACGAGTCAATATGGAAAGGAAGGGATGGAGATCCAGAGGAAGGAGAATGCATTAATGTGATAAGGTTTATAATATTTTAAGGTATCTATGTTCTACAGAATGAATGATACTCAGATGATTGATCTGTAACAGCTGGGCTTAAATCTAACTGACGTTTTTTATGGAATTTAAAAACTTGCAAACAATGAATCTAGCAGGGCTGATAAAAATGGAAACACAATTATTTCAAGTATAAGGTTTGTACTAGGGCCTGACTGATATGGATTTTTTGATTGCCGATGCCGATTCTGGAATTTGGCAGAAAAAATCTGATAACCGATTAATCGGCTGATTCATTTTAAAAATACGTAAAGAATAAAATAACTTCTTTTTCTGTCCCTTAATGCTGACAAAAACAAAGATATGAATTACAGGCAGAACATTTTACTGTTTTATAATACTTTGTATTTACTCTTTGTTTAATTTTACAACAGAGAGAAATTTTCAAGTATAAAAACATTAAAAAGGCCAATTATAGCCCGATTATAGCCCGGTTA
The DNA here is from genome assembly GCA_030710495.1 of Labroides dimidiatus. Classification (NCBI taxonomy): domain Eukaryota; kingdom Metazoa; phylum Chordata; class Actinopteri; order Labriformes; family Labridae; genus Labroides; species Labroides dimidiatus. The sequence goes on along the minus strand of CM061154.1, from coordinate 6,795,971 downwards.
TAGCCCGATTATAGCCCCGTTATAGCCCGGTTATGCCCGATTATAGCCCGGTTATAGCCCGATTAAAGCCCGATTATAGCCTGATTATAGCCCGGTTATAGCCCGATTATAGCCAGATTATAGCCCGATTATAGCCAGATTATAGCCCGATTATAGCCCGATTATGCCCGATTACAGCCCGATTATAGCCCGGTTATAGCCCGATTATAGCCAGATTATAGCCCGATTATAGCCCGATTATAGCCCGATTATAGCCCGGTTATAGCCAGATTATAGCCCGATTATAGCCCGATTATGCCCGATTATAGGCCGATTATAGCCCGGTTATAGCCCGATTATAGCCCGGTTATAGCCCGATTATGCCCGATTATAGCCCGGTTATAGCCCAATTAAAGCCCGATTATAGCCTGATTATAGCCCGGTTATAGCCTGATTATAGCCCGATTATAGCCCAATTAAATCAGCAGATTAAATCAGAACTCCTGCCGATAAGATTATTTACAAAAAGGGGCTATAATCAGCTGAAACATGAGTTGGGCCCTAGTTTGTAGTTATCAATCCTTTTTTAGCATTAACAAACCAGCTGTCACAAATTAAAGTGATAGTAGCTTTCTTTCTGTAAGAGGAGACACTGCTGAAGGGCCTCCAGTTACCACAGGCCATTGTCTCCCTGCTAGTTGAGCAGATAACTAAATAATTGAGTAGCTGGGAAGCAGTATTCAAATTCAGTTGTTGCCTGCTCTGCTCAAGAGTTCAAGTCGAGTGGGTTGTAAAAATGCTGAAGAAAAAGACGTAATGAGGTTCAACAGTGGATTTCCAATAAAAAAAGGGGGTTAAAAATGAGGCCCTGTGTTTCCAGGGTTGTCACTGGTACCTGTTCAGCATCATGCTCCCTGCTGTGATTAGCAGAGGCAGGGCGAGAGTGATGCTCGTCTGACGAAGAGTGAGCCTCATGGTCACTGTCTGCCATTGCTATGGGGGCTATGGTGCACTCTGCGATCTCCAACCAGAGAAGGAATCACACACGTAGACAAGGATTGTGTCGGGATAAAGAGGAGCAAGACGCAGAGAGTTTGCCATGAGGTGATGAGGTACATGATGTTGACGGGTCAAGAGCAGGACAACAAGAGGGGGGAATATGTTCGGGTAAGACAATAAAGACATGAAAGGAAAATAAAGAAAAGTAACGCATTAAAATAAAGGTCACAAGAGAAATGAAATAAGAACATACCATTTAGCAGAGGAAATGGTATGAGTCCAGAGCAGAGGAGCAGGTGGTTTGAGAGATGACTGAGCGATGTATAACAGTGCTCTGCGGGCTCTCCTTCTCATGTTGTTGTCTAATATCAGAACGATCTGGCTTCCTGCCACTACAGCACTGCCTCACATTGTTATCTCCTCTGACTTCACCCTGCTCACTGTTTCAGGCACTATTAAAAATGAACCTCCGTCAATGCCAGCAGGTAAGATTATCTGTGCCAGCTGCACTCGGAGAATGCAGCGAAACATAAAAGACTGAAGAAACTTTTAACACCAAAGTTAGACACAGAGATGATTCAGCGTGGAGGCTTCACTCTGGAGAACTTGTATCTCCTTACATGCAGAAAAAATGTGAGATTTGTTATATTTTTTTGTCTTATTTCGTCCAAATACTTGTAGAAATCATCAAAATACTTTTTCCTTTGTTTTTGCCCTCCATCCTCACTCTGCAGTTTTTTAATTATCCTGAGAACTGGAGCTTTAGGGCAGAGGACAAATTGATCGTTTTGGTTTAGGAAATCAGTGACCTGCTTTCCTTTGCTGCAAACCATAGCACATAGATCAATGTCCAACATGGAGGATCCAGTGACCTAAAAGAGACAGTCTGCTGCAAAGCAATGACGACTGTGGAGCAGAAATGTGAACAAATCATGAAGTTCCAAACTTTCTGTTCTGAAATACTTTTGAAATATCTGATAGACATCAGCCAAATCCTACATAATCGTCTAAAATCATCACAGAAACATATTTAGATAGTAAAATTAAAACTCAAACTCAGATCATAAAACTCCCTCCACCCTCAGTCTACACAGAGTGTTGTATTCCCTCCTGCAGCGCCTCACCTGTGTTACCTTTTATCAGCGTGTAGAGCCTCTTCTTCCTGCCTCTGCGTGTACCGCTCCTCATGCCAACAGGCAGTAAGAAGCAAAATCCAGAGGCTACAGCATTTATACGCCTCCATCCCAGAGGACACGGCGCCCTTCAGCCCCATCGAGCCGCCCAACGCCCCGGGAAACTGATCAGCAGCATTGACAGGCCACACGTCACAGATCACAGGCTACAAACCGACCCACACTCTGTTCTGAAGCTACTTTGTTTCTGCTGTTTCAACACAAAGAGATCTGCTACATTTGACACAACTAATGCAAACAATCCAATCTGAACTTCTTCCAAAGTTTGCATCAACAATTAGTCAAACCCTTTTTTACAAGACATTACCGGATCAGATCATCAATCACACAAGCTTAAAAGGCAGAGTTATGGGAGGAGTCTGTGTGTGATGAACTTCTACATGATGTTAAAAACAGTCAGCCGCTATGCTAATGAGCTCACACATTAAACATTAAATACACAAATTATAAACTATTTATAATCCAGCATGTTTTATAAAAACTAAGCACAGAATAAATGATCTAATTAATATGCAAATTTATGCAACAATTGCTCCAAAATGCAGCCCAACCTCTGGCTCTTTATGGCAAACGTCACCATGAGGACAAAAATGTCTGGGATTAGACTCCACTCATTTAGTGGATTAACACTTCCCCTCTGTCATTACATGTTCGCTCCTCAAGACTTCCATTAGGCCCACTTTCTACCCGTCTAATCTTTTGAGCTGTGTTTTTGCTCTAAGCCACACAAAATATCTGGTTACACCGTCTTTAAATCCATTATGGTGGCAGGTAGAGGACTCACTCTCACTAAGCACTAAAAAGCTGCTCTAAAAGCAAACTCACCTTTTTTAAAAGGGAACGATCCAATTATAGAGCGATAACATTCTCAGGCTTCTGGAAATAAATTTCCTCACAAATTGGACTTTTTAAAAAGGATATCAGGACAGTCAGCTGGAACAAAACACTAGACAGAAGTTAAAGGGGTCAGAAGAAGTTCATGTGCAGGGGCTGCAGTTCTACAGGAACTGGTTCAAACACTTATACTGATACATTAAAGTTCCTGTGTCACAAACAACGATGTTCTGGTTTTCTTTTTGAATCTCATTCGACTCATTTGTTCATTTTGCAGCAGCTCGTCTCCCAGCGATCCACTGCAGTCCAGGTGGCAGTCTGACAGCACAGACTCTTGTGTTACAGCTCAGCACTTCCAAAAATGACACAAAATCATCATCACATGAGAGACATTATCTGGCTTCCAAATCATCCTTTAAATATATCGTAACGCCAAGTCCAATATCCTTCTCCTGCTGGTTTAAAAATAAGCAGAACGGCCACTTCAAGTCCAAAGCCAACAAGAAAAAAATGAATGACAGGCCTGTGTGTGTGAAGCAAATAAATCGATACACTTGTGAAAAATATTGACTGAACTGAAACAATACACATCAATCCAACACATGAGTTAAGCTAGTGAGCTACACGAGAGTAAGGACGATGTTTAATCAACTGAAAATAGTGCAAAGACAGCATATCAAATGCTTATTATTGATAATGTAATGAGGTGTGTTTGGTGTTCTTACAACTCTCTCTGAACATTTGGGAACCAAAGTGAGCAGTTTCTAAAGTTTTGAAAGTTATAAGTTATTTATTCTTGCCTGATACGTGATCCTCAACACACAGTCGAGTCCAGTGTCTGGACTCTTTGCTGTCATAATGCAGTTTTCCATCTTCTTGTTGTTTTACGGATGTTTCATGAATCCTTTTAAAATCAGACCAAAAACATCTAATAATTCAGTTTGGTGTAAGATTCAAAGAAATGTCTCCTCATATGTAAAGTGGGACATTAATTGCACGGTATGAAAAGAGTCTTCTATTACTAGAATAAAACCTAATGGGCTCTGACAGCAATTTCACACATTTTCATTAGGATACCACACAGAGTCTCACAGCTGAGACCTGAACCAATTACAATTTCCATAACGGGCTGCACTGACATTTCAGCTCCTCTCCAGGGTTTAGTTTATCATGACTAATAATAAGAAAGTGCGGCTCCAAGCAGGGTTTGTGTTGGAATTGAATATATAAGCCTCAGACCAGAAGACCGGACTGTGGCTGGTTCAGGTCCGAAGTGGCATACAGTAACTGATGGCTCCAGAGAGAGACACATGACTCCTAATGTCTTGAGAAAAAGGTGAAAGCATAAAGACATCAGAGCTGCTAAACCAGGATAACTCAACAGCTAATTTAATTTGAGGACCTCTCTCTACACATTACTCTATATGAATGACAAAAAAGAGGGAAGAAACTCTGATCTCAGATCTTATTTTTTCAAAGCTTCCTCTTTGGCATTTCCTGTGCTACTGATAAAATTGTGCTTCTTATTTGCCGCTGGCTCAAAGAACACACATACTGGACTTCAATCTGCTGCAAAATCTCCACTCAGGAGGATATGCTGGACTGGTATGTCCTGTTTGTCATGTGACCTGAGGTAAGTGGGTGCTTAAACTACAATTTGACCTCAGAGCAGTTTATTGCATATACAGTAAAGACTCTCATCATTTTTAATGAAATATAATGAGCAGTCTGAGGGGCAAATGGCAGGTTGCTGCACTGCGACAGAAACAAATGAAACTCTTACAGGCAAATAAAGGAGGCCACTGTAGAAGAAGAAAGCTTTTGAGGATGTGGGACATACCATATTAGGAAGGAACGAAGGAAGCGAATCCTTTAAGCAGTGGACGAGTGTTTCAGACCTATCCTCCAGAGCTGTCACTTCAGACAACAGCTCTACAAGCTGAATGAATGCATCAGTGGAGGATGGGGATAATATGATAGAAGGAAGGAAGCTTTAAATTTTATGGCTGGAAAAAAATAACCTCAATCAAAGAAGGAAGGAACCGTGTGCGGTAAAAGGAGTGCAGGGTTGCTGCATCGATCAGTACTTCTGAACAGTTGGTTGACTCAGTCAGGGGTTGAATGTCTCTGAGGCCTTCAGGCCAGGGACAGGACCTGAGGCACAGCATATTCTGTAAGGATGTCAGGTTGATCTGTCACAGGGTGACTTAGTGTAATGTAAAGAGACAGAAGGAATTAATCCAGGGAGACAACAGGTGAGTTCTGAAGGTAATCAGGAAAAGAGAGCTTGTCAGTGGTGTTGAAGTGGCGAGTTCCCACCGGAGATAGTTAGTCCTGATAACATCAGGACTGATGGTCGACCAGCCATGGGAAGTTTAGTTCATAGAATTAAAAGTGCCCTAGAAGAACTCATTGGAGGCGTATGAAAGCCTTTATACAATTTCATCTCCATTACAGGCCTACAGCACTACAATATTCATAACCTGTTTAGCAGACTTTACCAACATCTCATTTGAATCAAAATCAAATTTAATTACTAGATTCTGGGTGAGGAGAAATAACAACAGCTTTGGACCAAAACAAAGTAGAGATGCTTCTTAGCCTTGTTTTGTCTCATCTCTCATTGGAAAGGGGGACTTGAGGAACAGAGGTAGATCTTACAGCTCAGCTCAAACTGACTTCTCATCCTGGATCTGTTGTCCCTGTTCTCTTACCAACATCTTGATACCAACTCTTGTCTTGGATGTGATTTGGGCTGTGAGGGCTATTAGAAGCCATGGGGTAGGGTACAGGTGTTACTGCTAACTGTGGCTCACCTGAATAGAGCCTGAGTGCTTTGACGTGTGAATTCTGTATGTGTTGTGTTGTAACCATAGACTGTATAAAATTTGGATGCAGTTCTCCGCGACATCACCCATCTGTTCCTGAAACAGTCAAATGAAGCCAATTGTTGGACAGGGCCATCTTGGATACGATGTGGGCTTTGAGCTTCCTTTCTAACAGCTATAAGCTGAGTCCCTGATTTGACAAACTTGTAGCCTGATAGCTTCTAAACCGCTGAATTAGAAAAAAGTTCACCCCTCCAGTACAGTGTGTGCTGATAGCGAAATAAGGCTTTTCAGACCCCAGCTGTTTTTTGAACCAGGCTGTAAATATGTTTTTAATGCAGTAAAAGTCTGTTTCTTGGCTTGGTGTGTACGTGACTTCCTGTCTTTCTGCAGCCTCTAGCAGGTTCTTGATGAACAGCAACTTTAAACACTTAAGCTTCATTTTTCTTAACCAGATGTTGCCCCTTGATTGTAACATATCAAGCTATGTATATGATGGGTAGTGGGAGCTTGCATTGAGGGGAGTGTTACTGGGACAACAGAGCCAACTGCTAAGCCTCCCCAATGTGTTGGAAGTCTCACTTAGTGAAACTCATTGAAGGAATGTGCCCACTTGTCCACATCTATCTAGGACTGTGGGCGAAATTAGTAACTGTTGTGGTAGGCAACATAACTTATCAGAAGAGTAAGAGTTTCTCCACTGAGCACTCCTAAAGGGTTAGGGGACCTCATGTTTGTTCAAACTTTATGGCGAGCCAACTAGATCCCTAAATAAGAATTGGAGGACATGAAATCCAACGCAGCATAAAAGAGTTGTGGTTGACTTCACAGCTTTGTTACTCTTGGATGGTGTTTGTTGCTTTGCCTGCCACGATGCTGATGGATGATGGATTTTTTTTTTGCATGAAACACGACTCTCAGGGGAAAGAGCACTTCTACTTCTCTCTGCATGACATGGGAAATGCAACCAGAAGCTGCCAGAGGTCATCAAGAAATGATACAGAACTTCTTATTGACTTTCTGTGATGAAAGCAAACTTCAGTTCAGACGGAAACAATCAAGTTGTGGATTTCTTCAATGAAGGCAGATGTTTTCCTTCTGATGGGTTCAGTTTCTGTGAACAGGAATGCTAACTGTACGCTATGAGATGGAGGAGTGGGTTTGTAGCTGATTGATATACAGTGTGAACTTATGAGGACTGCATTCAAAGGCACCAACAGAAACCTCACTCTTTGCTTGTTCCTCTTTCGTGAATGTGGAATGCTCAGGCTGAATACCAGTGAGGTTTGCCCTTGTGTTGTGGCCAGTAGCAGGTGGTGGAGTGAGCCATGTGCGCTCTGTGTGAATGCTGTGTTTGTTTGGATGGTTAGAGCAGAGCTCTGTGTGAAGCTGGCCCAATACAGAGAGAGAGAGGGAGACAGAAATAGTCTTCACAAACACACACACGCACTCCCACAGCTATAGAGCTGATGCAAATTCCCATGTGACTTAAGTACAGATATTCACTGCAGCCAAAAACACAATTATTGTTTCTCTGTGCTAAACAAAATAAGTGCTGAACAATTAATATAATTTAAACCAACATCGCAATATATAATAGAATGCATTTTTTTCAAATTGCAAAGGCTGCGATTTAAAAAAAAAAAATCATGTACACAGATCCAACCTTACGTTACATGCATGCAGTAGGTGGCAGTAATGCATCTTTCAGCTGGTTTGCCAACAGCCAAAAATCTCAGAAGAAGAACGAGACATGTGTGAGCGGGGATGAAGAAAACAACTTCAGCCACGCTAAGTTTTGATTTGTTGTGTTGTTGTTGACATCTTTAAAAATGGCCTCAGCAGAAGAACCGAGAGAGGACGCGGTAGAGTGGTCGTCTCTCAATCAGAAGGTCGAGGGTTTGATTCCCAGCTCCTGCAGTCACATGTCGAAGTGTCCTTGAGCAAGACACTGAACCCCAAATTGCTCCCACTGTTGGTCAGTGGTGTGTGAATGGGTTAGATAAACTGATGGTCCCTAGAATAGAACTTCCTGCCATCAGTGTGTGAATGTGGTGTGGATGGGTGAATGAGATTAGCAGTGTAAAGCGCTTTGAGTGGTCAGAAAGACTAGAAAAGCACTATATACGTACTGGTCCATTTACCAGAAGAGGAGACTTTAGTGTCAAAGAGGAAGAGCACGTCAGTTGTCTGTATCGATTTTGGATTTAGGAAAGAAGATGCAGCACAGTGTAAGGTATTGTGCAAAACGTGCCTGGTTACCGTGGCTACAACAAGGGTCAACACTACAAACCTGTTCCAGCATTTAAGAAAACACCACAAGGCCATGGATGACAACTGCATGACTAAAACCCCGACCACCAAGGAAAGAACTGTTTATATGCTGACAGCATCCTTTGTCATGTTGGTCACACTATAGAATGATTTACTGCTTGTGTTTTAGTGATGGGAAGTTCGGCTCTTTTCAGAGAGCCAGTTCTTTTGGCTTGGCTCCCAAAGAAGAGTCGGCTCTTTCTGCTCCCAAACGGCTCTTAATTTAATAATATTTGTGGCCTCATAATTTATCTTAACCTGGCAAATACAAATGATTTGTGTATTGATAAACTCTTTTGCATTCAGTGTTTTTATAAGATGTCTCATAACTGTCTCATGTTGTACATTTGTCCTGTTGCAAAAGTAGGCCTTTTTACTTTTTAAAAAAATTATTATTAATACTTTAAAAAACTTTTATTTTATTTTTGCCCAAAAATCATATGAACGAAGTTGCTGATCCAAATGCAGCTTCGTTTGCAGGTGTAACTCATATTTACATGTTTTTGTGATGCGACGCACTCTCCTCCAGTGTCCCCCTCTGCTATCAAACAATGGTATGATCAAAATGCTAAATAAAAGAACAGTACATGCATCTCTGGTCCAAGTACGTTACCATCAGTGTAAACTACTCAGCAACAATGTCTTCCACCATCAGAAGCTGCAACTCTTTCCAAAGGCTAAGTGCATTAAGCTGTCACACCAGATCAATACGTGTGCATTTTAACTTCACACAGCTTGACAAGCAGGGAAACACCACAGTCATGCGGATAACCTTTCAACAACTTAGCAGAAAATCGTCATTTCTTGTGCAGAATTCTATTCAAACACAAAGTTCGGTCACATGCATCCATGTGAAAGGTCTTGTTTGTGTGGAGAATCCATTCCCCAATTCATGCGCATGCACAGGAGAAAACCTGCAGCCACAAACAACCATGTAGGCAGAGAACTCAGAGTAAATCACACACAAAGATGAGCGTTAATGCAGCGTCAGCAGGAAGAGAAGACATGAGCACATACCTCTGCATCACAGTTTGTTTCTCTGTGAGCTGCCATATTATCCCTTCAGTTTCACTGCTAGTCCTTTGAGGGAAAACAGTCAAAAGGCCTTGGAGCTCCTCAAAGAGAGACTGTCACTCCTTTGGTTTCAGGGCAACCGTCATTATGTAAAAGCACCTAGTTTTCCCAGCCTCACCAATCAGAAAGCATTCAGGTTTCTTCTCCAGCTCACCACTGCCCCCCCAAAACTCGACCTGGAAGCGCCTTATTTTAGACAGGTACGCCTACCATCTACGCTCTCCATCTGGGTGATGCCAAAAGCTCCGCCCTGTTCTTGTTGTGGCCAGTGTGCAGCTGATATGGAGATGGGCGAGCAGCTCAAGTGTCTGCAGAGCTCTCCTGACTTCAGAAGAAGAGAGCTCAGTGACATCTGACCTATTTCCTCCTGGCAAACTTTAGCCTGCTTATTCTTCAAAGCCATACACGAAACGACAAATGATTGTGGACACACAAAGACCGACTAAATTTTGGAGGATTGTTGCATAAACAAAGCATTTACATGTCACAGAGTACAGTCAAAGAAACATGAATCTTCAAAGAAGAAAAGGATGAGATGCACTCATGTATCAGACGACCGCAACAGCGGTATGCAAATGACTTTTCACAAAGGCCGTCACATCACATCCAGGCCAGACCTCCAAGCTGGTGGTACCAGGGCCAGAGCCCTACAAGAGGACTCAGTGTCTGTGTGTGTGTGTGTGTGTGTATGTGAGGGAGAGAGAGACTGTTCATAAGAAGAGGTGATGTGTGCCCTACATGCCACAAATAATCTTTTTATCTGACACACACACTTTCTCTGTCCTCTTTCTCTCTCTCTCTCTCTGTCTCACACACACTGAAGTGGGCCACAACACAAAGCTTTTTCTTTAATCTTGTTGGATCTCAGTGCCTGAGTCTTACAATACGTGTACATTCTTAAGGAATAAGGCTTTAGTGATTACGTTCTGCTCTTTACAGGAATGAATGGGCTCAGGGAGAGTGTAAGCTATCTGCTGCATGACTTTTAGATTACAACGATCACACCGACTTACGGCCAGACGCTGTCTAAACCACAGAGACAGATGTCTAGTTTGAAAAGCTCAGATTGTGTCTGGGCTGGGATCTAATCTTAAGTGTTTTGGTTTCAAATAAGAAGGAGGTGGAGAGGAAAAACAGAGGCAGAATTCAGCTGAGAATTCATTTTCTGCCTATGGGAGGAAGAACTAAACGTAACATGATCCCAATCTTAATCGCTCTAACGGCACAGTGTGCCAACTTATACAACAGTAATAACTGCCATAAGCAGACACTGAGCAACACAAATAGTATCAAGACAACAGATACACCAGTCTATCAAACACACTGTTAGTAAATCTCAGTAAATCCACACTAAGTGTGACACAAAACCAGCCTGGATGAGATGAGAGGGCGCAGAGTACGACGCAGCAATCAGATGAGAGACATTACTTCCTGTGAGGAAAGATGGTGTCTGGGTGGATGACTTCAGGTCCCCTCTAGTCCTCATCATGAGGATGATTATCAGGAGCTGTCTAAAAGGGCTGACAGAGCCTGGGGCAGGGAAGCCTTTCCATATACAATCCTAAACATCAGGCACAAACGTTTCTGCGTTCACTCATACAACTCCAGTTCCAATGAAGTTGGGATGTTGTGTAAAATGTGAATAGAAACAGAACACAATGATTAGCAAATCCTGTTTAACCTACATTCAACAGTACAAAGACAAGCTATTTATTGCTCAAACTGATAAACTTTATTATTTTTTGGCAAAAAGTCACTCGTTTTGAATTTGATACCTGCAACACGTTCCTAAAAAGTTGCCTGAAAGGCTCAGTCACTCACAAGCAAGAATGGGGCGAGATTCACCACTTTGTGAACAACTGCGTGAGCAAATAGTCCAACAGTTTAACAACAATGTTTCTCAATGTACAATTGCAAAGAGTTGATGGACTTCATCATCTACAGTCCATAATATCATCAAAAGATTCAGAGAATCTGGAGAAATCTCTGCACATAAGCAGCAAGGCTGAAAACCAACATTGAATGCCCGTGACCTTTGACCCCTCAGGCAGCACTGCATTAAAAACCAACATCATTGTGTAAAGGATATGCTATAATTAGTGTACTATTGTTATATAATTGTTAAACGTGAAGGTGATGGAACACAGTGGGAAACATGACCCTGTCCCAGCTTTTTAGGAACATGTTGCAGACATCAAATTCAAAATGAGTGAATATTTGCAAAGAAAACAAAAAAGTTTATCAGTTTGAACATTTAATATCTTGTCTTTGTAGTTTATTCAAGTAAATATAGATTAAACAGGATTTCCAAATCACTGTATTCTGTTCTTATTTATGTTTTACAAAACGTCTAAACTTCATTGGAATTGGGGTTGTGTGTTAAACATGACGGGTAGACACTGTGAGGATCACATTTCTACTGGAAATTAAAATGTCTTTCTGTCCCTGTTTACATTGTGTCATCATCTGGCTCAGGGCCAGCAGGGCTGAAACACCCCTCTGCACACAAAGCAGAGCAGAAACCGACAGACGCTCGTATTCAAAAATGCCCAACAAATTAGAGAGGAGTCTGATCTATCAGATGAATGTGCACAAAGAATGCTTGTTGCTGTTATGTGTGTGTGTGAATTCATCAAAGTGGGACTGAACTCAGTGCAGAGGATGAACTGTTTCCCCAGGAGGGAGGGCAGTGCCACCTGCTGCTCATGAGCGGACGTGTACGATTACACAGACAACTTTCAGTGTGTGATGCACATCTAGACATCATTATGTCTGGTATCAGTGAAACACGGGCTCCAGAGTGAACACAAACACAGGCTGACTTGGCTCTGAGCGAGCAAAGCAAACAGAGTTCCCTCTAAAGTTGTTAAAGACAATCCTGGGTGTATTTTCAGGCGCAGCACTGTACGCCGTGATGTGTACTGAACAAACCTGCTCTGAATATGAACTTTCAGCCCAAGCACGTACACTCACATGACTTTGTCCACACAGCAGGGCCTTTTGTGCACGTGGACACTTAAGAGGAAAATCCAGAGAAGAATGTAAACCTGTGTAGTTTGATGCAGACAGTAAACACGCACAAAATGGGAATTGGAAACACATTTTCTCCCAAGCTGTTTGAGAAACTGGATGAAACATCTTAACTGTACAAAGAATAACATGGAGTGGACTCTGACGCCCTGTGAAGCAGATATCCACCACCTCTGCAGGAACATAAATATTGTTTCACAATAGCAAAGAGCAAGGAGACGCTGGATCTGCTGAACTTACACTTCCTACGCTTCCTCCTCCATTCAATTAAGGCTCTTTATCCGACACAGAGAAATTCCTGTTGGAAAGCAGCTAAAGCTTTTACTCCATTTGTTTTTTCCTCTTTTAAAAAGGTGGCTGGGTGCAACAAAGGCTCATGTGGATCTGGTGAGGAAGGGGGAGGGGGGGTTTCCGCTCAGCTTTAAGAAAGCGAGAGGCTTTTCCAGATTAAAATCAAGGAATTCCTTTGTTCATTTCAATCATAGTGTAAATTACAATCCGCAGGAATCTGAGGGGCTTGGAAGGACACAGCAGGTATTTACAGTATGTTCATGGGAGGCAAATGTTTTAAGTATGGTCACAGTCATCTGTGGCATGTCCAGCCTGCAGGTCCACTGACCCAAATAGAAGAGTGTGGCGTCCAGCTGACTCAAATCTGTCCTGAAATCATCTTAGCTACAAGATTTGCAGAACAAATGCATTAAGAATCAGAGGGAAACGGTAGAAAATTGGGCTATTAAGCCGCCATTATCTGTACTCTCATTTTTTAGTGTTTTTCCCGCCCTGGCTGTAATCTTTTCAACAGTTTAAGAAGCCTGAACTGCTTCATTAGCTGCAGCATGGATAAAAAGTGTGGCACAGCTCGACTAAAGACGGGTTGCTCAAAATATCAAGCAGATTTTAAAGCTTATCTTCGTCACACATGCATACACAGAATGTCGACATTATGATCCAGAAGCTACAACAAAAGGCAGTGTCTCCTCTGACGTCAGAAATTGCAATTCCATTTTTTATTTTTTGGCAGAACCTCATGAGATTAATGAGATTTAGGGTCTCTCAGGCATGATTAATCAAGTATGTGCGTGACCGGGCTACGATGTAGAGAGGTACTATTAATATTTATTAAGACTGGAGTGGTTTCACCCAAACAGAGCAGAGCAAAACCAACACCTGTATGCTTAAAAGCTCCGGCAGACCAAACAAGCCAGCTGAGCCAACATCTGCAGGGTGGTGACCTCGGTTTGCCCCACTGAAAGGAAGTCAGTGGGTTGTTGTGTGGCCTCGCTTCTGTTACACTGAATTCCAGCCTGTCTAAATCCCACATTACAAGAACACAAAACCACCTTGTGTGATTTTTGGCTCCTGGTCCTTATCACAATGCTGCTGAAGAGGGTGAAGTCGAGTGTCGGGGCCACAGATCTGCTGAAACAGTGTTTGCATTGTGAACAGATTCAATAAGAGAAATTACATCAGTGTCTGGACCTTGTTTCCTGTCTTGCTAAGGGTACCAGTCGACTGGAAAACAAACAAGAAGTCACTAAACCTTTCTCAGATTCATTACTTTAGCAAGAGTAGTTAAAGAAGCGGCAGTCTGGAGAACCTCCGGCAGGCAACGCTGGAGTTTTTACTGTTCATTGCATCATGTGTGATACATGCAGGCAAATCCCACACCCTGGAGCTGATCTTAAAAGTTTAACAAGTTGCTGTTTTACCACAACATAAACATTATCAGCCTGTTTCTGGATCATTTGAACCTTCCCTCCTGCAGTTTTGTTGTATGACTTTAATTACAGACGTTTTTTGTTACTGAAAGGCTGCTATAAGAGTTACCTGAATCCAACATGGAACCACAACCAACAGCTGTTGTGTACACCAAAGGGTTTTCCATTATCCTAATAACTGGTGTTTTTTACTGCAACTACTGTAGATTACCAGCTGATGCTGTTTCTATACTGAGAGACACGAGGAGACCCTTAACACAGGGCAGGGTGCAAAACTGAATATATTCCCCTTACTAGGTAGTTTCATTTTTTTCAATTTCAAAGTTGTCAGGGTAAAATATCAACTACAGTTATGCCATCATCATCAGTTTTGGTAGGAGAGGTTTAGCTTCATGAAAGAGGAGGACCAGTGGATCTGTTGGTAATGATGGAGTCTCAGTGAAGGGAATCAGATGGGAAGAGGTGAGTTCAAAGCATGTTATGACAGCAGACCATCGAGTGATTAAAACCAGCCTGAACCTGTCAGTTACATCAGTGGTCCCCAACCTGCGGGTCGCACAGAATAAATAAATAACTTCCATTATTTCTGTTTGATTTATTATCTGAGTCTGAATGATACTTTATTTTGAAAAATGACCAGAGTCTCTCCTTTACATCCGTCTATGACTCAATAGATTCATTTTTATTATCATATATATATATATATATATATATATATATATATATATATATACAATACCACAGTTTTTATGTTGGTCTGACCATTTTTTTTGTTGTATTTATCTGCTGCACCTTTACAGATCAGTCCATGAAAATATTGGGGGCCACTGAGTTACATGACTGAACATTTAAAGTATAAGACGAAGTTAGACAGAAAGGGGACGTTGTAGGCTTAGACAGACGAGGAGGTCTTTTTAGTCCCCAAATCTGAGAGTTTAACCAATGAAACAACAGTTGGTGTGTCTCCACACTGGCAATGGAGCAAACCTCGTCCAGCAGAACGATGAACAGCAGGAGGAGGTTCTCCACTGAGAGAGGTAACACCGTCATGCTGCCATGAGGTAAATAAATGAATGAGAGGAAAATCATGCTTTACATACAAGAGCTTCAAAAGAGGGATACATGCCAAATTCATGAGCCACATTTTGGTAACATCTTACTTTAAAGGTGAAGGTTTCTTCTGTGTGAATTACAAAACTGCAAGAGTTTGAAAGAGGACTGAGAGAGAAGTTCAAAACTGTAAAAATGTTTGGTAACTGAGCATTTATCAAGCTTGGAGTGGACACCAGCAGTTTTTTAAGTCAAGAGATGATAGTTTATCAAGCCTTTTTTGTCTACATATTTTCAGGTCAATAGTCTCAAGTATGTTCTGACCTCGAAGGAGACAGGATTCACTATTCCCAACTGGCGATAGTAAAATGTGCTTGTCAGCAAATAGAGGATCACACAGCACTGAACATGTTTTTATTTCATAACGCCCTTTCACAGGAAAATCCCCAACATCTGTCAAAACTCTGGTTGTCTCCTGGGACCAGTTTGAAACATGTAGGAGCAGAGAGGGCTAAGCATTGCTGCAGATGATGCTTCTGATACCAGAAATGTTAACCAAAGACAAGGTTTAAACAATAAAAAACAGGCATCTGACAGTTCTGAAAGTGTTGAAAAATGTTGCGCCTTCAACATTGTTTTTTTTAGTGCACAGTACACTGTCTCATTAACATACCACAAGAAAGCACATATCAGGCCTTACACCAGATAGTTCATGTTTATGTGCACTCTTGGTACAACCTCGCACAATTCTTCTCACATGCACCAAAGTGTTACTGCAAGTGAGAAGAAGTTAGATATGAGAAGGTGTTGGATTCTTCTGAAGGAGAAAAAAGAGTCACACTGTACAGACTGTACAGAACTACCACGTGAATAATATTTGGTCTTTAGACTCCTATAAATAAAATTTTGGGTGATTAGAAGTAGATAAATATACAACTGGTTCACACTTCTTTCCTTAACCAACAGGGCCGAGAGTTTTCGTGTCCAGATTCAATAGTTGTGCTGTCAGTTTGAAGCTTCCTGTTTTACCCCGACCTTCCTGGGCCGTATGAGGTCACCTCACTGCTGATAAATCTGTTTCTCTCTTCTGTATCATTAATCGATGAGCAGCAGGTCCCAAGTTGAGCCAACAGAGCACAGAGATTGACACTCCAGACAATGTAAGAGGACTGTGTGTGTGTGTGCCCAGGATTACAAAGCTGTTAGCATAATAAGCAGTTCCAAACCTCTTTGCACACTGAGGCTATGAGGTTTTCAGATTGCTGGATACGAGCTCAGTCAGAATGGTGATGTCAATGCTGGGGTTCATGGGCCAAATAATGATTTCCTGGTATCATGAGTAAGTAACACCAGTCTGCACCAGTACACAAAGTTTTGGAACTGACTACCAGGCTATGTAGACCAGGAACAGCCCACCAGCCTGTCATCAGAAGGCACTTTAGAGTGACCAATCCACCTGATGAGCTTGATTTTGGACTGTGGAGAAAGAGGATCAGACCGGGCCAGGACCCTCCTTTCTCTGAGGCAACAGAGCTAACCACTGCACCAACATGCAGCCCCAGTTACAAGGCATGAAAAAGCTAAACTAAGAGTAAACAGACTCTGAAAATTCTCAATTTGGATTCAGAGGTACTTATCAATGACTTGTACCCTCAACAGATGGCTTTGGTGACTGCTGGGGTGGCGCCTGACCAGCCTGGGCTCCATAATTGTTCCCTTTTCTCCTTTTCTTTCCATCTGTTTGCCTCCTCCCAGATGAAATCCACTTCTCTTTTAATCTTGATGCCCAGCTACATCGGGACCCACATAAAACCTCACACACATAAAAAGCTTGGAAACCGCACCACGAGGTACACCTCGCCGGATGACTCATTGGTGACGCCTTTGATTTCAGCTAAAACATCTGTGGTGCTAACAAAGGTGCAATCAGCATGAAACTCATTCATATAGGATTAAGAGTCTCCTTTAGAATATACTGCACAGCTGGCATGAAACTGCTTGAACATCTGTCTGCAAAGAGCATTCCCCTGCAGAGCAATCAGAACTCATCTGCACTGACCTTTCGAACAACGCCACTGAGAAACATCAATCTAAGGCACATGTATAGTTAACAGAGTAAGTCCACACTGCCATTAGAACATTATTAGAGGCACAGCTTTTCTATTAGGGACTCCTGACCAGTCTGAAGGATAAAAAGGAAGATAGACCTCTGGTCAGCACATCACATGATTGATAGCATTGTCTCAAACAGAAGGCAGACTGATGGAAACACGACCACATCTTCCTCTTCACATTTCAAACCAGGCAAGGTTGACGGCAACAAAAAGCTTCTGTAACCCAGCTTATCTCACTTCTCATCACAAGTCAGATGACACACTTACCATTCTAGAGGATGGCGAATAAAACACACACAAACACACACGACCCAGTGGAGGATGGAGGATGACCATGAGCTGCTTTAGGTTTGTGCAGGACAAACCCCTCTGCACCTCCAGCTCATGCAGAGCCACACAGTCTTACAGGCAGACATTAATAACAGAGCGCTGCACAGACACACGCTGCATCCGAAGAACGACTGGCTGGAGCTGCTGCAGGAAGAGAGGCGACGGTAGAGAGAAGGAAAGGGAGTGATGGTCAGACAGAGCAGGGAGGACGAGCTTGATTCACTAAACTCTAAATATCTATTACTGAAGCATGAAAAAAACCCAGAAAATTCATAAATATTTAGCATTTTGATGATTTATAATATTACCAGTTATTCTTCATATTACTTACAAATCAAGTGTTCAAGTTTTCAGAGTTTCCTGGAGTTGGAATTGGCAATGTTTTCTCAGCATTTTAGTTCCTTTTTATCTCTTTATATTAAAGCTTTTACAAAAGGTCAGTCTATTCCAGTTCAAACACTTCAGAGAGGAACATCCTCTCTAGATTGTTTGGGTATCTCCTGCCCTGATTAGAGAGTGTTTGGGTACATTCAGTGGACATGGCAGTATTTATTTAGGCAACTGAGCCTGCTCACTTACCAACCCCAGAGAAAAAGCAGTAACCAAGTTTGGGCTTGACAGCTTTCATATTTCTGTCAAAGTCAGCACTTGACACTCAGCTCTCATGTAAAACCGTTACTGATGAGGTTAAACCATCTTTTTTTTTTTTTTTTTTTTTCTTTTGCTGATTAATTTTTTGTTTTGTTTTGTTTTGTTCTTCTTCCCAGTACTAAAAAAAATCTCTGAAACACATCCACAGAGCCTGAAAAGATCTTATGTTATCTCTGAGGCATGAAAGTATTTCATGAGGTTTCAGAAGTCTAAAGATTCTTGAATCCAAATCAAAAAGCCTGAAATGATGTCCAGCACACGGTGTGTGTCAACAGGCCTCATACCTCAAGTAAATGTGGTGTAAAAAGAGTGTCAAGAGGAAACTGCTCCAACTCAGTGAGACACCTGGCATCCTGCCGGGTCTCACACAGTGTGATGGTTCACCCAGGACTCAACACCAACAAATGGAGGAGGATAAGAAGTAAAATAAAGTTACATTAAGGTCTGACTTTTTCATTTTATATATATTTATAACACTGTGTGCTCCCTGCCTGCCAATGGTCTCCCATAGCAGGACTTCAGGGGACTTGTTTGCATGGGTCTATGTCTTATCTATTTCATTATTCATGTGCTGTACACAAAGTATGATATCATTGAGGAAATTATTACTGCTTCTATTTAATCTGTCATGTAAAAGTTTGCCTGATTAGATTTTTTTCTGATCTTTATTTATAAATGTATGGCTCTAGTCACTTCCTGCTGATGGTTTAATTCAGTGTTTCTCAAATTGTTTCAGACCAAGGACACCACTTATCCCCCCAAAGATACTCATGGACCACCAAAGCTAAATAGCCACATAACAACAGCCCAGGTGGCAAAATGATGTGTTAAAAAATGGCCTCATACGTGTCACTAGCACTGGCGCTAACATTAGCTTCCATGTTAGCATCTTGGCGTTGCACCTGTGGGGCGACCTTGCCCGTCTTCTTCTTCTTCTTTTTTTTTTAAGATGTGCCATCGAAAAAAACCCCACTGGTCTAATTTATGTTTGTAGGTCATGTCAATGTATCAGTGTTAAACGGTTTCATAACTGGTTAAAAACGTCTCACAGGAGGTTTAAAGTCGGTCATTGCACCATAATTAGTGTTTCGTGAACAGCTTAGAAGAGCAAGATATCAGATATCTTATCAAGATAAGAAATAAAAGATAGGAAATATCTCAGAATAAACAGATTATATGAGAGAATGTATTGTACATAAACACTTGAGATCAAGACCTGAATTGACACATATCCAAATCCTCTTCTTTTAATAAGGGTGTCATAAATATATATATAAAATCATTCTCCTCTTGTGGTTGGTGCAGTTTTCTCTTATCTCCTCTGTTTCTTTTAATCATATCCTGCTTTTATTTGGGAGCCAAAAGAAAACAAACAAACCTGTTTTGGCTGCTGAAGTTTGGGATGAAATACCTTAACCTGGGGATGAAAACTGGTATGAAGACGATGTAAAATGGCAAAGAGCTTCTACAGGATACACATGATCTCAGCTTATCTGGGACTATGAGGAGCCTCTTTAAGGAAGCTGCAGTCAGAAACACTGGAGCTGAACACAGCGATGAACTTCACTTCTGAACAGCCTTTGGGGTCTCCATGACTGCTGGGAACAGCCTGGGCTTGGCCACCACTGCACAACATGACAGTAATGAGCAGAGAGGAATGTGGGTGAAGGGCCTGCTCAAAGGAATTAATGACAGTGACAAGATAGCAAGAAGAGCAGAAAGGCTGCCAGCGATGTGGGGATTAATCCACAGAGATCCAAATTTAAATAACACCAAGCCAACTCTCCATGAGAGATGCTTTTTGTTTACTCTCATTACACAGGCATGACTCCAGAAGGACCAAATGATCAACTTAAGGTCACATTCCTGCATTTCAACCTTCTCTGCTTGGCTGTTATAGAGGTGTATGTTATGATAACCATATAAATGGGTGAACTGTACTATGTAGCAAATGGCTTCTGGCACTTCAGAGAGTGCTCTGTTGCAGAAGCATTCATTTAAAAAGTCACTGCACCAGACGCCAGATTACTGTCTCTGTAAACGGTCTTTTAATAAACTAAGCTATAGCTACATCTCAGGTAATGATGTAAAAGGCTACACTGACTCAAACTGACTCCTGCACCGTTAAACCCTTCAGATGGATGGATTTAAAGGGATTATAATCTGTGTGGGTCATTTGTTCAGACTCTGGTAATGTTAATCTGGTGGGGGCTGTTTCATCTGTGGCTGACGCGTAAGAGGCCATGTGCTGATATTTGTTTAGTGTAAATTAGTCTGTGATGGCTGTGCCTGTGCAGCTTTAAGTTAAGCTGTAAACTCCAAATGTGTGTGTGTGTGTGTGTGTGTGTGAGTGTGACAGTGTGTATGTTTTCACTGACCCTCATGTGTCTATCTTATCTATCTTTGTTAGTGGACAGATTGCTGACAAAGCTGCCATCGTCTAGCCAGCAGCTGTGCTCTGCTAATAACAGTAATCCAGTGAGCCACATCTGCAGCATGACTGAAACCACAGCTATTTCATAAACAAAATAAACAAATGGCCTCTGACCACAAACGTCACAAGACAATGCCATTTAAAAATGTTTATAGGGCACATAAATGTTCTGAATGGAGCACAGTGTGAATGAGACTTTGTAAGATTAACATCACCTGGACCACAGATGGCCTAGTGGTCTAGGTCGCACTCCATGAGGTTTGCCCGCATGCGGGTGGCCCGGTTTGAATCAGGCCTGCAGCCTCTTTCCTGCATGTCACTCCCTGTTCTCCCCCTGTTTCCTGCTCTATGTACTCTCCTCTCCTATTGCATTAAAGGCATAAAAACCAAACAAATAAATAAATAAACATTTAAAACAATGGAAGATTAACATCACCATTCTTAGAGAGGAATATTCACAGATCAGGAGTACGGTGGCTCAGAGGAGAGACTTTCAAGCCTGAATAGAAATGGACCAAGTTTATACCAATAATACACAGTTTTTACACTAATGCTGCTGTGCAGAACAACCCAGAAAGCTAATAACCTATAACCCTCAGGATCCCGATCCTGCTGGCAGGATCAAAATACCACATATTTTTAAATGATTTGCATTTACAAGCTGTTTGTCCAATCCAAAGACAGAAAAAAAACTGGGGTGATCATCAGATTCTCAAGTTTCTGAAGGTACCTGAATGTATCACAGGTGATGTTAGCAACATGTCTAAACAGAGCAGAGAAGACGGGAGAATTTCATCAACATCACTTTGATTCTCATGCCTTCTTTGAAAATAAGCAGAAAATTAACCGTTTGCTGGAGATAAATTCTGTAAAATCAAATAATTCAGAGCTCTTTAATGCTTTCAGTGAGCCCTGAATGATCCACATTCACCCTGTAGTCACACTACAAAAACTCTTTGAATTTTTCTTCCCTTGTCGTTGTCTTGCAGGTATAAAATTTGCTCTCAGAGCCGCTCAGCTCTCTGTCTCATTACTGACAGAAACTTCTTTGCAGATGGACATGATGCCTCTGCAGTGTAGACTGTAAACTGTGTAAACAGTAGTGACAGTACTGACTGTAAATAGTTTATAAAGAGTAAATAGATTGTGATAATGAAATAAAAATAAAAATGAAATAAAACTTTATCATGAATGTGTAACATTTACATATAATGTAAACAGATTTGAGTGCAGATTGTCAACCAAACAGGGTCTGCTGCTCTGCAGGTCAAATTATGTCATGAAATCATATCTGCTTTGAGACTTTTTCCTGCATTACACCTTTTAATGTTTTTATACCTGTGCTTGGAGAAAGCACACTCGCTGATGTCCATTTCTACTTGATAAAGCCATTGCAGGCCAGCGATATCTGCCTCTGGAGATGTTGTTCATACTCTAGTCAAGCCTCTGAACTGGTGTGCCACAGCTCCTTAAAAAGGTTTCATCTCATAAATCTGAAAAGCTGTGATGGCACAAGAGGCTGAGGACACATCTCAAGGGTAAAGAACTTTCCCTAATGTGGATCTTTTTTAAAATCTGCTGGAGACAGCAGGACTCGGAAGCAGGCACTGTGCAGAAGTGGGCGCCCTTACCTCACCGTTCAGACATCCTGCAAAAAGTGAAACTTCACATACATGAGCAGAAATGTAAAAAATGCATGATTTCTGAGAGGGACTTTTCTTCCTTGTTCCCTTCTACTAGTTGGGAGCAGGAATCTGATGGCTGACCTTAGTCTGAATTCTCAGGCTAACTCTATTAATAGCCCAGACACAAGTGAACGCAAGACTCTTAAGTCAGCAGCCAGAGCTCGCTGGCCAGGCCTCCTTGTAGTCTGGCTCTGGATGGACCAGGCTGTTGATTAGGAAGAAAAACATTGCTACTGTATCGCCTCAAACAGTCAAATTAGTCACTCTCACCAGAAAAGAAGCGACCCGTTGAGACCTGTGCGGCCAATCAAACATCTCAATATGTACAGCTTCATTTACATGAAACCTGTATCTCTTCAGGCAGAATGGGTGAAAAGTCTTTAACATTTCCCTCTGATACTTATACTGAATAGAAGGGGCACCCTCTTGGCCCAGTTTTCAGGGAAACTGGGCAGCACAGCGAGAAAGACACTGTTTGGACTGCTCATTTAAAGAGAGGAAACTTAAGTCTCCACAGAGAGATATTTAGAGATTATTGGTGTTCTGCAGCTCCAACACTAACAAGAAGTAGCAGTAAATCATTTAAAAACCTTCCTCCATCCAGAGAGAGATTAACAGTTCCTGACAGATGCTCTCAGACACGCCAAACTTCCATCACACGGTTAACTTTAACTCCGTGTGTTTTAAAGAGGCAGAAACGTACCGTTGAAGCGGCTTCACGTCACACAGGAACTGATATGTTTTTGTGGGGTTAAGTTTCCTCACAGCCCCAGGAGGCTGGTACACATTGTCTTCAAATGTTATGCAATGCCAAGACGTCTCTTTCCCGGCCCACTTGCTCTGTAGTTTTCTCTGTAAAAGCAATCTCACAACCGAAGCGGCTGAGAGGATAAGACCGCAAAGTGCCGTTTTAGATATTCACATTGTAAGAGCTACGTCTTACTGTTTGGAAGAGAAGTTTCTGTGTCGTAGTTTAAAAAAATGTGAAGAAAAAAAAAACACCACATCCAGCTTGAGTCTGACATTACAAAAGGACTGATGACAACTTGTACTTCACTTTTGATAAAATGTGCTTATTGTTTGTTTTGGAATTTGATCCATGACATCATCAAAAGGTTGAACACATTCCTTCCTCCTCAGCGGGCCCCTAAAGTACGACACATTCCACACAAAACATAAATAACACAAACAGGCGGCACAAGAGGGCGGCTGGCAGTCTTCTGCTGCTGCTGCTGCGGTCAACAGGTGGAGTCAAAGGCGAGGACACAGAGGGTGTTTATTCACTCTCCAGGGGTCTGCTCTGCAGAGGGACACTACAGGGGCCCTTTGGGGTCATAAAAACTCTTTAACTGTGACACTGCCTCATAAAAAAAGCAAGTTGGTGTGAACAAAATAATATTAGCGTACTTGGATCCCTCTTGGTTATGCCCGTTAAATCAGAGCTAGTGCATGCCAGCTAAATGTACACGCAGGAGGTAGACAAGATTTGATTGGTTTAATTAAGTGGATCCTAAACTCTAGGATTGGTTGGTGTTTTCCCAGGTTTACTCCTGCTGTAGACAGCAGATATTTTTAACACTGCTTTAAGAGCACATCATGCAATGATTGACATCAGGACATAAAGATCATTTTAACCAGAATAACAAAAAGTGTATCTAATTCTGATTACCAACCCTGACTTTAAGGCCTATTTATTAATAGATATACGGCCGGAGCTTTCTGTCCGTGCTCTGCATTCATTTCGTCCATATTTCTGCATGTTTCCATAAAGCTTACAGATACAGACCAAACGGAGCAGTACCACTGGAAACTGTTGGGGCATTGTTGATAATACTACTGGATATGTAGCTCTAGTGAGACACAAAACAGAAAGAACAATTGCGGAACTTTTTGAAGAAGAATTTAGTGAATTGGTGAGAAACTTCATGCTCCGTTTTTGTCTTTTATGCAAGAGGTACATTATCAATACCTCCTCCACAGTCGCCAAGTTTGTTTCTGAGTTTGTTGTTGTCATAAACTTTCATCTCTGGGCTGCATCCCCTGGTGGATGTATTGGTTAACAGCATCGCCAACGTTTGAAAAGGACAAATACATTTCCGTATGTAACGAGTGAATAAATGGGCCTTAACCCTTGCAGACTGGAACAAGTGACAAAGAAACAGCTGTTTACACATCCTTCTCAAAGAACTTAACATAATTAAATGCTCAGTGATCAGTGAGATGCAGACTTTGACGTCAAATGTTGGTCAAGTCCAGCAGGTGCACATGCACAGCATTTTGTGAGCACATCGACAGCTGAAAATAGGGTTCATTTCCTCAAGCAAACATGTCTCTGACCTTGACGAGCTCTATATTTTACAGGAAGTTGAGATGATTAATTCAGTCCAAAATATTGCAGTCACCATGGGCAAAACAGATTTTCTTACTTAATAATTACATTAGAACAAATCATGTTTTTTCGTCCATGCCCTGGCAGTACGTGTCCTTTAAGTTTCTATTTTTACAACAGTAAAAGAATAAAATATTCAAGGAGTGTGTGTGTGATGCCATTCTTCGGCTTTGATGCAGAAGATCTTATTTGTCTGATCTTATTTGCTTTTATTTGTTTCAATGTTTTCTTTATGTATGTCTGTTTTTCTTATCTGTTTTTATCATTTTTATTTAGCTCTCTGTACAGCACTTTGTTTTCAGCTGTGGCTGTTTTTAAAGTGCTCTATAAATAAAGTTGTTTGGTTGGTTGTTTGGTTGTTTGGTTGGTTGTTTGGTTGGTTGTTTGGTTGGTTGATTGGTTGGTTGGTTGGTTGGTTGATGCTTAACAGAGAGCAATGAGAGTTGGGATTCTCCACATGTAAAACCTTGGGTACCTGATTCTTTTTCAAAAAGTCTAAAAAAAAAAAACAATAAAAAAAGAAACTAGGGATCGTCAGAAAAAGCTCTAAAAACAGCACAGTTTGTGAGTATCACCCCATAAAAAGTTGCCCTTGGCAACCCGTTAATCTGCTACAACTACGGGATGTTTTCCTTCTTTGGTTCCATTGAGCAGGAGTCTAAAAAAGACACTAGAGGAGATTTTCTGACTGTAAAAATAAGGAAGTCATTAGCTGTTTGTGGTGCTTAAATACTGAGGCGCACTCCATAAAGCAGCCAGTAATGGGCACCCGCTCTGCAGGTCCACTAAACCTTTGAAGGTCATACGTGCACCCACACAATCACACACAAAATAACACAGACACATGAGATTAAACCTCACACGGAGCTGCAGTAAATGAGCTGTGGTGAACTACCGGTCGGAGATTTTACTCTATGTTTTAGCAATTTTGGTTAAAATGCTACAAAACAAACAAAAACGATACCCACAAATTACAAAATATAAATAGAAGAGCAGGTATAAGGAATGTAAGACATATTTTTCTTCTCACTTGTCAACTATTGAAAATAAACTAGAACCTTAGAGCACTGAAGGGTTTTAAGACCACCTCATAATAAGGTGATGTTTCCAGTGCACTCCCCTTTGATAAACAGTCATTAAGAGTGTTTATAAGGCTCTGATTAAAGGGTCTATACGGCAAATGGACATGCCTAAATATAAACATAAAGTAGTAGTTGTTATGGGAGGTTTTTGACACAAGAAAGTCAAACTATTAGAGTTTATAAAGACCAAGATCTGAAGCAGCATCTTTGCAAGAGAGTGCTTCAACAATTAAACACCTTTCCCTTACCATTTGTTTTGATATCAGTGATTTTTTTCCTTAGCTGTGAGGATGTAGACACGTGGAGAGACACTGATGCTGGTGTGGTCTGAGCTCCTGGATAATAGTGAGGTCGACATGCCACAGGTATGTGAGCATGCTTATGTGGAGGTTAGAGAGAGAGAGAGCCTGAAACCAGAGGGAGTGAATCCCGTGAGTGAGACTAACTATTTCAGACAGACGGGGAGCACCTTCACGCACCGGAAGACGAAGACGAGAAAAAAATGAGCTCAAAAGAAATTCGGGAGCACATGAAAGAGGAGAGAGGTGAGAGGGGCGAGCAGGCTCTACAGGGACCGAGGGAGGCAGGAGCCACATGTCTCCTCTTTGATCCTTCAATGAGACGCACATGTTGTAGTGTTCACTCAGTCTGCATGACTCCCACAGAGGCACACTTCAGACGCACAGGTCCAAAATCCTTACACATGCAGCATGACTGTTTACAGACTGACATAAAGAAACAGCACAGTTAGAGAAAATGAAGACAAGCACCCAAACATGCCATAAGACACTCCTCACTGACGTGTGCCGGGCAAGAGGTGTAGTGGTCGACATCAGTAAAAAGAGAGTCCAAAAAGACTTTAACAGATTCAGAGGTTTCAGTTACAAAGCTTAAAGATGTCTGTCCACAAAGCTGTGACGAAGATCTGACACGAAGAAAAGAGGCCAGGATGGCATGAAAGATGGAAGAGTCGAGATGTACGAACATCAGTACACGATCAGCTCAGATCACAGATCACTGTCGGTTTGGATATTATCTTCTACTGAGATTTACTCAATAGAACTCAAATACAATAAATGTCAACAGATCAGAGAAGAAGAAAAATGAGCCGTTCATCTATGAATTACACAACTCCAGAAACTGTTTTTATGAAACTTTGGAGGAATAAATGTTTACTGAGAAGTGGCATGCCAGTGCCACGGTTAATCCAGTGTCTGATTTCAAAGGGGCTGGGGTCAGAGGGATGTGGATAGGGTCAAAAACGTACACACACACACACACACACAAAGTAAAATGTGATACGTTGAGGAAGGACAACTCACACACATTGCTGATGGTCAATAAAAGTGCACCTGGTCTTTACCAGCCCCATGACATTTCTGAATGTTTATTCCCACTGGGCAATCAGCTACTCTCTCTACCTCTCTCTCTCTCTCTCTGTATGTTTGTGCCCATCTGTGTCCTGCAGATAGGGTCTCCTGTGTCTGTTGGCCTGTAGAGGTCTGTGATGTTGATCTGCAGGTTGAAAAAGAAACTTAAAACCTAAACTGACTGATTGATTCATCACCTCTTTTCCTCTCCTCTCGCTCTCTTTATCCCTCTCTCTCCTTCTCCCAGTAAATCACTTCCTAAATTACAGTAACGTTCTCCAAATGTGGTTTTGTCTAAAACTCCCAGCTTCTTCTCACCTCCATCCATCATCATGTCACAGCACGCTAACACATTCCTCACTTTACCTCCACTGAAGTGTTTAAATCTGATCCCTCCATGTGTGTAAGTATCTGTTTTGTCTGTGTGAGCCTGCCAGTTGACAGGGTGGATAGTGTACAGTAGTATGAGCAATCAAACTGGTTTCACTCAACTGCATTCTCCCTTTTTTTATGGGATGCCATCAGGTTTGTGAAGCTGCTTCTTTCAGAAGTCTTTTACATTTCCACACAGTTGTTTTGGGTCAGATCCTGGAGATTAAGCATACCAGGCTGAATCCAGATAGAGATTTTATGTCCTCCAGGGACGTCAACCGTCATTTACTGCATCCCATGTCCTCAAGAGGATCTCCTCCATCTCTGCTGCTCTTCCTTTTGGCTTGCCTGGCATTTCCTCTCACTGTCCTGCAGCCTGATGGGAGCATCTGGAAATGTTTTCTTTCAGGGTGCTGCAGCTGAGGAACACGCTGAGTCTGAACAAGCAGGCTGTCATTGCTATGTATTAACACATCCACAGACTCACATGTGCAGCAATATACACACACACACACACACACACACACACACACACATGCAGACACAAACAGGTCAAATTCATGCAATATTCAAATGAAAGTAAAAATAACTACAATGCTGAAAGCAATGTCAGAGATCTGTTACTGCTGAAGGATTAGCACGTGCCGGATGATACGCTGATTAATTGAATTATCTGACATTTGAAATATTTCATTAAGAGTCTTTGGGGGCTCAAATGTACATTTCCTCACTATTAGAGTCTGTTGCTGTTTTCCAAACCGCCTGCTACACCAGCAGTGTCTTCTAATTTGGCTGAAACTCAGTATGTGGTAGGCAGTATGTGAAAACTTGTAAAATCTGCAGAATGCCAAAAATTCCTGGATGTCCAACTGATCCGGAAAAATTTCTCAGTATGCATCAGACCAGTCTACCTGGCATACTGTGTCCCACAATGCACGGTGCTAATGCTGTTTCTCTGTGTAGATGGCACTCAGGTTTGGGTAATTTACAACAGCAGTAGTAACGTGAGACGGTCTGTGCGACAGAAGTGAAGTGATGCAAAACAAACACTGTTAAATCTCGTCACTTCTAGTCTTAAAAGAAGTGTTTACATCTGCAAAATTTTTAAAGCCCAAATAAACCTTGGATTATATTGAAGTTATTTTTCCCATGAGCTGTAAAAATAAAAAGTTCTGGATTTGTTTTCAAGAAACGATAGACATTTTGGTGTGGGACTAAAAATCAAATGTGATGATTCTGCTGTAATATAACTTTAATGCCTTTTCAATGCAGTAGTTCCATTTTCCAAAAATGAAAACCAGAGTAGCATCCTACAAACAGACCCAACAGAGCAGTCATACTACAGACTATATTCAGAAGCAGTAGGCAGTATGCAGTGCCTACTAAACTATATTCACGTGTAGTATGTAGCAGGTGGTTTGGAAAACAGCCAGTGTAAAGAAAAATCAGCCATTTTCTTCTAAACACATTAAATAGGTCACAAATGTATTTCCTTAACATACATAAAGTCATTCAACCATTCATTCAGGATTTAATGGGCGGGTCAGAAATCATAGCCGCGTTACGTCACTGAGCCATTATTAGCCTGACCCTGCTGCAGAGGCGGTATTTACATTCAGCTCATTAGCTTAAGTGTTTTTTCTGCTCTCTCTCGAGTCTCAGATAGCATCTGTAATATAACATCTGTGTATTGAAAGCAACTGTGTTTGTCTCGGCTGTAACGTTACTGGTCAGTAATCCATGTTGCTAAATGTGATAAATGGAGAAATAAATGATCATTCTGATGGAGACTGTGAGGAACAAGGCTGAGCTCTATCAGTGTCTGACTCAGAGTCAGTTTCTGGCTCTGATGGATCAAACATGTAGGGCTGGCTCCATCCCATCATGCTGCTAGAGCTAGCTTCTATTGTTACTGTAGGTAACGTCCTCGTACAGTACACAGAGGAGGCTCCCCTCCTGTGTGTGGGCGTGGCTCTAGCGCCTCTAACTGACACGCCCCCAGCATTCCACTGCAGAGAGAAGAGCTTATGTTTCCTTGATTTTGAGACCTAATTTTATATATTTAGCAATTTTTTTAATCCTTCAAATTTGGCTCAGTGGTCAATGACACATGTTTCTGTGGTGTGACAAACTCATAACACAAATTTATTGCTGCTTCACACAGACTTTAAATGTAGACAACACATCACATATCAGTTATGTCAGAAGTTTTGCTGCATGATAAGTAATATATAGTTCTATTGGGAACATTTGCATGAGTGTCATAAGTAGTTATCTGTCTGACGTGCAGCTGTGTCTTCTCCATGAAAACTCTTTGACTTTGTTAGAGGCTTTGGCTCTTAGCCCAGGATAACTGTCCCTCTTGACTAACATCAGTCTGGCAGGCACACCGTGTCATATGCATGTTTACTGCAACACAAGTACGATATCATCAAGTTCAATGGATGAAATGAATGATGTAAGGAAAAACTCTTCAAGGTGCAGTACACTGTGCTTCAGACTTTATAGATTTTCTGAAATGCCTTTTGACACAACTCACAGAGTGTGTTTACTGTATATCTGCTTCAGCAGAACATGAGTTTAACCCAAACATATCCAGAAGATCTAGATGGATATACTTGTCTTAATACCTGGTTTGCCTTGCAGTCAGCAAACACTGAAGCATGACCTCATAGCTACATGAAGAAGACACAAATGAGCATAACTGAGCTGTGCACATCCCGGCACATTTGTTTAATATGCTGATCTCAGTAGGTTGAGACATGACTGCACTCCAAACCACAGAGCGAAAACCTGGAGGAATTTGAGAGTCGTCCCACGGGGGTTAGAGGTTGGGAATAGATGCTGCAAATACTATAATTGTGCAATGAGGGCATGGAATCTGAGTATGCCAAAAACTGAAAAACACCCACACAAGTGATGTAAACTTAAAGCTGCACTTCAGAGCAGTGAGGCTTTTGATGCAACTTCATACAAATCATTTATCTCTGAAAATAGAGTTAAACCGAACTGTGTCCAACATTCTGTGACAAAGAGCCAGACTCTGTGCTTTCTTTTAAAACAGTTTAAGCTGTTGCTGAAACAGAATACTGATATGAATCTTGATGAGGTGAAAGTCAGTCATACCCAAAAAGTGTACACTGTTTTCCAAAGACATCATTATCAAGTTGAAGTAAAAACTTGATAGGACGTTTTTCCTGCCTTGCCTCACTGATAAACAAACAAAAAGCATTTTCCACGTTGGTACTAGGACTAACAGAACCCAGTTTAAACAAGGACAGTCATAAAGGAGTTAACAGCAGCTTTAATAAGGACTCTCCCTAAAAGACAGACAGAATGGGGATATGATGAACTACATCTGACTTTTATCCACTGAGTGCATTTAAATATGGATGATGCACTTCTATCTCTACTTGAAGCCAAAACTCTGCTGTGATAGACACTGGTTTACTGACTCAGTGACTTGTTTTGGAGTAGGGATAGACCGGTTATCGGCCGGGCCAATTATGTGTGCCAAAATCCAGCATTTTGACTAGGGCTGAACGATTCTGGAAAATAATCTAATTGCAATTTTTTTTGGACCAATATTTGGATTGAGGTTTAGCATGCGATTTTTGGGGAGCAACGTTAATCTTCTGCATTATTCACTTAACACAAACAATAAATCATTCGAAGCCCCGTTTCCACCAAGTTGTCCGGTACAATCAGTACAGTTTGGTACAGGTCGGATTGGTAAAGCCTGATCCTGTTTGCGTTTCCACAGCCAAACGTGCCCTTCTTGGTAGTCTGCACGTAAGCCACACGCCGATAGCTGTGTCAACTACGTAATCTGATAATACAGAGGAAGGTCTGCACCTCAGCAGTCGACTTTATAGCACTGTTTTGTGACACCATTTTCCAAACAGAACAAAAAGTTATCTTCACAAAGTTGACTGGAAACTTTAACAGGGCAGGGTTACGTGTTAATCTTTATTACTGCTGTCGCACAGAAAGTGACGATTCCTCAACCAATCAATGGACTGCAGTGTTTCTAGCTCAACCTTCTGGGGTTGGATAAGTATGTCTGGCACCCCAACAGAGGGATACCAAAAAGTGGGATGGTACGCGTTGGTAATTTGGGGACCTGTTCCTGTTTTAGTCAAAGAAAACAAAATGTGTGCCATGCAGAGACAAACCGAACTGAACTGCAATTGGTTATCGGCCTCCTTAACTACTAATAATTGGTATCGGCCCTAAAAATAACATATCAGTCCATCTCTGTTTTGATAGCCATGGGACAAACATCACACCCGTTCCACTGATGAGTCTTTACATTCATCTCACAGATTCAATGTCAGAGAACCCTCAGTCCACAGCAGAGCATATTCCTGTGTCAATTGAATGCAGACACTCAGTGTTATAAAAAGTTCAGAGAATCTAGTGTTTGTCTCATTCGAAGCACTGACCTGAAAAACTAATCGAAAAAGCAGCAGAGAAGGGACTGGAAGTGTGAAAACGTTTTATACTGTCAGCTTCGCATTTACATCACAGCTTTAAGCCATGAAATCCACAGATGGACAATTCAAGTGTTTCAAACAACACACAGCAGGGACACAACACAATCAGTTACCAGATAAAATCCTTGACTGCATTCAATCATAGAGGTCAAAGTGCTCTGATAACCTCCACACCTGCTCCACTTCCTCCCAGAGAACCGATCCAAACAGGAAGTAGAACAAAGTACCGTTCTTTTTGGCGTCACTGTTGCATTTCATGCATTACTAGCTGAGTGCTGGGACCTTGGTGGGGGCCATGGGAACTGGGCTGAGATTATTTATAGCGGGTTGGGGGGCTTGGCAGGGGCCACTTCTATGAGGCCTTGGAGGAATGTCTAAGGTCGCCCTCTGACCAAATCTTGTGCAGAACGCTGAGGCTGGATAATGGGAGGCTAGCTCAGGCTGACGTGGGACATCTGCAGAGATGGAGACACGAGCCGATTAGTTTGAGGGCCTGGTGAACAGGCCCAGCAGGGACAGGAAGGAAGCGGTGAGCATAGGAAGTAAGAATGTCAGCAGAGGACCAAATAGGGCAATCGAGGCGAGCATTTCAAAGATTTTTTTCTGAATGAAAACGTGGCATTCAACAGAAAGCCTGGATCAGATGTCCCAAAGAGATTTATAGAGGAATGCACATGTGTTTTTAACAGTTTTCCAAAACGGTTTGAGTTTTTATATTGTATAACTGAGCGTTAACTCCATAACACTCCATTTCTGAGGCTCTTTCATGCAGGAGTTAAACACAACACAGGTGTTACTAAACATCAGCCAGAAGTTTCAAGTGTTCCAATGAGCTTTGACAACAAACCTGCATCTACAGAAATACGACACTGACACTGAGGCAGTTGTCATTAATAGTTTTATTTCCCAACTCAAGTAGTCGTCCATGAGAACGATATATTTGTATCTCTTGCTGATAGGCTGGTTGTGATGATTCAATAAGGAGTCAACAAAATATAAGGCTGCATATTAATGTAGGCCCTTTGTGTGGAAAAACTGGTCCTTAACAAAATTCAAGATACTTAAAAGCACGGTTGGTAGTCACAGAAAACTGGCATGAATTTGAATGTAGCATCTCCTCAGGACTCCGTTTAACCACCGCCCTCCCACACTCGCAACCATGTGATAGTGGCTGATTCAAAACCACAGACTCAAAGCACACCGTTTTTTTGCACTACAGACCACTACATTCCCTCTTGGTTATGAGCATTAAATCAGGGCTAGTGCACGCCAGCGAAATGTACATGCAGGAGGCGGGCAAAACGGCAGGTCAGCATTTGATTAGTTTAACAAATTGGCTACCAAACACTAGGATTGGTTGGTGTTTTCCCAGGTTTACTCCTGCTGTAGACAGCAGATATTTTTCACTCTATTTTAAGAACACATCATGTATTGATTGACATCAGGACATAAAGATCATTTTAACCAGAATAACAAAAAGTCCAACATTATCCTTCAGTCATAAGTAGAGCCCAACTGATTATAGCCCTTTTTATAAAATAATCATAATTGGCAGGAGTTTAACTGGCCAATTATCGCCCTTTTTAATGTTTTTTTCTGCATGTTTTTATACTTGAAATTTTCTCTCTGTTGTAAAGTTAAACAAATACTAAAGGAGAAAATATTGTAAAATAGTAAAATGTTCTGCCTGTGATTCAGATCTTTGTTTATGTCAGCATTAAGGGACTGAAAAATAAGTTATTTTATTCATTACATATTTTAAATGAATCAGCCGATTAATCAGTTATCAGATTTTTTTTCTGTCAAATATCAGAATCTGCCACAAAAAATCCATATTGGTGGGGCCTCCGTTATAAGTGTGCGCGGTATTTACAACAAATCCCTCTCCCAGCACTCATCTGTCACCATCTCTTTATTGTTGTCTTACAGCAGCCTCCTACTCAGTGAAGTGTTGCGTGCCTGCTCTCTAGTGCGATTGTTTGCCCTCACATCAAACTGAGAAAGCCCAGAGGGCGGCCTGTCAGAGCTTAACCCATGGGCCAAAAACTCCAGTGATGCTGCAGCCTCTGTATCTCCACTGTGCCACCATCACACAGGGAATCTCACTGTGAATGATGCTGGCACACTTAACCCAGCAGAGAGTTACACACAGTGATGCTTGAGGGCTCACTGATGAGCAGAGCACCCCGTTACCTCATGGAGGAGACGGGCACTACTGAGGAGGGTGTGGGTTTATTTAAAGGGGCAGTGCATATTAATGAACATTTCAGCACAGCCTCAATCTAAATATGCCAGAGTTAGCCATCAGGCTAGTTTTCATCTGTAGTCCCTGGCAGGCCAGAGCAGAGTTCACAGAAACATCCTGATAGCATAAAAATAAAACATGCTAAGTCACAACGATGTCACCTAATAAAAAGTGAGAGAAAACATTCAAAGTGCTGAACAGAGGCAATGAAAAAGTGCTACTCCTGAAGTTGTACCACACAGAAGGTTGCCTCCAACCATCTGATGCAACATTCAAGTATGTATATCTATTATTTAAATGTGGGGTGGGGTGACACTCCCTTATTGCCACCTGGTATGTTGTTCCAGATTCCAGCCCCTGAACAGAGTGACAACCTGGTGGAAAATGGACTTGTTGGACAGCCAGTATCATGTTAGTACAGTGGTTCTTAACCTGGGTTCGATGGAACCCTAGGGGTTCGGTGAGTCGGTCCCAGGGGTTCGGTGGAGCCTCCGCAACGGAGGTTAAGACACACCGGACTCATCGTGTCAATTCGTGATGACACGCCCCACTTAGCCATCACTGGCTGCAGATAATCATGTTACATTGCATACATATTTTATTTTTCACTGAAGAAACTGTGACTGTGGCTCAGTGGTAGAGTTGTCGTCTCTCAATTGTAAGGTCGAGGGTTCGATTCCCGGCTCCTGCAGTCACATGCCGAAGTGTCCTTGAGCAAGACACTGAACCCCCAATTGCTCCCACTGTTGGTCAGTGGTGTATGAATAGGTATGAATGTGTTAGTCAAAAAAACTGATGGTCTACAATAGATCTTTCTACCATCAGTGTGTGAATGTGGTGTGGATGGGTGAATGACACCAGCAGTGTAAAGTGCTTTGAGTGGTCAGAAAGACTAGAAAAGCGCTATATAAGTACTGGTCCATTTACCATTTACCATTTACCATTTGGGGAATGGACATATGAAACTGGTGGGGTTTGGTACCTCCAACAAGGTTAAGAACCACTGTGTTAGTATGATGTAACATTTAGACCTTGATGGCGTTAAAGGCTCACATCATAACAATATACATCTAATGCAGGAAGTAGATCATTTACAGTGAAGCACAAGTGTCAGAGACGCCTGAGTCACATACTGTGTGTCACACCCATGATGTGACATTCCCCTGGCTTAATTACGGGCTATGTTCTGTTCATAAAATATGTACTGGATGTGACTCTTCAACAATGAACCGTCAGTCACTGAGTGAGCGGGTGTGGTGCTGCTCTCCTCATACTACCATTCCATTTTGCAAATGAATGCAATGAGCGTGCACACACTGGCATTGACAGAAAATGAGAGAAACAGACACAACTAGAGGAGAGAGGAAAACTGGCAACCACTGCAGAAGCTAGCAAGCTAATGAGCTAATAAAGTCCAAGTATAGACTGCCTACACTTTGGCTGCAGTGGCAAGCAGCAGCTGAAGGCACAGGAAGCTAATGGCTAGTTGAGTAAAAGCCACAGAGGAATGCACCACAGTGAATGTATACATTTACTGTATGTGTGTGTGTGTGTGTATGTGTGTTTGAAGAGACACAACTGTCAAGAGGAAGAAAAGCACCCCCCCATTCCTCTCCTCTGTCCACAGTTGGCACTGCCCATGAACAGTGACGTCTTTCTATCTGTGTGTGTGTGTGCGTGTGTAAGATGGAGAAAGAAGCTATGTGGCATTTTTGGACTAACAAAAGAAGCCACAGCCACCCTCTTCCACCGACACACCCCAGAGGCTTTGCATGATTTAAAGGCACTTCAGATATGTTAACCTGGACTGGATGATGGTTTTCAGTGCAGAGACACATTGTGTTTATGTAAATCACACAATGGGTGTGGTTTGAAGGATAGGAACTAAATTTATGCACACTTGGACATCTGCTTGTTTAATCACATATCCGGCAGAGAGAGAAGTGCCAAACCAGCATGAGAGTAACCAGTGAATGCTGTCAGACGGCCAGGAGCCTGCAGCAGCTGCAGCAGCAGCAGCAGCTTGAGCAGCAGCGGCAGCAGCTAGAGCAGCGGCGGCAGCAGTCGGTCCTGTGGACAGATGTTGACAGTCTCTTCATAAGGTGTTACCTCTGTCAGCATACACTTCAGGTTTGTCACATAGGCTTGGAATGCTGCTGAAGAAGGAACCGGGGCTTGTCACACCCATACTCATCCACTCCTCTCCACCCGTCTGTAAACTGTTTAGGTCTGAAAACAAACACGCCTCCCAGCCCCCCCCTTTCATCCCCGACTCAGCTGAGCCAAACACAGCTGCAGGGGATGTAGACATTGAGATGAGGAGGAGGGGTTAAGTTGAGGGGGGGGGGGGGGTCCGTTTTGACACAGAGGTGACAGGCTGCTGGCTACTGGAAAGAGGCAAACAGATGAGCACCATCACTCTGAAGCTGAGATACGCTTCAGACCAGCTGCTGACTCTGTGAAAGATCCTCAACCACAAACCACGAAAGAGTGAATGCAGACAAAAGCACCAGGTACACAAACAAAAGCAGACGCACACAAAAGATTCTCAGTTGTCACTTTGTGGCGAGACGAGGAACAAGAAAATCTGGGCTTGAGAACACACCTATTCTCAGTCAGCTATTCTTCTTTGGTGCCAAGTAAAACTCTGACGAACATGAGGACAGAGTCGTCACACAAGCTCAAAGTATTTACTGGAGAAATCACACACTCATGTTAAGGTTTGTCATGGTATCATAAAGTACACCTGCCGTCCACTTCTGATGACAAAGACCTTCTCAACAAGCCCACATTTTGCAGTGCCTTGTTAGTGAAGTTATTACACACAACTTTTAAACCCCTGGTGTCGTTCATCTCAAGCAGCAGGACTGAGCAAAGTTCAGGTTTCTTACCTCATCATCTGATCAGAGGATGAGGATTGATCAGAGGGAGGAGAAATTTCAGCATCGACATCAGATGGAGGCCAGAGACACATAGAGGAGGAAGAGAAACAGAGGTTTGTCAATAAATCATCTTAAAGAGACAGAGGATAAAGTTCACATCATAATCTGGATTAAATTTCTAGAAAAGTTTGAATAATCAACAGGTTGATACAGATGGCACATGAACTTTATGTCCACAACATTTTGTTTGGCACCTGGATGATCCGGTCTGAGGATTTGTGTGATGTCATTTTTTTTTTGAGGGAATGAGACCCAACTGCTTGTCTAGACATGTCAGATAAAACAGGTTCTACATCACCCACCAGTTACATATACATATTTTGCCTCGGGCTTTAGTTGTCAAGAATATGGATGAAAATTCATGTTAAGAAATGTATTTCTGAACGAGCTGTGTTTTTTTTTTTATTTGAATATTTCAGTCCTGCCAGTGATGAGACATCTGATTAAGATCCGTCTTTAAACCAGACAGGAAGACGCTCTATTTTATTAAACTGGAGAAGAAACAGTAAACAGTCAGGAGATCAGCTGGTAAGTTCCCACTGATATGGAAGCACTTTCTGATTCCTGTTGACAGTTTGAACTCTGATTATTTTTTTGAATGACCGACCTTCACATTAATGTCTGTAACAGGCAGCATCAGAAACTGATAACTGGAAACACTCCTAACACACCCCTTTAGTTCACATTTCAATCCTCCTCTCTTCTGTGCATTTCAGGGCCTGTTTTTTGATGGTGGAGGACATCAATTTAAGTTCCTAACAACTTATTGTCATGTATTTTATGTTTAGAATTAGTTCTATCATTAATTCAAGTATTTAAAATTTCATTTTAATCCATTTTATTTATTTCTATTATTATTAGTTTTTTTAACGGTCACTTCAGTGTTACTGTGGGTGGGGTTGGGGTTCTAATTTCAATATTATTACTGTGAATTCTAAGAATGTACAACAAAAATTATGGATAAACTTTGTTAAAAAAAAAGAAAAAAAAAACATGACAGGACTTCCTGTCACATATAAGGTTGAGAGACGTCCATTAAAAACTCAATACCAGGTTTCAATACCAATTCTTTTAGCATTGGCATCATTTTTTTTCCTTTGCAAAGCTGATGAAACCAAATGGTTTCAATTAGACATAAAAAAAAGATCTCCTGCTTTAAACTCTGAGCCATCCCTGGCTGTGAGCTCATACAGTAGACTGAGCTGAGCTGCAGGTAAAAAAAAACAAACAAAAAACAAACAAAAAACAAAACATAAAGTCATAAAAGCCTCTGCCGTCGTTAACATCCACTTCAGGAGCAGCAGAGATGTAACAGCTGACTGGCAGTGCTTTAGTCCTCCATGCATATGGACAATATATAATGTATGAGCTGTATATTGCTGCTCTTAAAGAGTTGGCACCAGCAGGCAAAACTCCAGATGCACTTTGACTGAAATTACGGCAGCAGGATGACATGTAAATACGACTCCTGTGCACTGCGTACAAAGCAAACACATACAAATAAACAAACCAGCTGTGATCACAACTCATCAAAAACGTCTGAAAATGTAGACCTAAAACATCTCATTACGGAGGTCATGTGATCGACGTTAAATTCCTCTGCTGTGCTATAATAGCCACTTGCTTGACTTGTTAATTTTCTTGTGGTTCATCTCTTGATCTACGTGCTGAGGTCTCGCGATGCTGTCAGTGAAGCCACAGGCAGCGGCCAGGATGTTAGCTCCCCTCCGCGAGGCTTTCCCTGAGGAATGTCAGCAACTGCTGACTGTGCCACCCATCCACACCACACTCACTTTCCTACAGGGTGCTGTCAACTCTTTGTTTATAAGATGAGGCTGGGCTGATGTTAAATAAAGGTTAGATAAAGAGAAAGAAATGTTGCTTGCAGGTCCTTTCAGAAGCTGAAGTTAAAAATAAGTGCTCTGCTTCATATCAGATACAAACCTCTGAACAGATATGAGACTACAGAATCATGGGTGTAATTTTACAGAAAGGTGAAATAAGAAGTAAAAACAGGCACAAATATCAGACATGGAAAACCTAACATTTGAGCATATCACCACCTGTTCAAGGTGAGTGACGGGGTCTTATTTTCATAAAACACATAAAAAAGCTTAAAAAACTCTAAAACATGCAAAAGGACTTTGAGCATGTCTTCTTCTTGTTGTCTTAAAATTGTTACTTCAATGGTTTCTGATCAAACCAATGCAGTAATATAAAGATCTATTTAGATCTTTAGATCTCGTCTTGTAATTCACTCATGTGTCTACAAATAACACTGGAGCATGATTGAAAAAGACCAATAGGACCTTGGCCTTGGATTGTGTTTGCAATTTAACACGGTCATCAAATTGGACTTAGAAAAGAGCCAGATGGGGAGTCAGCATCTTTGTCCACTATCTGATGGGGGTTCATTCAAACTCTTACTTCCTCCTCTACGCGTTTGTCCCAAACCCTCTGCACCACAGGGCAAACGTTTCATCTAGCCAGATGTTTCAGTGTGACTGCAGCCTTGTGTGCTCCATATCATGAGACTCCTGTGACTGAAAACAAGCTGCTGCTTTTCTTCCCAGGAGCTCATATGATAGGGACAGGCTGGGAGCTAACAGCATTTTAAGACGTGATGAGAAACAGGCGATCTACATTTGATACAGATAGAAACATGAAACTACAACCCTTGGATGCCACAAGGCAGGCTTAGTTAAAAAAATTAAGCATATCTATGTTAACATATCAGCTGAATACTGCAGATATTAGCTTCTGTGTGGGGAAATGTTACCGAGGCGTTTCCTGATTGTACATACATGAAGATGGGACAGAATATTGCACCAAATGCTGATATTTCTTTAGCCAGGGATTTTATATGCTTTAGTTAACCACATATCAAGATAGTTGCAATAATCAACAATCGCTAAATCAATGCATCATGCCATTATCATGGGCCATGCATCATGCAGCATATCCTACCCTGTTGCATCACATGTTACATTACAAATCCTACTCCTGACTGGGCCAATAAACAGGAAGAAAAAAAAAACTTTGAAAAGACAAGGACAACAAATCTGCAGAACAGAATCAGATAAACAGAGCTCTCTTTGTATTCACTGGTTTAGAACAACTGGGGCACATGAAAAAGGAATAAAGTGTCATGTTAAGTACATGCATGTGCATGCACACTCACTGTTTAGAATTTATTTAACAATAAGGGATCATTTTACAAGTAGAAGCTTGGGGTGTTTAAAACTGCTTATTCATCAATACAATAATAACTATACAGGATTTAAGTTGGATAAGTATAGGAGTGGATTTGAGCTTCTAAATTGTTAATATTGAAAAATGTTTAATTGTCTTAAGTAAGAAAAGCTCCCTGACAAAACAAACTGATCCTGAGCTGCTGGTTTTAGTGTAAATATGCAAACAGTGTGCAGGCCTTCAGCCCATCACTGAAACACAGCTCTATCTTTTGGTGGTACAGAAATAGTTCAGTGTGGTGAGTCTTGGTACCACTCTTGCATAACTGCAGAATTACAGTGTGCTGCCGCCGTGTCCCGTGTGGAGCTCTGGCTGCAGGATTTTCAGGGATTTTCGTCAAAGGACGAAATGTACTCGCTGGCCAGTGAAAGTGTATTTTTCTGCACCAATTTTCAGCATTAGTACTCTCATCTTGGACTGAAATTTGTGAAAACAGATCTGATATATTGGACAGCGACGTGTTTGTGTTGGTCGGCTTCGAGTAATGAATAAAAACACGATTTGAAGGGGGAAATCTCTCCAGGTGTAATTTACCACCAATACGAGCATCACCTGAAAGAAGAAACACAACATCCCTCATGCAGTGTCAAATATTACTCACCGTGGTTGAACATTGTGGAGCGAAACCGGTGGTTGCTTGACGAATTTTCCATCTTTCAAAGTTTCACTGAGCTAGCGCCGATGGCTGCGACCTCCTTTTTCCCTCTTCTTCGTTTTCTTCTTCTTTTTCCCCCCTTTCCTCTACTTCTTCTTCTTTGGTATTTCCTTAATTTCCTCTCGCAATCTCTTACAAAACTGCGGTGAAATGACAGCGTGTATGTTGCGTTTGACCGGACAAACCCGTCCCCCTGCTCGTATGTGTGAGTATGACTGTTTGGTAGCAGCACGCACACATTCACGCGCACAGATCGCAGCCGTCCTAAACTGGCGAGCACAGTCAGGCTGGTGACGTCACGAGACAGCAGCCGTTTCAGCTGCAGCAGCAGCAGCGTGGAATGAAAACAATCGCACGTGGATGTGATGGGAGACAGGTCACGTGCTGCACCTGTGAGAAAGATTCACGACAGTAGTCAAGTGCACAAATGAGTATTTAAATAATTTTGAAAAAGCTTGGGCACTTAGAACTTACCTCACTGGTGATATACTTTTTGTTGCGTAAGTAAGGAATATATATATTAGCTTTTCAAATATTAAACTCTAAGCAGTCTGTGGTACATTTTATCTTAATTAGTCTTACCTTTAATTCATATTAAAGAAAACTATTACAGAAAAAAAGTGGCAGAAGTTCACCTCACACGTTTACTCAAGCAAAAGGTATTTTATTCTTCGTAGAGACGTTTGCTTGAATTATAACATTAAACTGCTTAACATTTGTTTGATACTTAAAGTTCTGTTAATAAAGTAATGTGTTTGAGTGAACTCTTTAACTACAATAGACATCTGCCATCACTGATGCTGAAATAAAAATAATCTAAGAATAATAATTATAATAATAAAGATTTTTCTAAAATAACATTACACGTTTTACCTTTGGTTATTCAAGATGAACTTGTTAAACATATCCCTGTACTTTTAAAGGATTTTTTTGAGAGCAGGACTTTTTTTTGCAATGCAGTAGTTCTACAGTGTTGGATTGACCATCTTATGAAAGAAAATATGAAAATGTATGAAAAAAAAGAAAACAGTTTTTATTGTAAGAGAATGGGTGACCTTTGTGTGTATTATTTTTTTGACTACACTTTGACATATCCTATTTATTTTACTCTGAAAAGCAAACAGTGACCTCTGGTGGTGAATCTTAGGCTATTTCAATTGACCCGTCCTTCTCCAAGCCCAAGCGAATACTATATGTGCACCGGTTTTATGACAGTGTGTTTAATTCACTTATAAAAAGCCATCCAGTGTTAGAGAAACATAATCCATGAACAAACTCTTTGTGTGTTTTAGAAGCAACAGTTTTATTTTTAGCTGTGACAAAAGGAAAAAAAAACAGTCGCCTCCTCATAGTCTAAATGTTCACGTTCAGGATTAAAGTGCAGAATTTGTTTTCACAGCTTGTGTAAAAAATTAAATAAGACAAAAGAGAAATATAATATTAAATTATCAAAACTGACAATGGTGTTCTGGAAAATATAAATACAGAACAAGATGAAATCTCATACAACACAGTATCAGCAATGATATTCAATCCACTTGAATCAGGCTTGCACTTATGATACATTAAAAAAAGGAAATCAGTTCACGGTTTCGTCGTTGGCAAGGCTAGCTTACAACAAAGGCACAGCATTGTTCAGAGGTAAAGATCCTTTGCAAAGAAGTGCTGCGGCGACATTCTCAGTGATCATCAACGTTTCCTCACAGTCACACCTAACATGCTTCACATGGCTCAGACGGGACTGAAGACAGAAACATGGCAAAGCATTAAGTGTGTACAGTGCATGCCCGCAGACGAACACATTAACTGGGCAGGTGGGGGGGTGCTTGTTTTACAGAAGCGTATTTTGTGTTGTCAGCCTAAACATTTACAGGTTTACATGCCCTGTGAGTCTCACAGTTACTGTTAAAAGCTGCTATCCTGTTAATCTGCTGAATTAACTGCATTAAGTGACGTGAGCTCCAGAAAAGTGCGGCCCTGAGCCAAAAGAGTTGTGAAGAAGAGGGGAAAGTGAGAAGTGAGACAGTTTAAGTGCTTTTTTATGAGAAAGACCTGCAGTGGTTGCAGCCTCTGTGGGCAACACATACAAAACCAAGCAGTCAGAAACAACACCGGACATCATTCACAAAGGACCAGTCTGTAGGCAGCAGGCAGAGCTAAGAAATTAACATCCTCTTGGTAACAAAAACGTGACCACCTTAAAAGTGGTAAGGTTGGTATTTGAGGTCTGTTTAACTTTGGAATTTAAAGGTTATTTCTACTTATATAGAAATTTCCTTTAAACAAATCCACAGATTGATCAGGTTTCTGATACTTGTGTTTTTAGAAAAAATGCACAAAAAAAATCCATATGAATAATCAGAAATGTTGTCAAAAGGATGAATTTCTCAGATCCCATTTTTACAGTTGAAAGGCTCCTTCAGTGTCTTGCATTCATATAACAACCTGAACCGACAGAATTTAATTCCTTATCACAAGTTAGCCCAAGAGAGGAAATAAACAAACATGGCTTCAACCCGCCATTCAGTTAAATAGTGCAAATTAAAAATCTATACAAAAAGATTTCAGTGGTTATTTATATAAGTGTAAAAAACAGATGCTGTGTTTTTTCTCATTTCATTTCTAGCCTGGCTTCCTCTGCTGACTTTTTTTGTCTTTCACTCTTTTTTTTCTTATCTAAAACAACATAATCTAAAGAGAAGAAAGCTCGTTTTAGAACCACACGCAGCTTGAGAAAAGTTTAGCAGGAAATCAAGAAAACAGATTTTTAGTTACAGAGAAGTTAGAAGATCGAAGGTGCAAAGAGAGAAACTGAGCATGGAAGAGATTATTGTTAAGGGAGTGCACATATTATGCAATGCACGCAGACAGGAGTTAAGACAATTACATATATATGAGTGATATTTACAGCACACATTTACATGTAAACAAAGAGTGGGCTGTCCACTGGAGGAG
Organism: Labroides dimidiatus; assembly: GCA_030710495.1. Taxonomy (NCBI): domain Eukaryota; kingdom Metazoa; phylum Chordata; class Actinopteri; order Labriformes; family Labridae; genus Labroides; species Labroides dimidiatus. Next base: position 6,751,978 of record CM061154.1, on the reverse strand, counting down.
AGACGAATAGAGGAGCAGAGAGCTGACATTATGAGGCAGTACCTGGTGATGAATTACACCTGAATCACTGTACAGTACATGAGATGAGAGTAAAATGAACGTGTCACTTCTTGCCAGGTCTAAATCAAACTCCACCTCTATGGACAGTTTCTAAAAATACTTTAAAAACAGTGGGCTGGAGAGCGTGGGCAGGATGGGAACATACATGTTTTTAAAATGCAATCTCATTGCATTAAGTCCCATCTGGTTCATACAATGTGTGGGCTGATTTCTTCAAACTCTGTGACATGATTGGTCAATTTCAACTAAGGAATGCCTTTTTTTAAAAGTATAATTAGAATACCAATGTTGATGTGTTTTATATGTTTAGTTAGCAGCTCAAAAACACATTCTAGTGTTCAGTATCTCTTAAACAGTTATATGGATTTCTCTCAAACCTCTCACCACAGATGATGGTGCTGATTATAATTTCCACTTTTTTTTTTACTTAATCTGAAGTTAAAAATAAATTTACTCCAGCACACCTTCAGCGGTACCTGAAAGCTAAAATCTCTGATGGAGGACAATGATATAATGTAACATTTACTGTGTTTGAACTGAGGGTAGGCGGTACTTCCTGTTGATGCAATTCCTCTTATTCTCAGAAGATAAAAGCTCCAAACTTGCCACGAGGGCAACAGCATTAAAAAAAGGAAAGTCTGGCTGAGCCCTATTAATTGCAGTCAAACTTGAACTCTCCTTAATTTCAGTTTCATCGATCAGCCAATAAAAATATGGCAATGTAGCATACGTATATAAAATATGTCTTTACATTTACAATATTTAAAACATTTACAATGTCGCCAGCTATTTACAGTGGTATGTTTTTAAATGTATATGACGTGATGTCGATATGGATGAGAAAAGGACTCTTGAAAGTGAAAACAACATACCACATGTATGCAAAAAAATGTGTACCTCAATGTTAAGTCAGTGCTACACCATACATGTTGGAGAGAGGGGCAATGCCACAGACACAGATGGATATCGAAGTTTACAGCCACATGAGGTCAGAGTGACATGATGAACCAGGATTTGACCTGACAGCATTATTTACAGTCATGCACACTTTAGTGAGCTACTTAAAGCTTGAAAGGTTTTGTTTGACTTGTACACATGGACAGCAAGTGGAGCTTACACATTTGTTTCTGAAGTCACAGACACACTCGTCTCCTTTGTAATATTCAGAAGTTCAGAGTTCATATCCAAACTAAAAGCGAAACCAAACTCACACAGAAACACCTGCAAACACACAGCACAATGTCCTCTGTACAGGCCTAAAGTGAGGAGGCTGAAGATTTGCTGTAAGTTGTTTTCTGCTCAATCCACATGAATATACACACTACAGTAAGTACAGTAAAGGTATCCTCGAATGGAATGATCGCTAAGGTTAAAATCTACACACATCATGATTTGAAAGTCGGGTTTGATTGCATATGACATGATCCTCTGAAGTTGTGGCCACAGTAGAATCAAGCTACTGTAGTAAATCTCTCTTGATTTGACTTAAAATGTGTGTGTGCGTCTTACGCAGGAGGTTCTTTAGATCCTCACTCTCCCCCTGAGTCTACTCGTTTAGCCTGAGCCAGCCAACGCCCCCAGCCTCTGCTTCAAACGTGGAGGAGTGTTTACACTGCTCCAACCGAGCAACCAAAGCAGGAGACCACTGCCTTTTCAGGTTAACTCAAACTTCCCACTACCCTGGTTGCGTCTGGCCCTACTCCGGTTGTTCAGGGTGGGTGTGCAGGCCGTTTTCAGGGCGTGTGCTGCTGTGGTTCTCCCAGAAGGCCTTGTGCAGCTGGTCCAGTTCAGACATCAGGGGTAGGCCGATGTCCAAGTGCATCTTAAGATTCTCCAGCCACTCTTCCAGTTTGGAGAAAGCAGGTCTAAAGATTGAGAACAGGGCATTGATTTCAGTTTAAAATGATTTTTTGGATCTTTTCACGTTCACATTCTGTCATCACACAAACAAAGTCACAAGAGGAGTCTGACTAAACCACATCAGGGTTAGTTACAGCCCCCAGATACAAAGCTCCCCAAACTTCAAGTGAGAGGACACAAAGTATTATTTTATGGACTGTCCCTTAAGGTAACTTTTCAAATTGAATCAATGTCTGACCGTTTGTCTGCGTCTAGATCACAGCACACAGCAGCCATGGGGAAGAAGGCAGGGGGACAGTTTGGGGGACAATAGTGTTCCAGGAAGCCAGACACATTGAGCCCAAAGTCCATCGCCCTGGGTAGGTAGTCTGGGTCTGCGTTCACCCTGCCAATGATCTGGAAGAATAAGAAAAACAAAACAAAAATGTTAAAGATAGAGTTGTCAGAGTAGGAAAGAGAAGCATCCTGTGCCAATCTGCTGAAAACCAGTAAACCCTCCAAACCGAAACTGGTCCTTACCAGCAGACCACAACTACCGTTAGTCTGCCTGTCAGAAGCCACATGAAAACAGCACTGCTTTTCAGCTCTCTTTAATCCCTGCTCTGTGCTCTAGTTAATGGTGTCCATCTGGGGAAGTCATGCTTCAAGTGTCTGAACTTAACTGTTGAGCCTGAATTATGTGGATGCTTTCTGTGCCAGGCTCAGAGCTCACCACACACCGGTGCTGCATTTTCATTTGGGGGAATAAAACTTTTTTTGAGCCTCAAAAAAGAAGCTCCTTAAGAAACGAGGAACTTTAGAGAAGCAGAATTTTTCCCTCATAAAATGATAAAGATCTTTTTGCCAATTTTTGGGAGGAGATAACGCTGTTTCGAATGTGAAGTGAATCAAATAAAAGTAAAACCACGATGTAAAAAGGGAATGACTTGCAGGTTGATGCCTGTGAAAATCCTTTTGTATTGTCACGGAGCTAGTAAAAATCAATGAATATTAAAACTGCTGAGTCACCCTGGTTCACCTGATTAGAATAATAATGTGACAAGGAAAGCATTTTTTTCCACAGGATGGGTAAGAATTAGCGTTAGCTTTTGGGGAAATGTTAAAGCATTTGCAGATCAAACAGTGAAAAACTTTATTTGTACTAAAAGGGAAAGCTGCTCACCTCACAGAGCATGATACCGAAGGAGAAGATGTCTACTCGCTCATCGTAGCTCTTCCCTGGAAATAAAAGAGAAAATTCCATTTCATTATGAACTTTTACAGTGTATTAAGTTTGGTGGCATGACTTCTTGATTTCACTGAAAATGTCACAGTTTGTAGCTCATACCGTGGATCATCTCAGGAGCCATCCAGTAAGGGTTTCCCACCACTGTGTACCTCTTTCTGCGGTCTGGCTTCTTCAGGCCAGACAGTTTCCCCCCCTGAGACAACTTCTCCTCATGTTTGTCGTCCACCATAAGCCGAGATAGCCCGAAGTCTGCCACCACAACAGTGTTGTCCTGCACAGAGAATGACACATTTTACAAACTGTCACTGCTGATCTATGTGGCCAAAAATCATAGAAGAATGTGGAGACAAGTTTCAGTCTATATGAGGGAGCTAGAATTATCTCCACCCTTTGTTTTCTCTGATCTTCTCATACGTGTACTCAACAATACAGTACTGCATTTGTTTGAGTCATGTCAGCTAGAATTTTTCCGCTGAAAGCTACTCATGAAGAGTGTGTTTTAAGAAGGCTTAGCTTGTCACAGCTCCTGCTAACAAAGCACTCTTTTGTTTCTGTATTTGTAAGGCTGCAGTGCATGACAGGTGCAGCATGTTAAATCCTCAAAGAAAACATCCTGTATATGCTTTGGTATGCCCAGGAAGACTCTGGCTCTTACCTCTCTGACCAGGCAGTTGTGTGAGTTGAGGTCCCTGTGGATTATGTTCATGGAATGCAGATACGTCTGGATGACAGATAGATGGAAGGATTGGAGAGCACAGGAAGGCAGGAGGGAAAGAAAATAAAGACAGAAAACAGGAACTTTTTAGTGGTAATCTAAAACACATGCAGGATGAACAATTCTTCCTTGTTTCATTGCACGAGACTCATTTTGTGAACACAACATCCAGACATGAACAACACTCATCATTGTTCAGCGGGAATCATGAAGAAGCTATTATCTAATCCTAAAGGAATTCATGTTGTCATCTCCACAGAGAAGGAAGAACGTCTGCGGGCAATGCATCTAAATGGCTGCAGCTCACTAACATGACCACTAGAGGGAGACATCAGTGAAGATAACTAGAAACTCAACACCTAGCCTTCCTGTTGTAAAGTCAGGGGATTTTGCTGCCTTACCATGCCAGCTGCTATATCTTTTGCAAAACTGACTCGTTGGTTCCAGGGAAAGTTGTTGTCCTGTGAGGAAAATTAAGAAAAACAACACAAATGGTGATCAGTTGCTAACATGTAGAAGCACCAAGATGTGTATTTTAAATTTTTCACACGTTGAATTTGTGCTGGTTTACATTCCAGTCTCACCATTTTCTTGATGATTTCCCTCAGAGTGCCTCCCTTGATGTACTCTGCGATGAAGTTGAGTCTCTTGTCCTTATAGAGGACTCCGATGAACTTGAGCACGTTGGGATGATCAAGACAGCGCATAACCTTTACCTGCAGATGTGAAATAAGTTACATTTTAAAGCTGCTGTCGAGTCAAGCTGCTTTTCTCACTTGTTCAGAGGACTGAATCAATCACTGGAAAGATGCAAGTCTATGCTCATCTCATTGTTAGCCAATTTTTGTCACAGTCGTTCACAACATCACTTAATGCATGGTGGTACTGATGCTACACGATTTAAGCACTTATCTACTCAGCTGTTTGTTTAAAAATTCAGAAATTCACATTTATGTGCTGGGCTGTTGTTGTTTTTTTATGTATTTTACATATGTCAAGCAAAGTGTAGTTCAGCCTTTTAACTAAGTTTGTTTATATACTTAAGGTTCTTCGTTAGCACACAAGAAGGTAAACTGGTTGTGCAGTCAGGGGATTAATTAGCATCCCAAAAGGACAAGTTATAGAAAACAACGATATAACAGAAAGCATTTGTGTTGGTTTACTAAGATGAGCCAGCTGGCATGCAGTTTAGAGACATTCCTGTGGGTGGCAGTAGAAGGCAATTTAACATCCCAACACAATTATTAGAATCTCTTAGATTCACAAATAAAATGTCACATGTATTTGTTAGGTATTGACAGTTGGTTTATAAAAATAAGTTTTGTAAAGGGTTTATATACTTGATTATACAGTTGATACAGTCTTTAATGCTAAGGTGAGCCTGCTGGCTGCATAAAAGCTCATCTTTAATGAACCAACAGAGAGAGTGAGAGAGTGGTCTCAAGCTTAACATCAAGTCAAAACAACCCAAAACAACATGGTACTTGTATGTTCACTGTTTTGTTCTCTCTTTAAAGAGGCTCTGAGGACTGTCTGTTTGAAGTGGATCACAGCGACACCTTTTGACTGTAATCGTGCACACACTGTCATAATGACATGACTCTTAACAAGGTGTGTGTTTGTTTTGGAAATGAATGGAGATCAGATCTTGTTTTAACACTACTTTTCTTTGTTCAGGACCACTTTTTACCAGATGCAATGCGATGAGGTAAGATATTAATCAACAGTTACACACCACTGTTGTTTGAAACATGACAAGTAAACTTAGTCAGTTTGTACTGTAGTTTAGTAACTGACTCTATTTAGCACTGCTGGTAACCCGTTGCTATGAGTGGTATCTGTAGGCAAACTTGACAACAAGTAAACTCAGTTTGTAGCATAATTTAGTAGCCAGCTATTTAAGTGCCTCTAGCAGCCCAGTGCTGTGAGATGTCGCATAGGCTAATGTGTAAAGTTTGAAAATCCTTATGTCCTGCTCATCTACCAATCAGAGCTAATGTAACCTCGCTGTAAATTTTATCGACAGACTCAAGTTTGATCAGATCACTGCAGAATAACTGCTGCATGTGGGTTGGAATGAACATTATCACACACAGTTTAGCCTTTAGCTCATGGTTTAGCCTTTGGCCCATGCTATCACTCTCCCTTTTAGCTTTCGTCTTCTATTCTGTCCTTTTTCTGTCTGACATTTCAGCTCCAGAGTCCACTACGCATCAAAATAAATCACAGAAATCATTTTCAGCAGAGAAAAACTAATTATGGCGTTGTCATAGAGACTTCAGTGTGCTGTAAATCGATCCAGTCCTGCCCGACCTGATCTGAAGGCTAATAAATAGCATTTAGAAATGACCTATACTGACACTGATTATCTCATTTTAAGTAGTAGATTACGATCAGACAGATATCTAGAAATGAGACTTTTTCAAGATCACTTAGAAAGTCCTCACAGCCCCTTTAAGTGCCCTGTCAGGAAACTATTTTTTTGATTCAATATGCTGAGGCAAAGCTAACCAGAAAAAGTGGTTCAAGAGGTTACAAGTAGCTCTTCTAGCATAAGACACCTCATGAAACACTCCCCCCTCAGGATCCAGCTGTAAAGGAGGACAGTGCTGCTCACTATTACACACATATCAATCTGAAATATTAGCCCTCAAATGAAATATGTGTGAACCATGTTTTTTCCAAGCTTCACTGGAGAGGCTGTGAAATGAGATCACACAAGAGTCAGTAATGTTAGACTCCAGCTGCCTACAAACAACTAGCAGGCAGCAGTACTCAGACTCAAGGGGGGGTCATCTAACAGCAGCTCCTTCTCCATTTTGGTAAACACATTAATTACAAAGCAAAGGCTGTGTGCTATTGTCACCTTTATAATACACCCAACACTCATTGAATGGCAGAACAGAAACAATTTTCCAGAACTTCAAACAGCTCAATTAAAACAGACGATGAGTCTAAGATACTGAAGATCAAACAGGAGCATCAGGAGTTTAGGTCAATGTGACGGCAACAGTTACTCTACTTTATACCCATCTAAACTTCTCTGTGTTCTTCTACTTTACACACTCAGGCAGGAGAGAGATGAAGACTTGATGCGGGCAAGGTCAATAAATTCATCCATCATTTTTGAGAGAAAAAGCTTTGCCAACTTCCTCTTTTGTCCTAATTCAGAGCTTTTTAACATTCATTTATTCAGACCAGGGAATTCATCTGTTTTATTCTGTCATCATGCCCCACATAACAAACAAAGAGGATCTAATTATAGCAAGGTGCAATAAGAAAACATTTTCTTTCACTTACTCAGCACATATTTCAATGATTTCTGGGTGCTCTCTATTTTTATGCAAAAAATTCTGCCAGCAACACATCTTTTCTTATAACTAACGTATACAAAGAAATTATTTAGGAGCTTCATAGTGTGGGATTAATTCTGAAAATATCAACGAGCGAATGTTAACCCTTTATTGCTGAATGCATCATATTTGCGTTTAAAGACCTCTATCTCATTAACATGATACATAGTTTCATCAAAAACCTGTTAAAAATGTATTTAACCCCCTTTAGGATCATCAGTCCTCTACAGTCAGCTGAAGTTGCATTTTGTCCCTTTTCAAAATTATCCACACACTTTTTGTTTCAGGAAAATCCTTGCTAATTTTCAAGAAGTTGCTGTAATTATAACCTCTAAATTGTTACTCTTTTTTTTAATAAGTATTTTCTGCATTAAATGAATGAATATTTACTAAAAGTTCTACTAAAAAATTGCCAAAATTGCAAAATTTATCAAATGTGATACAAAAAAATATATCATAAGCAAAATGATTTTTTTTGTGGGTTTTGTTTAAGGGGTCAATAAACATCTCAGTTCCAAAAAATTAGATTTTTTTTGGCTTTTTTTTGATGGGTCAGGCTTTAAAGTGTTAAACTCTTCAATGATGAGTGTCTATAACTGTCCTTCTGAACCCACCTCTTTCAGGAATGTTCTCTGAGTCTCATCATCAAAACGTATCAACTCTTTCATCACCATCACCTCTCCCGTCTCCCTGTGGGTCACCTGGAACAAAACACAGAAGTCTGAGATGCTTTCATCCCACAGTCTGTGTGTCAGTATAAATAAAACACTTTCAAAACTTAAGCAGGAGTTACATTTACAAACCATTACAAATAGTTCATACTTCGTCTCTCTACAGATCCCCCACTTCACTCAATACTGCCATCCTCAGGACAGTTTCAGTATGACTGTGTATGGCTCTATGTCTACTGCAAACACTACTGCATAAAAATGCTGGTATGAACACATGCTAACGGTGTCTGACCTTGATGGCCTGCCCGAAGCAGCCCTTCCCTAGCACCTCTCCGTGGATGAGGTCAGAGGGCCGGAAGATGCGGTGCGTCCGGTTGGAGACGACTCGAAGCGACTCCGATCGATTGATGTCCTTCCTTTGGGAGACAGGGGATGCTGCAGTGCTGGAGCCTGGTGACTTATCGATGCTGTAGCTCCGCCTGGAAGAAGACAGGAAGAGAAAGAGAGGGAGGAAAAAGGAAAAAGGCATGAGGAGGACACAATGAGGGAAGGGATTAATATTTCAACACTGTTTGCTACAAAAAGAAAAAACAATCATTGATGTTTATCTTTCTGCGTGGGCCCAAACTGTACACTCAAAGGCTAAAGGATCTCATACAAAAAATTGATTTATTCTGGAATAACCTTGGTTTGAAACTGAATTTAAAAAGGCTGCAATACTCAGCAAAAAAATTTAAAATAGACATTTATGGGAAAAGAAAATATTGCATTGCTTCTTTTTTGTGTCTTTACTTTAACTTCAGGATTAATATTTTAACACTCTGGAAAGATGGCGGCTAAAATTAACAGCAACTACATCAAATCTTACAAAAAGATTTCTACACTTTAATATTCTGTCAAACATGTACATGTTACTGTCTTACGTGATGATCCGCGATTTCAGGTTGCTGATGTCAGGTATGGGGGGCTGGGTGATAGGGAGGATGGGGCTGGGACCCTCTGACAGAGGAGTGGACAGAGGGCCGTCCACCTGCTCATCTGTGGATGAGGAGCCTCTCTCTTGGCCCTGACTGTGAGGGTCATGCTCAATGGTGAGCTGCAGCAGCCGGCTTGTCTCCTGGATCAGCAGGTCGATCTTGGCGAGTAGAAAGAGACGATTATTGTTACCAGTTTGATACAGATTTGCATTTTTACAGTCGAGTCAAATATTTCAGTGTTACAGTGCGAGGCTGTGGTGAATACCTCATCCAGAGGGACGTTGTGAATGGGTGTTCCGTTGATCTCAAGAATCCTGTCTCCAACATGAATGGAGTTTTTCACATCTGGACTAATGCAGTCTGCATCCACCCTGAATAAAACAGAAGAATAAGTAAATTCAATCAGAGAGAAAACCTTTGTGCACACGATGAAACATTTTTCATTTGGACATGGACTTCAGATCTGATAAGGTCCCTGCTCATTTGAATAACAGTGACTCAGTCTTCTGCTCATTTCCTTTTTCCTCCACTCTATTGTAGATTTTAAATGGATCTCATCCATCACACTCTCCTCCATTTTTAATCCACTCTTCTTCATCCTTTGTCCTCTAGCATACTGACCTCTTTTGATTCTGTGTCCTTGCTACCTAAAACAGCAACAACAAACAGAAACTTGAACACAAAGACTCACTGGGAGACTCTGACGGTGTGTCCATGTTCAGGACTGAAGCCGTTGGTCGGGCTCAGAGGCTGGTCGATGGCCACAGAGAAACCTCGACCTCTGCGTCCGTTGTTTCCCTCGGCGGTGGCCGGGATAGACACGAGTGTAACAGTGTGAGGGATCTTTGAGCATGGCGAGTCAGGCAGGGACACGGGGGTGACGATGGTCTGGTAGTAACAGTGACCGCTGCAGCCAAAAATAAAAGAAGAATGGAAGAAGAGGGGAGGTTGTTAAAAACAGAAACGAGAGTAAAGCAGATATTTTAGGCTCTAAAAACTGCACAAACAATCACAAGGAAGACGTCAAGTTCTGATTACAACAGCATCACATGCTGTTGATGAGTTTGGTTTGAGGAACCACTGTACTGTCATTGTTCAGACTGAAACATGATGGGAACAAATCTGTTTCCAAAGTTTAAGACTATTTTTTCCAAAAACAAGAAGAATGCTGTGAATGTGAGGAAAACTAAAGAAATGATTAGGGCCTGACTGATATATCGGCCGGCCAATTTATTGGCCAATTATCGCCCTTTTTAATGCTTTTCTGCATGTTTTTATACTTGAAAATTTCTCTTTGTTGTAAAGTTAAACAAATACTGAAGGACAAAGTATTGTAAAACAGTAAAATGTTCTGCCTGTAATTCATATCTTTGTTTTTGGCAGCATAAAGGGACCCAAGAAGAAGCTATTTCATTAAATATTTTCAAAATGAATCGGCCGATTAATTGGTTGTCACATTTTTTCCTGCCAAATATTGGAATCAGCATCAGCCTCAAAATACCCATATCAGTTGGGCCTTAGAAATTATTTAAAACAAACACACCAACTATCATTTTACAGCGCGCACTTTCACAACTGAACCTACCCAGTCTGGTAAATCTAAATCACTTTAATGGTCTGAGACAATTTCCAAGTCAGCATCAACTTCCACTCAGAGGAAAAGACAAAGGCTGCTCTGTCTCTGTGCTTTGCTTTATGTCGAACTCTCCATTTAAAGCCCGAGGCTTGTGGTAGTCACACTCATGACCCATGGACCTACACAAGTCAAGAACAACCTGAACCTGACCTCTAAGCTATTCAGACATTAACAACACTAATTCAAGATAATTTTCTCTGTTGCCCTCCCTACACTGGATGGTGTCTTTATCTGCTGAAGAAATGTCTTTTTCAAGTCACCAAATTTCAAACACTCCATTTGCACACAAAGAGCAAACTGTTGTTGCTGGATTTTAACAGACAGCGTTTTAGGCGATGCCAAAGTTTGTCATAATGTCTAAAACAAGTCCTTTGAAGCTTGAAGTATGTGGGATAAATTTCAGATTTTGTCAGTCAACTGCAGCATTAGCCTCCCTTTTCTCCTTTTTTTTTGTAGCTCTGGTTAAACTTCAAAGAGGTTTCAGCTGGATTAGCTCTCTGCAGGAGAGGGGATTAAGAAAACTAACCAAAAGAAAGGAAGTTTGGTAAACTAGGAGGGAATGTAACACGCCACAAACTGCACAGGCTTTGATGTTCCAGTGTTTAAACATTCGAGTGGTTTCTGACTCATTATAACATTTGGGTGTTGAAATTCCTCTAAGCATTGTTCTGAAACTCACCAGTACAGTTTGGATCTCTCCACCAGAGCATATGTGTCTCCGTCACCGATGAACGCTCTGCAGTTCAGACAGGTGAAGCATTCTGGGTGATATTTCTGCTCTCCTGCGACCTGTCAGAGGAAAAACAGAGACGGATTTAAAATGACATTGTGCTTTTTCTGATGTGAAAACTCAATGTACTACAATGTCAAAGAGAGCAATCCACACTGACTGCAGGCTACGACAGTGTGTTTGATGTGACCAGAACAACAGGCAACATGATGCTGTGCTGACTGGTCACAAAAGTAGGGCGAGGTCTGACCACTGAGGGTGAAAGTAAAACTGGTAGATTGAATTTGCTGCAGCCAGATGCTCCTGCAGAGCTCAGGGTGGTTTACAAACAAGAGAGGGAATTGAATTAAGGCCTAAAGACAGAGCGGGCAGCAAGCAGATTCATCACACAAGCAGATCTGAGGATGATACAGCAGGAGGAGGTTTACAGCTCTGGGTGTTCTTCAGACCAAACACTGTGAAAGTGAACAAATAAATCACTTCTGCTGTTGTTTCTTTTTTAAAGCATCCCACATAAAGTCGCCTCGCTTGTCGTGACCCCGATCGACTAACAATAGTGGTGGGCGGATCCATCGGAAATATCGATACCAACGTTGGTATCAGTATTGATCAATACTTGCATGATAATATCTATACTTAAGTTCAGTTTCTCATCTCCATGTGAGCTCCCCTCACTCATGTGCACTCCGCCCCTCCCCCCTCCTCCCCTGCTCGACTGTGAGTGTAGCTGCTCAGTCACGTCACTCAGACGCACACTGCTGGCTGCATGATGGCAGAGAGGATCATCGTTTGGTGCTACTTTACAGCTGCAGACCAAAATACTGCAGACAAGGTTCTGTGGCAACACCACAAACTTATACAAACGTCTAATAACACAACAAAAAGAGAACTCTGAGCCAAAGTAAACAGAGGAAGGAGGAATACCCAAACTACAATCAGAGACCCCAGGCTCAGAGACAGAAGCCACTAACTTTCAGCATGACCAACAATATCCAGGGAGCTGATTTATGGAAATGAAAGTAAACATAAGTCTTCTCAAACATTAGTTAATGTTATCTTTTTAAAGTGAAATTGGTCTTCGTAGTTGTAGTTTTAGAAAAGTAATTCAATATAAACTACTGAGACAGTCATAAAATATGTTCAGCCAGTTAAAATAAATCTGAAGAATTTTTTTACTGTTACCGAAAATATGTAACTACAATGTTATACATACAGTACTTAACAAAATGATCAGGACCACAACTCAGTGTAAGTTTTTTACCACCGCTGCCCTAAATTATCAGTATATTACTGATTTCCTAAACATTTTTTATGTCTCTGCGATGGTTAATCCACCAGAATGTGCAGTTCTGTTATCAAAGTTATATATTTAATGCTAAAACATAATAACTGTTGCTATCCATGAATATTTATGTGTACTGTTTCACAAAAAAGCTGAAAAAAATCAAAGTCCATCACTATTTTCCTTTTTTTTTATTATTATCATTATTTTTTGGGCTTTCAATGCCTTTATTTGAGAGGTGGACAGAGGAGAAAACAGGGTGAGAGTGGGGAGCGACGTGGGAAAGCCACCACAGGTCGGACCTGAACGCGGGCTGCCCACGTCCTCATATGGAGCACGACCTCAACCACGAGCCCATCTGCGCTCCAACACATTACTATTTTCTGATTGAAAAATTAGTTATTTACTTTCATTCATGAACAGGAAAATTAGTTTTAGGGGTTGTTTGTTATTCTTGATTAATTTCATTTTTTTAACATATCAATATCGACCCTTTTAACTCCTCCAGGTAAATCTGCTCCCTTTCATGGTTATGACCCACCCACTCTTAGAGCTAACGACCTTCAGTGCTTGACATGGAAACTCATGTTTAATCATAGGAGTCGAGTCCACCAGCGCTTCCAGCTCTCCAGAGGCCTGAGGTGCTTGTGGTTTTGTTTTATGCTGTGAGTGGCAGAATTTTTTTTGAGGGAGTGGGCCCCCTGTCCGCCTCTCGCAACTGCAGTGATCTGCAATGCTAATGAAGTCTAAGAGGAGTTGAAGAGGCATTGCATTGATATGTGGGGAACAAAGATGAACCGATTGAAGGCAAACACAAAAAGGGGAATTTGAGGAATTTATATTGAACAGCCTGATTATCTGAAGAGAAAAAAAGACGTAAACTTCACATTCTTTTAACACTGGCCCGTAAGAACGATGATGCATTATTCAGACAACACTTTTGCATCATTTAATTGTAATTAATATTTATTTGTAAGACAGGTTTTGTACTCCAAATCACAGAGAACAAACTATGAGCTCATGAACGCAGCCTTAAAAAGTGACTGAAAAATAAAAAGCCGAAATTAAAATCACTCAAAGGAGAAGGGAATCTCTTTAATTGTGCATTAACTGAAACAAAACCCAGAAATCTGAGACTACAAGGAAGAGAATGTGAGGATCAAAGAATCAATAAAATCATTATGTAGGGCCAGATGTCTGCAGCCCCACCCTTCTGGGAGAGCAGCAGTAAAACCACAAACACACAAACAGATAAACACAGGCTGTGAGCCCCCCAGGCCACTGTACAAGCTTATTATGAACTTCTTTTTAAGTAATTAATCCGAGCAGCTCCTTTAAGCTAAAGAGAAAAACACAGCAACACTCGGCTTTGATTCAGGGAGTGCAAAGACACGCTGACTTTATTTTATCCTACTACTTCTTTATCCTTTGGTTTCTTGTGTTTCGGTGCTTCAAAAACACACAAATGGCCTGGAAAGAGCCACTCTCAAATGATTTGCCTCCTTTTCACTGTAGATTCAGTTACATGTTGTGCAGACAACACATAAAAGGGAGAGAAAGAGAGAGAGAGAGGGGGAACAGGAGGAGAAAACAGATGTAATAATGGCTTTAGTAATGGACAAGAGAGCAGGCTGCTGTAGGGCTTATTGACCATCTTAATGTCTTTATTTCTCCTCCATGCAGACTCATAAAGAAGACCTAAACAAAACTGTTACACATCCCCTATGAGAGTAAACAACGCATAAGTAAAACAAAAGTATGATAAAGAGATGAGTGGAAGGAATCTGAGGACTTACAGTCAGACTGCTCTAGGATGGAGAGATAGCGCTAAAATAATTTGCAGTTATTTTATCATGGTACCAGATTTTTAGAGAGCCGTGTGTCTGTCTCTTTTGAAAGTGTGTGTCTGTTTATGTGCTGTTCTACAAATGGGAAAGACAGGAAGAAAAGACAGCTGGACAGAGATGAAAAGAGTGTGTGACTGCATGCCCTGACACTTTGACTGCCATTTGCTTGCCATGGAGGAATGATGCACACACACACACACACACACACACACACACACACACACACACACACATCCATTTTACACTCCCTCACACCCTCTCTTAAACCACATTTGACAGCAGGCAGCAGCTGCTGTCCTCACATTAAGTTCATACTTCCTCTCCAAAGTCTTGGTATAAAGACACTTTCAGAGCGACTGAAAAATCAAAATAAGAGCTGGCTCTCGCACAGAGCCATGTGACTGCTCAACCAACATTTATCAAAAGGGAGATTCAAGAAACATCACATGAACCGACACACACCACCAGCTCCGCTTTGTACCCTCACTAATCAGAAATCAGTGTGTGCCTCAAGACTCTGGGAGTGTATTTCATTTGTGAATTAGCTCATCGTGCTCATGAGAGTGTGACTAAAAGTTTAGTCGCTCATGTAGCCTCGTGGCATCAACAAGGGACAACAAAACAAACCCTGGCACATGTCTGCCTTAAGACAGGCTGCAGGAGAAACCAAGTCAATATGCAGCATGAAGCTCATAGTTTCCTGAAGTTTTAAGAACGGTGTGCTGTGACCCCCCCCCCCCCCCCCCCCCCTTATGGGATAGATTAAAGAAATGTTGAACTACTCAAGAGAACTGTTTGGTTTCTGTTACTATTTTTTAAAAACAATTTGTTAGTTGGGAAACGTGGGACTAAGGAAAAGCAGAATTTTATCATTAACTATTCAATGGAGCGGCCCGAAGTTATATGAAATTCATCCCTTAGAATATATGTGTCAAATCAGCTGTAAATTAAATTTAGTTTAACCTTCTAGAATAAATGTCTCAGCTAATCAAGACGTGGTTAATAAGTGAATTGTTTATGTTTACGGAATCACTGTAGCATCAAAACACGTTAAAATATCTGCCAAGAGTACGGTGCAGAGAGCCAGCAGTATTTATTTTTTATAGTCTCTGCCCGGACATTCATTGAAATGCAGCGAGTCAGTTTTCATTCGATTTTATGAGTTTTTTCTGAGATTTTAAGCTTGAAGAGGCAGTTCAGTTATACTTAAGCAAAATTTCCTATCAAGGTTTAAAAATCTGTAAAACTGCAGAGATCATTTATGCCTCTTGTCCTCCAATCATTTGTGGGTATAGGATTATAAGAGTATGCTGCATTTTGTCCTTCACAGTGTTAACTAGGCTGAAAGATTTGAGCCCTTGGGCCTGGGGCGTCTGGTCCCTCAAGCTTTATTTGCTTTCAATGATTTACATGTGTCACATTAGGTTGGCTGTGGAATGTGAACGGAGCGTTTTTGGCTGTTTGGAGGAATTTATAATGCTCTACTGCTCTCTGTCACACTAAACAACTAAAAGGCATGTTGGTAGGAAGTCACGCATGTTTGACGACTCACACTGCGGGTCAGTCCCACTTGTCGATACTTACACCTGGAATACAACTCTTGGGATATTTTAACTAGCTTGCAGTGTTTACATGTTAAAGAGTGAAACTTAAAATGACTAAATATAAACCAAATTTCAGATTTTCCCCACAAAACACTCTGATTTCCACAGATTTCACATGTTCCCTGTTGATTATTTTAAGCAGCTATGTTGGCATGGGTGTGAATTTGCATTAGCAGTACAAAGATTAAGAGCATACGAAGTGAGGATTTTTCATAAAATCATAAAAAACAAACATTATCAGGTTTATCTTAAATAATCTAAACCTAGAGCTTACACTAGTTCGGGTTAGGAACAGGCATTTACAAAAGACTGCCTCAAAGTCAAAACGATTTTGACAACACATGCAATGCGTTTGGCCAACACTTTCAAATAAACACAGGATACTTGTGGTCCTGGTTGGACATCATTTTGAGAAGTTGAAAGAATTTTTTTATAGTGTAAAAACATCGCAACATTAGATCAACACAGTGACCGTGATAAAATCACTTCTCTGATGGTCATACTGTCATCAGAAGATTTTTCATATGGCGCAGGTCTAGTCTAAGCAGGACCTGATCAGAAACCTTTGCATGCCCTCTGGTCCCATTACATCTACGAGTTCCACAGAATCCCACTTCAGACCCGCTGACTTCACTCTCCTCTGGCTAAATGTGGAACAGTGATCTCATCACAACACTGCTCATGGTGCTTTTGAAAGACCTCAACAAATTATCAGAGATCTGGCTCTGCTTAGCCTCACGTTTGAGGTAATGAACTTCACTCCCTTCATTATCTGAACTCAGAAATACAGACCACATGTGACCTCGTGCCAAGAATCAACAGCGGAACGAAGCTGAAAAAAAAATGACCTCATGTGGCTGTTTGGGAGGAAAAAGTAAAAACGGCACGTGCATTAGGTACCTGATACTCTCCCACAGAGAGAACTACAACTGGGTCAGATCACAAATATGTGTCGAAGGGAATTCCTTTAAATCAAAGGCGTGATAAAACACAATACGGTTTCAATGTCCCCTGATGCTGCAATCAAGGCTGCATGAGAAATAAATTCAAAGGACGACATGATACTGATTCTCTGCAGGCTTCCCACTGTAGACATCATTAAGGCAAACACAATTAGACAGAAAGCCTGAGAGAGAAAACAGTGAGCCACATTGATGCTCTCTGAATGGAAACCCCCTTCAGCTCCAAACAGTACAGTACCACAGTATGTACACAGGCGTCAGCTTTAGAAATGCACTAAATGTAGTCAGCTTCTTCCTTCCTCTCTGCTCATCTGTGCTGTGGCTTGCATGAAGGCGGTAAATAAAAATAACACAGTTGCACTGACACAGTTATTAGGCTTGACAACTGTTGTTCATGTCTGAATGTGCGCACTCACACAGTTTCAAACACGACTTTTATCCGGGAGAATAATGGTCTCTATAAATAGGACACGTGCCATGGCTCATCAGTTTTTCATGACATGAAAAAAAAAAGAGGAAAAACTGGAGCGCTGCGAGGAGGAAGAGGAACAGATTGGACCGGCAAGCACTGACCCAGTTTAAAATGACACACAAAATATGGCAGGTTTCTGAATCATCCTTCAGACTCAGATTTCAAACTAAAGACATGACGACAGAAAGTGTTTCTGCAGAAACACACAGCAAACCATCTTCCTATGACATCATATGCTCCCCTGCCCCCTCGCAGCTCTTGCTCTACTGTACATCACCCCTCAGAGTCCCAGTAACCTCCCCATCATCAGCAGCCTCACCTTCTTCTCCTTCTTCCACAGCCTGAGACAGCAGAAGCTCCAGAAAAACAGGTCTCCCACCATGTCAGCGAGAGCCGGCGTCTCTCCTCGCTCTTCTAGTGCATTCTACTGAGGCAGAGGCAGGCGACTGCTCTGCTGTCACAACAAAACACTAGCAGCGGCCAAGCCGGCCGGAGAGACGGAACTACAGGGGGAGGAGGGAGGAGAGAGAGCAGCCCACGCCTCTGCAGCTGAGCTCATCTCTGAATCAGTGTCACTCCCCCCGGCTCTCCCTCCCTCCTCCCACCCTGCTTTCCTCCTCCTCCTCTCGCTCGCTTTTGCTATGACCTCATCGTTTCCTGTTTGGCCCTGCCTACTCTTGCACACGCGCCGTCCAGCTGCTTCAACTACATACACAGACACACACATGTCCCAACCCCACCCCCACCCCGTGTCTTTAGTAGATTCCACACTCCTCCTCTTTCTTCTTTCTCATGCTGTTTCTATTCCTGCAAATCACATTTCAAAACCAGTCCCTTAAGGGACATTACATACAGAAACCAGGGATCCCAGACGGATTAGTTTCTTTTTCTAAAATGTTATTTAGTTATTATTTGAAGTAAAACCTTAATGATAATGTTTCAAGCATAGTAAAGTTACAGCATCATCTCAGGTTCATACTGAGTGCTTTCTTTCTACTGATCATATCCTGATTGGAGCAACTTATTAATTATCATCATTATTTTTTAACATACAAATCAACTGTGAAATCAATGCAATATTTGAAAACAGGGCTAAATGCCAGAGATTCCTTCAAATCGCACCACTTAATCACAAATCAATTCAAAATCAACTCAAAGCATCAAACTATGGCAAAGGAGCGAAAAATCTGATGTTACATTTATTGAAAAATGATGCTAAAAACAGTTCTGATCATAAAGTGATTTCACTGTGTTACTGTAACTTCTCTTGTTAACATCATGGGTACTTCCCTTATTTATTTCAAGCGCTGAGAATGAAACTACAGAAAGCCCCAAATTTCCAGTCTTAACAGAGGGACGGATCCTGCAGAGGAAGTGTGAGGTTGCATGTTAAATAATTGTTTGATTGCTTGTATGTCCTTTGAAACTTTTATATATCAACTTTTCTCACCTTGTCCTTCCTCTCTACATTCACTCTCTCCTGTCAGGTTTATCTCTGCTGTTGCGTCATCCTTCCTCTCTCTGCGGCCTTGACTGTGTCCTGTCCTTCTTATCTCACTGCTACCTAAAGTATGTTCAGCATGCCAAGTGTGGACCCCTCCCACACTACAGGCCAGTGCTGGAGGGCCGTCTGACTAGGCCGATATTAATAGATGGTCAGATAGAGAGAGACGTCTGGTAGAGGGAACCTGATTAAGTTACTGTGGGAGTGACGCTGCAGCTGGAAAACACTCTTATCCAGCAGCATTCAGGGCAAAGGTCAACGAGCACAGAACACAGCAGCTACGGTGCCTGAATGACCACATTGTGTACTTCATTAATTGTACTAAAGCTGCAGTAATCATCAGATAATCCATATCCTATTTTATTGGCATGTGTATCTGGCTTCAGCTTTGATTTAATTATTGAGCAACGCTATTGGTGAGTTTATCAACAACTGACGGCTAATAACAAGACAAAAAGTCCCAAAGAAAACTATTTTTCCACCGTTTCTTTTGTCACCTTCATTATTTCTGATAAAGTTTTGTGAGTGACTGGGCAGCAACCTCCACTGTAGTTCAGAGTCCACTTGAGGCTGGCTCCACAATAAAAGGAAACTTACTTAAAGCACAGTTTAGGAGGCTTGGTGTTTAGTGTAGTTTTGCATGATAGCAGATGCGGCTAATCTGAAAGATGAGTACCGTATTTTCCGGACTATAAGTCACGCTTTTTTTCCATAGATTGGCTGGTCCTGAGTCTTATTATCAGGTGCAACTTATATTGATATTGAAATACTTGATGATTAAAGCTTTATGTGAATAGTTCTCTCTGGAAATACTGTAAATATACCAAATCATTTCAAATAAAGTCGCACTGGATTTACAGGTGTATTTTTTTACCATTTTTTTAACTGATGCGACCTATAGTCTGGAAAATACGGTAGTTGTGTAACTGTTGGTCAGGTTGTTGGGCTACTCTGCCTCTTTATCTGCTTTATTGACGATGAGTTGCATTTCCAATATGGCTACCACCAGCTTCAGGCTTTTGGTTACACCACCGAGACAACATCTACATTTTGTACAGTGCGTGGCTTAGCCATAGCTCATAATGTTAAGAATAGAAACAGTAATTAGGAAAATGAGAATGAGCTTTACTTGGGTCTTAAGCTTGGACTCATTTAGCCTCTCTATCCCTGTGTTATTAATGCTGACTGCTCAAAACAGAGTCCAGAAATATAGTTTTCTAGAGCAGGAATTTCTCCTAGCAGTTGATACCTCTGCAGAAAGATGACTGTCTCTGTTTCAGCCAAAACTTTGATACTAAGTGGAAATAAGTGTATTAAACAGTTAAAATTGGGAATTATAGAACAAAAACAAATAGCTTTTAAATGATGTATAGAGCTGATAGTTGGATGATGATTATTATACAGAATCCTGCTGCTTTATCATCATCCTACAGTTGTCACTTGTGTGCACAGTGACCCCGTAGACTTACCTTAAAGTACCAAACTATGTTTAAGTAGAGAAAGTGTATAAAGTGCATGATTAATACAGTGTGATTGAGTCTAGTGAAACCTACTTTCAGTCAAACTGAAAGTAAAACCCAGTAACCCACAGTGGTGTTTCTGGCGGGATTTCAGCCCACAGAGGCTGCTGCTGTCGTCACTGTGCCCTCAGTGGAAAGAGGAAATGTCTAACAAGTGTTAAAAAACACTTAAAGTGAGGATCACAGGTTGGATTGATGATAGCTTTAATGTGTAAGTGTCCTCTAGTTGTCAGTCACAGCATGTAGCAGTTCATCTGGCTGACCTCAGGAGGTATTTCAACAAATAAGAGACCTCTCTCTTCGCCTAAATATTATGCAAAACAAGTTTCCACAAGGTGACACAGAGCTGTACAGAGACCAGACTGACCGCTGTGTCACCAGTGAGATCATCATCAGATAATCCTGTTGCTAAGAAAACAACAGCATGAACTGAACAGCAACAAGATCTTAACAAAAACTATTTCCCAACACTGATTACAAACTTCTGTCTTCAACTAAAAGCAAACCAATCTGCTAGCATTTACTGAAACCGCCCACTTAACCACAGAATGACCTCAGACCAGAGGGGGTGTTAGAGTTTACAGTGAATCTGGGACTTTCCAAAGAAAATATCACTGTTTCTAAATATCAAACTCAAAAGGTTGTGTATATTAGTCATAGAAATTGTGATTTGTGTTCCTTAATGTCAAGGAACACAAGTCTGCAATATGCCTCCAGAATGACTACAACAGAAAATAATGGCTGGTTAGAAATTGTATGGAAGAAGAAGTACAGTGTATAATGTAGTATTCAGGTACTGTGACCTAAATTTCACAACTTTACGCCAAACGTGAGATGGAAAAAGTCCCAGAGTCTTAAGGGAACTTGCGATTTCAGGGAAATGATTTGAATTTCACCTCCAAGTTCGTCTTCCCTGAAACACTGAAAAGCAACAAAGAAACTTCCCCAGTCTTGGCTGCTACACAGCAAAATAACAGATTTATGATTCACACACTGAGTAAGATAATTAGAAAATAAGAGAGCTAATGTACCATTGAAAGTCTGGTGCTGTAAGAAAACAAAAAATAGTAAACAAACATCTAAAATAGCAAAATGTACTACAGAATACACATGATCTGACAAGTGATTTGTAAATAGTGGCCTTCTGTGAAACTGTTTATCTGTGACCTCAAAACAGTCTGAAACCTTTGGATTCACTTCTAACATGTGGCCAACTTTCTGAATCTTAACATAATCTCTTTCTCAATCCACACAAGCTTCTGATCCCCTTCTGATTTTACTCAGAATCTTATTAGTGTGCCAGTATGTGAAAAGAAAGGATTTGAATCCCTCTTCTGAGCACTTGTTTTCTTTACATGTCAAATTTGGCTTTTTCATGTGAACAAAAAGTACTTATCCTATGAATGAGTGGGACAGTCATTTTAAGTGTGAGATGTTTCTCCTGCATCTTGCTGCAGGGAGAAACAGTTATATTGTGATTTGGCTCAGCTGCATCCCAGCATTACTGTATATTTTTGTCCATCAGTAAAACAAGATATTACAGATGAGTGAAGAACCACCATTATGTAAAGGATATTACCACGTGGGCTCAGGAACACTTCAGAAAACCATTGTCAGTTAACACAGTTCATCACTACATCTACAAGTGCAAGTTCAAACTCTACCATGCAAAGACAAAGACATATATCAGCAACACCCAGAAACACCGCCGGCTTCTCTGGACCTGAGCTCATCTGAGATGGACTGACGCAAAGTGGAAAAGTGTGCTGTGGTCTGACGAGTCCACATTTCAAACTGTTTTTGGAAATCATGGACGTGGTGTCCTCCAGGCCAAAGAGGAAAAGGACAATCTGGATTGTTAACAGGCCAAAGTCTCAAAGCCAGCATCTGTGATGGTATGGGGGTGAGTTAGTGCCCATGGCATGGCTAACTTGACCATCTGTGAAGGCTCCATTAATGCTGAAAGGTACATACAGGTTTTGGAGCAACATATGCTGCCATCCAAGCCACGTCTTTTTCAGGGACGTCCCTGCTTATTTCAGCAAGACAATGACTAGACACGTTCTGCACGTGTTACAACAGAGTGGCTTTGTAGTAAAAGAGTGCAGGTACTAGACTGACCTGCCTGCAGTCCAGACCTGTCTCCCATTGAAAATGTATGGAGCATTATGAAGCACAAAATACAACAACAGAGGCCCCGGACTGTTGATCAACTGAAGTTGTTCATCAATCAAGAATGGTAAAGAATTCCACCTCCAAAGCTTCAACAATTAGTGTCCTCAGTTCACAAACACTTATTGAGTGTTGTTAAAAGGAAAGGTGATGGAACACAGTGGAAACATGACCCTGTCCCAGCTTTTTAGGAATGTGTTACAGCCATCAAATTCAAAATGAGTGAATATCTGTAAAAAAACAATAAAGTTTATCAGTTTGAACAATAAATATCTTGTCTTTGTAGTGTATTCAGTTAAGTATTGGTTAAATAGGATTTTCAAATCATCATTCATCAACTTCATTGGAATTGGGGTTGTATTTGTGAGTCATTAATATGAACTTTATCCCTAATAAACAAATGTCAAAAAGGCTCTGAAGGTAGTTGGAGTCAGTATTTCCAAAATGACAACTGCCTTCATAACACCTCTTAAGACCACAATGAGTGACATCACTTAAACTATGTCCATGTTAAACACAGCCTGTGAGATCAGGGTTGGTCTGAAAGATAAAACAGTGAAAGTGATGATCTGGGAAACTAGAAGCTTCTCCCAAACTCTGCACATTTAACAGGTCCAGGTCGATGTCTGGCCACGCTCCCAACAGCTGGCTCTCTGCCCTGAGCTGTTTGCAGTAAGGCAGACCGACTCTTAAGTGGATGTGAAGATTGCTGCACATTCATCTGTGCTGGAGGGACAGAGTGAAGGAGAGGTGGTCGAGGGTAAATTCAATTGCTTCACTTGACGCAGTATTCAGCATATAAATCTGCCTGGGTCAGGTGGTAAATAACTGTGTGACATCCTCTGGCTGAATTATTACCTGCTTATTCAAGGCTGAAGCTGCAGATTGCACACCTGTATGCACCAAGCGGCAACCTCCAAAAATATGAGTTAATGCGGAAGTGCTAAAATCTGCAGTTCGTCGAGTGTCCGCTTGAGGTTGGCTCCAGAAGTACCAGAAGTCACGTACACACCAAGACAAGAAAAAAGAAATTCACAGCAGAAATAAACATGTTTACAATGTCTCTTGGATGCATTCCTGTAAACTTTGTATTTCAACAGCTGTTGTCTCGGTATCCAGCAACACCTTCGGCCAAAAGCCGTCAACTCATGGCCTGTTGAGGAGTGTATAGCAACTGTCTGCATGATGCTAGTAGGTGAATCTTCTATTTGGACTACAACCTAAAACCAGAAAACTACAAATAACAAAATATGGTCCTCCAAAACACTCCCCATTTTTAGGCAGAGGTTAAAGAGGAACCAAAGCTGAAAGATCATTTATTTATTCACTTGGGAGTTTGGGAAGAGCAATGCCTCTGCCACTAAACTGACATACTGATCAACTTCTAGATGTTCTCCACAAACCTTGTTGATTTATTAAAATTCTCCTTAATACTTTCAGTGAATATGCAATGGGAAAGCCACAAGGTAACACTCGTGTAGGATAACAGAGTTCCTCAGCTAAATCCAAACTAGGAAGTGCGGAAGCTTCAGTTAACATAAAACTAACTGAGTCGCATAATGTGTGAATACGTTCAGCCTCTTACTAAATGTGTTAAAACTCACTAAGACACAATCAGCTCTGGAGTAGTTAAGATTGGCTCCTCTTTAGCCTGCCTGTGTTGTATGAAGGGGTACACTGCACTATTGGAAAATGTTAAGTAGTGGATGATGGATATTGGATTCCAATGGCCAATGATGACAGTTAGGGAGCAGGTTGGTTAATGCCCGCTAAATAATATTAGCATCATGTCTTTTAGCCAGCAGCAAGTTTCAGATAGAGTTTCATCAATTTGTAAAATATTTACGTATTTTAGGTTGTGCTATAAATTAAAAAAATATCAGATATTTATCCCTGAAGCAATATTTAACTGCTTTACTCTATCATTACAGAGCTTCTACTAAACATTAGCCAGTTGCTATTCATTGCTTTCATTTGGGATGGATTAAATGTCATAGCTTAGTCGAGATGGTGTTGACTAAGGAAATAAAGCAGGATGCAGAGGAGTACAATGGAGATTAGGCAAACCGCTGACTTTGCTTAGCAGCAGCCACACTAACAAGACTGACTGCAGACATTTTTGTTCACTTTCACAAACAGCCATGCAAGTGCAGACATCAGCTGATGATTAAAAAATACCATTAACTGACTCTACTTCTAAGGTAAGCATGCAGATGCTGTATAAAACCCAAATCTTGGTTCACTACTGATCAACAAAGTTTCACAACCTGCCCACGTTGTGTATAATGCCAGATCAAGAGAGCTGCTGATGAGAAATCTGGCTCCATAGCAACTGAAAAAACAAACCCTTAAGACTTGTTTGTTGTCTATTGATTAAGCTTTTATTAGATTGCTCTAGAGATCTATAAACTGACAAACAAAGAGTTAATCAAAGTAAAAAAAAAACCTCTTGGTGGGAGTTAAAGCCAGCTGGCTGGTATCTAAGAGTACAAATCCCTTAAAATGCTCTCACAGATTCTTTGTTGTGTCAGGCTGACCATAAATACCACATTTCCAGCTGCAGGCTCTGACTCATCTTTATCATGGATGTTGGGTGATTTTAGTGACTATTACCACAGCTTTTCAGGGGAAATGCCATCAGTGATTTCAGAAATAGGTTAGTGATTTGCCGCTAATCCACACAAAGTGACTCTGACTTTGCAGGACTGAAGCAGCCTTCTCTGTTATATTCTGGGTGCAGCACAGACAGAAGGAGATGACCTTGGTTTTCAGGTCTGCAGACTAGTAAAAATGGACCAGCCATCCTTACGATTCAAGACATTTTGGCTGCCCAGTCTTAAATTTGCTAAAGTGTACCTGCAAAGACAGTTAATCAGCGTTTCTGTAGCAGAGGCAGAATAAACAAGAGAGGGAGAAAGAAGAGGAGAGGCAGTGCAGCCATCCCTCCACCTAATTCACTTTACAGCCTCCTCCATGTTTCATTACTGAGATTGCACAGCAAAGGGCAAGCTGTCGGAAGGCTGTGTAAATGACAAAATACACACTCAAGCACACACACACACACACACACACACACACACACACACACACACACACACACACACACACACACACACACACACACACACACACACACACAGACACACACTTACGGATGCAGAGAAAGGCCAAGCTATGAATGATTTCTGTTCATTGTGGCCATGACACATGACCTGCCACAGGCTGATGTATCCAGGAGGCAAATGTGTCAAAGAAGATTCTTTATGTGCAACGATGAACTCAGCTTTTTATTTGACCTGTTTTTCTCCCCGTCCGGTGCCCACAAGCAGCCTGTGAATTATTGATTTAGTCTGGAGGTTGGGTTTTTGGGTGGCTTCAGATGCAGTTATTGCCTCAACTCGTCACGAGACGTCTTGCACCAGCAATTGTTTTTTTTCCAAGATTTTTAAACCTCAGCTGCTCATGAATCCTTCTATCATGAATCAGTGTGTCCTGTGGATGATTCCTCTCACCCTCAGCCAAGGTGACGGCTTCAGATTTGTTTCTGAAGCAGCCTTTACAGGCAGAATCCTGGAAATTACACTTTCCTGCCTGATCAGCGCTAACACAGCCTCAGCTGCATCTTTTTTTTTTAACTACCTCAGCAGAGTGGAGTTCGTTTGGAGCAGGGGAATTAAAGTGCAGACGCAAAAAAATGCACTACAGGCCTTGCAGCACAGCATCACATCTCCATCTTTCTGAGCTGCTGCTGGACATGCACAACAGGAATAATGGTATCCTAAGTCACATACAGACAACATGTTTCATCACAGTCATACAGTATTCATAAGATTTTTCAAGCCTTGAATGGGTGTGATTTAATCAGCATCCCACAAACAGAAACATAACTCTCTTTCATAGCCTGTTCCGTGTCTTCTCTATAATGCAGCAGCACTTATCTGCAGAGGCTCGCTCTTTTGAGTCTCTGCTTTCACTTTCTTTGACCACATGAACCTGTCTGCTCTCCTGTGTCACAACAACACCTCAAACTTTCATTGGTGGTGTGTATAACAAACAACAAAGTCCTCAGGGTCAGTTACAGGTCTGGCACACGTCCTACATGCATTGTTTAGGTAGAAACACACCTACCGGTGAGGCTGTATTGT
Organism: Labroides dimidiatus; assembly: GCA_030710495.1. Taxonomy (NCBI): domain Eukaryota; kingdom Metazoa; phylum Chordata; class Actinopteri; order Labriformes; family Labridae; genus Labroides; species Labroides dimidiatus. The sequence goes on along the minus strand of CM061154.1, from coordinate 6,725,240 downwards.
ATGTACTGGTGTGTGCATGCTGTGGGTGTCACATTTCCTGGCTGCAACCTGAGCTTTATCGGTAAACAAAGACCTGGGGAGAGATGAGAGTCAGCGATGGATCTTCTTACCATGATGAGGCCTGTTGTGATCGGGTCGTTGCAGCCGTGGCACAGCTCCCCAAATTTGGCCCAGTAGTCCCTCTTACAGAAAAGCCGTCCATCTTTCTCATAATACCAGTTTGAAAGCGAAGCGCTGCACTCACAGCACCTGACCGGAGAGAAAACACAAAAAAGACATCCATCAATAATCATATTGAACATTAAATAACAAATCAAAATGTTTATTAACTTAGTCATTTATTTATTCAAATAACAATGAACATGAGTGGCACATACATATTATCCAGTTACAGCAACATGAAGTTAGAAATAATGACATAGAAAATGATGCATGATAGTGGTGGACAGTAACGGAGTACATTTACTTGAGTACTGTACTTAAGTACACATCTGAACTTTACTTGAGTATTTGTTTTTTTTTTTGGAAACTTATGACTTTCACTCCACTACATTTCACAAACGAATATTTTACCTTTGACTCCACTATGTTTATTTGAAGCTTTTTGTTATTTTATTAGGTTCAACAGTCAGCTGTTGGTGTTTTTCTTTTCTAAAATGCAATTGGCCACACGCTGTGCTCCTCACAGAAAGGAACCAATCACAGTCACTGCTTATGTCTGTGATGGATTTGGATGTCTCAAGCTCTCCTGCCTTCATTCAAATCAAACTCAGCGATGGAGATGGAAGGAGAAACTCAAGCTGAGAATATCAGTGCTGAGAAAAGCCATAACTCATCAAGATGTTTGAGATTTCAGAGATCTTTTAGGGGTTTCCATCACTTTCCACAGACATTGAGAAATGCAGGGTGGATATTGTGTGTGGTAAACAGGTTTTATTAAGGCCTGTGTTATGTTGCCATGTAGCCAAGTGGTTCAACAGGAGGAGGAGCTCTTTAAAGCAGAGTGTAGTTTGTTCACTGTAATGAACAGTAAACTTGCAACTCTCCCATAATGAATGTATAAGGAGAGAAAAAAAGCCCTCTGTTTTTTTTTGTTTTTTTGTTTGGTGGGGATGTTTAAATATAAAACATAAATGAAAACAGCTCGCCTTATTGTTTTTGATTGCACTTTCATGCTAAGGTTTTTACAGGTGTTTCAGGTGTTTCTGTTGGACCTTTTATAGCAGCGTGGTTCTACATGTTAGTCAGTTCATCATGAGGTGGTTTCAGAGAGTTACAAGGTTCTGTAGAAGCAACCAGAAAACAACACAGCAATGAACTGATAATAGATAATGTACCTTTTACTCCGTACTTTTGAATACTTAAGTATTTTATAAAGTAAGTACTTCAGTACTTTAACTTGAGTCAAATTTTGACTGAGCAACTTTTACTTGCAGTTGAGTGAGATTTGCACATGAGTATCAATACAGTGAGTAATCAGTCAGTCCAGGTCTGAGGTCTTCTCACTGGCTCCCTATTTTGTTTTTTGCTCGAACCAAAATGATTTATTTTAATTGATTTTTATTTGTTTTCTTTTAATATGTTTTGTTGACCTTTGCAATGATTATTTGTATCTCTGTGAAGAACTTTGAATTCCCTTCCTGCTAAAAAAGTGCTATCTAAATAAAATTGCCTTGCCTTACTGTATGATGAAACATTGTTGGAGGTGGCTTACAATCATAGTTGATTGTAGTTCTTAGACTGAACTTCTTTTATTTTGCTACTGTCAGTCCAAACTTCTGAGATTTTAAATCTACAGTTCTGAGTCAGCAGTGCGTTGGGTATCATTAGTATGATATTAAATCAGCTGGTAAAAAATCTCCATGTCCTAAAAAAAGCCCTTTAATTAAAGGTGTTATTATGCTGACAGAGCATCATACTGTTATGATGTTCCACACTTTGTACACTGTACTTTTAACCTCCTAATGACAACTTCTGGGACCCATAATTACAGTTTTTGAAGTAATAATACATGTTCAGTAGAAACAACTCTCAGCACACCAAATGAGGTAAAAACAGACAGATGAGCTCACACAAAGACACTATGAGAACTATGACAGGCCTTGTAAAAAAACATGGAGACAACACAGCACTAAGAGTTGATCTAAAGATACTGTGTAAAAATATTTCAACAACCAAAATCAGTCTGTCATTTAGCTGTAAAGTAAAAAGCCAAACTGAATTTTTACAGTGATTAAAGGAGAATCATAATACTGTTAGCAAAAAATCAGCAAACATGTATCTGAAGTGCTCATCAGTGTACACTGGTGACAATATTAGCAAGCTAGGCTAACTATCTGTTAGCTATCTACTGTGATAGCTACTGAGCAGTATATCAGACTTATTAGTCTATGGAGAACTGTCTGGTCTGGCCATCTGTCAGCAGCGTTTAATAGCAAAGCTGCTCTAAAAGTCCAGAGAGATGTCAGCCCGACAGACATCCGATCCCGACAGGGTTAAAGGAGGAGGACATATTCACAGATGGACGGTGATGAAGAGCTCGTGAGGAAGACGGAGGTGACAAACACACTCTAAGTACCATTATGTGCAAATAACTACACATAGACACACAATCAGATTGAGTATTAAAAAAAATACTAATAATGATAAACAAGTGTGTAAATGTTGCAAAGTGTCATGCATCTTCATGTTGATCACACATCATACATTTCTCTGCATTTTCATCATCATGTGTTTGCATGTCACGGTGGCTAAGTAGGCACAATTGCTCAGCATGTGGCCATAAATCAACATGTGTGCTAATCCCCATGCTTACGCTAAAAGTGTTTCTGTACATGTGAGTTAGTGCACTTGCGTTTGCGTGCTTACACGCTCCTTTGTTTCTAATCTGTATAAATCTCCGTGTCTGTGTCTAAGTGAGTGGCTACACTGTCTCCTGATGGAGCCACCGTTCAGACAATCAGCAGTCTGGACTTGTTGAAGATCAGGACAGCTTCAAACTACATCTGCTAACTTTAAATTAGATTTAATATTGTGTGCATTGAGAGTTAAAGCTTGATAATCTACCCAATGATTTAACTAACATTTAGCATTTTAATTTCTTTCCTTCTGAAGACACCACCAATGCTCTTTAGTATGTTTGGCTGAACAAGTAACCAATGCAACTGTTGTGCATTTATCCATATTCTCAAACATATCTCTTACTTTCCCTCGGCTAGGTTCATACGTAATGGAATCTGTGTGTTCACATGTTTTCTTTTACATTTGTCTAGACTCAAAAAAAAGTACAAGAAGACACATTACTTTTTAAAATGTTTGAGGCTGCTTGGTAAAGCACAGCAGTGAAGGACACATTTATATATTTAACTGAAGAAGCAACTCTCGGGTGACTTTGCCCAAGGGCTTGTACCTGCTCAAGCACACGTGTAACCATGTAGCACACACACACACACACATCCAGAGACACACACCCTCTTCCTGGCATCTGCATGCAGAGCTTTGGTGCAGCTCAGCAGATTGTGGCAGAGCTGCTTCAGTATGCAGCACGTTCGAGGGAGACGATGGGAGGTGGAGGGGGGGAGACTTGGAAGTGGGTCAAGGCTTTCAGGAGACGTCCGCAGCGCTGAGCCAGGAGCTACTCAGCTGTCTTGGCTTCCTGACGCTCGATAACAGCCTTTCAGTGCACATGAACCCTGCAAACCCCTGCTGGGGCAAAGTCACACCCAGGGAGGGCACACACAGGTGCACACATACACACGCAAAGGAAGGAGAGATCTTAATGCTCTTAGGTTCAGTTCCTTCAAAGTGAAACCTCTCAGAGCAGGGCAGGGAGTGGCAGCGGAAAATTAAAGATATGGGTGAATACATTAGTGACTCCCAGATGGAAACACCAAATTTCTGCCTCCAGGATAAGAATTTTATCTCAGAGGTGGCAGAGACAGACGGCAGCGCTCATCTACAACTCAACATTTTCCATGAATGAAAAGAAAAAAAGGAAACCTTTTTTAAGCAATAAAACTCTTATTCCTTCCTCTGGTTGTATGTGCTGATGCATGTTTGTGCTCACACTTTGGCATTTTTGTGAGACGGTTTTGTGTGTGCATCGGCACGGGCTTGTAAGAGGATTATCGGTGTGAAAGACTCAGATAGTCTTCACTCCCTCTGCTGTGATGCTCCAAAAATCTAGCTCAGTGAAAAGCTTTGAAACCTGCATCACATCAGTATGCAACAATAAAATGATGCTGACAAACTTATTGTTATTTCTGCTCTGGCAAAGCAACTCATTTCAGTGTTTATGTTTAGAGCAAAGGAGCAGATCAGTGAGAGCATGAACAGACTAACATGAGAAAAAAAAAAGCTATAAGGATTAACAACAGAGCAGCTAATACACAAATGGTTGTCATGGAGGAGTGAGAGGGAGGAAGGCAGATTTGAGACGCCATGAAACCCATCTGGAAACCCCGGGGGTCAGGAAACAACCAATAACAGAGAAGATGAGAATGTGGGGTAGACTGGGGGTAAGTAAATCTGCAACTGTCTGTCCCCCCATCCTGCTCAAATCCCTGATGGAAAACGCTAAAAGTGTCTGGGAGAGTAATAAATTCCTTTTTTCAGGTCAAGAGGAGGCTGCCTTTTCCCTTACCTCTCACCTTCTGCTGTCTTTTAACATTTGATTCCAGCAGAGTGCTGTCACTGTGATTTACTCTGCGTGAGTTACCAGAGGAGGGTCGTTTCATACGCAGTGAGGGAATGTTAAATCTGTTGGCTCACTTGGTACGAAGCAGGACCCCTCTGAGAGTCCAGAAAGACTGTAAATGTGTGAGACAAAAACTGAAGCAGCAACTCTGTAAGGCTAACAACATGCCTAAACGTCAAGCGACAAACTTTTTATCATCTATAAATGTGGCGCTATGCTTAACCATATTTTTAAACATGGATGAAAAGTAACAATTCTGCATAGACATACAAAAAAAGACATAACAAATGTTTCAAACTGCTAATAGAAATGCCTGAATTTGTCTGCAAACTTCTTCTAAAAAAAGCACAAATAGAGATCTTCACAAGACTTTCTGAAATGATGATGAGGTTATAACAAAACGCTCTCCCTAACAAATTCATCTCCCAACATCAGAGGAAAGTGGGCTTGTGGAGTGGGGAGCCTTAAAGAGACAGCAGCTAAATAAAAACTGTTTTAGACAGAGGCTGAAATAATGGTTTTCTGAAACACCAGTGTGACACAAGCAGAAATTTTATTTAGCTGTAAATTATGTAAATCTATTCCAGGGGAACTAGAGAGACAGTTAAAATTATAAAATAACATAATACCCCTCTTTAATGTCTTTGCAAAGCTGTTAGCCTGCTTATATTTGAAAGTGAAAGTTAGCAATGCAAACATAACATTTTACAAATTAAACTTAAGTACTACAAAAGCCACAAAATTATAATTTTGCATTTATGCAGCTGGAAAACTTGAAAGATGGTGTCCTGAGTTTTCTAAAGTACTGGTCAGTCTAACATCGATGTCTCTAGAGTCACGTCACATGCTTCCTTTCGTTTCTGTGACTTAAGTGATTGTTCTTGTTCAACCATGTCAGAAACACTTCATGAAAAACATAACTTTCATGCAAGAAATATTACAAGGGGTGAAAATTAGACATTATTTTTTGCCTTTGGAGCCCCAAGTTTGTTGTCAATCTTGAATTCTGAAGCGTATGATTGTTATAAAAATATTGAATGTAAAATAAATCAATAACCATTTATATTAGATCATTTATTTGGCTATTGTGGGCATAAACAAACACGTGTGTGAGAGCGTGTGGGTGCATGAACGCTTCATTTAAACATGTATTATAATATGCCGGGGTAATTATCCAAGCTGCTCTTTAGACCGTCTGTTATTATTCATGTTCATTACTCTCAGGGAGTTCATTCATTGGACAGTTTTATGATGTAATATATTTTGCTCTCTATTTATCAGGCTGGCAGTCTGACCCAGGTCAACACCCAACATGATGAGTCTGTCCCCTGCTGATATGAATGAGCTGAAGCTGAATGAGAAAAACATCAGGTCTGACAGGATGAATGGAGTTTCATCCTCGTGGGACTGAACTGTGAAGAGGGTGAAAATGTAAATATACTGAAGTAGAAATAATGAGTCACAGGTGCTGGAACACAGAGGAAAAAGGTACTGTATGTATGCACAGAGCATGAGTGATGTTTTATATTTAAATATAAGTTTAAAAAGGAGTATCAGACTTTAACCTGATTCCAGCCAACAATAGTTTACCTCCTTTAAAAATCAATAAGGCTGAGGTTGCACTGAAACACACACACACGCACACACGCACACACGCACACACACACACACACACACACACACACACACACACACACACACACACACACACACACAGAGGGAAATGCTAGAATTGTTAATGGATAATCAATTATTAATGTGGGCTAAATGTTTCCATTAATTCAGATGCTGATCTGACACACAAGGCACTACGGTTTCACAACATCCATCCATCCATCTTCTATCCCTCTTATCCTGTTCACGGTGTCTGGAGTCTATCCCAGCTGTCTTAGGGTGAGAGGTGGGGTACACCCTGGACTGGTCTCCAGTCAATCACAGGGCTGACACACAGAGACAGACAACCTTTCACACTCACACCTACGGGCAATTTAGAATCACCAGTTAACCTGATGAGCATGTTTTTGGACCGTGGGAGGAAGCAGAACCCACACATGCACGGGGAGAACATGCAAACTCCACATAGAAAGGTACACCGGAGGAATCAAGATTCGATCTTGTGACCCTATTGCTGAGAGGCAACAGCCCTAACCACTGCACCACCATGCAGCCCTGGTTTCACAACAGTGAGGTCTCAAATATGAGTCTGCCCTGCCCTATTGAAAAAATGCTCATCCAAATGGCCCTAAATTCAAGATAAAGTTTAGTCCAATAACAGTCCCAACACTTTTAATACATAAACTCGACAGAAAAAAGTAAGTCCCTAAACATGAAATAAACAAAATAAAGCCTTTTGTTTCTATATTTTTGGTAGAAATGACTAAAAAAAATTAATAAATAATCAATACTGATTATTCTTTGTACTTTATTTTTTAACAATTTAACAAACTTACAGCATTAATTGTGACAGAAAAGTAGAGGTGGGAGTTAAAATAGATCCACACAAGTGTTATTTTTTTTTATTTACGATTTTTAAATCTTTTTTGGGCTTCAATTATTCTTATTTATAATTTTTAAATCTTTTATTCTTTTGTTCCATTTTTCCCCCCAAATTTAAAGACTTAATTTCAGTCTTTGTTTATTAGCCGGGTTGGAAAAAAGTTACCGCTTTTCTTTCTCTTCAAAGGGTAAATCATTTTTCTTTGACTATCTAGTAACATGATGTTACTGGAATACATCTTAAAAACTGACTCACATGTGATGTGCATTTTTAGGAGAAATATTGTCTGTAGACTTCATCATTAAACTTTTTCACATGGTCTGGTGTTAAAAAAAGGGAACTAAAATTCACAAAATTAGCAATATTAAAGAATTGCATTTTAAATCTAACTGGAACCCAAAAATCATAAAGAATCGTTTCAATCGTAACAACAAAAAAGGACAGCTTCTCTCAGACTGCAGTTTGTTTTTAAGACTGGACCTTGAATGCATCATGCTCAAAGAAAACAAACCCAGAATTTAATCTGACTCCCACTCAGACCTTGCTGACCACCCAATACTTGTGTGTGTGTGTGTGTGTGTGTGGGTGGGTGTGTGTTTGCACATGTAGCCACAGGTCATCAAATGACGTGCAAGCTGACACAGCTACAGGAAGCAGGAGGAGACAAAAAGGAAGCTACATGTGAGTTCTGGTGGAGGTGTGAGCAGGTTCATGACCAACTGACAGACGCAGGACGAAAAGATTTACAGGGGCCACACCTCTGAAACACACACACAGATACACACACAGGGACATGTGTGTGCATCTCCTTATTAATTATTAAATCGTCCATCATCTGCGTCAGGCTCAGACGGTCATCCATCTCCTTTCAATCTGCACAGACAGCAGAAAATGCTTATGAGCTCTTCTGATCGATAAACCAATACACTGCTCAGCCTGGAAGTGAAATCAGGACAAAAGAGACGATAAACGTCAGGAGTATTGAGCCTGAAACAAATATGTCTGCTACAGGCCAAAAAAGTGCTCAGCTGGAGCTGAATGTACTTGCAGGCTAAGCGAAAATTCTCTCTGGTAAAGAGAAACAACCTCGGGGAAAGAGAGCTGGGGGTTGTGGGTAAAAGGCATGTACAATCACACAGCTACAGACACACACACACACACACACACACACACATGCGGCTGAAAGTCAAGCCAAGGAGAAGGCAGACATGTCTGGGGGAGACCCCCTTTACTGCCTCAGAGGAGACACAAATAGAGGGAGATTCCTGGACTGGAGCCAAGATTTTACAGAAACGGACCGGATTTCCCAAACGGAGTAACATACCTGTGTGACTAGAAAACAATCCGTCTATTCGTCTGCTATGACTTAAAACATTAATCTGATCCGCTCAGTGCTCACACTTTCACACACTCACACATTCAAGGGACACATTTGTCCCATTCCCACGAGCCCCTTTTTTTGTTTCCTCTCTTTTATCATCCCCCCCAACTTTCCCTCCCTCCTCCTTCTCCATGGCAACACAGAATGCCACAGCGATGATGTCACCCTCTCACATAGAAACAGTGACATTACCTCATCACCCTGTGGTAACCTCGCTGATCTCTTTTTCTATCGTCTGGTTTCAAAAGAGGCTCAGCAGCATTTACTCAGACATTAACTCTGTGAATAAATATTTTTTTATGCACTTTAACACAGCGGTGGAAAACCAGCTGTGCATTTTAATCAGGAGCTGGAACAGCGCCCTCTGTAGCCTCAGCTGCAGAACAAGTGTATCAGACTGTGAGAGAGCGTCTCTTTATTTGTGGCCCGGTGGTCTTTTCAGCTGGTAAACAGGGGCTCTGGCAGACTGTGAGTGAATGATGTGCAGCGCAGCAGTTTCCTTTGTGACTGTTAATCTGCTCTGAATGACTGACTGTCAGCTCAGCCATTCTGGGGCCTTCTCGCTTGTTCCACTGCTGAGAGGTGATAAAAGGTTTCCAGCAAACTCTGGGAATCATGATGAGTGTTGTTCAGCAGGATTACAGGAGAGACCACAGAGCATCATTTATCACCTCTTAACTACAACCCCAATTCCAATGAAGCTGGGACGCTGTGTAAAACATCAATAAAGGCAGAAAACAATGATTTCCAAATACTGTTAAACCCATATTCAACTGAATACACTAGAAAAACTGTTCAAACTGATAAAGTTTTTTTTTTTTTTTTTTTTCAAATATTCACTCATTTTGAATTTGATGCCTGTAAAACGTCCCGACTTTATTGGAATTGGGGTTGTAAACAGTCTGGAGGAAACTTTGTAAAAAGAGTTTAGACTCAAACCCAGTAAACTGATGCTCTATAATCAGAACAGGAAGTAGTCCATGAGTCACTTCATGTAGCTGAACTTCAGCCAAATTCAGGCTAAATACAATTACATCACAGAAGCAGTTCAGCAGACTGAGCATGCAGGTTTATACACAGGCAATAAAGAAATAATGTTTGCACTCCAGCGTTTAGGGTTCAGCCTGTTGATACACAGAGATGTAGACTATGAGGGAGACCAAACCAAAAACAGCCCAGCCTGGAGTCTGTTTTTGGACACAAGTGTAACAACAAAAATTTGAATTACATCAACACAAACCAGAAACAATACAAAAACATGAATAAACAATCAGGATCCAAAAGGACACATGATCACAGATGTGCCAGGTATTTGTAAATGGTGTGTTAGGTCAGTAATGATCACAGGTCAACACGTTGTTTGTGAAGACGAGTTTTAATTATTGAGTTTTGATTATCTTAAGTCTTCCACCCATTAGTGATTTAATATTTCAGCAGAAAGAGACAAAGCACAGACAGTTTTTAAAGCATGCGTAGAGTGCACACTGATAAAGTTTAAATATAAATGTGACGGGTCTCACAAAGAGAGGGTGTTAATCCCGCTTTGCTTAATCACACGCAGGGTTTAAGTCTTTCACCTCCCAAATTCAATTTTCAAAGTGTGATTAAAGTGTTGAACGGAGAACCAAAGGTTGGAGCCAGGAACAGGTGATTAATCAAAACACAGCGACACACAGAACAGCTCCTCTTTCCCCTCTCTGCAAACGTTATCAGCAGGTTTGAACTCTGACACGCGGCAGCGAGAAAGAAAAAGGAACTCCTGCAGTCCAGGAATTAAGAGTCACTTTTAAACAGACTCTATAAAACGAAATCAGATATTCAAGAGAATTTAGACACAAATTAATGGAGGGAGTGAAGGTGACGCTCTTTCTTAACTCATTTTAGCCTTGATTGACTTATGTAGTATGTACTTCACTTACTTTTTTATGAGCCCATAAAGAATGTGTCAAGTGTCAAATTAAGCTCTATGTTGTGTTTAAGCATTGCAAATGGGTGATGTTGCAGTTTTACAAAATGTGCAATGACTCCATCTGCAGTTCAGTCTATGATAGAGAAAATGTTCCCTACGATCATGTCATGCACACTGCTGTATGCATGAACTCTATGTAAAGCAAGAAAATAGAAAGAAATATGTTTATAACAGAGCTTTTGTTGGAGATAGAGAGACACTTGTGAGTGTCACACACACACACACACGCATGGACTGTGAAGTGTCACCATTCAAATTTTTGAAACAGTGGAAACATCTGTTTTGTGAAACCCAGAAATAACGACATCAGGGGAGTCGCACAAATAGTAATAAAGATGATAATGAGGTGCACACCACAGGGACAGCATCCATCTCATATCGGGCACCTGAGTCTGACACATGGTTCATAGCTCTGCTAAATGGGGGAAGTCCAACCAATCAGGAGTTCTTTGGTCGGAAAGACAGAAGTGTGACAGACACAGGACTGCTGCGTGGTCTGTTTTTAGGGAAGTGAGACGACGGGATTCTCAGTGAATCACCGAAACACACAGAGTGACAGAGCTCAGAGTCTACGCTTAGATACTAGAGTCCTTAATGAAGGCACCAGGGGTAACATGAGCATGATAAAACTTCTGTTGTTTGTCTCATTTGACAGTGTAGTTGAAATTTTGGAGTATTGAACTATTGGGCTGACAAAAAAGGGGTGGAGGGGGGGCATGATCTCAAGCTTTACAAAATAGTGACGTCCACAATTTCATCAACTCAACAAGAAAACAGTTGGAAAACTGATCAACTATGAGTGTAACTTTTTCATAATCACCAATAATTTCAGTTTAGTTTAATTGTGTTAATATTTAATAAGCCTAAAACTTAATTTAATTAAATGAAATTTCAATTTTTTCTCAATTTTATAATTTTTAAAAGTTAAATAGAATATACATAGAATAAGAAAATGTTCTGAACTTTAGACAGTTTTAATTATAATAATACGCTACACAATAGAATGTAATGCAATAATGTCTGACACGACATGACAGGACACAACACCAAACACCTCATCGAACCCTTTGGGAGTTTTTTTTCTGGACTCAGGCTCTTGCACACATTTATAAAAACTAAATTTTATGTCCACAGGATCACAAATTCTTTTTCACTCTGAGTGTCCTGAGAAATTATCGGTTCAACAAATTTCCATCCACCTCGTTTCACAGCTTCACTTACTTTCTGTGAGTCTTCCTGCAGTGTCGACTCTTTGCTGACATGTTTCTCTCGGGAGCTTCGCTCTTGTTTTGACAGCCAGAAGATAAACTCATGTCAGCAGCTCTGATGTTTGACTCTCACAGCTCCACCAGAGTCTCCGTCACAATTATCAGAGCTCTCTCTCTCTCTCTCTCAGTTCTCTCTCTCTCTCTCTCTCTCTCTCAGTTCTCTCTCTCCTTCCTCTGTGGGTGCAGCTGCACACAGAGGGGTCATGCTTCCATATCAACTATTTCCTGTCATTGGCCCCACCTCCCTCATGGCCCCTTAACTCTTCTTCCTAACATCAGGAACATGCTGCCTGAAGCCTCCTTTGTAATATGATCTGAACCGTTCCTGCACCATTTAATACATTTTAAGATTCTGGTAACCCAAAATCAAATTATGCTCTTTTCCAATGGGTATGAGAGCTCTTCAGCACCTCTCAGCTTATTCAGTTTACATCCTCCTTACAGGTGCTTTGTTTCTGACTCTGAGAGTGTGGAGCCATGCTGGTACCCTGCCAGGGTCAATACAGTACATATGATATATGGCTATATAAACATTTCACACCAATACCAACCATTTTTACTGTGAAAAATATATAAACAAAACAAGTAAAAACTCTAAAATTGGGTCCACTCGATCTTTAGTGTTACCGTGTTTAGTGTCAATCTTTTAACATTCAAATTCAAATGATCCTTGTTTTTTTAACGCCTGCTAATAGAGGATTAAGGGCTCTAGTATTACCTCTGTGCCTTCATAAAATAATATTCCAGCTATGTCACAACAGAGCGCTGCCACTTGAATGGCTTTGATCTCTTCAGTACAAAGCTGCAGAGTAAGTAACTTAGTAGGAAAATCTATAAAGACATCTATAAAGTAATAATCAACCATCAATATTTAATTTTTGGTTCATTTGTTCAGTCATATTTCAATAACTAGATCAGAAACTTGACTGGGACTGGACTTGATGAAGACACACACTGTACTGTGTCCTGGTCAGGATCGGTAGCCTGTTCCTTAAAGCAGAGTTTCTCAAAGTATTTCAGACCAAGGACCACCCCCCCCCCCCCCCCAACAAAAAAAACAAAAAACCTCACTGACCACCAAAAGCTAAATAGCCTCGGAACAACAGCCCAGATAGTCAACAGATGTAACATAAACTGGCATCATACATGTACTGGCTACTTGTACTGACACAAACATTAGCTTTCACGGTGTCCACAATGCTAACTACAGCTGAATCATCTTACTGCTCCTTCTCCTGGCCAGTGTTGGAGGTTTTCTCTTCCTCATTTCTGGTGGTCCTTAAGTCACTGACACATGACACATGGCAGAGTTCAAGGAAACTTTTGTGTCATGGCAAACTTGTCTTTTTTTCTTTTCTCTTTTATACTTTTAATGAAAAAAAATAATCTACTCATTGGCATGGCAGACCACTAGAGGCGCTGAAGGACCACAGTTTGAGAAACACTGCCTTAAAGGACCCAGCCTAAACACAGTTTAAAGTTTCACTTCTTATCGCTATAATTAAAGAGTACAGAACTGATCAAGAATCATCCAGTTCATCCTTCAGGAAAACCATCTGTCAGCTGCTTTACAGGAGTGGATGTCCTTTGATATGCTGACATGATGCTACCCCGCAGCCCCTGAATTGGGGCAAGGCTTGTCTGTGTGTACATCTAAAGCAGCACCTTTGTTATATTTAAAAATAACAGTATGGTTCATGCAGTCATAGTTTGGTAGCCTGTGTGGTTCAGAGGTGCCAGCCTGATCAACCAAGACAAAGACCAAATGCAGATTTTCAGTGTGTCAGCATTACAGAGGACAGGATGAGACAAGAGAAAGCTTCTTATCCAATCAGACCACATGCTTAAATCAACTGTTTTATCTTTTCTGCATTAATTGTGTTTTTCCATCTTTTTCACTGGTCAGTTTTCTGTTCATCTACCAGCTACAGCTCTTCTGAAAATCTCTCACCTAGTTGTAAGAAAAATCCTTGATAACTCTCAATAGTAACTTCACTGTCCTCATCCTTGCCTTATTCACTTCAGTGTCTCAGCTCCACATTGAGATTTATTTCGTGACTCAGCCCAGTAAAGCATGAATCATCCGTCACGTCCTGTAGCTCCTGTCAGCCGGCAGAGTTCATCTGCAGGTAGAAACAGCTGAGTCACTGCAGCGCTGCACGATGTCTGCTCCACTGCATCACAGTGACGAAGAGACACTCTGATTAATAAATGATCACCTCACACATCGACGCACGATTTTTTACCCTTCATATTTTCGTGCATTTTCTGACAGGGTTTTGAGCTGTTAGTAATGTGGATCCTGCAGATATGAGTCAGGGTGGGAGGGACAGTCCCACAGCAGAGGGTCAGCCCGTCCTTGATACTTTTCAGTCATACTTGAAGAGTCTGAATTTGAGTGGTGTTTTGGTTGTAGGTATGAATGTAAAATACTAAAAACATTTATTTATCAACTAAAAAAAACTGAAATGTTTCAGCAGCACATACTTAATTCTGCAGGATAATAGTAAATGCCCTCTGGATGAAAAGAAAGAGGTTGTTAGCTGAAGCGCTAACAAAGCACAAGTCTGTTTTCACCCTTTGGGACGAATGCTGGGGCAGTGAGAGTGAAGCAGAAACCGTTTTTTGGGGGCAGGATGGTGCAGCACTGTGCTGCAGAGAGACTGCAGCACAGCAGGAGGGAAACAAATTCATGTTCATGCATGAAAATGTACTTTTCTTTGTTCTTTCAGAGGATGTATAACGATTATAAATGGTTGGTTGACGATTTTCTTTTTTTTTTTTTACTACTGTAACAGTATACAGTAAATTCTTCAGTTGATTTGTATGTAGAACGCTGTATGTGCGACTTTGTGTTGGATGAGATGTTCACTGTGTACATTGTTTTTGTGGAAAAAATAAAATATATTTGTTACTGTGTATTTGTGAGCTCAGAGTATAAAAACATTCTAAAATATTTTGCAACACACTTATCTATGTACTGTCTGTAAAAGGTCTCAGTTACTATGATGAATGGAGAAGAAGTGTTTTCCATTCATCATAATGTTTTACATTCAGCACATCAGCATTCAACTGGCTCTTATAAATGTCTGTTCATGTGGTGGTTTGTGTGTCATTTAAAGACAAAATACCATTTAGAGATGAAACATAGTTTACAATAACATAGTTTCATGCTTTCAGAAAATGTGTGTAAACAACTGAGGAAAAACTGTGATGTAGTGACAGAACAGCTCATGTGAGCATAAAGAAATCCAAGTGCCACATAATTCACTGATTCAAGGTGTAACATTAACATAATGACCAAAGCTAACAGGAGAAGAATGTGGAGGGTAAATTGAGTATACTCATAGATAACATGCTAATGCTAATACAGGTTTTAGAAATCCTCTTTTCAGGTTGTAATGAAAGGTCGTGTCAGTCGTTTCATAATGCTGCATCACACCTTCTTACTGTCTGCTGTCTTTCTCAAAAGTCAAGAGCTGTTTTAACTTAATCCCTCAAATCCACAGAGGAGGCAGTGAAACCCACCAAGAGCTCCTTTATGAAAGCTCTCTTATTACGAAGCTCCTCGAAAGCCTTCAGACTGAGTCTGAGCACTGTTTTCTGACGCAGCGAAAGATAAACAGTTCAAATAATCAAATACTGTTTTTTTTAACAGAAAAGAAATGTTTAAGTCATTTTACAAAAATGGAAGGAAGATGAGGAAAAATCAGGTTGGTGGCATTTTACGTGTACTCAAAACCTCATGTTCCTTACCAAATAAATGCCTTATTTAACTGATCTACCCTCTACAAACAGTCAAAATGGGATGTAAGTTTTACAGTCTGCCTTTATTTTGCTCAGATTAATTTAGGATTGTTAGTAGTTAATCTACCAACAATCTCTTTTGTTTTGCTGTATGTGCAGTTGAGCATCATTTGAACAAAAAAAACGGTGAAACAGAATTCAGTGAGAACACGGCTGCATTTTCCCATGAAGGCCGCAGTTTGTAGCTTCTATTTTGTGACCACCCTTGGGACCCCATGCAGCCTTTAAATAACATTTGGGGCACTTTAATTCTACATTCCCCTCCTCTCTCTCTTATCATCCCCACTTCCTCCCCACTGCAGTAATACTCTGTCACAGCACAAAGGCCTGCAGCGGGGCATATTTTTTGTTTGGATTATAAGCTCCAGCTGCACTAGTCAAATTTTCCACAAAAGTCTTGTCTTAAATCCTCCTCTTCTGTAACGATCCCGCTCTCCCTCAGGATTTGGATCTGGGTCAGAAAAAGATCCCCTCTCATTTTTAGACACAGTGCAATATGCAGGGAACCATCAAGAGGATTTCTGAGAGGATGCAACACTTTTTAGCAGGCTTGTTTCAAAGCTTTATTTACTCACAAAGCTTCAATAGTCCTATTAGGTCGACTTATGTGAAGTTTTTTGTGTTACTACGTGGTGGGCGGAGAGGCCAAAAGCTGAAGCCCATATCCGACACTTTAAAGATGGACACGGCACTGCTTACTGCACAGACATCACACCCAATGACTGGTAAGTTTATAGTGAAATGCAAAGTAGTACAAAAGGTTTTAACATGCAGTGTGGCAAAATTTCACACGCACACACACACACACACACGCTTATAGAAGAGAAATGAAAAATGCATGGACTTAGTAAGAAAGACCCCCCACAGAGAAAATCCTTCATCAAGCTGAGGCAGCCACATCTCTGCACTCTGTCTTCACAAACACATACAAACACAGGCCCACACTCACAAACACACCACAATACTATTGTGGGCTTTATCCTGTGCCCTCCTCGGATTTCCCAGACAGAGAAATCATTAATGACACACGGAGTGCTGAGTTTTTTCTTCCACTCACCTACATCCAATCTGCAGATCAGGTGAACAGAGTGAAGACAGGAGTGACATGGGTGATGTAGCTAGTCTGGTATTATCTCAGAAAAGCAATTCAAAAGTAAAGGAAAACAAAATAAAACAAAGACATGTTTAACTGAGGTACTTTAAAGGGTTGAAAGTAAAAGCCAAATTCAAAGTGCAGATCTGCTGTTCTCCTTCAAGAGAGCTCGTGTTACTGCTATTTTCCCTTCAGTAGCATCTTTATTCCTGACACCTGTGCAGGGTTGACTTTGTTTTCTAACTCATTCTCATTTTAAAACGGCCAAACACCATGCATACTCATGCATAACTAGAGGGGTAGCTGATTGAATTTACAGGCTGTCATGTTGTAGCTTATTGCCAGGAGGCTTCACTCCACCTCTCTGTATTTTTCTGGTTAGCAAGAAGTTTATTATAAGTGCATCCAGCCATCTTTGATCATTGTAACATGTCTTAATAAACCCATGGTAATGACACAACCTACATGCAATCTGTAAAATGTAGCTCTTTTGTAAGATTCAGCAGCTCAAACACAAGAGTTTCTGTTAAAAGAACTCAAGCTAGCTACCAGATAGCTTACCAATTTAAGTTTGTAGTATTAGCAGCTAGCAGTTTTAGCATTTTTTTTTAATACCGCCTCAAAAAACTTAAGTTTCAAAGTCTCACATTTTACCTGTGTGAAGAATACCAAACAATTTTAAAAGGGTTGGAGGCTTCAAAGTTGTCCCTGATTTTTTTCATGATAATTTCGAGCATCAAATGTTACACTCGATGTGATGATGTGATGTCGATGTGATGTGGTCTCTCACGATCTGTGCACCATCATTGACAGGATCTTCTAAGAATGGGCAGGCTATTTTCCGAGAGAGCTGATTGGTCAGGAGGTGCTGTTTTTATTCTTGTTGATCTCTTATTTAGAACTTCACCTGCGATGGAGCGGGTTAGCTCTTCAGCATACGTTCCTACAGTGATTTATCCCGGTAAGAAGGGAACTAGCGTCGTAAGAAACAAAATCCAGGGTTAGCCGGAAATTAGCTAGATAAGAGGAAATCGAGGTTCGTAGTACAGCCTCAGAACATGACCATTTTATTTACAACTTCTTCTGTTTACGATGTAAGGAAGCTAGGCTAATGTAGGCTAGATGTAAACAGTCGAAAAGGCGACACTGACAGACGTCGTTTTAGCAGCCTCGCCCTCTCGCATGGTCCTTTTCACATGGAAAATTTCCACATCATGCACTTCGAAAAATTTCTATGGGTGTTCTACGAACAGGTGCTCCTCATGCCTAAAATACATAAAAGCTGCCATTTATATGATTCACCACAGAGATCACCGTGATAACTGAGTGATGAACAATTCATGGCATGAAATTGCAGGTAAATGACAGAGAAGAGGAATTTGTGAAAAAAAAATGTAAACAATGTGAACAACTTCTTCTTCTCTAGTTTAGTGCTGTGGTAGATGTGTTTGTGATACACCGCCCCCTGCAGTTTGAGAACGGACGCCGCATGGAGTTTGAAAAAGAATAAATGCCACACACATTCTCTTGTGCGGATCTCATGCGTCTCATTTCCGCGCGTCACGTTCATGTGAAAAGCATAATCAGCCATAATCGCCTCAGCCCCTGACAAGCAGCTGTTTGATTCCTTACTTGTAAGTAACAAGGTGAGCTTGTGAGAGATGACAGATGAAGGAGAAAGGAGAGCAAGAGGAGGAGCTATTACATAAGATCATCAGGAACAAAAGCTGCAGCAACACCAACATTTGTGTGCTATTAATAATAAAAACAACAGCCTGGTAAAATCTGCCCTACTTTCAAAACAAACAACTCACCCTGGCTCTTCTTAATGAGATCATCAGCTCTAATGAGAAATACTCTGTAACGTCTCAGCAGCAGTGTCATAGTGTTGTCTTAAATAAAGAAACACTGGGAGGCACACACATGGTGCTAGCTGCTGTATGAGAGGACGTCTACAACTACCGATGGAGGAAACAAGATTTTATTTAAAAAATATAAATATTCTGAAAGAAGTCATAGCATGAGACAAAGGCTGCAGATGGAGGGCTCAGGTTGCACCGTGGTGCTGAAAAATCAATGCCTATTAGTATAAAGTGTCCACCATCTGTGAGCATCTTTCTTCTTACAGTCACAGATATGTTTGAGATAAGGCCTGCGGTGACTGTAGTGATCTGAAGTTTCAGTGAATGTTACTGCTACCTGAAGAACAACATGTAGCAGAAACAGCAGGACTGTTGTAGAAACTAGTTCTAGGTCATCTATGGGACTGTGATAAAAGTAATCTTCATAGCAAAGTTATTAATGAGCATTTACTGGGCTTTAAAAACAGAAATGAGATCATCTACACCTGTTAAGGACGAGTACTATGATGAGATTGTTTTGTCAACACAAAATCAATCTGGAAAGGAAGAAATAGTAAAATAAAATTGTAAGTTGTTGGTATGTTTGAAAAAATGTAGTTTTCATGATGGTAGGCCCTGTCAGGTTTTACACAGACTTTTAAAGGCTCGTATTTGTTTTTGAAATGAGATTAAATTTTGAGAGTTTCATGTTAATAAACAGTAAAAATATCAGCCTTGAGTGTTTATGTCAAACCTGCCTATGTTTAAACTACATAATCAACATTTTATAACACAATTTAACTTTAAAAGGGAAATTCTGTTTGGTTCGGGAAAATATTTTGACGACGTAGAAGCGAAATTTGATTCATGTAGTTTTTGTATCACTGGGAGTATTTATTTTTTTTCAGAGGGAAAAAAACAAATCAAAATCATAAATCGAGTGTTGTGGGAAAAAAAATCTGGGATTTTATTTTTAGGCCATATCGCCCAGCCCTAAAATGACCACATAATAATAATAATAATAATAATAATAATAATAATAATAATAATAATAATAATAATAATAATAACGCCTTTACCTATCTTGAAGCTCTGCAGACAGGGATTTTTTTTTTAAAATAAAATGATGTGAGAATCTGTGTGATAAGAAACTGAGCTGTGATCAGTTAAATAAGAAGATTCATGCTCAACACTCAGAATCACAATGCTGGTTGAAATTTTAAAAACCTGATTTACATCACACAGAGGACATGAGATCTCACTGCCCACACACAGCTTGCTGCAGCACAGCATGCACACACACACACACACACACACACATAGAAAGGAAACAGAAAGCCTTTTGTGCACTATCTCTCCATATTCAAACAATTTGTAATATTTTAGATCATAGTGATCGACAGTTAAATGCTGATTTAAACATCTCGATATGTTGCAGGAAACCTGCCTCTGGTGGAAACGCAGACCTGCTGACTCTTCTTCTTCCCCAACAAAATTCTTAAAAAGTGAAACCAAACAGGCTGACTGCTGTGAAAATGTTGAGCATGGTGTCAGCTGCAGGTTTGATACCAGAGCTGGAAACAACTGAGGCTACAGCTTACAGTGGATAAGGACAGAAAAGACCTAAAATAAAGCTGCAAAACTGAACTCTGAGGCAGTGCGGTGTGGAGTGTTTGTTTGTAGAAACCGTCTTCAACATTATCCACACACATTTCACTGGTTTCATGCCAGAGGGAAGCTTGTTCATGACATTTTACTGAGCTCCTGTTTCTAAGGATGCACAGGTGGTCATAGCAACTGGGGAGGCAGGAAGCTGTTTCATCGTAATTGGAAGTTATATCTAAAGTAAACAGGTACAGATTTGTAAACATTCAGTGCAATGCTTTGGCTGTCTCCTGAGCTGTAAAGCACCAACATGCAAATGCATAGAGATTCTCCTCAATGTAAATTGTTCACTTTTATCTGGCTTCACAGCCCAAAACCAGGAGTAACAGGATCATTTATAAAGAAAATAACTGATAATAGAGAATGTTTGAGATTATTTTGGACTAAAAACTGGTAAAAGTTCATCAAAACACTCTCATTGTTAGTACCGGCTTTATTATAACTGTTATGTTAATCTGTGCTCATGTACGACAAGTGGTGAAAGAAGAAAAACATGAGCTTTTTTTTTTTTTTTTACAGGCTGTATTTTTGTGTCACAATGATGAGGAGTAAGTTTGAGTTACCTGAAGCAGACAGTGTGCCAGTCTGTGTTGAGGGCCTGCAGGTACTGCTCATCATAGATCCTCTGTTTGCACCCCGCACAGATGGGCAAACTTCCTCCAGCTGCAAAAAAGGTACAATACGTAAGGTCAAAGAAGGAACTGTTTATGACATGTCAGTGTGTCAGCGTATCAGTGTTGGGCAGTAACGCAATACTGGTAACGCGTTACAGTTATATTACTTTCACTAGTAAAAAGTAGTGTAACAAATTCCAGTAATAATATTACATTATTATTATTATAATAATATTATTATATTATATTATTAATATTATTATTATATTATATTATTATTATAATAATATTATTATTAAATCTAATGATTTAAAATACAACAATCTGTGGCTTAATTTCATCACACATGTCAGCTGAGCAGCAAGGACTGGCACAGCTTGATGGTTGCCAGGTTTGTGGTTTTCCTGTAGAATTGGGCATCTTTTTAGGCACTTCCATGGGTAGTGTTTCGTTTTTTGTTCCTTTTTTTTTCCAGTTGTTGTCATACATACCTGGCAACCCTGGCTAACTTGAAAGATGGAGCAGTACATGTTTACATTCAGCAGCTTGAAATATGCCCGTCACTTTAGATTTGTCCAGAGGAAAGATGACAGCAGCGTCTTTGTCAGGTTTAAATTGTGTACCGGTACGAGGTCTCTTTCAACTTACATCAACTTTGACTGGATTTCAAAAATTGTCTCTTGCCCTCAGTTGAACCAGGTGTGTATTTCAGACAGCCTGTAATTTTGATGCGTTCATGGGCTGCAGGAAAAAATGCACCTGCTGGTAATTTAACGTCTAACACTGACACAGAGGTCATGTGTGAACTCAGAATCACGAGGAGAAAGAACACAGTTACCAGTTTTGTGGGATGTAAAGAAAAATAATATATTCAGTAGTGCAATAATTAAAGTAACTTTTAAATGGGTAATAATAATATATTACTTTTTTTTAATAAGGGCCCAACATCACTCAGCACTTAATGCATTCATTTACAGACCAACTTTATGTTTAGCAAGCATGACCCCCCCCAATTTTTTTTTAACTTTTACACGTTAAAGTTCATAAATTACATTTCGTCTCCAAACCAACACCACACATATTACAGTGGCTGAATTCAAGGGTTCTTGCGGAAAACTTTTCAAAGAGAAGCTCCTTCTTCAACTTGAACTGTGTGATTAGAAACTGTTTCTGCGAGATGATCCTTCCACTAATGAGGAAAATGTTCATTATGATTAGAGTTTCAGAAAGAAACGCACATTATCAGAGCTGGAGCAGCTAATCCTGAGATTTACTGAGGCCAGAGAGCAGCAATGTGTGTTTGGGTTTCTATCAATGTGAAAAGGATGAGGAGGCAGCAGCAACAGCGAACAGCCTTCATGTGCTGAGCAAGAGATGATGAGGAAAGGATACAATGAGATGCAAAGTTCAAACAAATGTACACATGGCTGCCCAGAAAACACACTGATGCTTTGGCTGTTTGCAAATGTGGGACTTTTAAAAGCAGGTAAAAGGTGAATTGATATGGTTGTGCTCATTATGTATGCTGCTCCTCTGAAACTATGTGTGAGGTTACATACAAATACTGGACTACAATGAGCAAAAGGAAGGAGTTAAAGACCGCTACAGCTTCTGCATTATCCTCTATTAGCATCACTGCTGAATCTTTGTACTTTCACTTCTGAAATCTTAGAATTTTCTAAGACCCCGGACTGCTTCAGATCCTAAACTTGCACTTTTCTCAAGAAAGAGTGAACGGATCCATCATTTCAACATCAGTTTGGCACATAAGAGTCACGAAAAGTATGACATTTGGATTAATTCAGATTATTATTAGACCAGTGTGATCTTGTTTTCCTCGGCTGATTCTTTCAGAGCATCTCTCCCAGTGTGACACTACATAAAAGCTTTGATGGGTTTGATGCGTGCTAGAACAGCTCATTACTGTAATGCCCTGTTGGACCGTTGTAGTTTTATTGATCATACTGACTTGTTGGCAGGTCTGCGTTTTATGCTGATGTCTCTTCCTCTCTTCTAATTCACCTAAATATTTAAGTTTACATCTTCTCTTTGTCATTTTGCATTCATCTCTCTGAGAAATGTGACAGAAGGGCACACGCGTGTAAGATGAGGAATACAAACATACTGTGTGCCTTGTGCAGGTATTTAGGACGGGCAGCCCCACCCCTCTCAACACATTTTCCAGGGAAATTTTCAGCTGCAGTTCTTCCTGTAGATTAGCTCGACTCGCTGATATGCAAAGTGAGTCAGCAAACAGAAAGTCTATTGTCAAGTTCAGTGAGGCTGAGTGACAGCGTTGGTGTGCAGTACTTAAACACACAAACACAGTATCTCACCACCTCCAACAAAAACTGACTCTGTCCCTGTTTTAAAGCCCAGAACGATTTGTTTTACTTAAATATCTGACAGGGGATCTTTTGCTATTTTATAAATTGAACAAACTGATGAGAATTTCTTGCGTGTGGCATGAGCTTCTTACCATACTTGGCATATTTGTTAATGCCCTGTAGGAGTCTCATGAGTGGTTTTCCATTGGAGCTCCTTCCATTAAATAAGAACGAATAAATTTCACTGATTCTTCATTTAAATCTGTCTTATTCAATGATATTAAGGAAAAGCATGAGTTGCTATTTTAACTATGTATCTTCAACCCCAAACTGCCTTGTTTGGACTGCTTAAGTACAACTTTGAAGTACTTCATCTTGGACTACTAAAAACCCTTACTTTGTCTGATTCACATTTTCTGTCCTAAATCTATTTTAGGTCAATAACAGCCTGATTTAATGGGAGAGACAGTCTTCTGAAGGGATTCTCTTGCACATGAACACAGTGTATGACCTAAGGGAGCAGACCGCATCCATCAACATGACGGGTGTATCTTCTACAGGAAACATGGCTTCAGTGGCAGCACAGTATGTTCATGCAGCTTGACGCTCCCTGTACTCACACATGCTCCGATGCAACACTGATGTCCATCCAACACTGACATTTGCCGACGCCCAAAGAAGAAAAACTGACAAAAGTAAAGTGTTTACGGACAGTGTTAGGTGTGCATCCTCTGTGTTTAGCTGCAGAGGACGCGTCGCTGTCCCTGCATCTCCCGCCCTGAGCTGCATGCAGCCCGCGGCTCTTCCCCCCAGCAGCCCCTTTACCTTCCTCCTCTCCCATGCGTTCGTCCTTCCAGGTGCAGCAGAGCAGCATCAACCTCATTCACTCTCCGACACCGAGCTCCGGGACAGAGCCAGCCGCCTCTGGTCGACAGATAACCGGTGTGCGACCACCACCGCAGCCCGGCGGTCGTGTTGATGTGCGTCGGTCGCTCCCTGCGGCGGCACACGGAGCTGCTGCTTCCTCCTCCTGCTGCACGTTTCTGCGGCGCTTCATTCAAGAGAGCCGCTGACCAATGGAGCCCCGGATCCGGGGAGAGGAAGACCCGGGCCGGCCAACCAGGAACACTCCCCCGTTAATGAATGCGTTTCTTCAGAGGCAGGGAGGAGGAGGAGGGGGGAGGAGAGTGCAGTAAAATTCAATTTGGGTTCATCATAAGATAACTATCAAATATTTCAGCACTTTCTGTTTAACAGTTATTTTCTGACACCACCAACTGACACCAATTAAGACTAAACTGTAAGACATAACTGTTGAGTTAAAATAATAATAATTTAAGTTTATACTTAAGTGGTTACAAAATGAAAGTACATTTTCTCAGTTGATTTTTGTTTAAAATGATAAAAGCTCGAATTAAAACTTATGTGACCTTGCTAAATACCTGAGTTGAAGTCTCTGGTAAAATAGAGTCAGATTGGTTTGTGCGGTGTGGCTAGCATTAGCAGAGCTAGCCCTCCTTACAGCTTAACTCCACATAGTAGCTACCTGTGCTGGTCACATATTGCTCCAGTTTAGTTTTCATATGACACTTTCTCATAATTCTACCAAAATTCTTTGCCTCAGTAGCTGAGCATTTTAGCATGATGACAGCAGCCACTGGTGACAGTCTGCAGAAAGGAGTGGGTTTGCTGACAGCTCAGAAAAGACAAATGGCTGTCATCAATAAAAACAACATGAGTGTCAGCTAGAGGCTGACAACTTTGATTGAGTATCCCTAATAACAGTGGTTAAAATGTTGGCTGGGAATGTGTTTTAAAATTGTTTAACTATTGTGAGTGGGAGTGAGCATTGGAATGTTATAATAAATAATAAATAATGTTTATACAGCTGAACAGTAAGGGGTAAAGACCAAATAAATTATTAATTAGAAAGAAAAATAGAAACGAGGGTTGCTAAAAACCCATTAATGTGTTGCATCATTTTCTCAATAATCAGCATCAAGTTATGTCCTGAAGATACTCTTTGTGATCCAGCCAAAGTCTGATTTTTTTTAATAAATAAATAAATAGTGTTCATGGCATCTGGGGGCTCCATGTGGACACTGAGGTATTTTTAAAATGGGAAAAAGCATCAAGACATAAGGTAATGGAAGAAAAGTATAAGTTATTTTTTCTTGATTGTGGCCCAGTAGATAAAAGTGGTTCATTATTCCCATCTGGCAGAACAAGGACAGAATTTATAATCAGTAAAGGGAAAATGTCTGGCATTTTGTTGTCAAGACATTAAAACTGCACCACCAAATTTAACTCATAGTCTCTCAGATAGAAAAGTCAATAAATCTGAGTTAAGTTTGCTCAATGGGAGGTACAGTCAAGATCTGGCAGTGCTAAGATGCTACAAAGATCCAAGTCTAAGCCTGTGGTATTAATGTTCTGTGGTATGTGGCTAAAAGGGAAACTGATCTCTCAGGACACACAAGACCAGATGGTTTCCATCACGGTACAGGACGACCGACGGCGGAGGAATGCACCTCAGAGGGTAAGATAAACAGAGAGAGGAGGACAAATCATCTTTTAACACATTTTATTTTGTTATTTAAAGAAGAAAATAAAATGCCAGGATATCCGGGAACAAGTCACATCTGTGTCGTGGAAATATAAAAAGTGCAAAACCACACTGTTCCTCCTAACAACAGTTTTTAAATAAAGATGAAGAGTATCCCACGGCACATAGGTTGAGCAAGGCTCAAACACAGTTCTTACACAGCACCGAGTGAAGAAACTGAGGCCAGCTTACATCAAATTAGTACAAAATACAGTACACATTACAGAAGTAAAGTTTGCAACAGCGCTCATGAACCTTTGGTCAGTTAGCCTTTCTTAAAAGCAGCTCAAGTAAATAAAAACAGTTGGAGCTTATGCCTCATATACGCACACTCATTTTAAAAAGTCCCGTTTATAATGCAGATCTTAACAGATAATAGATGCAGAAGCTTTCCTCTTTTTGGTCACACATTCCTGAAAACAGAGCTATGAACCAAAGCTTGGTGCAAAGAGGTACACAAGTTACATAGATGTAAATAACTACTATTGTAAAAAAAAGACCAAACAAAAGAAGCAGATGAAAGCACTCCGTCCTGGATGTTAGGAAAGTGACTCACATTTACACATTCATACGAACATAATATACATGCAAGAGTAGCATCTGAATCATGTTTTTATCTATGTGGGAGTAAATGGCACACGTCGTCTCCCCGCTGGTATTAAAACATTCTTTGACCCATTAGTTGATTGTCTTCAGCATTGCTAAGCTCAGAGCACAAATTGCTCTTCATACATCACAAGTTTGGAAACACTAGAAATGCTGAGAAAACCGAAATGCATCGCAATGAGATTCAGCAAAGTTACAGAGAACAGATGGGCTGGCCCGAGCCCTGCTTCCTGCTGCTTTATACCCAGCAGGTCTAAAAATAGCAACAGAGAAGACGGGGAGCCAGAAATGAAGCTGGGATTGGCCACATTTTATCATTTTTTGGATGAGCCTCGACCAACCCGACCCCTCTGACAAGGTGAGACAGTGTGGGCTCTGACACCAATGATGGGTCACACTGCTGCAGGATTAAAATCAGGAGGGTGGGGGGATCATTGGATGGTCACATTGGCAGCTGATGGTTCAGACAGTCTTTAGCACAACAGTACAATTAATCAGACACACGCACTCACAATGATGCACAGAAACAGCAAAACACACACACACACACACACACATACACACACTCTTTGTATTGTAACAAGACTGGTGCAGGAAAAGCTTCATGATTGAAGGCACTATCAATAACATACGTCACATTAGAACGTGTACAAAATTCTGGGTCGGTGGGTTTTGTAGAAAAACTTCAAATCAAGTAAGTAAAACATCTTTACATGATTTCTAATGGGTTTGTTGCATATAAAATGTACATTCTTGATCATGCAGTAGCACCATGGTTTCTTGAGGTCACTCTGGATCTCAAGAGATCCTCTACTTTCTCCTCCCACAGTATTTACCCAGGCACCCTGGAATTCCACCTGCAGAAAGAAATGATAACAGTTTTGTCTTTTGTTTTGCTCTTTTTTTTACACCGGGGAAAATTTCACTTTGTTTTTTTTTTTTTCATGCACAGAATATCACCTCTGTAGGCCCCTCCACCTCCTCCTCCTCCTGCACCACCAAGGAAACCTTGCAGTGGACCGTACTTGGCTGCTTTGGCTGCAGAACAACAAAGAGAACAAACGATACGAGCTGTTTTTTTTTCTTTTTTTCCCCCCTCAGTTCAGCTCTGTGCTGTAAAAGGACTGTGTGTAATGACTTGAGGTGCTCCAGCGGAGTTTTAGAGCAGACGTGGTGTTTGATAACTGCATCCTCCCAGTACTAATACTGCACCACCAGCCTCCAAGAGAAGCAGCCACACGTTAAAAACTGGAGATTTCTACTGTGCAATGAGACACACAGGTGCTGCAGATTAAATGGATGAAACGGGTAGCTGGTAAGAAAAGCCTCACAGTCTATGCAAGAACACTGCTGCTTAACCAAATGAGACTTTAAATCATGTTACTGTTGCCTTTTTTATGTGCTGTACACTATAGATACTAACCCTTCCCTATTTATATACTGTGAGAGTTTAACCAGAACAATGTGACTATCTAAGAAACCACATGTGCGTTCCTTAAAATAATCCAACCAGCAGTAATCTCTGATAGGAAAGGAAAATGCAGATTATTGTATTCATGCTAGTTGCGCCCTGCCATCTGCACCAACAGGCACACGCAGCACCAACCCGCACACTGTTTTCAATCTCGTCTGAATAATCCGACATATCTGGATTGTCTTGTGACCAGCACAGACACACTGTTGAACACAGACTTTTGCAGAAGAGAGGTAATTATTGAGTGATGATGGGCGTGCTACCTTGTTGAGGAGTCAGTGGAGCTGGCACGTATCCGCCTAAACGACATCAAGAGAAAGACAAAAGGAGGGATGAGATCATGATATAAGACAAAGAAAAGATTAGATACTCTGGGTCTGTCACACTGGATAGTAAATGTGTCCTGGTCAGGACACAGTGAGGAATAGATGCTTATGACAGAGTAGATCACACGGGGGCACTGTGCTCTGGTGCTGAGTTGATCCTCAGAGCCCCAATGTTTTCCAGAAGTCAGACTTCAGCACAGTGATTTTTTTTTAACCCCCTTCCTGGTGAGGTTGGTAGATTTAAAGGATGAGTGCGTATTTTCAGTCATTTAAGCTGATGATATCTGAGTTAGGCGAGCTCTCACATGGACTGCACGATTCAAATTCATTCAAATGTATTTTGCAAATGGGAGGAACAGCATCAAACAAAAATCCCCCACACTAACCACATCAGTCTCTCTGTAACTGGGTGCTGCTATGAATAGCACATCAGCATTCACACAAACTCTGCTTCCCGTGTGAGCTAACAAGTAGGTTTTTCAAAACTGATTATTTGACATTAAATTTGAAAAGCCACAGATTGAACTTTGCCTTATAGATAATGAGCATCAAAATGTTCCCTTTTTAGTGAGTGAATGATCAGAAGAGTATTTGTATTTCTGAACACATTTGATCATATCATCTATCTAGACCAGGGGTCTGCAGCCTGCGGCTCTTTGACTCCTTCGCAGTGGCTCCCTGTAGCTTTAAAAAATATAACTGAATTTTTTTTTAATTCTTCTTTCAGAGAGTATTGATGATACACAACATTAACACAAAATAAAATTATGATTTAATAGTTTGTTGAAGTAAATATGCACTACATCTTGCAGTACAGCCTGCCACCTCTCTACTTCATACTCTAAAACATCAGCAGCCAGACATCTGTCTCTGCACCTGTGGCGCACCTCAAAACCTCAAAATTCAGATTTTAATTCCATATTTAATTCTGATTCATTTTACTGCCAATGTGCTGGCTTAATTTACAAGCATGAAATGTGGCAATAAATGAGCCGTGTTGTTTTAATTGTGAAGTTGAAGTAGATTTTGTGGCTCCGGACTGACTTAAATCCAGGTGAGATGAGGCCAAACGGCTCCTTTGACAGTAAAGGTTGCAGACCCCTGATCTAGACTTATATCTTATATCTAGACTTTTCAAGTTTAAACACAGATGTGCAATATTGGGGTTAGAAACAAACTTTTTTTTCAATATGGAGATAACACAGGGACCTTCACAGTGAGTGAAGTGAGTGAAGCTAGAGTTGAATTGGGTTTAGAAGACGGTGTCTGGCACTGAGGAAAGGAGAGAGGGGGGACAGATGGACAAATGAGCCTAAAACAAAACAAGCCACCCTCATATGTGGTCCACTTTGGTTGGATGTGTACAGTCTTATTTAATAACTTAAGGAAGGTTGATGTTTCTTGTAGGTGTCCTCCCTCTGTCTTTATGCACTCAGCTTCAAAGAGAAAAGCAACGCATTAGTTCTCCTGTCCTCGAACTGCTCCAGTTACCTGTGTGTACGCAGCTGTGCAATAATCCGCCTCCTGATCCAGAGACAAGGAGGAAAAATTACAGAATTGTTTGTGCTTCAAATCGAAGTTTAAGGAGGAAGGAAAAAAAAACCCAGCAATAACATACTGTGAATGAAAAATAAATGGCTCAATACTGTTTTCTTTTTCCCACTATCTTTTTCACTGACTCCCTCAGGATCACGGTACAGACTACTGTTTATCTCAAACGCGTGTTCAAACAATGTGTTCATCTTAATCTCTTAATCAGATGGAAAATATGACATAACTTTCCTGACTTTATTTTCTTTTTAAACTTTTTTTTTTTTTGCACACAAACAGAAATGCTTAGGATGCAGTACCTTGACCTGGAAAGACCTGTTGGGGGTAACCTCCTCCATAACCAGGCACCACTGAGCCCACACCTGTGGAACATTGAAAGTCCACTCATCAAAGAAAGCATCATAAAAAATAAAATAAAACATTTATCAAAAAGAAAAATTCCAAGCAATGCGTACAGTACGCATGCTGAGAAGGACAACTTGACCTATTTTTCAAGGAGCCAATAATTATTGTCTGTTTTGCTGTAAAATCTGCACTCACTACTGAAGAGATTTGTTGGACAATCTGTGGAAGCATTTCACACAGACAATAATATCTCTGTACCCAATGGGAGAAGGATTAGAGCCGGGAGTTTTACTGGCTGGCCTGAGCGCTATCAGAGGGGCAGAGAGAGGAGGCTGCGCTGTCAGCTGTTATTGTGTGATTACACTCACAGACGGGCAGAGGAAGAACAGGGAAAAGGACGTACACAATCAAAAACTACACAGCACACAGTGAAGTGTGTTGCAGAGGGATGGGACGTGTGTGTCCCATACAGGAAATATTGAACAGACATTTAGAGGTTCTCACCTGGCTGATACCTGCCAACACCTCCAAGATTTCCATAACCTGATCGAGTGAGAAGAAAACAAAATCACAACAAAGCATGGATCGTTGTAATGTTGTGTGGTTCAATCATAGCTGTTTATGATCAGTTTTGTTTGTCTTTAGTGTGACATGTAGCCAGGAGGCCACAGTAACAACCTCCCTCAGGCGTCCTCTGGCAGGGTTTTCTTGTTTCAGGGCAGGGCTCTGTCTGGGGGTTAGTGTTATCTTCAAACAGTCACTCTTTGATGTTGTGCACAGTATTACTAACAGAAATCAGAAATCATCTGGGAAATGTTCTGTTGCCGTCTTGCTTCATTTAGAAACTCCTGACGGTTCTGTAACACCACAGAGGTAATTGAATTCTGGAGAAGCAGGGGCTTGTGTAAATCTTGGCTTTGACACATCATTGCTGTACTGTTTAAGTTCACCAGTACTTGTTCTTCTTTTGATCACCTGGTTTAGGTGGTTTGGCTCCACCACCTCCCAGACCGCCTCCCAGACCGCCTCCCAATCCACCTCCCAGTCCACCTCCCAGTCCACCTCCCAGTCCACCTCCCAGTCCACCTGCAGAGAAATACAACCCACCTGTCAGAGGAGACAAAGCACCGGCTAAGAAGCAGTAATAAAAATCATGTTTTACAATCAGCCTGTCGCACACAGGATTATCAGACTGTAAATACAGACGAGAAAATAACACCAGCTAATTTCATCACCCAAGTGTCCAACTGATGTCTCATTCCTGACAAAAGACCCAGATACTTATCAGCATGTCGGCCAACTTCCTGCACAGGAAGCACAATGCAACGGCATCTCCGCCAACTGTCACACTGAGCACTGGGCGGAACGTTTCTGGAATTTACTTTTAGGCCACATGAGCATTGTTTTCTATTTGTGCTGAAGACCTCTTCTCCTCTCATACATACAATATTATACCCACATACATGAAGATATGTACTATATTGTTTTGAATCATAATGGCAGAGAAGGAGATCAAGACAAAAAAAGGAATGAAACAGTCCTGACTTTGTTCTGGTGTCTCTATGCCAACACCAATGAAGCTCTGAATGTTGAGGTCTGACCCTGATAACCACCTGCTGAAAGTGGGATTCCAGCTCCTCCAGCTCCAGGCACTGCAAAAATAAATCAATAAACAGCAACTTAATAGAAAATGGAAAACAAATGAATGATTGAAGAATAAGGACCGCACCTAGAGTAGGCTTGGATGTGGTTTGTTAAAGCAGTGCGTGGAATCACTAACCTGGTGGTTTCAAAGGCTTCGCTGCAGGCAGAGCTCCTGCTCCAGTTCCAACACCTGGACCAACACCAACCCCAGTGCCACCATAAGGCGCTGAAGCACAGAATGAATAGTCCCTTCAACTCAAACCAAGACTTTAAAGGTTTACAACTGAACGTATATGAGATCTAATGTATCTAAATGTCCTACCATAGGGATATCCAGCTCCACCTGGGCCAACACCCACTCCAGTACCTGTGGAAATTAGAATGAGGCTGAGGAGTAATGGTATAACAATGCAACATCCCATGACGATCAACAAATCCAGTAATAAACACCAAATTGATTCAGAATGCTCAAAAAGCTGCATCTGTCACCCTCAGTCATTCTTTGACACCAGTAGCATTTAGACCTAACTTCATATATTAGTGCTTGTGTAAAATTTCATCTTTGTCAATTATTTTTAATCTAATTAAATTAATTTATTTTTCTGACTCCAGAGGCATTAATGCAGTTGTTTGATTTAAAATGATTTAAACACAAAATCGTATCACTGAAAATGAAAGACCTTAATATTAATTAATTGATTTGTAGTTTCAAGGGAAAAACAAGATTTATTTATTACACTATTAGTTATTTTTCTGGATTATACAATCTTTTTTTAATCTATATATATACATTTTCTCAGACCTAATCACGGTATGTTATATTTGGCTTAACAAGAGATTAGATATTTCTTTGTAAACATATCCTTTATTTTTTAAAGCATACCAAGAGACTCTAATCATTTTTATTTGATATATGCTTTTTCAGCTTCCTACAGAGTTTATGATCTATAGTCACTCCTGGAGATTTTATTTCATATCGTCTAATGATTTCAGCTTATTTAAATTCAGAATGAAATATCTAGTAAAATCTTTATTTAGTAATAACTCACACCAAAACATTTTTGACCTTTTCAGCACAGTTTTGAATGTTTTCAATAATTTATAATCTCGTTTCCCTGAGAACAAAAACATTTTACATCCTCTGCAGACATAAACACTAACTTATCAGGAACTCAACAAACATCTTTAGGTCATAAGATGAAGAGCTTGGGCCCCCAAATGACCTTTGTCACAAGACACGGGTGGTTCAGTATTCACAGTTGGTCTACCATTGTGTCAAACATTGTAATATAATACAGAAATCCAATTACAGTGTCCACTTTTTATCCACTGTAGCTATGTATATTTAAATAATGGACTTATTGATTTCATAATATAATTCACAATGTGTTAAACATTTTATGTCCTCGTATTAGGTTTCCACTTCTATTTACAGCCAAACAAAAATCTACTTTTACATAAAATTCAGCATCTTTTTGTTTTTGTCTCATATGGGTTCTCCTGTGACCAGACAAATCCCCCTGAGGGACTGGAAGGATTGTATTGATCCCTGACTGTATGATTTGGACTTAATGAAATGCAATTCAAATCACCTTGGACTTACTTTCAAATCTATCACAGGTAAAATAATGCACAATAGCAAAACTAGCCTGAAACTGCTCATCGGCAAATTCAATGTACTGATGAGAGATCAGCTGATGGAGGGCATAAACGGTGAGAAAAGACCTGATGCAGCTTTTTCTTACATATTTACTGCATGTATGCATATTAACTGCTATTCACTGATTTATTAACTGCCAAGACAAAAAGTGCACTGTGGAGTAAAACTGGCCCTGAGTGTGAGAGTGTGGTCAATGAGAAACCATTTATTGATGTTGTAAAATGTTAGCGGAGACGTACCGCTACTACTGGGTTGCACTTAGAAATATGAGGACAGTTATACAAAACCAAATTAAACTATGTGATGGAACTTAATTTATATTTATTTACCTTTTTTTTCCATTAATACTGATCGTTCAGCAATTAATCTTTACCTGGTAAGAATGGTTTAGGTGCTTTCCCTCCTGTGCCAACACCAACAGCAACACCTGGAATGAGAGGTGTTGAGAGTGATTACAACTACATAGCTCAGCAGAGACAAACAGCTTCAGCTCTTATAATCGTCTTTGTCTCCGCCATGTGGCCAGATGTCTGCGTTACACTGATTACAGCTCAAAAAGTAAATGTAGATTCTATCCAGTAAAAGCACAGATGATTGCATACCTCCTGGTTGTTGAACTCCTGGTTGTTGAACTCCTGGTGCAACTAAAAGAGAGAAGATATAATTAAATGATGATCTGACACAGTAAACTACAATGTTTGCTACACAAGAGTGTGTCAGCCTTAACTTTATTATGAACTCTCATTTATAAGAGTGATCTGAAGTGTGCATATGGTGCTGACAGAAATTTTGATTTCCATAGACTCAAAGGTTGTCTGTACTTACCAGGCTGACCTTGTCCTGTTGTCCCAACATAAACACAGACACATCGGTTAGAGCACAACTTTTGTTAAATGAGCACGAGAGACACTACACAAAGTACAGCTAGTACAAAGAATAAACACCAAGATTATAATGCAAAGAAAACCAAAACTGCTCTTACCAGCTGAAGGTGCAACACCTGCTCCCCCTGTGACAAAAAGCACACAAGGAACGTAAAGCTTTGTGATTAGGGGAAACTTACTGTACTGATGCATGCAGTGAAAATAATATATAGTTGAGTATTCTGTTTTGAATCCTAATATGAGAGAGTTTAATTTGTCTGTGAAGGTTCTCAGCCATCCACGTCATGGTACTTTCAATCTTGAGCCAATAAGGGCAACTGGACTTCTTCGGTTATAAATGGACTGGTGGACACAACAAGAAAATATAAGACCCTAAGGGTGGTAGATATGATATGATGTGATGTGATGTGATGTGATATGATATGATATGATATGATATGATATGATATGATATGATAGGATAGGATAGGATATATGATATGATATGATATGATATATGATATGATATGATATGATATGATATGATATGATATGATATGATAGGATAGGATATGATATGATATGATATGATATATGATATGATGTGATATGATATGATATGATATGATATGCTATGATATGATATATGATATGATATGATATGATAAGATATGATATGATATGATATGATATGATAGGATAGGATATATGATATGATATGATATATGATATGATATGATATGATATGATATGATATGATATGATATGATATGATAGGATATGATATGATATATGATATGATATGATATGATATGATATGATATGATAGGATATGATATGATATATGATATGATGTGATATGATATGATATGATATGATATGATATGATATGATAAGATATGATACGATACGATATGATATGATATGGTAGGATATGATATGATATGATATGATATGATATGATAGGATAGGATAGGATTGGATATGATATATGATATATATGATATGATATGATACGATATGATATGATATGATAGGATAGAATGTACTTAATCAAACCCAGAAGGGAAATGCTTCAATCCGTACATTCAGAGCAGTCCCCCAGAGCCTCACCAGCCTCAGGTGTCCATCCCATGACTGTGAGGGTAGTTGCAGGCTGCCACAATACACAACGTCCACAACAGGTCCGCAGAACAACCAGGATGCGATCTGATCCTCCCAGTGGGGAATCACCAAGGTCACATGATGTGAGTGTGGCCTCACTTGTTTGAATAAAGAATTCAAAACAGCGGTGTGCTTTGGAGATAAGTAGTGTCTAAGGCCTTCACCTCTGTTACATGAGCTTGTTTAAGTATAACATAGACGGCTTCCTTGCTGAGTCCTGGCCTGAGGAGCTGACTCCTCTGTGTTGTGCCATGCGTCTGTGGAGCAGATGGTTACTTTCACCAATATACAGTTCCCTGCAGTCTCCTTTACACTGAATGCTATGAAGTACAGTACTCTGTTTGTGCTGTGGTGTTCTGTCCTGAGGGTAAACTATTATCTGTCTCCATGTGTTATAGAGGGTTTGAAATGTATGAGTGTGTTGTGTCTGTTGATAATTCTCCTTAATTTCTTGGATAAAAGAAGAAGAAACAGCAACACGTCAGGAAAGCACTTTAAACCTGCAGCTACACTAAATGAGTCTTGTGATCCCGTATTTAATCACAACTAACAGGTACATTTCAGGCCCTTTGATGGCCCTGATTTTCTCAGATATTCCAGTAGAAGCTTTTATTTTCTCGCTTTGTCCACCAGTCTGTTTAGAACGGAAGGAGCCTTTCTGAGGAGGGCTGAGATGTCTTCAAGAACTCTACAAAGTCCAGTTGTCCTTATTAGAGCATGCTTGGAGAGGGTTTTTAACATACTTACCAACACTGGTGCCAGCTGTGAAAAAAGAAAAGGTATCATCACTTTGAACTGTCTATAGTATGTACTGAATAAGAAAAATGTTTGATTTCGATAATAAAATGTCTTCTACTTGCCACTAGGCTGAATGATCCCCCCGGCAACTGTTGAGAGAGTCACAAACAGAAGTTATAACAGGTTCAAATATACATCAAACATTAACGTAAAGGAAAATATTGCAAATATTTTGACCCACCGCCTGTTTCCACAGATCCACCGCAAGAGAACAAGTTGCAAAAGAGAAGAAAAAGAGAAAAATAAGTGGAACTGTCTCTTTAAATTGATATTCTAAGTCATGTGGGTTCATTTAATAAATGTAATTTTTTGTACAAAATATAAAAAAGAGCCTCATGACAAACACGTCAAAGGAAAAGAGGGTAAAATCCTGTCAAACACATTCAGAATAAAAAGACAATCATTTCAAGATGCAAACATTTAAAAACAATACTGAATGACACATTCTTTAGCAGAGGGTTTGTGTGCACTTCATTTACATATACAATCATTTCAGACTACAAATTTAACATCATATAATCATCTTTTCTCAGTGCAAAGATTTGAGTTAAACTCTGCCAGTGTAACAAAACAACCCTGCTGTAGAACCGAAACTGTGAGACATTTAAGGAAAGAGAGGATGTTAAAGCATTCATATTTACAAACACCACAACAACAAAATACCCATCAACACCCGAGAGCGACAAGAAGTTAACAATGAGACGGTGATCTTCAAGCATTTACCTGGTTTTATACAAAAATCTTTTTGTCTTTTTCTTTTATTATCATTTATTTATTGCTATTTTGTGCATGAAAATGATCCTTCAAGCTGAGTGGAATGTTAGTAAAAAGGAAAAGTCAAGCAGAGCAGTGCAGAGACAGAGACGATCTATGGTTACAGCCTGACATGACGCTGTCAGACTGGGTGTTATGGGGTCCAGGGTACGGGTTGGAGAGAGATTCAGATGTTTGTGTATCCTTAATTCATTCATACTTAAATCCATTCATACATGCAGACTACCACCTAGTCAAATTACTAAACTATGTTATTGTGTTATCCATGTTTTTAACAAAATAAAATCCCAAATATATACAACCCCCCTCTGACAATACAATGAAATAAGTGGAATCAAAAAAGTTGAGTTTTTAAGACTCAAAATGTTATTGTAAAGATCAATGACTCAGTCTTAATTAATTAAAAAAGAGTCACTGATCTTATATACCCCCACCACCAAAAAACCAAACAGAAAAACCCCAAAACAAAAACAAAACACTGATTTAATTGTCCAATAATGTCCTCTTGAGATGAATAATCTCATTTTTAACGTATAAAACCTCAAAATTCACTCAGTGCTGGAATGTTTCAAGCAAACAGCAAATCTTACTGGGCTGTGGAACCTCTGGGGCCTTGCCTGTTGCAGAAATAGACGTGGGCGCTGGCAAAGACAACAGATTTCAGTTTCATCCATTGTACTTTAAACAGGCATTGAGTGGACAGAGTAACAAGGCTGAAGCTGTGATGTATACCTTGTTAAAGCTGGGAGGCTGTAAGCTAGAGATGGTCAATAGCCAGGAGCACTCACAATACAAACAACAAATGAGCTTTATGGCCAGGAAATGGATAAAGAAAACATAAAGGGCATTAAAGAAGACACAGTTTGGAGCAGTTATCCTTAGCTGGGCAGCAATCTCAGGATATGAGTGAAACTTATGTTTCTACCTTTTCCTCCATAGTGATGTAAATTGTGTTGTATGTGGAGTATGTTTTCTAAGAGTGTGTAATGAATATATAAAATGTCCTGCAAAAATAAATCGCATTGGTGGATCACTGTACCTGGTCGAGCAGTTGCAGCAAAATCTGCACCCGTTTCTGTAAAAGAAGTAACCTTTTGATAGCAGCGCTTACACAGGGCTATGTCCCTCAATGGAAATTAGGCTTTTTTTTAGTAAAAGATTTTACTGAGTAATGCAAGTTTCACCTGGTTTCACAGGAACACCTGTACCTCCTGGTACAGCAGAACCAGCTGGGACACCACCTGGTGTAGCTCCTGGCACAGCGAGTCCTCCTCCAGCAACACCTCCGACTATAATTCACAGAAAGCATGAAAACATGAGGTTAGTACACTAATGCTTCTGTTACATCACAACACAATGAGTATTGTTTATTGTTTGTCTACTTCTACAGTCATGGATTGTCTATTAAAAAGAAGAGTTGCATTTTCAGCTGGAGGTCACAGAGGGGCTCATTCAGCAGATACAGGGATGCAGGTTTTGGGAGACTCTGCAGGAGGATCTGATCCTGATTATTGTTTATCACTAGTCCAGCTGTGTAAGAGTTGTCAGGGTTGTGTTTTTGGTTTTGCTTGTGTTGAATTTTATCATTTATACTTAAAACTTTTTTTCTTGACCTTGATTCATCATATATTTTCTTAAATTTAAAAGAGAAGATGAGCAATGTTTCAGTATTTGCACTTCTGTCTTTACGACAAATGCACGTGCAGTACCTTGAGGTCCAACCCCTCCAGTTCCTGGTGCTACTCCGGCTCCTCCTGTAACACCTGATAATAAACGAGGACAGTAGTAACAAAAATACAAAAACTTAGCCAGTCAAAATTCAAACCTTAAAAGGAAAAATGAGATAAAGCAACAAAAAGATTTGTACGTATCGAAGAATAAACACTCTGAATGAACACCTGTTCTTATTTATACACTACAATAACTTATTAACTTTCGTAGGACTCTGGCTGCGTAATATTTTTCTTCTTATCCTGCTCACCATACTTGGCAGCTTTTGCAGCAGCAGCAGCAGCTGCAGCAGCAGCAGAGTATTGTCCACCTCCCGTGCCTACACCAGGATATACTCCTCCCCCTCCAAGTCCTCCAGGTCCTAACCCGACTCCAGCTCCTCCTGAAACTCCTGTGAAGTGAAAAGGGCAGTTTGCATTATTAGTGAGGTATCAATAAAATCCCAAAACTCAAACAAGGTAATGTCAGGGACTAAGTAGATGTTCAGCTTTTGAAATCTGAATAACTCTTTTCACAGTTTCTTTTCTATTGAATGCCTGCCTGTAAATTTTTGTTTTATTTGTGTGCATAGTACCATATTTGGCAGCTTTTGCAGCAGCAGCAGCAGCAGCAGCTGCAGCAGCAGCAGAGTATTGTCCACCTCCCGTGCCTACACCAGGATATACTCCTCCCCCTCCAAGTCCTCCAGGTCCTAACCCGACTCCAGCTCCTCCTGAAACTCCTGTGAATTGAAAACAGAAGAGGCTGCATTATGAGCTCAAAGTAAATTTAAACAGGATGAAAAGAAGGTCGAGAAAACAAAAGCATGTGAGGACATTTGTGACTACTGGAATTAAACAGATCCTGTAAAAACCAGCTGATGTGAAATCTAATGTCTATAAAAGCATTGCATATGTTGTTTGAGTGTTGAATTATTTTACCATATTTAGCAGCTTTTGCAGCAGCAGAGTATTGTCCACCTCCAAGGCCTGCTCCTCCAAGTCCTCCTGCTCCTACTCCCAGTCCTCCAGTTCCTAAACCTGCCCCAGCTCCTCCTGGAACTCCTAATCAAAGAAGAGTTTGTGCTTATTGGCATGTTTCACTGAAAACATTCTTATATTGTTTTATATTGTGTATAAAATATCTCTCTTAATGTGTTTCATCAATGTGGAGGCTCTTTTTATACAGAACTTCTGTTGTCTCCTGTTGTTAATATCACAGTGCAAGCCCTAAACTTGGAGCTTGCACTGTAATATTTACAACAAAAACTACATTTAGAAGAACTCTGAACAGTTTCCTGGTTGAAAAGTCTCCGCCACACTTGCATCTTATCTTATTTTTATAGTCTTAAGTCTATAAATATGTTTCAGATTGCTGAACATTTTAATCTAGAAAAGAAAAGAAAAAAAAAAGAAAAATGAAATCAGAATACTTTAACCCGCAGGATCCCAATCCTGCCGGCACGATCAAAATAACACCTATTTTTAAATGCGTGGCATTCACAAACTGTTTGTCCAATCCAAAGACTGGAAAAAACTGGGGTAATCATCGGATTCTCAAGTATCCGAAGGTCCCTGAATGTATCATAATATTAGCAACATGTCTAAACAGAGCAGAGATGATGGGAGAATTTCATCAACATCGCTTTGATTCTCAGGTCTTCTTTGAAAATTTGCAGAAAATAAACTGTTTGTTGTAGATAATAAGCTTGATATTGTGTAAACTGCCAAGTTGGAAAAAAAAAATTTGCCCCCTGTACAGTGTGTGCCATTAGTGAAATTAACGATTCAGAGGGTTAAGTAAATGTCTTACCATATTTAGGCGGTTTGCCTCCAGCACCATAACCTGTCAGGAAGTATAATGTTTGTGACTGAGAAAGTTAATATAAGGAAGATTGGAGGGTTACATAACAAGTCTCTGTGGGTTTTAGTTAAACACTTACCACCATAGCCACCAACACCACCAGGAAGTACCTGTCCTGTTCCCAGTGG
The DNA here is from genome assembly GCA_030710495.1 of Labroides dimidiatus. Taxonomy (NCBI): domain Eukaryota; kingdom Metazoa; phylum Chordata; class Actinopteri; order Labriformes; family Labridae; genus Labroides; species Labroides dimidiatus. The sequence continues at coordinate 6,684,571 of CM061154.1, read as the reverse complement.
AACTCCAGCTCCTCCCAGGCCTGCTCCTGGTACTCCTTTAGAGAGGAGCAAATTTAAATGAAAGATTAAAACTGTGCTGTGCTGTCAAACCTTGTTGAGCTGATTTACCTCTAAGAGTTAAAAATGCTGTTCATGCATATTTCTGAGGACATCAGTACTGTATAGAAGAGGTTTCAGTTTATGACATGGTAACTACTTCACTTTATTTAACAGAAAAGATCAGACTCACCAGGTTTAGGAGGTTTAGCACCAGCTGCCAAAGCTGTGATGTAACATGCAAAGAAAAGGTTAGATCAAAAATAGATCTGGGAAAGAATACATCACACTGTCATCTCTTTCATTACAAATTAAGATAAGGTATATTTACATCCATATCCTGGTAATCCTGGGACTCCAGGAAATCCTCCTCCAACCCCTGGGACTACGCCGGCACCACCAGGACCTTTAATTCATAAATCAGTCTGGTAATCATGCATTTAAACACTGGTTATGATACAAAGACCTCTGTCAACAATAGAGTTCCTGTCAGAGTATTAATTCAAGTCACCATATTTGGCAGCTTTAGCAGCAGCAGAGTATCCTCCTGCTACACCCTGTCCTGTGCCCCCGAATCCTCCAAGTCCTGTCCCTCCGAGTCCTGTTCCTCCAAGTCCTGTCCCCCCGAGTCCTGTTCCTCCAAGTCCTGTCCCTCCGAGTCCTGTTCCTCCAAGTCCTCCAGTGCCTCCTGGTCTAGCTGCTATTGAATACACACTTCGGGTCAAAATCAGTATAAAGTGCCTTTGGTGTCCTCGTCAGAATCACTCAGTTATCATGAAAATGTAGCAGAATAATGAAACTCTCTTCATTTTATATCTTTTTTTTTTCATTGGATGTTTGTGATTGTCGGCCCAGACACTGCTCTGCTAACTGCAGTGTGTGTAATAAGTGGTTAAATGATACTAATTTTAAAAACATTGCCATGGTTTTATTGTCCACAACAAGTTATTTGATAAAACGAGTCATTTCAATCATGTTTATTCTATTTTTATAATCATATTGAACATTTGTGTCCCTGAAGCTGTCGTCCACCCTGTCATTATGGGGTCACTGTCCCTTTAAGAAACCCTCTGATGGTTTCAGTGTCATTATTAGCAGCAGTTTGTCTCTTTAATGGAGGCTGAAACAGTGGCTAGCTGCAGAGTGCGTATTTACACTCATGTTTAGTCATTTTCATCATGTTATTTGTGTAGTTGGATGTTGTCAAGCTTAACATGTTCACTCTGTCATCGTGAAATATCAGTTTATATAAAAACCTTTCAGAAATGTAAAATATATTTGTTAAACAGCACACAGTCAGCTCGCTAACTGAATCATGTTGCTAAGTGAAGGTCCACCATGTGCTCATTAAATGCTCACATTAGCTGAAAATCTCCACCCTGTCAGTCAACCTGTGTAATTACAATGTAATAACTATACTTTGAAATGTGTCCATGACAGGGTGGACGTATTTATCTGTATGGATGTACGCTGTCTGCTTGAAGTTCATTTATAAAAAGTGTTGGAGCTCAACCAACATTAATTTCTAACATCGTAACATCTGCTTAATACAATGGAAATGAAGTTCAGTGGAAAATCTAAACTTTATTTTTTGTTCAGAAAAATAGTTCAGAGGTCCAAAAGGCTCCTTGTAATGATACTGACCCATTTCCACATGAAGTTGTTGGTTTAATATGGGTATTAAGTGTAAAGAATAAGTAACAGTAGACTCTGTAGTCACTTTTTGTCATGAACAGATCTTACAGTGCTGTAGTTTGGGACACTAATCCCCTTTACTCCCACAGTGAACCTTCTGTTAACCCGGTCACATCACAGACCATTTTTAGCTCTCTCTTCCTCATAATTACTTGAAAACTGCTTGTAAAGTGTATTTACACAACCAGTAAAATGAAGATCACACAAGAAACTAAAAGTGCATTAATAGTAATTATATTTACCATACTTGGCAGCTTTGGCAGCAGCAGAGTATCCTACCCCTCCCAGTCCTCCAACTCCTCCAACTCCTCCGACTCCTCCGACTCCTCCGACTCCTCCGACTCCTCCGACTCCTCCGACTCCTCCAACTCCTCCAACTCCTGTAGAAACAAAGTTTGAGTAAAACAACACAAATCCCATTGTGCTATCCATTTTGCTCCCAAATATCTATATTTTTTTTGTATTTTAACACAATAAATTCAGTGTATAGATTTACTATAAGGAGTCTATCACAGCTGTATTAGGGTGAGAGGCAGGGTACACCCTGGACTGGTCTCCAGCCAATCACAAGGCTGACACACAGAGACAGACAACCTTTCACACTCACACTGACACCTACGGGCAATTTAGAATCACCAGTTAACCTGATGAGCATGTTTTTGGACTGTGGGAGGAAGCTGGAGTACCCGGAGAGAACCCACGCATGCACAGGGAGAACATGCAAACTCCACATAGAAAGGCACACAGGGATTCACACTATCTTCTATTGTAAAATTTCTCAATACAAATTTTATACAACCATACAGCAAAGGCCAGTATTCAAAACAAACAAACAAAATTAAGGGTGCAGAGATTATAAACTTTCAACTTTGGTGGATTTTAATTAGAGATGAAAAATTGTCACAGAAAACAAAAAAAACAAACAAACAAACAAACAAACAAAAAACAATCAGCTTTCCTGAATGTGTGAAAGCTAGGAAGGTGAAACTATAAGACAACATGTTCTTGTGCAGTGTCCTGCTTTATGCTGATGTATTCATTGAGGCCTGATGAAGGTCAAACAGAGCTCCATCCAGCTCAGTTGGTACGCTACAGTCCAGTGCGATGGTCATCATACCAGATAAGAGTCATGTATGCCATAAAATCCAGATATGATTTGTGCAGGGAGACTAATTTCATGCATGAAATGAATTTAATAACTTTTTAAAAAAATTCTGGATTAATATTTAAAAAATCCTGTACCATATTTAGCAGCTTTGGCAGCAGCGGAATAACCTCCTGCTACACCTCCGGTTCCTAATTGTCCTGCGCCTCCCAGACCTCCGGCTCCTAACTGTGCTCCTGCGCCTCCCAGTCCTCCAGTTCCTAGTTGTCCTCCTGCACCTCCAAGTCCTTCAGGACATGCATCCGAAGGAAAGACAGACAAAACTTAATCATAGTCAATACATTTTTAAATCAGGATTTTAACCTTTATAGCAAATTCAAAAATCCCATACCATATTTAGCAGCTTTGGCAGCAGCAGAATAACCTCCTACACCTCCAGTTCCTAACTGTCCTCCTGTGCCTCCCAGTCCTCCGGTTCCTAACTGTCCTCCTGCACCCCCTAGTCCTGAAGTACATGCATACAAAGAGCAGAAGGACAAAACTTGTTGCCCAAGAGTATTCTAATTGTAATGGCATGAGGATGAACTACAGACATCGTACCGTATTTAGCAGCTTTTGCGGCTGGTAAATTACCACCAACCCTTTGATATCCTGGTTGTGTTCCGGGTACCACACCTGGGACAACACCTGGTACAACACCAGGTACTAAGCCTGGTACCACACCTGGTACCACACCTGGTACCACACCTGGTACTACACCTGGTACAACACCTGGTACACCCCCAGGTACTACTCCTGGTACAACACCAGGTACTCCTGTAAAGAGAGCAGCAGATTGAACACTTTGAGAAAAAAAGAGGGAGCTTTAAATAAACCTGTGTTGAAATCGAGTACTTTTATATAATGACTTTTATATAGTGTGATACATATGATGCTCTAATAAAACTCAGTAAAAAGTTCTAACCATATTTAGCTGCTTTGGACCCAGCTCCATATCCTGTTGTAAAATATTTGAAGGAAAGAAATCAGATGTTATTTTTGTTTAACATCAACAGTACAAAGACAAAACAGAGTGAAAGGTAGTGCAACTTTTTTTTTCTCTAAAGCATGCTGGTGAGCCTAAAGCAATACAAATGACTTTGATTTTTAGTTAAGTACTGAAATGGCAGCACATGGCTTTTTTTTTTGCTTGCTGTTCTACAATTTTGCTGATTCTGTCGCAAAACTTTATACCTCCTGCCACCTGCCCTGGATACAGTCCTCCAACACCGCCAACACCACCGACACCACCAACACCACCAACACCACCAACACCACCAACACCTCCAACACCACCAACACCTCCCTGGCCAAGAGCACCTCCAGCCCCACCCAAACCTAGAGCAGAGAACGCAAAAACAAATACATTCTGTACAAGTGTTGCACATCTTATCTTACATAACTTTCAAGTGGAAATCATTGGTCATGGTCATTTCTGTGGTATAATACCATATTTAGCAGCTTTAGCTTGAGCAACTTGAGCAGGGGAAAGCCCCCCAGGTCCAACCCCTGCAAAAAGGCAAAAAAACAAAAAACAAAAAAACAAAACCTCAGGCCCTGCATTTCTATTCAAAATTAGTGAATAATGTGTTTATAAAATAAACAAACCAGTTCCGATTGGATATCCAGGCTTTGACCCAGGACCACCTTGTCCCCCTGGAAGTCCAGCACCATAATTACCAAAGCCACCATAACCTGAAAAAATATGTGACAACTCATCATTAACCCTTAGGTTTACACCAACACTTACAGTTACACAAAATATTTGAAAATTGGAATTATGTACCAAAAGGTAGTTTGCCACCACCAGGTTTTGCTCCATAGCCACCTGAAGAGAAAAGGAAAGACAAGAAAATATTGAATAACTCCACAAGGTACACTTTATCATATACTAAATGAAGTGCTCCAATGACTTGGCTGATGCATCACGGTATAATTAAGTGTTTTTCAATATACTTTCACTTTCTCAAATATAAACCTAGATTAAGTAAAATGCAGCATCTAAAAATATCTGAGCTGGCGCATCTTGATTGATGGCTGCGATCATATGACTGATCATATGACGGATACTGCTACTTAAGTTCCTTACTTCAACCTGTATAAACAAACTTGCAGTCAGTAGGAAAACCAGAAAACAAAACAGAACATATTTTCCCCGCCTGGCCCCTGACTGAGACACTAAATCTTGCCAGCTACCATCGAAATGGTAAAAACAATATGCTGGAAGGAAGAAGATTAAAAACTAGAGACTCTAACAAATACGATCAAGAACTAATTCTGAAAAAATTGTTGCTGGGGTGGCCAGAAATTCGTGATGCCAATATGGGGTCACAGCATAAAAAAGGTTGGGAAGCACTGGTATAATCACTGAAAAATTTTCAATTTACAGAATTTTGCCACTGTCATAACTTTAAAAAACATGTTATCAAGCCATAAACAGATGAAATCATAAACCCACAAAAACAAAACTGAAATCAAAAAACAGCAAAACCAGATACTTTAGGTAAAGCTCACTGCGCACTGGATTTAAACAAACAAACAAAAAAAGCCAAACAGTTTCATTTCCATTCTATTTCCCTTAATGGTAATGTCACTTCTATTTCAGTGATGTAGAGCTATGATTTATGAGGATAATAATAAGAACTGGAGCAAACATAGCCGTTCTTCTGCCTAATACAGTGACTGTAGATTCAGGTCAGACCTTGCACTTTAGGGGATGTGAGTGGGTATCCATGAAACACTCCTGGCTGCATGGGTCCACCATAGCCCCGTCCACCTGCGAGAAAGAAAATAAAACTAGATCAGCTCATATCAGTTAACCTATATTAAAAAGTAATGATGTTTTCATCTGTAACACTAAAATAAAATAAATAAATAAATAAATAAATAAACAAATAAATAACAAAAAAAGAAAGTTACCTGGTCCTTGACCAACAGGTCCTCCCCCTCCAACTGCAAAAGAAAAGAATTTAAAACAATCAAACACACACGTGAAAAAGACGTCTCTACCTGTGAAGATCAGATTATTTTAATAAAGTGAGTGTTACTCATCCCTTAAAGACACTCTACCTTACATGTCCAGCAGGTTTAGTGTGCATTCAAACTACCTGACATATACCATGCTTCACTGAGAAGCATGCAATTAATCTGATGTAATTTCTTACTTACTGTTATTTACTCACTATTCATATTAAAATGATACTTTTTAAGTTTTTACAGTACAGTAACAATAAGAAAGATTTTAAAAACAAGTGGATAGAAAATTAAATAAAGTGTAATGCCAATTTAAAAGAAAGAGCCTACCCTTTTAAGTAAAGGTAACTCACTTGATTTAGGATTCAGGCCACTGCCAGTGGCCACTCCAGGCAGAACACCACGTCCACCAAAACCTTAAGTGGGCAAGGGCAATCCAAACATGAAATGCAATACTGTAAGTCCACTTTAAATTCTTATAAATATAATAACTAAAGAAAAGACTGAAGATGAAGCTATAGAGAGGAAAACCTTGTCCAGGGACCAGTCCACCTTGGTAAAGCCCAGGCACACCCACACCTGCCACAGCCATGGAGAGATGGAGAACCTTATTTCTACATCCACAGTCAAAACACAGCAAGCTCTAGCATACACAAGCAGTAATAATCTGCTTTAACATTATGTTTTACAATGTTGATATACTGTATATAGGTATATGCCTGTAAATCATTAAAACCAAACTCAGCTACAAAACAGCAAGATAGGATGCAGCAATGTCAGGTGGGTGATACTTTTATATAATAGAGCATAGAGTCGACTGCATCAGTTTTCCTGATAGAACAAAACATGTTTGTTTTAGTTGTTTCACTGTAAACAAGATTTGTTTGTACGTCTGAGGATACAAATCACAGTGAAAGCTGAGTTCAACAAGATTTATAATCTCACATCAGGATGGCCTACAAAAAAACTTTGGGTTTAAAGGTTTTATTATTATTTCTTTAAATATTAGGATTTTGCCAGTACTTAGCAAAGTCTTTAAAAGATTTCTAATTCCTGAACCCACGCCACATGCAATGGAAAACGTTTGTCTAGTGATCTGCATCCACTCTGTGTTCAGCCATGGGGATTGATTGTTGAGTCTACAAAACCTGGCACTTTGGCTGCTTTCTTTCCGGCCCCAGCACCAGCTCCTCCTGGAAGGCCAGTCTGAGGAATAACAGGTGCTGAAAAAAAACAAAAACAAAAACATAGCCTACTGTGACTTGACTCATCAGACAAATATACAGTGTGAAAACATAGACATATCCTCGGTTTCCAAATGTCTGACCCAAAGAACTGTTGCTGTGATTTCTTACTTTTGAGTGAAATAAAATAATAATAAAATAAAATTAATGAATAAATTAAAAAAAAAAATCCTCACGGCTCATTAAATTTTAAATATTTTTGTCTTGCCTCCTGCAGGTAATACAGCTCCCGTTCCTGTGCCTCCAGGAACTCCACCAGCACCAAGAACAGTTCCTCCAGTCCCTGATTGTGAACATAGTGCACAGACATAAAGATATAATAGAGGAAACATATAATGTGAAACAAACAGTTTCTGGTTTAATTTTATTCTCACTTAACTTCACATTCAGAGCAACCTGAGTGGCTAATGCTGTAACATCAGAGTAACAAATACCTTGCAAACAGCTATTCTAAAATTGTACATACAATGACCACTAGAGGGCTCTGTGATACTATCCATCCATCTTTTATACCCCTTACCCTGGTCAGGGTCATGGCAGCCTAACCCAGCTGTCTTAGGTACACTTTGGACTGGTTGTCAGCCAATCACAGGGCTGACACACACAGAGACGGACAACTTTTCACGCTCACACCCACGGGCAATTAGGAATCACTAATTGACCTGATGAGCGTGTTTTTGGACTGTGTGAGGAAGCCGGGATACCCTGAGAGAACTTACAGGGAGAACATGCAAACTCCACACAGGAAGGCACACCTTACCCGAATGGGGATTCAAACCGGCGACCTTCTTGCTGCGCTAACAGCTGTGCAGCCCCTCTGTGATACGAAAGAGGAGTAATATGCACACATGTGGCTGGTGCCAGACTTGACTCCATCTGAAGGTAGTGAGATTCCTCGACTGCCCATTGGTACTGAGAATAAGTAATCCTGCCCTAACAATCTGTCACCACTCCATGATTAACATTGATGCAGTCAACTTTTAATCTAATCAGGAGAGGCAGTCGGCATGCACAACATTTGCCTTGCCTCATCCAAGTGCCTCATTTCTTTGGCCATCCCCTGGAGCAGGAAATGAGCTGTCAGGTTCACTTGTAAAGGGGCTTGGCAGCAGTATAAAACACACTGGTTTATTTGGTTAAACTCAACATACTTTCATCTTAAATCCCCCCTTTTTTCAGACAGACGTTGCGCACTGCCTTTAAGTATGTGGCCTGAGAGATTTGGTGAGGAAAAGTTTGGCAGGGCTGTTTTGTTTTATCTTTACTGTTTAAAAGAAAGTAATTCTTTTTTTTTTCTGAGTGTCATGAAAAGAATACAGGCAGATTCTGGGGACAGCAGTTCTGTTATTGCCAACCAATACTTAAGAGTAGGCTCTTTGCCATTGTACATTCACACCATGACTGGCCCTCCTGGGTCCATGCTTAATTAGCCAGACACATTTAAAGCAAATCATGTAAACATGAACAGAGCAGACTGTCTGATTGTGTTGGAGCACAAACTGTCCAAGGTCTCTAGACATGGTGAAAAAATTAATGTGTTTTCATACAGTCTCCAGTAATACATAACATTTGTTTTTTTCTGTCTGACACATTTGCACATACAAATCTATCAAAGTTGTAAAAAGCTTCATGCCAGCGCTGTAGTTCAATATTAATAGTATAGTACATGCCATCAGGCAAAGATAAGCTTACCTCCATGTGGTAGCAGAGGACCTCCAGCACCTGTGGTTAGAACAATCATTACTTCATTTCAATCACTTACAAAAGAGATTAATGCAAGACATATAACGGATTAAGACTTGAAGGACAGTCAGGGTGACTGTGCTGAAGAAACTTTTGGGGACAAAACAGAGACCCACTTTAATGAAGCATGAAGTCAACTGGATGTTGGCAAGTGATTGTTGGTGAGTAAATGAAAGCCTAGTGTTACAGTTCATTCGGATGACAACTTTTGGTTTTTTTTTTTATGCTTTAGATGTTAATTTGCAGATGCTAGATTTTGCAATAACCTACTCAGAGGGATCATTTGACAAAAACATGTGACATACATGTTCCTCCAAATGGCACATTATGGCCATTTGACCTCCAAGGACCTTTAAAAAGGAGCAGACCACAGTACCTGTAGCAAGCTGGTGGAACATGTTGATACTCTCCCATTAAGTTTTATGAGTCTTCTTTCAATTACAACCTCTGAGCCAGGTTTGACCATATTATAGAGGAATGCTATTCTATTATTACTTTATTTTAAAGTTATTTTTTGTGGGGCTTTTTATGCCTTTAATGTGAGACGATAGAACAGTGGGTAGAGTAGGAAACAGGATGAGAGTTGGGAGTAATGTGGGAAAGTTGCCACAGGCTGGATTTGAACCTGGGCTGCCCGCTTGAGGGCTTTTGCCTCATGGGGTGCAACCTGGACCAGCAGGCCATCTATGCCCCCCCAAAAATTACAAAGGGTTCCGCTGCATGTGAGGTGTTCACTTGTTTCTGGTAGACTCTTCCAAAAACTGATACATGGCTAATGCACCAGCCCTTGTCATCAACAACAATCAGAAAAAACTGTCAAAAAAGGATGTTTTTCCACATTCTGATGTCATTTGTATCCCCTAACTTTAGCTTGTTTTTGATGCCCTTTCTTCCCCCTCTTTCTTTCTGTGTTGTGTGAATATTGCAAAATCAGAGATCTTCTGCCGAGTTCAATTTACCAAAACACATCAAAAATGCCACAAAGGAAGTTTTTTTTTTAACTAGAGCGCATCACTATAAGAAAGCTAATCACACTCAAAACCTCCCTCTGCATACCAGATAAAATCAATCATTCAATTCATAATAATTTGCTTACAACATCACCTCTGTTGCGAAAAAATAAAACCCTTGATATTTTATTTCTATCACGGCATTGTATGCCATCTGCTGTACCTCTTTTTGCAGCCTTTTGTCCAACACCACCCGGGAAGAAGCCCCCTGTGCCTGCTCCTCCATAAACACCTGATTGAAACCAAGGTACACAGATAAGTGTGTGTGTGTTGGCTCACATTACGTTAACACACTATAAACTTATTTGGCAGATAAAACACACTAAGAGAACAGTTTATAAATATGTTATTCAAATGAACAAAATGATTTTGTAGCCCATTGTCAGCTAACAGTTATTTCATTTTTACCAATTCCAGATTTATTCCAAGTTACTCACCTCCTCCATAGCCACCTCTTCCAAGACCTCCAGCTCCAAGACCTCCAACTCCCAGACCTCCAGCTCCTAGACCTCCAGCTCCAAGACCTCCAGCTCCTAGACCTCCAGCTCCTAGACCTCCAGCTCCTAGATTGCCATAACCTTATTGTGGAAAAACAAACAGTCACTTTTGTTAGGAGAGAGGTGAAAGTTGAGCCCTCACTGAATAAGAAACATAATCGATGAACCCTCAAACAGCTTTGACTCTCCTGTTGTATTGTATTCTTAACACTTGGGGGAGCCATCTGTTCTTTGTGATACAAAAAGCTCCAAACCAATTCTATGAGCTATAAAAGCTTTTGGCTTGAAATGATGCATGAATAAAGTCATAACCCAACTTGGGTTCCTACTTGCTGACAGGAACAAAAACTTGTTGGGAGATGATAGAGAAAAGGAAAAACTATAGAGGAGAGAAACGACAGGGGAAAAAATGATCAGCAGCTGCTCATGACATGAGAGGGATGAAAAGATTCTTAAAATTTGGAGCCCTTAAAGGAAAGCATAACCCACTCAACAGTAGGTAAAATAAAGTAACAAGTGCCAGAAAAGCCCCAAAACTTGAAGGTGAGACATTAAATCTAGATACCACAAGTTGTACGCAAGTATCTCCAGATGATTCCAAAATGACTCATTCCAGTTTGTTTGGGCTTACCTTTTGTTTTAGTAAAAGTGAAGTGTATGACTCTCAGAGTTTTATCTCTCAGAGTCACATTAAAAGAAGCTATGAGCTCAGCATGCTCCCCCATCAGACACAAACATGCAGGAGTAATGACTGTTTTTGGTACGAGCAGAAATCTGGTTCCTTCCAGCGAGCCAGTCCGCTGAGGAGCTTGTTTTCATCAATACTTTAAAGCCAAAAAGTCTGGGGCGAAAGCAACTAAGTATGAGAAACAAGCTGAACATGGGGTGAGCGAGGGACAGACAGTTTAGAGCAGGGTTAAAATCTGGAGGCCAGCAATCTGCAGGGTGCCGGTAATGATACTGACAAAGAGGATGAGGAGACAGAGGGGGAGGAGGAATGTTCTGGGAGATACAGAGAGAAATATGGAAGTGTGGAGTTTCATGATCGAGTCAAAACAAATGTGGGCACTGGTCTTGCCAAGAGCTTGGCAAACAGAGCATGCAATGCAAGCTTAGACGCTAGGCTAAGCACCCTTGTGATAATCCATCTTCTTCAAAGCTTTCAGCTAGATTGCTCAACCTTCCCAAGGCACACCTCGAAGTAATAACAACCGTAATCAATTCTTATATAAATCAGAGAGGAGCGGGGTTTTCCCCCTTCCCCAGCGTCACTTGCACTGACACCCCTCATTTATCTCCTTCTTATAAGTGAGCTCCACATACAATAACAGTGTCAAGGATTAACAGTATAGGGAGATAGTTAACGGACATTTGGAACCGTGTTGATTCGTAAAACCCTTGAGTTTCTATCTCTGGCATGACATGTTTCTTAAAAACAGAAGAGTGGTCCAGCCTCCTGATTACAGAATGTCTTTCTGACAGTGTGAGGTGTATTAGTCTGTCAGAGTGAGTGTTGAAAGTACACAGCGCAGATTAGGTCACTTGAAGAAAAATATGAGAAGAACTAAAGAGAAACTGGATTGTGGAGATGTTTATCTTACTCATCCATCATCTGGCCCACCTGTGCTCACACATGCACCACTCAGCCTCACTTTTGGCAGTAGAACTCAGAACGGACCGGCACCTGCCACGTTGAGTTTAACAATTGAGAAGATCAGAAGACAGGATGCAGACATACAGCAGTCGATCTGAGAAGCTGCGTGGCTGCGTCTGACAAGGAATGCAGCACTCGAGCAGATGCAAAGATTCCACAAGGGGTGAAGGAAAAGCATCCTTATTTAATGAAGTTCTGACATCACTAGAAAGAGGAGAAGTAATAAGCCCTGAAGTAAAAGATACTACCCTCGAGGTTGTGTAAGTTCAAGGTCAAAGTTAGTCGACATGTTTACAAAATCTGGATCGCTTTTTCGTTTTGGCAACCTACCGCTGATTGTACATTTTTGTGAGAAGAGATTTTAGAACAACAGTTCTCTGTTTGTCCATATTTACTCAGTGTTGTCAGCTCAAACAAGCAAGCTTTTGTTGGACTGCTATTTTTACAAGACGTCAGCTATCACAAGTGGATCTGTCTAAGCTCACACATTATTGGAAGTCTACACTGATGTTGTTTGCTGTCATAAATCGCACACATGGAGAGCCTGAACCGTGACCCTGATCTCAAATCACAGCTAGCCCTGGGTGCTGCTCCCAGTATTTAGCTGATTGCTGACAAGCTGAGGGATTTCTGTGCACTAATGTATCGGCTTATTTCTTGCTGACCCTCAAGGCATAATGGGAAGCCCATGAGACCACTTGAAACCAACTGCCTCTGGACCTTGGACAAATCAACTCCACAAAAGGTCAATGCTCTGAATTGCAGATGGAAGGGACAGAAACCTAATACGACACAGGAGGGAGGACTGGAGGCCAAAAAATTGGAAGGTAAGTGATACAGGCATGCAATACATCAGAGTTTCCTCCATTTAAATTAACAAAAAAAGTGTGAGGAGAACATGGTTTACTTGCCAGTTTCCATTAGAAATGACCTCCAGCTTTCACAGCTGTGCAGTACAAGCGCAGCAGCAGGTAGTCTGGGTAAAACGTGTGACGGTTTGACATTGCATGACAGAGCATTACGATTGCAATTGAGAACATAATTTCAGATCTGGCCCGTCTATGACAAAGGAGTCTTGTTCTTAGCGGGCTGGAAATGCAATGCCTAACAGGTATGTTTTAGCCTCCTGCTGTACCTTGTCACGGCACATCATTGTGTTCCTTCTGGAGGCTGATACTGGAGCAAAACTGGCGAGACAGCATGGCGAGTTTTTTTAGTCACCAGTCATGTTCTCAAACTTGGGTCAAGTTCAAGTGATGAATTCAAGCCAGTGGGAACAGAAATATCTGTTTTCAATCTGAAAACTGAATTGTCTTGCTCATGCTCCACTGGGGTTAGGTAAGGTAATCCTCTATTTCAGGACCAGGGACATTAATCAAAACATTGTCTTCTGGTCACAGTCTCTTTCTCTTACTGTTTCTCTCTGTCTTTTTTTCTCTTTCCTCTAAAAAAAAGGTGTCTAAGAGGTTGAGCTGACCGGACATGAGGTGTTAATAGCAGCAACTGGAGGAAGCCAAACGTGAGCAATGAAAGATGGATTTTCTCGCTCCTTTCCATCTCCCTTTTCCTCCTCCACTCCTCTCCCTACTTTGTGATCCAGCTGGGCCTGCTGAAGGGTTTAATTTAAGAGAGCAAAGAATTCCATGGCTGAGATCCACAGCAACTGTCGGCAGACGCAGAGAAAGTAGACTTTGGAGCTGGAGCGCTGGAATGTCCAGGAATGTCTTGGGACTTGTTCCTCACTGTTGTCTTTGTTTTTAAGGTAATTCTTAATCAAGCTTGTAATCTAAGGAAAAATGTTTGTTTATTGAAAAGTGAGGAGGATTGTTGACAACCAATATGTCTTTTTAATGCAGCTGGAAACTGAGCCGATGAGGAAAAATGTCAAGAGATCCGATTACACAAAATCAAAGAAAAAATACACACAGAGTAAAGATTAGTTTTAAAGGTCAAAGAGGCGTGCTATGGCAACAGAAATATTGTAATTTTCTCAAATGTCATGGAAAATTTTCATAATAACTCCATCTTCAAAGGCTCTCAAGAGGTCCTTAGAGAATTTGCATTTTCCCTGATTGACAGGCAGAGTCTACTCTTCGGCTGTGGTCCCGTAAAAATGTTCTCTTTGAAAGCTAAGCTCATCATTATGTCCTTCATATTCATGACACCAGATTTTATCAGTATCAAATTATCACACCATTCCATTTCCAAGTTAGTGGATAGATTGCATTCTCACGAGGTGACGCAGGACACGGATGAAAGCAAAAGGATGCGCAGTGCTGTCATGATTCCAGATCGCGTGAGATAAGTGGACACACTGAAGCTCTCCTTGCTGCCTCTCCTGTGACCTGCCCTGCTCCTTGTCACTTCCAGGTTGCCTTTGCTGTCAGTCAGGGGCACCGAACTGTGAGAGGCAGGACTGGTCCCATGTTGGATCAATTAAGCATTCACACAGTCACAGCACAGAACACAAACGTTTGTCTCTCTGGCTGGTGTGAACTAGCCAACTTTGGCGTCAAGCCTTTTATTGTTTTTGGTTTCCTTTTCCATGGAGTCATTGACACTATTAGCGAGAGGTCCCAAAAGCATCAGCCGAGATCTCTGCCAGATGACCCCGAGTGCACTTCTGCCAAGGCTCCTTTAGACAAATAGGGACAGGGACAGGGTCTAGGGTTGCTTAATTTACAAAAATGCTTGCTTTTTGGGCTGCATCCAGTTCAGAATCTGTGTAATTTAAATGGACTTCTAAACTATTGCGTGAGTGTAGTGAGACAATGTTGGTAGGGGTGGTCACTTTGGATTTTTATGGGGGACATTTGCATCATGCTATAGAAGAGAATATGTGCTGTTTTATTATGTGGTCAGCTCGAACACTGATGAAGCAACTTTGGCAAACCCACGCACTTGGGCAGTACAACAGTTCTTACAAATGGTCCCAAATTAACTGTAACTGTAAAAGTCACCATTACATGTCATGTGGATTACATGCTGTGCCACACCAGGCTGCTTTGCCAAGTGACGTGTGTGGCTCCCTGACCACACAAGCCAGAGTATTCTTTGCCCCACCCCCCTACACACGCACACACCTTACATCAAACACACATCTGTGCTAAGACCAGTACTGTTGTCCCTTATTTCAAACTGTGCTAATTGGTTCATCATGCCTTAAACCGTGTCCACTGAGTTTTTTGATGTCATTGTTTATGCTTCAAGCCATACGGAGCAGAACATGTTATGCTATAAACTTACAAGTCAAGCAAACTGTTCAGCCTTTTCTCCAGTTTCTCTTTTTTTCTAAGTTCATTTTTCTGACTTTTTCTGACTTTAATGTGAGAGGACAGGACAGTGGATAGAGTAGGAAACAGGGTGAGGGAATGACATGCGGGAAAGTCGCCACAAGCCCGACTTGAACTAGGCCTGCACGCTCAAGGGTTTTCACCATATGGAGCGTGACCTACACCAAAAGGCTATCTGCGCTTCTTTTCTCCAGTTGCTGTGAGAGCTGAGAGCGTGTGCTATTCTGCACTTTATCCACTTCTGAAGGAATATCACTGTTTTTCTGCCAACACTGAGCCCCTGAATTTGTTCAAAGAGAGTCTCTAACCCAGGGCTCATACCGTAGCCTATTTTAGCTTGGCACACAAAATCAAAGCACGCATTCTGAAGGCATGCAGACAACATAGAAACACGCTACCTGCATTAAAGTACAGTGTGATGCACTAAGCAGAAGTGCACTTGCAGAACCCTATTCTTAAAAGCTGACAATAAGTAATGTGTTACATGTCTAGATAAGCTGAGTACTGGAAATGATACATAGGGCAGGAAAATCAGTCCACAAACACAGCTGGTGGCCATGGTATGTAAAGTTGGCCAAGTGTGTTGCCTTTCCCAGATGGTCCACATATGCATCTGCCATTCCACTGAATACTTTTCTGACAACTCAGGGTTGAGAAAAGAGACTCATGTTCCTAAGGCTGGCTCGACCCAAAACATGCACGTTGAAACACTGACGTTAGACCAACTGAGGTTCCAAGTTCCTCTGTCATTACAAAGGCTATGATCACTGAGCAGCCATGTGAAGCATTTCACCATGACATACATATGGGATGCTCTACAAAGGAAACGAGGGAGACAGATTAACTGCATCACTGACACAGGACAGCTGTTTACTAAATTGTACATTACATGTATGTGGAAGTATTGCTACACATCAGGATACCTATAAGTCCTTAAGCGCCAAAGCTGCAGTCATTTCAAAACCATTCATCTTTGCAAGTCATTTAGTCCAGCACTGAGTATGAATAAGTGTTGAGAAATCCAAAATCAAAAACATTTCACAGAGGTGAGATAATGCCAGTGACTAAAACCTTCGTGGGAATACAAGATTTACTTGAAAAAGAAAATAAGAAGAATCTATTAACTGAAACACATAAACTTTTCCACGAACACTTGAAAAATCGGTGTATTTTTCAAAGTATTGCTCAAACATGAAGACTCAGAGCAACAAAAATTTGAATTATAATTGTCCTGATTAAACTTAGTCATAATTCCTGTGTGAATCAATCTTCATGAGCCCTGTTTTTCACTTCACAGTATATACACACATTAGGATCTACCCTGAGCTGTACGGACCAACAGTGGGCTCATGGAACTGTCACAAACTAAACCTTTGCCCCGCTGCTAGAATACAAAAACGGCATTGTCTTTGCTTACACCACACACAGTCACAGAAGAGGCCCTCTAATCTAACACTCCACTCCCACCAGTGATTGCAACAAGGTGGTTTAACTGGTGATCTATAGTCATGGACTCTTGGAGCAAAATAAGAGCAAAATTCTCCATCTCTACATAAAACAGACCAGGCAGCCAGATGGACAAGTATGGTGGTCCATGCTTCAGACCTTCTGGCAAACTATATTTGGGAGAGGTTGGGAAAGCATGGAATAGCTCATCAACCAATGCTGTGAACAGGGGAAACAATTACACTGGTGGTAACAAGAGAAAACTCATAAAAACACAACACAAAACGAGCTGGTTTAAAGCCAGGAGGCTGGAAAAACTCGAACCAGTCCTATGTTTGACTGAATAAACACAAATATAGACTGAATGAGCTCTGATCTTATCATTCTTATTTATTAAGTTGGTGACACCCTTCAAGAGAAGTCACTTGTGAAGTAGCAGGTCTTTCCAATTTGAACATATCATCAGTGTTGGTTGTGTGTACATCAGGAGGGCTGAGTCAACAGATACCCCCTTCCCACTGAGCTGTGCTACTGCTTAGCTGGTTCTAATACCTCCGAGTTGGAACTTGGCTATTTTCAGTGAGGGTGGGGGGTGGAGGGGTAATTGGCTGCGGACGCTGGGGGCGGTAACAGAGATGGCGCTGGGAATGCTTAAAAAAGTTTTTTTTTTATCCATGTTTCTTGTTGTTGTTGTGACATTTTTTTGTCTGCTACCCATCTGTGTGTGTGTGTGTGTGTGTGTGTGTGTGTGTGTGTGTGTGTGTGTGTGTGTGTGTGTGTGTGTGTGTGTGTGTGTGTGTGTGTGTGTGTGCGTGTGTGTGTGTGTCTGCATTGGTTTGTGTGTCTGTGAACGCCTTGGGGACAGAACTCTGCTGTGCACGATGCAGAGGAGAAATGTGAACACAAAACCATGAGGCAGAAAAGACATCCGGCCATGTAAATAAGATAAATAACATAAAGCTATTTAGTCTGTTAAATAAAATAACAAGGTATAGACCTGATCTTTAAGAGAGGCAATGCATTGCTGCTCCAGTTTTGCCTCCATTTCAAGTTTTTAATGAGGAATGACAAACAAAAAAACAGATGAGTCACTCTACAGCTTTTCTTTTTCTAAATGAACGGCTGTTTTCCACGCTGATTGTTGGTCACGGTAACCCTGACTCCAACATAGTTAGTGCTTTGCTTTGGCCCAGCACAGAGTTGGTGCTTGCTAAGCACCAGTTTTTAGCATCTGGAGCCGGTGCTTTGTTGGTGGAAACAGAAAGAACTGGTGCTAATTTAGGCACTGGCCTGGAATGAGCACAGAACGAGCACTGGTGGAAAAGAGGTAAGAGAGTGGTGCTGTGGTTCTGATATTAAAAGTCTCCTTGAACATTTAAGGTTATAAAATATTGAAAGCCTGACTGAGAGACCTAGTGTAAAAAAGGCAGAGGAGAGGATGAGGGAACATCAGTGTGTAATAAAAGAGGAAATTGCCATGAGTTGCATAGTCTAAACAAGTGTATTGTTCGTGAAGGACAAGTTCAGTATTTTTGTGTCTGTGTGCTTTTCTCCAACTCATAATCACACACATATGAAGACTGTGAACATATTTACATAGACTCTTTGGTCATGCACATTCACATGCAGATGCGCTCAGTCTCTGACAGCTCAGTGGACAGTGAGCTCTTAATGAAAAGCATGTGTTGTCCAAGAGACTAGAACCTCCTCCAAACTCATCTTCTTTTGGCTAAACACTTTCATCCTCACCTCAATCTATCAGTCTCCTTTCTTTCAGCGAACTCTCCAAGCATGTGTTTTGCACAAATGTGCACGGAAAGGGATGCGTGTCTTAGTGAAGGTGAATGCCTGTGATATGAGCAGTATACGGTATGTTCAAGATGTATCTCCGCTTTCTGTTCGTGCTTAACCGTCTCTTCAGCCCACCCTATCAATTCTTGCTTTTCATTTCATGTCTCCAAGTTTTCTTCCTGTTACGAAGCAAAAACACCAACTGTTTCTCCAAATAATGACCCCGATGTGAACCGTCCTGATTTTAATATGAACCAGACAGGTCTGGAGATGGACCTGAAGATAAGTTGTATGGATGGGCAATGAGGTTTCAGTTGCAGACAGATCCACGTGATACTACGCTGGACTTTAAAATGACTCAGTGGGTGGTGAATTAATAATCTTCTTGGTAACAAGATATGAGCAATAATTCTAGAAACAGCCCCAAACTGAGTCCAACTCCAAATTAGAATTAAGTGTTGGCCACACCTCTGCTCTACTACATGTTGGCCTGCTGTCACAGGAGTCATTTGATCCGAGATGTCAGAACTGTGTCTTAACAAATCCCAGAGACATGTTGCTGCATTGGCCAGTGTAATGAATCATTTTAAAAGATATTTGTACTGAAGGTTTTCCAAGCCCGATTTTATCTTTAACATAATTGTTTGAACTACACACCCTATTTTCATAACTTTTCATAATCATTATATTTATGAAGTGGCAGTGAAAACACCAAATTAAGATTCAATAAGAAGTGATGACATTATACACACAGTTGCCAATATATTCACTATTCCTAACGTGTGCAGTCTAACACGACAGCTCTGCAATCAATCTTACCTTAACAAGGGAGTGCTGTTGAGTTGTATTGCATCAGAATGTGGGACTGAGAGGGATATTATCACACGTTTCACTCTTTACTCTGGCTGGCTAGTAGTGGCTGGAATTCCATCACCAGCCAGTGATACCAAGTGTATTGAGTGATCATGCACAGCAACTTTATTGGTCAACATGTTGAGTTGATCTTGGACAAAGTGGATGGACTAACCCAGTTGGCCTCTTTATTTTCTGCTAAGAACTGACCCTCCTTAAATCCTTCTTATTTAAATCATTTGAAGATATTAAAAAGTCTGACAATTTGTGAACTGCATCTGATGAAATTCTTGCTTGACTAAGATGCTAATGCTAACGCTAACCCCAGGGTAGCCCCAGACAAGCAACTCATTTATTTACTTTCAGACGCATCTCCAACATTTGCTTCCTGCATGCTGATAAGGGTTAGGCTCGTAGAATTTTTCATGATGAATTTTGAGATGGTTCTTTTATCTTTGTAAACACCAGAACTGAAAGATAACCTGCAGACAACACACACTCCAGTTCCCACCAGGACACTTCTGTTTTCAACCCAAAACAGCCGTTCGGGAGCCTTTCAAAACCACACCTTGGGTAAAAACAGTTCTTGTTTACAGCCTTTACACTCTTTAAGAGTGACGAGGCTAGCCTGGAAAAGCCAATTCTGGAATCACTACCCAAGAATTAAATCTACTTTTGCTTTGGGAAACACAAGACTGAAACCTTCTCTTTAGGGGTGTAACACTACACAAAAAATTTGGTTCGGCAAGGCTCTCAGTTTTGAAGCTTCGGTTCGGCACATTTTTGGTACGGCAAGGGACACAAATGCAAAAAAATTTTTTCTTTCCACTGTTGTGTTTCACTGGGAAACCAAAATGTTCTTATACAGGAGACTTAAAATGCAAAAAACATAAAAGCAGGGGATCTTCCAGCTCGAGCTGCTGATCTGTTGTGGCTGCCGTGCCGCTTGCCGTCTGTTGTGTTCTTCTGCTTTGTGGATCATGTGGGAACACATATTAAAGCACTTTTATTCTGTGTGTATTTTCTGGAGTATAAGTCGCATCAGTCAAAAAATGCGTCATTAAGAAGAAAAAAAAAGTCAAGTGAAGTGACGCTGGATGATAAGTTCATTTATTTAGAATGATTTGGTTTGTTTACAGTATGTCCAGAGAATTATTTATGTATAACTCTGATAAGGAAGTATTTGAATATCAGGAGGTTTAAATATTTTTCCTAAAGCGCCTCATATCTGTGACCAGAGTTAGGTTTCAGTTTCTCTTCTCTATGTGCAGCTCCGATCACTCAACAAGCTCGTCCCTGCTTCCTCACCCTCCAGCTCTACTGTGAGTGTTTGTGGTGAGACCGGTGCACTGTGAGCTTAAATGAGCTCCATCTAATAAACGTCCTCACTTTTAAAAGTTACGGGAGATCTGACACTAGTTTGTGACTCAAATCCCCCCAAAATTGTCAACAATGGAGAGCAAAAAAGACATGAGTGGTCAGGTGCTAAACACCGGGAGCTGTCAGGCTGTCAAAGCTGGAGATGCAGAGCCTCCATCAGAGGGCAGAGCTGAGCTATTTCCACATCAATACTCCTCATGTATGAATTTAGTGATCATTTTCCATAAAATTTTCCAATAACACAGCCCCTCATTTATTTGATATATAAGTTGTACCTGACTATAAGTTGCATGACCAGCTAAACTATGAAATAAGTGAGACTTATAGTCTGGAAAATACAGTATTCAGATCGGTCTGCATGCGGACTGGACCGAAGACCCTGTACCGAAACGGTCCAGTACATGTACCGTTACACCCCTACTTCTCTTACAGATGTTCATGAAGAGAAAGTCCCGCTTCAAGCTTTCAGTGTTTTGTCAAAGCTGCTGGATGCTGACAGACTTCACAATTAGTGTAACATTTACAAGGTCTTGCATGAGTTACGCTGCAATTCACTGCAGTCACGCTACTCACAGAGCCAGCTGCTGTTCTCCATTACAGGCCAGACAAGGTGCATATCTGTTGAATGCAATGTCACTGCTTGGTTTCCATAAAGAATGAATGGATGGTAGTTCTCTTAGTAAGTGTGTGTGTGTGTGTGTGTGTGTGTGTGTGTGTGTGTGTGTGTGTGTGTGTGTGTGTGTGTGTGTGTGTGTGTGTGTGTGTATCTGTCAAGACAGTTAATTGTATTAAAGAATCACTCTGTGTTCCAGTTTTATAATTAGGGTTAATTTTTGCTAATGCTGCTGTCATAAAATATGACAAGGTGCGTTAAGGTTTCTTGTCCAAATACTGACAGTTTCAGGCAATTATTTCTGATGGAATGCAAATTGCTAAAAGACGCCGCTGTTGGAGAGCAGCATTCAGAGATTACTCAACATGATTACAACCATGAAGCAGACAACCCCTTGGTGAATTAAAGTCGCTTCTTTCATTTTAAAAAATTGTAAAACCTCAGCTGACCCCTGGCTGTTTTCTCTTTTTGGAGTTGTTCCTTTCCATGCTACAGTGACTAGCCTATGCTGAGATAGGGAAATCCTTGACCCAAATTACTTTCATTTCAAAAACACAGGGAGCTGTTTTTAACATCATTTTCTTTCCTTTTTCTCAG
Organism: Labroides dimidiatus; assembly: GCA_030710495.1. Taxonomy (NCBI): domain Eukaryota; kingdom Metazoa; phylum Chordata; class Actinopteri; order Labriformes; family Labridae; genus Labroides; species Labroides dimidiatus. The sequence continues at coordinate 6,662,603 of CM061154.1, read as the reverse complement.
TAACGTAATATTTGTCATGTCCAACCAGTGAGGTACAAGGACAACCCAATTGCATGCAAAAGCTGGGGCCACAGTTCCCTGCTGATCCCAGCCAAAGTCAACTTCCATGAAATACTTGATATTAGGTCATTTTCACATAATGGCTCTCCTGCAACTCTTGTTTTGGAGGGTGAGGCTGTGGTGCTCCGCAGGGACCCCTCTGTAACCTGCTCCATGTGTTATCAGGACTATAAGACGATTGCTTGTTTCCTTATCTTTCTTAACACATAGAGGTAGGCTGAGATCTTATCAGCACTGCTTACAGAAATTAAATGATGGCTAAACATTGCTAAGTGCCAACACAGCGCAGCCTGTAATACAGCAAAAGAAAATATTTACTGTACAGTATCGGGGAGAAGGGCTGTGGTACGTTCCAACACAGAGGTTTCCAGATATTGTAAGGCTCTAACATTACAATAACATTAATCAGTTCTCTGGCACCATTGTCTGGCAGGCGTTGATGGCCATTTTCACTCTGCCAATCATCACTCCCTTATACAGGAGAGGTGTAGGAGAGGTTGAATCTCTATAAGGTTCCACCCAGCCAGAATGTCCCAGATACACGCAGAGCCAGTGTAAACCAAAGCTAATGAAAACATGAGGCTGATAAAAAAAACTGTGACAACCAATCAAAAGGCTGTTTCTCTCAAGAAATGGCTCTGATCCAGGGCAGGTTTCCCCTTCCTGAAGGTTTACGTAATGCAGTCCATACATTAACCTACTTTGTCCCTCCAGGAACAAAACAGTATATTTCCTTCCATCCAGGCCAGATAGTATATGCAAATCAGAGGAATTTTCCATGTTGTAATCAAAGGAATTTTGTTTCCTTTTTGTTACAGTATTTGCAGCTGCATTTATACACACAGCTGTGTGGTTTAAAATATAAAACTCTGATGTTTTTTTAAAGGAAAGTTTAATATATTTAATATCTGATTGTAATATATTAAATAAAACATCTCAATTTTATAAAATGGCTTCAACCTTTCACAAAATGTAATACTCTCCACACAGTCCAACGTACCTGGTTTAGGAGGCTTTCCACCTTGTCCTGTTTGGTAAAAAGGAAAAAAAAAAAAAGATTTATTTGAGCAACATTTGTTTCAAAATATTTGCAGCAAGGACTTTCTGTAAAAGTAATTTCATTTTGTCTTATTTGCAATCTTTTTTTTTTCTTTTTTTAAAGGCTCTTTTTATTATTTATGATGAGATGAGAAACTGTTTACAACTTCATACCTCCTCCCAGTCCACCTGGTCCCAGTCCACCGATGCCCAATCCACCTGGTCCAACACCTCCTGGCACCAAACCACCCAGACCAACACCACGGCCAACCCCTCCATAGCCTCCTACTTTCAGAGTGAAACAGAGACCAAGTGTTACTGTGACCATAAGTGTCATTAGCATTACTGTTGTCAGCTTTTATCATTTGAATCATCTGCTTACAGTGTTGGTATCATGTCATCATGTCTTTGTCATCACTGCCATTGTTAAGATTACTTTAATATGCGCTGACTGCGGAGCTTGTGTGAGAGAAATGAGTAATAGGCCACAAGTTTTCAAAGGTCAAACTTTGTAATGTTTTCCTACAAATGGATTTAACCACAGTGGTTGGCCAGCTGACACATTGTTTATTGCCGCAGCAGTATCCCTAGGATATAATTATTCTTAGCTTGTAGTGGTTTGACAGGGAAGTCTGGCCATGTGTTTCCTCCAGATCTGACTAAACCAACACAGAGTGTTGACAAGGAATTTGTCTTGAGAGGAGCAATCGTTTTCTTTTTGATTTTGTTCAAATAAAGGCAACACTAATAGATGCTGCAAGAAAAACCTCAACATAGCACTCAACCACAGTGTACAACACAACCAGCAGCATACAACTCACAGAATTCACAACTTAAAAACGGTCTCATATTAGGGCTTCCTTCTTTCATGGCTTTCATTCTCGAGGCTAAAAAAAGGGTCAGACTTGTTTAGCAAATGGGAGTTGTAGCTATGCCAGGGCGCTGTCAGTGCTCTGTGATCAGCTTTTTCAGTAGACTGTACATGTAATGCTGAGTGTAACTGTTAAAGACGTGTGAAATGACACACAAAAGAGAGAACTTGTTTGGCTGTGGAGAGGCAGCTGGCACAAGATGAGACAATATAAACCCTGAGAAAATAAATATGCCTTCCTGATTCAAAGGTAGACTTTGGTACAGATATTTAACTTAACTCATATGTAAACATGGAGCTCTGCAGGCTGTTAGGATTAACAAAATATTTAGATCAATATAAAATCCCCTTTATCGATCTAAAAGTCATGTGTTAGGAAACTACATGGTAAAACATGTTAAAACAAAGTTACCAAGTTTTCTATGCAAAAGCCACTAAAACAGCGCAGACCCAATCCAGGAAAAAAACAGATCTGATTCTTAAATTTATTTTATATTTGGGTAAAAATCATTAATCTAGTGTCCCCTTGACTTACCTCCAGCTTTAGCTGGTTTATACGCAGGAAGGACTCCTCCAGTAGACCCTTGTTAAACAATAAACATGCAGAGTTTGAGGTTAGGCTGCTCCTACTTGAAGTGATGTATGGATAAAACATTTCTGAAAAAATTTTCAACATCTGACTTTTATCAGATCCTCATGGTCCATGATGACATTTTATGTGGTTCAAAATAAATGAAGATTTTTTTTGTTTGTTTTTGCAAAATCTGCCTTCAGTAAATAAAGTTAAATAAAGATAAGATGTCATAAATAACTTTGGTTATTCATTATTTACATTTCCAGAGTAATAATTTGTGTAAGACCTTAGTGATCCAATACAACGCAAAGTGGACATTTAACAGCAGCATATTTCAAGAACAGAGCTTGACATGAATCTGTGTTGTAAGATAACAAATTGGTGTGCTCTGGGGCACAAATATTTTTAAGTAAATGTAAATACACATTTTAAGTCACACATAACACACAATGTTGGCATTTCATTACCGTTTCTGAGTTTGCCATACTGAACAGTGAGCCTTATTATGACTGCTTCTTGACTGGTGAAAATGATCTTCATTATGTCCTGATGTCAATCAATGCATGATGTGTTCTTAAAATAAAGTTAAAAATATCTGCTGTCTACAGCAGGAGTAAACCTAGAAAACACCAACCAATCCTAGCGTTTGGCAGCCAATTTATCAAACCAATCAAATCTCATCCCGCTTTTCTGCCCGCCTCCTGCTCGTGCATTTCGCATGCATGCACTAGTCCTGATTCAATGTACACAGCCAAGAGTACAGTGGCCCGGAAAGCTCACAGCACTGTAGCTTAAGAAAACACATGCAAAAAGACAGAACAAAGCAAATTAAGAAAACAGCTTCATCAATTTGACAGCATTAAGAAAACAGGCTGCAAAGACCACAACACATAAGAAAAACACGCTGTAAATAGACTGCAACACACGTTCGTTATTAACCAATATGCTTATTTCTGAATCATGTGATCACAATGTTAAAATGAATAAAAAACACTTTTTATCTCATTTTTCAACACCACTGACAGAAAGAGAACCTTAATAGAGCTGTGACTCAAAATCTGCATCAACAACAATCGTTTTGGGACATGTGCATTACTGTTTTAGTGTTGTGGTCTTTGCAGCACGTTTTCTAAATGCTGTGCATATGTTGTTAATTGGATGAAGATGTTTTCTTTATTTACTTATGTTTTGTCTTTTTGCATGTTTTCTCAAGTTGTAAAGCTGTGAGCTCTCAGGGTCACCGAACAAGACGGATTTCAAGTACGCTGGAGAATGGCAGAAAAACTACCTATACCCTGATTACTGGTAACGTAGAGCAAACAAAAACAATGTGCTGAGGACCGGTTTGAGTCTGTGGTTTTGAATCAGTCACAACCATATGATTGCGAATCAGTGGCGCTCGTGCATGTGAGTGGGGGGGTTGTTTTGGAGGAGCTCCAAGTGTGGGAGGGTGGGGGCTAAACAGAGTCCTGAGGAGATGCTACATTCAAATTAATGCTAGTTTTCTGTGACTACCAACCCTGACTTCAATTAATTAATGCCTTCAAAAGACTTATTAAATTTCTCCCTTCTTTTACTTTGTGTGTTTGTGCCTTGTTCTGTTTCACGTCTAAACTGTCCAGAAGTCATCATAGGCTGTTACCTGGATAGAATCCAGTCCCTGGTCCAGTTCCCCCTGGTCCAGTTGCAGCACCTGGCGGCACATACACACCTGGATTCCAAAACACAGAAGTGACAGAGGTTATTATCAAAGAATCAATCATAGAGCTATTATTTTTATTTCACCAGATAGAAAACCCATTGAGATATAAGGGTGACCTAGTCAAGAGGTCAGCAGGACACGTGACACATCTTAATGAGTCGATCAACCATTTATTATTTTTTACAGCATCAATCTATGACAATGTTAACTCAAGATCCTTTAGCAGGTCCTGATCATACACTTGATTATATTTTCTATAAACACAAATTAATCCCTCATGAGCAAAGCACTTTGCACCAACATTCAACATCAGCTTAAAGTGGTCAAACAGTTCTAAGCCATCAATTCTTTGTTTTATTGTTATACTAATAAAAGCTTTTCTAAACAATGAATCCATTTATTAGATAAACATTCTCGTACACTTTCATCATCTGTGACCCAGACAGCAACACTGAAATCTGTCCTTGGCAAACAAATCCACCCAAGACCAAAGCAGTGATTGGGTGCACAATGAAAGGTGAACACAGCCACCCTAACGAGAGCCAGGGTGAAAGAAGGGAACTTTATGGGCTTGATTAGGAGAAAATTCCTTTTTTTTTCTTTCAGTCCGATGAGGTAGTGCGGTCACAAGCTTTCCTCACAAAGCTGCTGCAGCACCGTGGACATCCCTCAACCTCCACCAACATCCCCAAGCCTCATTTCTTACTTGATTTCTGGCTTGCACCCAGAGAAACTCCTGTGATGGTTGTTCTGAATCCCAGACATGGTGGCCTCATGTATGCAAGGAACGGCCCACAGCAATAAAAGAAGGGAGGATTTTTTAAAAAAACAAAAAACGCCTGCAGTTGTTTAGGGGCAGCTAACAGCTGAATCCAACGGGACCACTGAGCTAAGGCCCAAATTACAAAGTAATATTTTTTGAGGGAAAAACCTGGTTTACATCGCTATAAACAGAACGCACTGGAGAGATTGGTGCTGCAGGATCACAATGATTATGTTTAATGGTTCTTACATGTTTTGTGAGCCCAATTTATCCAAACCACATGTCAAAGGCGTTCATGTGTTTATTAGAGAAAAGTGTGTGAACACTGTGCTTTCAGTTCCGTCGGCTAAGTGTGACCATTAGGGGAAGAACGTTACGAGGTATTACTGTCTGATGTAGTTGAATCATTCTGACATCACTTCAGCACATGCCAGAAAGTAAAACATATACGCGTTTTATTAAGTTCGCCAGCATATTGCTGTATTACACTCACGAAGGCTTTGGCTTTTCAGCAACACAATACTATCAGGAGACACATAGTCACTGCCAATCAATAGAGGGAAGCATGGAAGCATAAAATTCAGAAAAACCAGCTGTTGGTCAGGTTGTGAAGGTATTTAGCAGACTTTTACAGGGACCTGGGCACAATCAATCATGGGATGACTGCCTTCAAAAGAACACGGGTAAAAATGTAGGCCTTTCCTCTCCTGTGGCAGGTAATAAACCATAAAAAACGGATTTAACAGTGTTTCAAAAGGGGTTTACAGAGTATGACATTTGCAAGTTTTCCATCTTCCCTTAGTTAAGTTCATTTTTCAGCAGCAATGTAAATGGGAACAGATACTGTGACAGCTATGCTTGATGCAAATACAGGAGTCTGTGGGATTAATAAACCAGGAAATGTTCTTTATCCCAAATGTACGGTGGCCCTGATAGCTCACAGCACCGCAACTAAAATTAAGAAAACATCTTCATCAATCTGACAACACATGCGCAGAATTTGGAAAATGCGCTGCAAAGACCACGACACAACAGAAGTGTTTCCAGAGGACACTTTAAAGTGACGCACATGTCCCGACACCCTTGTTGTTGACGCGGAGTGAGTAAAAGCCCTATTAAGGTTCTCTTTCCATCGGTGGTGTTGGAAAATGAGATAAAAGTGTTTATGATTTATTTTAACATTGTGATTGCATCATTCAGAAATTAGCATATTGGCTAACAACGGATGTGTGCATCACTTTTAGGTGTCCTCTGGAAACACTTCTGTTGTGTTGTGGCCTTTGCCACGTGTTTTCTAAACACTGTGCTTATGTTGTAAAATTGATGAAGATGTTTTCTTAATTTGCTTGTGTTTTATCTTTTTGCATGTGTTCTCTTAAGCTGCAGTGCTGTGAGCTTTCAGGGCCACCGTACACATGAGCAGGAGAAACCTTGAGAGAATAGTTGTATGCTACAAACTGAAAAGAATAAGAAGTAAGAATTATGGTAGGAAATTGTGGTCCTGGTTCTGTGGTTGATTATCAGTCAAAGCAATAATATAATATGTGTAAAATTGTGTTTTTCAGTGTACTCCATCCATTACCTCCATAACAGAAACCTTAGGTTCAAGCACCACACGTCAAGGTAAGAGTAATTGTTTTTGATTCTGCCCCTTCATTTCACAATCAAAAGGAGGATTTCCTGTCTCGGCACTGCATGTGAGGAAAGAGGGAGTGTGTGTCTGCTCCAGTTTTCCTCTTTCTTAGAATCCCATCAAGCTGCTGTACTACTTTCTTTAGAGTGCATCAGGTTCACTGAGGCCATACATCCAAATAAGGCACCGACCTCTGCCAAGTGACATGACCTGCCTCATTCAATTTGAACATTTCAGCATGATCGTATTAATTATCCTCCTCATCATCGTGTACTTATGTTTCTTGCAAAATCAGCCAGGTCATGAGAATGAGCTGGAATGTGTGTGAAGGACAAGATGTCTTGAAGAGCAGAGGGGATTAGATTACTGACTTATCATCGGTTTAAAAAAAGTGTGCCCTGAGTTTTTATAATATGACCGAGCTTCATAGATTAAAACAAAATAAAACCTGGGAAAGAATTTTTATGAACTGTATTACAATAGAAGCAGTCTGATTTTATGGAAGTAAATGACTCGTATTCAAATATGAGGATACATGATGTGAATTTTAAACATGTTTGCAAGCATAGTTTAAGGGAAGTGGACTAGTTGGAAGCTGTTATTTAAAACAATGTTAAATTTTGATCAGTTGTATTTGCTTTGAATGTAAGAGGTAAAACAAAAACCAATGAATGACCTTTTATTACTGGCTCAAGCAAGTAATAAGGCTCAGTTATTAGGAACAATTAGAGTTTAACTTAATGGGCCGTTTTTATGACAGTGGTTAGAGACCAGGGCTGTTCTGAGTGCATTAGGAGGGTGATGATGTGCATGCACTCACAGGAATCCTGACAGTGATTTGAATTTATCTTCACTCCCCCTACGACTTGAATGTAATCCAACTTTCAGACTCACAGTGGAAGGAGTGTCAGTAAGCTAGGAATGCAGCCAGTCATCAGCAAGAGGAAAATAAGTCAAGTGGATGTCTAAGGTAGAGTGTCCAGGAGTAGCGTACTGTTACTTCCTGTAATGTTTCAGTGTTAATCACAGTTTGTATCTATCCGGTGTTGGAACTCCAGCATAAATTATTACCATCAAGATGTCTTTGTGGGTCTCACATATATGTCTGAAATTTATGTGTCCCTGGGCAAGTTGAAATGTTGGTCAAAATGCAGTACCTCTCTGTTACCAGTTGGGATAAACGGTGGTCAAATGGGATGGTCAAGACTATTGAGTTACTACACACATTTCTTTTTTTAGTCTTCCAATCCACCAGTGGAGTTACTGATGGAGTAACAGGTACACCAAAACTGTCTTCATATGAGACACTGTCCATAGGCCTGATAGATGCCCAGGTCCAAGACGAAGTAAACTGCATACAGAGTTCAAACAAATGTTTTAGACACAGGTGTCAAAAACTTCAAGAGATGGTACGGTTACTTTTAAAGAAAGTAGGAACTCTCAAAAATCTGGATTCAAAATCTAACTGACATTAAGACTTCACTTGGGGGTTAACAATAATGTGAATAAAATAACTGAAAATAAAGGAAATGACAGAACAGATTGGATGGTTTGGAGTGAACTTGGGGATGATTGTTGAAATGTGTATCACATGTAGGCTTGTGTCGTTCAACACTGAGCAGGAGGACAATAACGGGGACTATTTAGAAAATATCCCGTCATCAGTCATCAAGTGACTTATGTTTGTTTGATGCAATGGCAATGTGATGAGTTAAACAATGTGTGATGAGCTCAAATGTGATTTTTTTTTTGAACGATGAGCTGACAAGATATTGAAGTTGTTATTTTACCTAAACATCCAAACTTATAAATAAGCCTACAGAGTTAAGGGGGTTTGAAGGACCCCAAAATAACAGCTGGACCAAATAGGTGTTTGGAAATTTTCAGTCACAACTTGTTTTGTTATTGAATAAAACATTAACCAATGACTGTTTTTCCACAGCACTTCACATTAATGACAAGTTTCACAATTGCTCTTTGTGACTTCGTTAACCACTAGCTGCTGAATAATTCACTGCCTCAACGTTGGTGGGACGCTATACGCATCAAGTTGTGCAAAACAAACGTGCAAGTCCATAAATAAGTCTCACATGGGAAACCTCACAAAGTGATTTAGGAATAAGCCATCCTTCGAAAAGACCAACTATGATCAAAACTCTGTGAGCCACGTAGATTTAAATTCTGAGGATGGTGCTCACAATATTTTAACAACCTGCAGTTCCATGAGTTTGCACCACTATTTCAGTCATTTTCAATTAAATAAAAAGACTTTTGGCAAAATATCAACTGTTGTCTTCAGACGTATCCAAAACCACCGTCCCATAAGAGGGGGTTTGGTTCTCACTTTTTGGAAAGCTGTCCCCCTGAGCAACAGCGCAGTAAAGCAAACACTGTGGTTCCTGGCACCACTGCATCTCACATTATCAGACATGTGACAGCTGGCCTACTATCAGTCACCTCTTGCACCAGTTATTTTCCTCTGCAAGTCAGAGGGTGGAGGAAAGTGCAAGGATCACCAAGGAAGATCACCAAATTTTGATGGGAAATCAATCTTACTCCAGCACTCATCCTAACCTGACTCCACCTCACCACACCCCTCAGAAGCAGGGCATCACGTTTAGTGGGGTTTGCCCCACTAAACAGACTTAAAGAGGAACCTGTTATAATTGTGATGGTTTGGTTTTTGGTTTTGTGTTTTTTTTTATAGTGTTCCTTTTTTCTTGTGGTTCCTGGTGTTGTTTCCCTTGTGTATTTTTGTCTTATTGTTTCATAGTTTAGTCTTTAAGGGTTCCCTGTTTTATTTTATTGTTTTTTGATCTGGGTGTTTCTCTGTTCTCATGTTGGTGTTTCTGTAGTCGCTTTCACACCAACGTCATTTGGTCCGGACTTTCAGACTTTTCTGTTTGATCCGAACCAAAATGATAGGTTTGTCAGTGGTCTGAACCAAACAGTCGGACCTTGGTCCGACCAAAAGCAGTGGTCTTGGTCTGGACCAAACGGGACCACGGTCTGGTACATGCCCAGTGTGAAAGCATTATTTTGAAAGGTTCGGACCTTCGTACCAATCACACGTTCTCTGACAGCGATAGAGTTGTCGTCTAAGATGACCTCGGATCAGCATTATGTACAATTTTTCAAGTCGTCGCTGTTGGTGGTATAAAAACAACAATAATATGATGGTGATTTCATCCATTGTTGACAAAATCAAATTCCCACTCAACATGTTGACGTCAGACGGCTGCCGGCCAAATGACCAATCAATGTAAACTACAGAGATACGCAAAGACGCTGTTGATGACGGTATCACGTAGGTTCGTCATGTAAGTTCTGTTAGTCCATTTGCAATAATGACAGAGGGAAACCATAAAAGACTGAACCAAATGTATACAATGTAACAAAAACACAGACTTTGGTCTGGACAAAGGTCCAAACTTTTAGGTGTGAAAACACCCTTTCTTGAGTTCCCTGTATGTTTCTCTCCTGTGTGAATGCTCTTCATATATTTTACCTGTGTCTGGTCACTCACCTGTGTTTAATTGCCCCTTTATCAATAAAGTCTTTGAACTGAGTTCAGTTCTTTGTCAAATGTTGTGTTGTCATGTCACCTGTAGGTCCTCATGTTCATGTTGCCTGGTTTTTTCTACATTTTGGATTTTTGAGTTTGCCCTTTAGGATTTCAGTTTTTATGGACTTTTGAGTTGGTTAATAAAACCTCTTTGAGTTTGCTCTGTGCCTGGGTCCTCCCCTCTCTTGTGTTTCCTGCTGCTATTCCTGACACTAATCTTGTCATTGTTCAGATGCTCCCTTTGAGTGTTTTGAGTCAAGTCTTCCTTCATCATCCTGAGAGTGTAAAAGTTTAAAACCCTTAAAAGTTCTAATAATAACATTTTTAAAAGGGTTTGGAAAAGCTGTAAACACTGCTATCTCAGTGTTCCAGACCTGAATATGCTGAAAGATGACGATTATCATTGGCCATGTAAAATCATGACAGCTGGTGAATAAAGTTCACATCATGACTCCAGTCCAGTATTTGATTTATGTTAATCTTGTATAATTCAACTGACACATTTACAGGTCCAACCCTGTAAATGGCATATTTGTTTATATATATATTTTGACTGATTTGTTGTACACTCTAAAATAAATGCTTGTCCAAAGAGTATTTTTCTGGCAGCCCCAGTTTGGACAAGCAGTTCAAGTGTCCACCCCATGTACAGAGGCTGCAGTCCTTGTGTCTCGTCGACTGTAGGCTCAACTCTCAGCCTCAACCCTTTGCTGCCTGACTCATCTCCACATTTCCTGTCTCTGTTCAGTTATCCCACCAATAAAGATGGAAAACCCACCAATAAGTTACTTCAAGAGAAAATACTGTGTTAGCAAATGTGTAATCTGTCAACTGTATTATCTCTCTAAAATATTACACAGCATTTAAATCATAGAACACAGAGCACTGCTGAGAGTGGAGACAATAATGAAAAGGATTTAGACATTAATCTAAGCAAGGATAAAGACAGTTCACACAGCCCAACAGGGAGAGCTTAATATGCACAATATATATGGGTGTGAGACATGCTCTACGGTATTTACATTACTACAGCTAAATGAAAAACTTTTGCACAAATGCAGTTTAGTTTTGTTCAGACCCACACTGACTGAAGCCAGTGGCCTTTAGGTGCTGTATTACCCTGACTCTGTCTACAAAGAAAGCATCTTGCACCCCAATAAACAAAGAACAGACTACAATGTTTTCATTTCAGAGTAGTCTGATTACACAGACGTCATGTGTTTTCATCAGAATTTCACTCTTTCGATTTCCTTCTATTTTTATCAAAACAATATTTATATGCTTATGTTGTAATGTTGTTTGTAGACCAAAAGGAGCTTGGACATGAGCAGGCAGTAGGCAGTGGGATAAGATGAAAACATTCCTCACAGGAGCCATTTGAGATTGCTGGCCCAGTGAGAGCGCTCGGAGCAGACCTCACAGCCTGGTGAGGGCTGCTTGCAGAGTGGCTTGAATGAATCATCTGAGTTAATGTGCTCCTTTGTTGAACACTTGGCATAGGCTGCCTGCAGAAGAAACATCCCTGTGGGAGATGTTAGGGCTGATTTTCATCCACTAAAAGGATAAAAGCTACATATTTTATCAACATGTTTTTCCTCGCAGAGTTGAGGAGTCACAACAGCACCACGTTTACAAAAAGTAGACTGCGACTAGTAAAAATTGATGTGCTTATGAGATATAGCTTTCACATTTGGAGTGCAGTCCTTTGAAACGTGTGTCTATTAGCAATCTATCCCCCACGTCTGGTCTGAGTGGAACTTTAATACAGTGTGTGACCTCCCAGCCATGCAACATGCTTTGATGTAAATCTGCAAGCAGTGGATCTAATAAGCCATTTTCCCAACACTTTCCCAGGACATGTGCCAGAATAAGACACAAATACATGACAGAAAAAAACCAAAACAAAACAGGTCTTTCACAACAGCAACCTTAGTCAGTGCTTGCAACCAAATGACTTCTTCCCACATAAGTGCTGAATGAGGTCACTTTGCAGCAAATTACTCCAAACTTCTCTACATCAACAAATTAAAATGCTTTTGTAGGTCCGGTTTTAAAGAACTAGAAGTAACCGAACAAAAGTGAACTGACTAAAGCCTCTGAGTTTACTCAAACCTCACTTTAAATGGTCTGTTCCTTCAATCCCACTGTCAGCCTGCTGAACACTGGGGTGCCTCTGTGTCACATTAAACCAGTTTGCTGTGGTTGGCACTCAACCTTTCCAGAGGACAGATCAGAGCCAGAGGTGTACACAACACACGCAAGCACTAAAGCCCAAAGCACCGCTTGCTCAGGGAATTAAGACAATCAGTTTGGGTATCTACCAGCAAAGCTGGGGTAATGCTGCAATTCATCACTTGTGTTTGTGACAGCCGTGCCATCCATTATACATCAGTGAATCCACAGCCGACCAATTGTGACTGATTAATTTATTAAATCCTCTGAAGTCTCAGAGTTGAGCCTGACCAGTGCCAAATTAGGCAAACTGGCTTCCAGCAGCGCCAATCAAAACATCCCACAACTTCTTGAATTCTTTGGAGAGATTGAAAGAACATGGCAGCTACTTTTCCCTCTACATCTCCTACTGCCTGCTCGGAATTGTTCTGTTTAATGTGACAGTCATAAATGCCAAACTTAGGAGAAGTACACCAGTTATTATTTAAAGTAAAGAAGAAAAAATGTCAAGGGAAGGAGTAAATGAACCCAATAAGTGATCTGGGCATTTACAGTGTATAGTAAAAGCAACCTTATGAGTCTAGTTTTATGAAGACAATATGGGAACAGGCTTGATTAAACTCCTGCGTTGAGAAATCTGGTCAAAGAATTTTTATCAACTGTCTCAGTCTGGGTTTGATTAACTGATCAAGTGTAGCAATAAAAAACAGAGGCCTCTGAGCCCAAGATGGTTCAATGCAACTTCATAACCTCCAACTCACTGTGACATATGTTGCTTGTTTGCAGAAAGCAAAGACAGTCAGCCTCCTCCAAAGGGGAGACACAATAACCACACTCCAGTACCTACACAGGGTCATGAGGTAGCACAACAGGAGGCTGATTTATTAGCAAACTCCCTCCCAGATGTTTCCTCTGTCACTGTAACTCATTTACACGTGTCATTGGAAATCAGTCTTTGCACTCATGGGGTGATATTTTCAAGCATTTGGAGGAAGAGTTTCTGCACAAAGGGATCCATGTTACTCATTGATAACTGACCCTTCAACACAATTCAGAACCTTTTCAAGATGGAGAGCTTAGACACAGACGGGATCAGTTTGTGCGTCACAGGGATGTTTGATATGGATGGATTCAATGTTCGCTTGAGATCAAAGTTGTGCAGCTAAGCCGATATTTGTTGGCTCCTTTACCTGCTATATATCTCTGTTTGAATTTACCCTTAAAAAACCCCCAACTGAAGAGCGGCTGGCATGGGAAAGAAATGAGAACATGTGTTAAGAAACAGGAAAGAAGGGGAATTAAATTGTTCCATGATACAGTCGTAGACCTGAATAAACAAACTGTGTACTTTGTTATGTTGATCATTTAGGAGTGGGCAAAAGAAGAAGAAAAATTAAAAAAAAAAGGTTGAGGGAAATTGGTCTTTATAAGGAAAAAATATTTCTTTTTGGAAACTTACAATCCAAACACAATGCATCTAAAAAGACATTTGGAAACTGGAAGATAAGAAACATAAACAGCTGTGACTTAAAGTAAATAATTACAACATGAAACTGACTTGATTTCAGTACATCCAGCCCAAGATATTTAACATGTTTTCCAGGTGAGAGCTGAATTACTCAAAAGACTCTCGGCCAAAACACGGACAGAGATCAAATCACTGCAATGCAGAAAAGGCCAATGGTGAATGAGAGTAAGAAGAAAGGCATGCACATGACCTCTCTGTCTTACTCTCTCTCACTCTCTCTCTCTCTCTCTCTCTTTCTGTGTCTGGAACACATTCTTCTTGATTTCAAGGTGCACATGATGCTAACCCCTCTAATCAGTATGTTGCTGCTCTGTGAATTCAGTGTCCTCTTACTTCTGAACAGGATCCTATCGTAGCTGTTAGAGGTCTAACATGAAAAAAAAAAAACCTGCTCGTCTAAATGGGAGTTAATCAAAGGGGAATTTAAACAATATTGTTTTGATTTGTTGAAAGTTGGACCAGGAGGGACAGTCTCTTCCTCAAACTGCAGCCTTTATGACGTGTGAAATGCATGAACAGGTGCGTATGTGGTGGATGGGCAGATGCAGAGGATCAGCCGGACGAAACATAACAAATCATCACAACAGTTTGCAAGTAAAGAAAAGTCTTTTTGAGGGTTACATCTGAGAGGAGACTATCCAGCGCATTAGAGACACTGCTTTTAGTTTATCTAAGTCAACAGTTCAAAATAAATATATGGCTTATATACAATGAAAAAAAGACTGTTGATGCAAATCAATGACATTTTATTCTTAATAGGCATTAAAATAACTTGCAAGGTATTCTGTCTGAACTTTCCCAGGTTAGGGCAAGGAACAAAAAAATGCACCTGCTCAAAGGCTGTGGCTGATGCAGCAAAGATCGTGGCTCAGTGCACCTACAGCATACACTTACCTCCTTGAAGAGAGGGCTGAATCAGTGCAAGAAGGAAGAGTCCCAAGAAGAGCAACAGAATGTTTCTGTTAGCCATCTCGCTCCAAAATGCACCACCCCTCTCCCGATCAGCTGGTTTTATTCTCTTCTAAATAATTACCCCGAGCAAGAAATCTGAAGTATGAAAGAAATGAGGAGAGAAAGGGAAAGGACAGGGACTATGAGTAATTAAGAGAGAGAAAGGACTCTGGTTCAATGGATCACTGTGCTTTTTTCCTCCTCAGTGTCTGGTGTTGCTGTTTTTATTCTGGTCACTCCTGCCAACAGTACAGACGCTGCTTGCCAGCAAGGAAAAAGAGAGAGAGAGGGTAAGAGACACACACGGGGAGTAAGAGAGAGAGAGAAAGAGAAAGAGAGAGAGAGAGCGAGGGAGAGAGAGAGAGGAGAGACAACCCTCCCTCCCTCTCATCCAGAAGGAATTGAGCTGTCTGCCAAGCATTTGCATGGATACTGAGTGGACTTATCTATACGAGTCAAAAGAGAGACTGAAGCACAATCCCAGATAATTACTTCTTCTTCATAGCTCTAATTTTCTGCTGGTTTGTTTTCAACACATGTTTTTTTTTTTTTTTTCTATATCTCGCTCCAAAAAAATCTTTGAGGGAGAGGGAAAATAACAGCACTATCAGCATGTGTCCACACTATATCAGAGCAGGACGTTACAGAGTCACTGGCAGTATGAGGGAACTGGAAACAGCAATGCACTGTGTCTGGTAGTTCGAAGGAGCCAGTCCAGCCATTCAGGAACAATACTTTTATTAAACAGAGGCCAAGCAACATCTTGTTCATACAATAACCGCTCCTTTTAAGAAGTTACTTGAACTTAAGCAAACATCTGTATCAGACCAGTAAAACAAAACAGTGACCATGGAAAGAAAAAAAAAGAGCTCACTCTTTCTTTGAAAGTTTGTGTTGCTACTTATCCTCATTTCCTAAATATAATAAAGAAAAATTTCATTAAAGCTCATTCTTAAACTTCTGGCCACTCAAAGAGTCTCTGTCAATTTGCACTTGAGTTTCACCAGGACACTGCTGTCCATCTGTTTGTTCTGCCCTGGGAAACATTTTTAGGATTTTAAGTAAAGAAGTTCAGTGGACTTTTAACTGGCAAGCGCTGCAGCCAAAGTCATTACTCCTTCAGACACAAACCTGACAGACTGGGCTGTTGCATGCATGCTAATGGGGTCTGCTTTCCAAGACACACAGTATCCTTCATAGTAATGACGTTTACCATTACTGTTCATATTCCCTCAAGCCGATTTCCTTATAGTTGGGTCAGGCAACTTAGCAAATTAAAAAAAAGGGTGTTATGAAGAAAAACATGTTTCTGCTTGAACTATGAAGTAGAATCATACAATTATAGATAATCCTGTAAACTTAATGTAGAACAAATCTGTTCCAGTGGAAAATTACATTTGTCAAGCACCCATTTTCATAACACTGAGTGTTAAACATGTTACTTTGGGTATATCAAAATATGTCATTGACTCACTCAAGCGGGAAATCTCATTTTGCTGCCACATTCTGAGGAACTGTGGAAATATAAAGGCAATCATTATTACTGGACTGAATCTGAGTGGCTTCAAACTCAAGGACCAAATCGAATGGACTGTGACGTAAATGTTGCACACAAGCTTGAAAACTGTCCATTACTTTTTAGTAGGAACATGAGGACACACACATCACATCACTGCATGTACAAAAATCAAGGTGTCCAGGAAGTCAAACTTAAAGCTTGTTCAACTAGCACTATAAAAACCTCTTGATCTCGCTGTATCAAACATGCAAGAAAAAGACTCAGGAGATGTTTCCTTCTTATCATAATACCAATCCAAATTTATATACACAATTCAAAACAATGAAATAATGGAACATCCAACACATAAGGAACATCAAGGTCATCACATGGAACGCTCTAAAAACTAGCAAGTGTCGACATCTTCCTCTCTCTCCTTCCACACAGTTGGAACTGTCGTGATTTGATGATGACATGAATAAAGTCAGCTCTTCTCTTCCCAGGGCACACCTGACATAGATAAATGGCCGGTGTAATCCAGCATGCAGCTCAACTTTATAACTTCTTGAAATATTTCTACATCATAAATGCTTGAATGATGATTTTAAACAGGGAAACATCTGTTCTTTCAACTCATCTGATGACAAAAAAAACCCCAACAAAACCCACAATAAATGATTCAGAAAAGATCTATAATTGTCAATAACAAGGAAGCACTGAAGTGCTCTCAGAGCACAGAGTAAATCATTAATCACTCCAGATCCAGACATCACAAGGACACTGACCTAATACTGTATCCTGCATGATGCTTTTTCCCCCCGTGTCTGATTTAAGACCAAAAACCCCAGCTGAGGGGTCTGTTTGGGAAGCAAAAGTGTACTCTGGATGAGAGTTTTGTTTTTCTCCATGTATTTGCGAGTCTAAATTTTTATTTTAGCTCATGTCTGGTATTTCTCCACTGGGCTGCACCTCACGCTGTTTTTGCCAAAAAGAAAAGAAAGCTTGTTGTTGGTTCACCATGATGACCTTAGTCACAAGTTTTAAAAAAAAAAAAACGTTTAACATAATTTTTTTTTACCTTGGTGTGGTGTAAATGGTCCAACACCAAAACAAAGACACACAGTTTTCGGCTTTTGTTTACAATTTAGGCTGGCGGACCAATGCAACAGACAAGGAAGTGTGTGTTAAGCAGCAAGTAGACAGGCACTAACAACACAATGGTTGTCTTTTTGACAAGTCAGGTCACTGGTAAATTATATCCATTGATTATGCGTTAGAGTTCAAATAAGACTAATTTGGGAGCAGGACTTGTCTTGTGTGCGACAGCATGCAAGCATCCTATGTTCTCTCTTGGGGACAACTATAGGGATTAAAAAAGAGCCCTGCTTAACTGCACAGCATCTGCAGGCACAGCTGGCAGGGTATCATAGTATAGTAAGCCACTTTAACCTTCAAAGTCTCGTTTGGCTTTTAGGAAAAGGAAAATTAAGTCTGTCATGACAGCCTCTGAGGTCATCACCAGACACCATATCAACTCACTAAAGTAGTACAAGCATATTAAATTGCAATGCACCGCAGGCTTTACCTCCCAACAGACATACTGGTGTTTCTCATCTCCAGAACTTACTGACACGGTTTCCCAAACTTCTTTGATCAGCTTTGCTTCTAAAGCCAGAGGCAATATTTTAACCCTAATTAATATGATTCAACAGGCTGATTCTGTGATTTTGCCTACTGGTTTGATTTCAAAACTAATGGTATACAAATGTTAATGGTACATTTCTTCATAATGTGAATTATTTACAAACTCAACCAGCTGTCAAAGGAACATTCTTCCATTGCACCCTGTGTTCAGCACATAACATTATTAAAGCCAACATCAGGAAAGTGATTCTGAGACGCTTGACTCTGCATGGAAAGGGCTGATAGAACTGTCCACTTGTCTTTGACTCAACTCCTCTGACTTATATGCAAACAGCTATGGCTACAACTTACTTCTGCTATATGTACATGATGTGACAAAATTAAATTCAACACATACTCCAAAAGCAGACAAATATTACTGTTCTTACATACATTGAATGTGAACAAAGCTGCGTTTCTGTGATGTTCTCAGCTTTAAATGGTTTGTATGTTGACATGTTGTTTTCACGTACAGATAGAATTACTGTTTAACACTCTACACATGGACTGCCACTGGTACAATGGACCTTTGTTTGGTGGGTAAGTATTTACATCTTGCTGTGGGGTGCTGTACTGGCTCAGCTCTTAGATTGTTATCATGCAATAACCCGAGCGAAGTTAGCCAGCTGTGATGGGGATCCTGAATCTTCTTTTGATCTAAATTTGACACTGTGCAGAAAGGTTTTGGATCCATACAGCCTTTATTTGTTTTAAGCTTCCAGAAGAAAATATAAAATACAAAGGAGAGTCAATCACTGTTGTTAGACTACAGATAGAGAGGTTCTGTCAAGGTCCACTGTCATCTTCTTGATAAACATGGACACTACAAAGAGAAACCTTCACAGATGGGTGTAAAAAAATATCCCCTTAATCCACTGCAGTGTCACCCCTACACACACACAGACAGACGCAGACACACACACACACACGCACACAGAATGAACTGGCCTACCTCCAAAGTGTGATACACACACTCAGACCACACTCCAGATGTGGTTTCTTTGCTGTTAACATTGCTCGGTATATGAAGCAGGTTCCTGTGAAGATCACATTTAAGCCCAGGCACCAAGGGAAAACTGATGAGTTCTGGTTAGGGTCAGAGCAGGCAGCTGGGTGACTCATATTTGGCATTAAAACCTACAGAGCTTCAACTTTAAGAGAGTTTTGCATGCACTCAAGTAACACATCCAAGTCCCTTGGTATCCATTCTCCTTCAATCTTTGTAGAAATCATTAAATTGGCTCTATGAGTTTCATTCAAATATACGGCAAAGCCAGGCTAGGAGTTTGGTTACATCTTGTTTAATACGGATTAGAAATGTGAGCTCGTTAGTGCGACTTTTACAATTAAATTTATCTATCTGGGGATTCTCAGCAAAAATTAAACAAATTTAGAAATAAAATTTTGGTTAAACAAATTACATTTGTTTTTTTTCCCTGTTAAATTAGTTCAATTTTGGGCCGTGGACAGTGTGAAAGTGTCACACACAGTCATCAGTGATGGGGCACTGACCCACTTTGAGGCGGTTCCTTTGAATTACAGTGAGGATGTTGTCGGATTGGATGTGTAATAGGAAGGTCAACATCAATAGATTCAGCTAAAAATTATATTAAGTATATCAAGTATACAAACTAGAAAGCATCAACAAAACTCCATTTGACAGAATTTTTTAGACATGGTTGTTTGAGACCATGAGTTTTGGTTTGCTTATGTGCAAAGATCACTTAAACAGCTGTGAGTAAGCACTAAAATAAACAACCTAAGATAATATTTTCCTTGCTAAAAGCGGTGATGGGAAAGATTTGGTGACAACTGTACGACAGAATTCACTTGGGAAAAACTGTACTTAAATTCTTGCAGAATGTTTCATTTTTTGGCTTATCAGAGGTTACCCGAGTTCTCAGGCTTTCTCTTGGACTCAGGGGCAGGAAAGTCCGGCAAAGTGCCACTAAAGAGTGAGAGAGAGAGTGTAGGCAGCAGCATTCATGAGCAATAAAAAATGCAGATGAAACTTCTTTTCATCATGTCAGTGGTGTCCGGCCAGAGCCATGCCTAAGATACCACAACCATTAGATGAGATGTTAACATAATCCTGATGTGGAGTTACCCAAGACGTGGGAAAACAGATAAACTGAAGCCCAAATTATCAGCCTTCCCATGCATTTTGCCAACTTTGCACAACCTAAAAAGTCGACCCTAAGATCATCAAGAAACAACAAAAATGAAACTTCCTGTTCCTACAGATCAAAGTTACATATACAGGAATACCTCTAAGTGAGCTCCATCTACCGTTAGTTTAACCCCGTTTCTCAGGGCTCAATTAAGTGCAGTGATACTCATTTCCGACAGGCACAGTAACACACTTCCTTGACATTGTTATAACTTCCTAATGTCACCCATAACGGAACTCTTTGGGGCCAGCTCTGTGGCCAGCAGAAGGGAGTTCACCACATGTGATAAGTTTTAAGTACATTAGTTCACATAATGTGTGCTCCTAGTCTGTGAACATGAACACCCGCGGAAGAAAGATTGAGACAAACTGAGCCAATCCAAAGATAAGCCAGCAAGTTCTCACACCAAGTCAAAGCTGTTCACTCTAAAAAGAGAAACTCTCCAAAAAATTTGCTCTTAAAAAAATCAAAGAAAGCAAAAACATCCACCAGGAACCTTCTGTGACCCCAGTCGTTCAGGAGGATTATTTTTATACGAAAACTCAGCCCCCTCTGCCCACTTCAAGTCTGAAATTATGTTGAGTTCTATGTTGAGAAAAGCTACAGTCACCGAAGCAAATTCAAATGACATTTGTTTTGAATCCACAAACAAGGGGGAAATAGAATCCAAAACAAAACCACAGGAACTATGTCTCTTGTGTCTAATGCTTAAACTAAGATCTTACTGTCTGCATATTCAGGAAAAGAGACCTTTTGTTGACTATCTGAGAAAAGCATCAAGGTGTGTTGGGTTTCCTACTGTATATGAATGTGAAAGGTTTTATGAAGTTCATAGACATTATGCTGCAAAAAGTCATGTATATACAGCTTCTGTATCATGCAAGCTCATGAGAGGAGTATTTCCACAGCACTGTTTAAGACCCGTCTGATCACCTATAAGAAAAATCTTTCAGTACTGGAGCAGGTACAAAATTTAAAGTTGTTTTCAATTGAATTTGCAATGTATTGTTAGTGCATATTAATAGTATTGCTCGCCACCGTAATAAATCAGTGTCTTAGTACAATACAATACAAACCAGATAAAAACAACTCAGACTTAATGACACTTAATGAGAGATAACTGTAAATGTTAACTACAGTAGAATCCAGAATCAACACAGCAAATGATGAACATAAACTTTGAATAATCAACAGTGAATCTAAAAAAAATATTTTAAAGGGAGAAGAACAATAGTATCTCCTTCTTTGGTGTATGGGTATATGGGTATATGGAGATGGTGAGGGATGGACACTTTTTTCCTGTGTTTTGAAATCATTTCTTTGTATGCAATGGGGATTTCAGAGGTTTTCTTATGACAATCAAACGAATAAGGTACGACGGATAAGATAAATGCTTAATGTCAAAATTTTGCTGGTTGGCTTTTGTTCCACATACATGCCTTCAAAACTATTTAATTAATTGGTTTAAAGAGAGAATCATTAGTTGACTTACTGGCTCATTATGTAATCAAAGCTATTAATCTTCCCATCAAGTTTTGAGCTCACCCTGAAATTTTTTGCTCTGTATTCAATACATCTCATTAATCAAACATCCCTCCCATCCATCCATTATCTGACCACTTTTCTCTTTTTGGGGTAACAGGAGGTTGGCCTATCCCAGCTGTCATTGGGTGAGCAGCTGGGTACATCCTGGACAGGCCACCAGCCTATCACAGGGCTACAAATGATATCAGCGTAAACAGTCACTGTCAAAAAGCTACAATCGTAATGTTACTTGATCTTTCTGCTGTATGTGATACTGTTGATCATGATGTATTGATTCAAAGACTTCACTACTTAGCTAGTCTATCAGGCCGTGCTCTCTTGATGGACAGGAAATTTTTAATCTAAAGGGAGAAAGGTACTCTCTGGGGTTCCACAGGGATCAGTCCTTAGGCCATTGCTCTTTAATCTATACATGCTTATTTCAATCATGAAGAAACACAACACATTATATTATATGCTGATGACACAGGTATACATTTCAATTTCATATGATGACCTGAGCCCTACTGATAAACTTACAGACTGTATAAAAGATGTCAACTCCTGGATGGTCAGAAACGTTTTAAAACTCAGCGCAGACAAAACTGAACTACTTATTTTTGTCCAAAAACTCAGAGACAACACATCCATATACACTTCACATCAAGTCCGATTAAATACAGTGAGCAGGCCTGAAATCTTTGAATTATTTTTGACCCTGACCTTAGCTTTGAAAAAATCATATCTCCAACAATACCAGAACAGAATTTTACCATTTACCGAACCGATTCCAGCTCAGATCCTTCATATCCCAAACAGACGCAGAAAAATCAGTCCATGCATTCATCTCAAATCAAAAATCAAATCAAAGTCCAGAGAGGGGGCCTTAAGTTATTGTGGCCCTTCTCTCTGGAACAAACCACCTGCCAACCAAAAATTGTATGAAGAAAAGGAAGGTCGTGATGCAAAAACAGATTTTTATTGGTAGATATGACGATGAATTGAACCACATCAAGGCATAACTATGGTGGCCCTGAAAGCTCACAATACTGCAACTTAAGAAAACATGCAAAAAGACAAAACAAGCAAATTAAAAAAAAAAAACATAAAACCATAACCATAAAAGACCACAACACAACATGTTAGAAAAACAGGCTGCAAATAGACCGCATCACAATGGAAGAGTTTCCAGAAGACACTTTAAAGTGATGCACACATCCAGACACGCTTGTTGTTGACACAGATTGTATAACACAACGCCATTAAGGTTCTCTTTCATTAGAAAATGAGATAAAAGTGTTTCTGATTTATTTTAGCATTGTGATCACATGATTCAGATATTAGCATATTGACGGATAATGGATGTGTGCATCACTTTTAAGTGTCCTCTGGAAACTCTTCCGTTGTGTTGCTGTCTATTTGCAGTGTGTTTTCTAAATGCTGTGCATGTGTTGTCAATTTGATTTAGATATTTTCTTAATCTGCTTGTGTTTTTTCTTTTTGCATGTGTTTTCTTAAGTTGCAGTGCTGTGAGCTCTGAGGGCCACTGTACAAACCATTTGTATGCATTTAGCTGAATAAAAAGCCAGTGTCTGTTTGTTCAACACAAAGTGGGTCTGCTTCAGGAGAAAAAGCACACAAGAGGTCCAGAGCAGAACATTTTAAATCAGGCAGCATCACAAAATGAATAACAGCAGGAGCTGTTCTGATTAGCATGTTCTGACCACACTGGTAGACAAACACAGGGAGCTCTTCAGGCCTTTAAAATCCGAGGAGGAGAAGGAGGAGGACATGCAAATAAAAGGAGCTACTAATGTAATGTTAAACAAATACAGTGGAGCAGCGATCATTGCACAGATCCCTTAAAAAAACCCTCTTTACTTTGTTAAAGGTCTTTATTTCTCTTTCAGGCTGACTTCTTTGTGCAAGGTTTCAATTAACTTCAACGGTTTCCCCTTTTTCCTCGTGTAATTTTAACGACAGAAAACTGTCCATATAAGACAGATCATAAAAATATTTAGGCCTGTTCTGCAGACAGTGTATATTCTGTTGAAAAGTCATTACATTCCCCGTGCAGCTGCTAAAACCTACATGCCAGGTCGGATGTTTACCTAGAGTGAGATCATATCAGATAAAACCCCAACACTCCCAACATCACAGTGTGAAATAGCACTACAACAGTAAAGGCGTATAATGTCCAACTGCAGCAAAATGCCAATGTTAACACAGACAGCAGACAGCAAGATTCAACGAGAACTCCACCGAGTTCCTGAGTGATCACTTTCCTCTTTTTTTCCCCTTCTTTTTAATATTTCCTCTCCAAAAACAATACTCATTACAAACCTGAGAGATTTGGGGCCATTTCATCTCTTTTTGAGTTCACCACATACTACACTTAGGTTAGCATTTAGTTTACTAAAACAGTATATAGAGACAAAAAATGTACAATTTTAATAAGAATAAGATGTCAAAAATGACTGATAATTTATTATTAAAAAATGTGAATGCAAATTAAAATACAAATGTCTCACATAAACAAAAGAACCAAACTTATCTGAATATAGAATACAGACTGAACAAAAATATAAACGTTTTTGCTCCCATTTTCCATGAGCTGAACTCAAAGACTTTTTCTATGCACATTAAAGGCCTATTTCTCTCAAATATTGTTCACAAATTTGTGTAAATCAGTGTTTTGCCAAGATAATCTATCCACCTCACAGGTGTGGAATATCTTGCCAACTGCTCCCTAAAAACTTTCAACATCTGTGGCATTGTGCTGTGTGATAAAACTGCACATTTAGGAGTGGCTTTATATTGTGGCCAGCCTCGAGCATGCCTGTGCAATAATCATGCTGTCTCATCAGCATCTTGATATCTCGGCACAGAAAGTGCTCACTTACAAAGATTTAGACAAATTTGTGAACAGTACTATAGGCCTACTGGAAACAGATGAGAGCAGCATGAACATTAACAGACTTTATTTCATGTTGTTTGATTGGTTTATGTGATTTTTATAATTTCATCTGCCAGACACCTGAATTTTCTATTAGGAATTAATGACAAGATATACCCCCCCCCCCCCCTCAAATAAATAAATAAATAAATAAACAAATAAATAAATTAATTAATAAATTAATAAAATATAAACAAACAAACAAACAAACAAACAAACAAACAAACAAACAAACAAATAAATAAATAAATAAATAAATAAATAAATAAATAAATAAATAAATAAATAAATAAATAAATAAATAAAATTTAATTACAATTGCATGATTTTGAAGAAGGGGTGTAATGCTGTCCCATATTTAAAATTAAGATACAAGGTAACAGGGCTGGATGTCTGTACTAGGTGTACAGATTTTCAAACAGTTTGATATTCATATGTTGTAGAAACCCCTGGATCTGTTGGTAAACTGCTTAAACAGATTGTACTTAAAAACAGCACGAGATCTTTATGAGATTTCCTTAAGATTTGTTTAAGTTATGATGTCATGTCATACGTAGTGGCAGGCCTCAAACACCAAGTTCTGCCCATAGCTCTGCCTCCTACAGGTCTCCAAAGGGCTGGCCAATCAGAGTGAAGGAGGATAGTGGAGCAGGGGCCCTTAAAGAGACGGAAGTTAGAACTAGGCTTACCACACAGAAGCTGAAATAAAGGTTTTCTATAAACAGCTTAACATGTGCTGTAACTCATTTAAAGCTACTTCAAGGGAATTAGAGGGACATTATCAAGCCTTTAAAAAATACCACATCCCCTCTTTAAACTCTGTTTTTGTTTGGATTGATTTTGCATGACACGGCAAAACACTGTCAGAGAATTTAGACTTCTTACTTTAAAAACTTCAACTGTTGCCATTTGTATGGGCAGAGGAATATAGAAACAAAAGCAGTCATGTGGTTTTTCTCAGGCTCCAACCCAGAAGTATGAGAGGTTTGGTGGGAAATTCCATATTTGTTGTATTTCTTATCTATAGTGTCTCTAGTGGCTCCTGAAGACTGACTCTGAGCAAGTCAGTGCTCGTTGTTCCCAAAAGCAAAACCACCATCATTTCAAACAGGAAAGCTGAACCAAAAACTAGCCAAGCTTGTTTTTGGTTGTGGCTTGGTTTCTCGTTTTTTTGGCATAGCAGGATCTTTCTTAAAGCCAGTACTGATGCGAGAATTTATTCAATAAAAATATATATTCTCAGACTAAAACCTGTATAGATGGACGACATTAAGACTTTACGTTAAAAAAATCCTAATGTTTCCTTTATTATGGTCCAGCTGTGTAAAACAAACTTTGGTAAGGAACAACTGATAACACCTCCAAAGCAGTGTGAGTTGAGTAAGGATGCTACTGCTTTATACAACATGCTCCTTGATAACTACAGCTCTACAACAAAGTCAAAAGCAAATGGTAATTTAACACCATTAAATGATGATACTCTTGAAATATAGATACTACTGCTGAATGGTCAAGTCAGGAAAGATCATCCGCCATAATCCATGAAGGCGCCACACATTTCTTTCCAGCCTTCCAGTCTTGTTATAATCCCAATTTGCACAGCTTCGCGTTGCGAAACATATAGCCCAAAACAAGTCCTGTTGTTAATTATGACCCCGTTCCCAAACTTCCCCAGGAGATTCTGTGCATAATTTAAACCATGCTCCAGGAGAGTGTGCTGTGCATCATCTAGCGTGCTGAGTGTCTGATTAAGAATAGACTCCAAATACACCCAGCAATTTCTCTGATAGAATATTTGTTAGACAGGACGCCCATTGCTTTCCATCTTTACAAAAACACAGAGCTTTTTTTTTTTTTTAACAACATATGGTTTCATTTAAAAAGAATTTATTTCACTCTTCCTCTAGTTCATCTTTCATAAGAGAGATGAAATGGATAATGAGAAGGGTATTTTTAATAGAACCATTGCATAATACTGTACTTAAATACCAGAAGCATATTAAACTGCAGGGGGCCATTCTCATCCTTGAACTCTATTCTGGGGAATTAACCCTCTGGATCCCAATATCGCTAGTGGGATCAAAATACCACTTATTTTTAAATGACTGGCATTTACAACTGACAACTGAAAAAACTAGGGTGATCTTCAGATTCTCACGTTTCGGAAGGTACCTGAATGTAGGCAAAATGTAAAATGGTCTAATATCAGACTGACCCAAGTGACAATACAACGAGTAATATTAGTACTTGTAATTTAATTTGATTGTATATTATAATTACATTAGATTTTCAATTCATTCCCTAATGCAAACTACATGCATCCAAAAGCACTCTTCCCAGGACTTTGTGTACTCAGGGAGCAACCATCTATCACGGGAACAGTCTGACAACAAATCAGCGAAGCCACAGTTCTTCTTTAACCCCTGCCTAGAATGAGACGTAACCCTTTTCTAGAAATGACTACCTGACCAAAAAAAAAAAAAAATCACAGCACTTGAACAGTGGAACTGGTGCAGCACCCTGACTCAGGCCATCTCTCCTGTAATAGAATAGAATATAATGTACTTTATTAATCCCAGAAGGTAAATTCAGGAATTTAGAAAAAAAAAAAAATAGTGTTGAAATCTATTGTAAATTTGATCAGATGTGCTGCATTACAAACTGCATCCCAGGTTAAGTTAGGGTACGGCATCCCTTTTGATTATAAAGCATGAGAAATGCAACATCACTGTTCAAGCACTGTGGCTCAAGCAGCAACAGAGTTACTTTCACTGCATTTGCTTCACCATGGTAAGAATAAACAAGATGACCATATTTACTTATATTCCCTCGTATTTTAAATCTGATTTTGTCTACATAACAGCAACCAGTGCATTATTTTTTTTTACTTTTAACAAATCTTTACCACAATGTCATTTCAGTAAACTCAAATGCCTGTAATTTTATTTTCTCCTTGTCTGCATTATCTTTATAGCTGAGCACTGTGCCTGGTGACAGCATTTAAAAGACAGATGCATTGATTTTTTTTCTAACAGTGACAGCTATTAAAACACACACACACACACACACACACACACACACACACACACACACACACATATATATATACATATATATACATATATATATATATATATATATATATATATATATATATATATATATATATATATATATATATATATATATATATATATATGGTTCAATGCTACTAGTGACCATCACCAGCCCTCCCTGTAGGCTCCTTCAAATCAAACTTTATTTTAAACCCCAAAAAACAGAGAAAAAAATCTGCGTTTACACAGAAATGCTGAGGGACTGAAAACGCTGTATTATGCATACAAGGCCAGTAGGTGGCGATATAACTGTAGGGTCTTTTGGTAGTCTGCCACCGAAGAAGAGGCGGGCTGATCGTCTGGTGGATATATTAAATACGTCTTATCTGAGTGCAGAAGTGGAGCAACAGATGAAGGTTTTGTTGAAAGGCAGTCAGCAGATTCAGCAGCACAAGCACAACACGGTAAGTCCGACATTTAACTGTTGTTGTTGTCCAGTTTGCAAAAGTTCCCACAACGAAAGTGGAATGCGCATGCGCAAAACGGAGCGTGATGTCAGCTTTTTCACTGAAGACCCCGGCTTGCCATTTATATGGCAACGGAGGCTGCAGTGTTTCAGAAAAATTCCACTGAAACGGCGTTTCCGTATAAACAAGAAGCCAAAACGCAACAAAACTTTTGTGTTTCACCCTGATACCGTTGTCTGTAACGGGGCCTAAGATTGCAGTCCAGATGCTATGCATATCTAGGTCTGTGCTGGGGGGAGAGGCTGTAAGAAACCAGGGACACCAGAGATGAGGGGTCTTGATAGTAGAGGGTGGGCTCGCAGGGATGAGGGGAGGGAGGAGGCATGCCTCACAGGAGGTGAGAAAGTGAGAGAGAATACCCAACTCAACATGTTCTGCGAAACAAATCACTTCTTTAGAGTAAGTCTTGTCAGGAGCTTGAGTATTTGAACATGCATGCAAGTGGGGTGATCACTGAATACCCAAGTAGTTGCCCATGCCCAGGAAGACCATGGCCAGGGGCATCCCCAGAGCACCCAGGACCCACCACCCAGACCCTGGAAGCCACCAGATCCAGGAGCCTGTAGATTTTAATTATGAGAAATCAGGGACCTCCTTTGGTTTACATCAATGTAGTAAGCAGGAGTGAAGCATCTGTGGGTTGAGACAGAGTAGTACCTGTAACAGGTACCCAGGGGAAGTAACAAAGCAGTTACAGCATTTGCATGGCAGATGTAGACCAAAAAGGGAGTCTTGGCAGCAAACTGTATTCATAACTGCTGGCTACACTAAAAGTACTGAATACTTTGCATCCCTCTCCAGAGGCATACGTATCCCCTCTTGTTGTTGAACAGTGATATACGAGAACAACCATGGGCTCTGAGATTCATGGGAATGTAATTCATTGGCTTTGTTTGACAGGTCTGAAGGAGTTGGGAACAAACTACAAGTGTTTATATGTACAACATGTGTGAGCATACATGTGTGAGCAGAGCTCTGCTTCTATAATTGTAAGGTTTGAAGGGAGTTGGTTGTCAATCCTGTGTTTGATTTTTATCTCATTGCTGTAGATTTAAAAAGAGTTACCGAAATTTTATCAGTTTCACAATGAAAATAAAAAATAGATCTATAATCGTAGATAGGAAGAGAATGGGAATGCAATTGTTACACATTGTGATTTACTATTTCTGTTGTTTTTAGATTCCTTTTCTCTCACTTTTGGTTAAAAGCCACACTTTTTACTCATTTAACAAACTTATAGACTTGTATGCCTGTTTGATGATTTGATGGTTCTGAGTATTTACAAAATATGGTACATCTACAGCACAATATTCTCATCCCATGTTTGCCCATTTTTCTTCCTTGAACGTCTTTCGTTTCATCCGGTCACACACTTCAGCCAGTACTGGCTCTGCATTCCCAGCAGACATGTATTCTGTTCACTCGGAGTGGCAGTGACAGAAAGGGCTTAAGAGTGAACGTTTCCTCATGAAACAGATGTGCTATTCAACAGTTGAGGCCTTTCCTGACAATCCCTCTGGCACATTTTAGCAGTTGTCCCACATTTGTTTAATTGTAAGCTGGCCTGTTAATTTCTGGATGTGGTTTTTGGCATGAAAACTTGGATGATTAATGGGACAAAATCCCTTAGTAATGTCTGTAATATGTCCACTGAATGCTCTGGAAGGGTTTGGCATTATTATTCTGTATGCGAGGTAATTCAGTAAGCAATGCCAACTTGATCAACCCCCCGCTCCACATTCATACCCCCTTATATTCTGTTACTCCAGTTCTCCTGAAGAACCCCTTGTTCTCTTGTTATGCACAGATGTGTTCGCCTGGGAGGGAATGACGAAAGGAAAATGTGAACTAAGATGTGCCCAGGATGGGCCAATTTTTACTTGCTTTTTGAAGTAAATAATGTCTTTTGTCAGCATTCTTTATAGGCCAAAACATTTCAGTTTGGAGCACTTCTGCAGACAAACACAACTTGCAGCATACAGCAACTACTATTTTGTCTAGGGTGGCAGTTTGGTCCAAACATTGAAAAATCATTTTAAAAAATTGATTCAAAATACATTGAATTAAAAATCCCAGAAGTTTAATTTCCATCATTATTAAATTCACACCTGAGGTTTGGATTTTTTAAGAGGGGCCAATACAAAAATAAACATATTTGGAATATGTTAGCTTTTTTCTTTGAGAAATGGCCTAAATCTTTACTGTAAACACAGTTAAAGTTTTTTCAACAACTTTCAACAATTGAAAAGAACTCTGTGACCTTAAAAAAAAGATTCACAACCCCTAACTGCCTCATTAGTTTTGAGACATGTTACTGAAAGTATAAAATTAAAATATGTTGGTTCATGATTCCTCTCGCTGAAATACACTCAAATGCTGACATATAACCATCTATGCAAATCACAGTGAAGCGGAACAAAAGATAATGAGACAGGAAACAAGGCTCTGCTAAAATAATGGAACTGAGGTAAATGAGGTACAAATGTGTCATCACAGAGGACCATTAGTAAGTCCACTGTCGAACAATCATGCAAACTTAAGTCATTTCCAAGATCATGCCCAGAAGTGCAGATACAGAGTGTTCACTGAGGATGGGATTTTTCTTGTCATCGCTGTCTCCCTCCAGCTGGGTGCTATTTTTAACAAACAGAAACAGTCTTGTTCCACATCCCTTAACCTAAGCCAGTCAAGAGCTAGGCTGAGGAGGCAGCAGGAAGGAAATATTCATGGACACCAGTTTTATCAGTCATCTGTTGTGGGTGAGAACAAGGCTTGAACACAATTATCTGCACTTCTTAGGTTTGAGTCAGGACATTATGGTACCTCCGCAATGGCTGTTGCTTGACTATGTTCATCTTATCTTCGGAGTGGTGGGTGGCCAACAGCATTTCTGGGCCTGAGTTTCTGTCTGGCTATTCTCAGCGTGCAAAGAGTCACTGTTTTAGGAAAGTTAATGTATCCCCAAAGTACAGAAAACTTATGAGAAACTATGATTTCATCACCTGTAACACAAGCAGCAACAATTTCTCTCAAACCTTTCCCCAATCAGATACTATAGTAACATTCAGAATGTATCAGTTGCATTAATATAGGATATAATTGATAGCTTCTTTTTACTTTTTGCACAAGAGAATGCAAATTCCCTGAGCAGTGACAAACTTGTTTCATCAGAATCAATGGGGCCTTCCCAGGTGTGTAAACTATCCATGCCATGGGCACAAATGCATCCCCAATCCAGCAGTGATGCTGGCTTTTGAATTGTGCACTGATAAAGAGCTGGGAGGATGCAGAGTCCATGATTTCTTGAATAATATCAAATTTCAATTTGATAGACCATAGGACAGTTGTCCACATCGGCTCAGTCCTAAAATAGACTTGGGCCTATTTGAAGTCAACAGGGTTTCAGGGTCATATTAAAATATGATCTCTTCTGCATGGTACAGATTTAACCTACAACTCCATAAATTCTGTAAATAAAAACTGAATACAGTGATTTGAAAATCCTGTGTAACCTATATTCAAATACACTACAAAGACAATATTTGTTGTTCAAACTGATAAACTTTGTAAGTTATGAGTTATAATATTCACTTTGAATTTGATGCCTGCAACACATTCCAAAAGAAGTTTGGACAGGGACAATAAAAGACTGAGAAAGGTGATGAATGCTCAAAAACACCTGTTTGGAACATTCCACAGGTGAACAGGTTCATTGGAAACAGGTGAGTGTCATGATTGGGTATAAAAGGAGCATCCCTGAAAGGCTCAGTTGTTCACAAGCAAGGATGGGGTGAAACAACACTTTGGAAACAACTGCGTGAGTAAATAGTCCAACGGTTTAAGAACAATGTTTCTCAACGTACAATTGCAAAGGGTTGATGGATTTCATCATCTACAGTCTATAATATCATCAAAAGATTCAGAGAATCTGGAGAAATTTCTGCACGTAAGCAGCAAGGCTGAAAACTAACATTCAATGCCCGTGACCTTTGACCCCTCAGGCAGCACTGTATTAAAAACCAACATCATTGTGTAAAGGATATTATGGTAAATGGTAAATGGACCAGTACTTATATAGCGCTTTTCTAGTCATTCTGACCACTCAAAGCGCTTTACACTGCTAGGTTCATTCACCCATCCACACCACATTCACACACTGATGGGAGGAGGAAGTTCTAATGTAAACCCTCAGTTTTTAACTAACACATTCATACCCATTCATACACCACTGACCAACAGTGGGAGCAATTGGGGGTTCAGTGTCTTGCTCAAGGACACTTCGACATGTGAGCTGGGAATCGAACCCTCGACCTTCCGATTGAAAGACGACAACTCTACCACTGCAAGCATTCAGAAAACCATTGTCAGTTAACACAGTTCATCACTACATCTACAAGTGCAAGTTCAAACTCTACCATGCAAAGACAAAGACAGATATCAACAACACCCAGAAACACCGCCGGCTTCTCTGGACCCGAGCTCATCTGAGATGGACTGATGCAGAGTGGAAAAGTGTGCTGTGGTCTGACGAGTCCACATTTCAAACTGTTTTTGGAAATTATGGACGTGGTGTCCTCCAGGCCAAAGAGGAAAAGGACACTCTCGATTGTTCTCAGGTCAAAGTCTCAAAGCCAGCATCTGTGATGGTATGGGGGTGTGTTAGTGCCCATGACATGGCTAACTTGACCATCTGTGAAGGCTCCATTAATGCTGAAAGGTACATACAGGTTTTGGAGCAACATGTGCTGCCATCCAAGCCACGTCTTTTTCAGGGACGTCCCTGCTTATTTCAGCAAGACAATGACAAGACACATTCTGCACGTGTTACAACAGCGTGGCTTTGTAGTAAAAGAGTGCAGGTACTAGACTGGCCTGTCTGCAGTCCAGACCTGTCTGCCATTGAAAATGTGTGGAGCATTATGAAGCACAAAATACAACAACAGAGACCCCGGACTGTTGATCAACTGAAGTTGTTCATCAGTCAAGAATGGTAAAGAATTCCACCTCCAAAGCTTCAACAATTAGTGTCCTCAGTTCACAAACACTTATTGAGTGTTGTTAAAAGGAAAGGTGATGGAACACAGTGGAAACATGACCCTGTACCAGCCGCCCAGAGCACAGTAGAGGAGACCAGGGAAACTCCACACAGACTAAATACAGGTCACCACACGTTGTTCTTGTTAATAAAGTTGATACTAATGTGGCAGCTCTCCGGGAACCTTGCATTTTACTCAGGTTATCTGAACAGTGCCATATTTTGAGAGAAGGACATTGGGATTTTATGTCAACTTAATGTCTACCAGAGGGTCAGTAAATCGCTTAATAGTTTGTCTCAGACTCACTGCTGGAACACAACTGACTCATTTCCTGGCAATGCCTCTCTCAACAAATACTGTCTGACAGGCATATTATGGATAAAATAAAATCTTCACTGGCATGTTGTGAAATAAACCTTGAAGAGAACCTTGAAGACCCTCTTTGCATGCTACAAAAGAATGCAATTGGATAAGTACTCAGGAAAACAATTATCAGTGAAGGAAGAAACAATCCCTAACAAGAGTAGAATGCATGTTTTGTACCCTAAAGGATGACGACAGTTAAAAGGGTTTGTATAATTAAAGGGTGTTTTGGGAAGGATGACCACCAACCTGAACGGCACACAATTTAAATGTGACTCACAATCAAATGATACCCATTTTTTTTAAACCAAGTGACCTTTACAATGCTCAAATTCCGCTTCAAACTTCCATGGTCCAAACAGAACTTAGAGAGAGAGGTAGACACCCAACAATACCTTTGGGCAGTCACAAATCTCTGTCTGTCTGATTTTATATCCTTGGACAACGGCAGGAAACAAGAGCACCTGGAACTTCCCTTGTAAATAAACTCAACTTTACAAGCCATTCTGAGTCTTTACCTCTTCATTCCAAGAACGACCTAGCCAAGAAACATGAAATTGCAAATGCCAAAATAACTTTTTTGGACCATGCAAGAAACAATTCAATAAACTGGGAGTATTTAAGTCCATCATGTGAATGTGTTAGATTTGAACCTGCAGTCTCATCTTAATCTGTAGTCCCTGTTAAACTGATTCAAAAGTACATAGTCACAGTAACATTTGAGGCACTAAATCACTTCCTGATTGTTCCAAAGGCCAACAAAAAGAAAAGCAAACAGGAATAGCACACATAAAAAAGATAAGCCCACAATGTTAAAAAAAAATACCCCAAAACTGTAACAGATAAAATGACTTAAGAGTAAACTGACTTTAGACTTCTGTCAGAAAATGATGACAGGCTGGGGGTTAGTTTGACAGTTCCCTCATGTAGTAGCTCTGTTATATAAAAGTTGGGCTTAATCTGTCTTTCATTTATTCAATTGATACTCAATGAGGAATCAAAACACAAAACATTGATAAACAGTTCATTTTCTGCTTTTCCTTTTTGAAATGAAAACAAATAACTGAAAATTTGTTAGTTTTTCAATATCCTGTTTGTTAATATAGATCAAATAAAGGAAAGTTGAATTACGGGCCACGTGCTGATTTGATTTAATTATTTGATAAGTCCAATTATTGTGACCTGGAAGATGTAGACAGAGTAGCTTCTCTTTCGAGAAATCGTAGATGAAGCCGGTTTGATGGTAGTTGCATGTGCAAGGATGGACAGCTGTGTTTTATTCAAAGGAGCTAAATGAGGGACTCTTAAGGTCTTTCACATTGAGTCTGTTATTTTGGGTTGCATTTCTTGGATCCATAATCTGAAAAAAAAAAAAAAAAAAGAAAGAAAAAAGGTCACATGAAGACACCTTGCACGTTGAATCCGATAAACATAGAATTATTGAGCAGTGATCAAGCAATTGATCTTTAGCACAGATACATGCACAAATCTTCATTCATTATCTCACGCTTGCAACTACCATCAAGCCGGCTTCGTCTACGATCTCTTGATAGAGAAGCTACTCCGTCTACAACTTGCGGGTCCCAACGATCAGACAAATTAAATAATAGAATCAAAATCAGTCCATGGCCAGTAATTCAACTTTCCTTTATTTGATCTATATTAACAAACAGGATATTGAAAAACTAATAAATTTTCATTTATTTGTTTTCATTTCAAAAAGTAAAAAAACAAAAAAAAAAAACAAAACAAAACAAAAAAAAAAATGTTCATTCGTAATTGAATATCAATTGAATGAAGGATACACAGATTGGGGGTGATCTGTGTGGTTCATTTCTACATACAGCCACAGGGTACTCAAATGGTGTATTACTTCATCAAAACCTGGCACTCAGGAAAAAAAACCCTTTGTCTAAATGACAAAAACACACATCCCAAATCTTGCAGACAAACGTTTACAAAAAAACCTGAAACAGTTGTTGCTGTGCACTGTCATGATCCACCTTGTAGGCTCTTTCCCACTCACAGTGCTATCAGTGCTGCTGCTACTGCTGCTGCTTTTGGTCTGTTCTAATTAGTGCCCCTTAGCTTCTGCGGCGTGATCCGTCAAGACTGCTGGCTCTGAAATGCATTTGAAGCTTGAAACAGAGTGAAAGATCGTTGGCTGACAGATGACTGCACATGGTGCATGATCTGTGCAAAGCCCTAAAACTGCCAGTATTTATAGCTTAAGAAAATACAAGCAGTCTAACAATCACTGCTTGTGTTTTTTCCTCTAATTAGATCATAAGTTATCAATAAAAATGCCATAGATGTAGAACAGATCTCAGGGTTTCATGATAAACTGCGTGCATAATTTGTTAAAAGCAGTAAGTCCTAATTACTCATGTGGTGGTATTGTGAACAAGCCTAAAAATATAAAACATAAATGGAAATTCCAAGTCCCTCTACATCATGTCTGCTACAGGCTGACTTCACTTAGGACTCATTAATCACAGACACAGAGTAAACCACACATTGGCTGCCCATTATTACCTCTCAGAGATATGATATCAAATGTCACTGTAGTATCACATTGAAGTGTGATAACATTTTCTGTCAAAATTAAAACAAATAATTAAAAAAAAAACAAATTAAGGCTCATTTGTCAAGTTTTTTTTTACTGTTGCTTTATAAAACATCTCAAGAGAATGACTTGTGCTGTCAAGAGTTTTGACGGGCAAGACAGAGGTACTGAAAGAAGGCAGTAAAAAGTCCAGCACAGGCAGTTTCCACAGACTTTGCCAGGAAAATATCACAAAAAATGCTTCTGGTGAAACTATGACATAGTTACATACCTCATGCACCCTTTTTTTGATCAAACTGTGTAAGGGGAGGTAAAAAGGTTTGATGAGATATGACACTGCTGAGAGTCTATGGATAGAGTCATAGAGTCTGATTACATTTGTAAGAATACTGTAGTGTTTCTGAAATGCATCTATGCCTCAGTCTTGATGGGACATGGTGTTTTATTTTTAACACCCCCCCAAAAAAAGTTTGATTTTGGAGCACATTTAGATATGCAAATATAAGTTAATGAGCTTTGGGTGAGAGTCCCAAAGATAGTGTTTTAACATATGGTTTAGTTTAAAGAGTGAAAATACTCAGAATGATGAAACAGCAATAGCAAAAAGGAGGGTGTAGACGCTGAATTATTCAATTAAAATTTACAACTTTAGTTATATATAATAAGATGGTATAAGAGGGAAAAGGCCAACTTACTTCTTGCTTCATTCTCCAATGAGTGAAACATACAGTACAGTTATACGTTAAGATAAATACAAGATATTTACTGGGTCATACCCAATAAATAATAAGAGAATTTTCCTTTCTTTCTTTTGTTTTTATTTTTTAAGAGAGATTTTTTTTTCTATCATATAAGTAGAATCTGTTTTTTTCTAGCAGAGATACTGTTACACTGGAATGAAAAGTTTCTCTCACAGACATCATGGCTAACAAAACCCCTCAGCCCCCATCTTACTACCAAGACCTCTAAGGCACACAGCAGTGTCTCACATCATCTCACATCCCTTTATGCTCACACCGATTTTATTTTGATGTGGTACAAAGTCAGTGCAAGAATCATCTGCTATGTGACTATCAGTGTGATCAAAGGTCATTGATCTTCAGGGCAAAATTATCAACCTCTCAGATCAGCTAAATTTCCACTGTGTTTTCTCCTGTAATTTTTTTTCTAATGAGTAACAGAACTGTGCCTACTATCTGACATCTAAAACGTAGTCAGAGTGTTAAAAAAGGTATAACACCTTCCGACTGACAAGCTGCTTTAAATTTATCTCTTCCTGGCATCCTGGCTCTGGATTTCATTATTGGAACTGTGGCTACATAAGTAAAAACTCCAGAACATTACCCATGACACACTGTTAAGTGTAGAGGTAAAATATGGTTTCAATGTGTTCAGACTGTTTCAAGCAGAAAACAGTTGGCAATGATACGCAATGGCCAAGAACTGGCTCCAACTTTAGCACTTGCTACTTGTCAAATATGAAAAAAATCTGTTGAATATGACAGTTTGAAAGAATGACAGCTTTGTCAAAAAAATAAATTCAAAAATATTGACCACGATCTAAGCATTAAAGCTAACACAGGGGTGCTGGTTTGGTCTGGTGGCTAAGTCACACGCCTGCATGTGCTGTGGCTTAAGTCCCCAAGTACGCAGCCTTGTTTGATTCCAACCTGTGGCCCCAGCATGTCAGTTTCCACTTGCTCCGTTTCCTGCTCTAGCCATGGTCCTATCCTCTCTTAATAAAGGCATAAAGAGCCCCCTCACAAAAAAGGCAAACATAGAGGATCCTAAAGAGACCTTAAAAAGGGGGTATTGTGCTTTCCCTCAATTTAAACATGAACATGAAACAACACTGGATGTTCATACTAAAGATTCATATGATGTAGAATTCCCAACTTGCCTGCTAACTGCTCAAAATAGTCCAGTCTAAAAATGACAAAAGATCTTCACAAGTCTTGCTGGAATGGTGAGCTCACATCATAGGGCTCTCCTGACTGGTTCGTTACATGTTATAGGGGTGGGCCTCAAACACCAAGGTCTGCCAGTACCTCTGCTGTTGACAGACCTCCAGAGGTTTTTCTAATCAGAGGGATGGGGATTTGTTGAAGGAGGAACCTTAAAGAGACGGCGTCCAAAGCAAAGCTTTTCAGACCGAAGCTGAAATACGGGTTGACTTAAACGCCAGTGTGAGAAAATAAGGATTTTTGCAATCTGTAAATGATGTAAAGCTAGTACATGGCTACAAATGGGACAGTATAATGGTTAAAAAAATACAAAATAGGACACATTACACATAATATATTGACTGCCATCCATGGAATCTGATCTATTTACACTCACAGCTATACAAATTTTCTGTACAAAGATAAAAAAAAACTACATCATTGAGTTTTGCTGTAATGTGGCACTATTTATGAATGTTAAGTGATGTTCAGAATCAAACAATAAAAGCAATCTATGTTAACTGTTGTAATTTTAACTTAACTTCCAGCACGTGTTTCATAGGATACTTTTCTTACATTTGTGTCTCTATAAATGAAAAGCAAAACAAAATTTGAAAAAAAAAAAAAGCAAAACAAATGTCAGAGCCCCAGCTGGTTACAAAAACCAGATCTACATTTCAGTGTTGCTGTGTATTGGCTTCTTTATATGGTCTATCTAAATATTTAGCAGGAGTCTAGGCTCAAAAGAAAACATGAAACTGCTTATTTTATTGGAATATTAAGATGGCTTTCCAGCCCGCAGATGTTTAGTAGTTGGCTTCATTTTAACGTAAGTAAGGTATAAGGATCCAATATTGAATTAATATGAGACTTTTTTAAACACATTTTAATATCACAATGTCCTATCAGCAGTCACACACTGAGCAGAGCCAAAGTCTAACAAGAGCAATAAATGTGTCGACTTGATTCCTTCCAACTTCTTACAACAACTATTGAGTGGCAATAAATAAAAATACAGTTGAAGAAGAAAAAGGCTAGATACATGTAATATAATAGCTCAGCATGAGATGCAGCCAGAAGGCATGGACACATCTAACAGGGGATGACCAAATCTGCCAGAAATTTGTCAGACCAATACAAGCAGACCAAAAATCAAAGTGTTGACAAACTGTTAACAATGAGCATGAAACAGTCACAGAGCCAATACATTATGTTTTTAACAGTCATGCTTTCTTAGCAACGGCTAGACTTTGACTTCAAAGGGTGATTCGTTTTGGCAAATCAAATGATTTGGACTACAGTATCATTTTTTTTCTTTTACATTGAGATAAGTTATTTCCATGCAAATGTCTCTGTGTGTTTACAAGTTGTATGCAGCGATTAATGTAGCACTCAGGGAACTTTTTGATCCATGTTCCAAGATCAACATCAAAACAAACAAAGGAAGCCATTAAGTTCACTAAATGACTTAAATAATGAATTATCAAACACACCACAGTTCAGGTTGTGAGTTTGTGAGACGTCATTGTTCCCAAGAATTTTCTGTGGTCGAAATGTGAAACCATCTCTGTTACACTTGGAGGACGACTAAGAGAAAAAGACTTAAACTCAATATCATGAGGTGTCCATCTAGTTAATTACACCCAACAAAGGATGAAGTCTGACATTTACTGGAAGCATTAAAAACAAAACAAAACAAAAAAATATATATATATATAATTTATCACTGATCTACTGTCAAAAGAGTGGAAAAATATTCTTTCCTGAAAATGGAACAGTCCTACAAAGTCCCAACTAGAGGCTGAAGAGGACCAATGGTTACCATAACAAAAGTTAATTCACATGACCTCTGATGTGGACAGTTAATCTATCACTCTCAACTGAAATGGGAAATGCTGGGAAACAAAAAGCAGCAAAATGTAGATAAATAAACAAAAGGATTAG
The DNA here is from genome assembly GCA_030710495.1 of Labroides dimidiatus. Classification (NCBI taxonomy): domain Eukaryota; kingdom Metazoa; phylum Chordata; class Actinopteri; order Labriformes; family Labridae; genus Labroides; species Labroides dimidiatus. The sequence goes on along the minus strand of CM061154.1, from coordinate 6,622,479 downwards.
CATTTAGCTGTGCAGCAGAATATAATGTGTCACCATGCTGGCACAGTGGGCCAACTTGGAGTCTATAAAATCACAGCAATGTAAACACATTTACTGCAAGACTGGGAATAGCTTTAACATAAAAGTATCTGACATACTTGTCAAAGAAAAGACTGGAGACTGGATGTTTCCCTATCTCAGAGGTTGGGGAGTCATATCTACTAATGTGCTATACTGTGCAGTTCAGCATATGTATAGGGTATACAAGGTGGTTTACATCCAAACACTATGGACACAGCGCACTGACATCTAATTCTTCATGTGAATCCACCCCTTTCAACACCACTGAGTGGTGCAACAAGAATCTAACCGTTTTAAGACTAGACAGGAGGAAGAAATCAACTCAAACAAGCAAGAAGTCAATATGGCTGCTACACAGCCCTGGAAAAAGCACTTAATCTCCAAACATAAGTCAAACAACTACCAAATGTGAGAACACAAAACTTGTTTCGTTTTTTTCTGTCCGCTATAATTGGAAAAGAATGATTTCAAAGGGTTAGAGTTTCTTCACGGATAATCTGATGTAGATGCACACGCACACAAAGTGAAGCATGAGCGCCCTAACATCAGTGTCATATCAAATGTACTGTCACAGGCAGACAATCAGTGAGGAAACAAATCGTTGATCCGCTTTTCATTCCTGTCAGCACTAAAACCCCTGAAGTTTCCCAAATTCATGGGAAGTGTTTTATAGTATTTGTGTAGATAATTCCCAGGTGAGTTGTGCAGTAGACAGGACTAGATTTTTCTTCAGGAGATACAGCTGAAATGCACAGGGCGGGATCAACAAACAGACAAGACACCACATCTCATCCACGGAGGCTGCCGAAATCTAAACAAAATTCCTTAATGATGCTTTGATTTAAACTTTTTTTTTACTCTTTAAATGCAGTTTGGTGAGACAGTCAAGGCACCAAGTTTCTTTATTCATTCGGGTGTTAATGATTTTTGTTGGTTTGTTTGTTTTGAATTCTGCATACATAGAAAACACCTCAGAGACAAGTCCAGAGGCACTCAAAGTTTCTAACACTTGAAAGCTGTAAACAGCTCAACCATTCTATCTAAAAACAGCATCACCGCTGGATAGAAAATAAATGGTGGCTGTGTTAAGTTCTGTCAATTTGATGCCAGGCTCTGGATGCTGGGCCCTGTAAAAGCTCCGTCAACACTACGAACAAAGTGGGAAATAGCAGTGAGAGTGGAAAGCTTGAGGTCTAATTTGTGCCACCTGTTTTCTGTCTTGACATCATCAGATGGAAACCTCTTAGGTTCTTGTTCATGCTTTGACTCTTTAGTCACCATTAAAACATCAGAGCGCAGGTACTGGCAAGACTGGAGGCAAACAACACATGTCCTACTGTTTGCAATGTTTAAAAAAGATGTCAGAGAATATGACTAAAAGTGAATACAAACATGGATGATTACTTTGGGCAAGAACAGATCATTATTTACATTACGCCTCAGTGGTAATTATATGAAAGCGGATGAATGCAATGACTAATTGGTATATCTGTGCTCCACTGAAAAAGTAAGAAGAAATAAACTTGTAGTTACAGTTTTTGCCAACTTTAAAATAAAATTATCAAATGTGCCAAATCTTTTTTAACCTGAATTTAAAATAATGAAGTGACATCAAATTATTTTTGAAGAGTTGAGTAAAGAAAAAACCAAAATGTACCTCAGTGGGAGCACTTTTTCTGCTGAGACGTTAAAGCCCTCGCACCATATACTGAGGCTACAGTCCTTGTTTGTGATTGCTGGTTTGACTCCTCGCCACAACCCTTTGCTGCGTGTCCTTTGCGTGTCTTCTCCGACTCTTAACTCCTCAACATTTCCTGCCTCTTTTAGTTGCCTCTCTTCAGCACTAATTTTAAAGAAAAACCACCAACAGTCTAACTTAAAGCTTTAATGACAGTACTTCAGAACTTGAGAAACAACTGTTCACACCACACTGTTTTATAATTCTGCATCTATGATTTAAAAGCAGATGATGAATTTGGCAGCAGCAAGGAGAGTGAAAATAAATAAACTACCACTGCCACTGTCAGGAACTCACAGTGGAACTGTAAAAACTTTACTTCTTTTACTGCTTTGCAATAAATTGTTACAGTTCTACAATTCATTAGCAGAAATAGCAGACGCTTTTGTCCAAAGTAACGTACAACACAAGCAAGAATATAAACAGGAAGGAAAAACCTTAGAAAGTGCAAAGAAATACTTCAAGTTTGTTAAACTGCAGGTGCTCTGCCATCAAGTACCTGAAGCTTCTTTTAATTAACATTCCATCTAAATAATGTAGGCACAACTAAAATTCAATACTGGCAATATTGTTCATCATTCAACACATTCAAATTCAGTGCTTTCATTTACAACCCCAATTTCGATGAAGTTGGGACGTTGTGTAAAATGTAAATAAAAACAGAACACAATGATTTGCAAATCCTGTTTAACCTACATTTAACTGAAAACACCACAAAAACAAGATATTTATTGTTCCAACTGATAAACTTTGTTCGCAAATATTCACTCATTTTGAATTCGATGCCTGCAACAGGTTCCTAAAAAGTCGAGACAGAGGCAGCAAAAGACTGAGGAAGTTAAGGAATGCTCCAAAAACACCTGTTTGGAACATTCCACAGACACTCAGTAAGTGTTTGTGAACTGAGGACACTAATTGTTGAAGCTTTGGAGGTGGAATTCTTTACCATTCTTGATTGATGAACAACTTCAGTTGATCAACAGTCCGGGGTCTCTGTTGTTGTATTTTGGGCTTCAAAATGCTCCATACATTTTCAATGGGAGACAGGTCTGGACTGCAGGCAGGCCAGTCTCAGTATCTGCACTCTTTTACTACGAAGCCACGCTGTTGTAACATGAGCAGAATGTGGTTTGTCATTGTCTTGCTGAAATGAGCAGGGACGTCCCCAAAAAATAAAATTAGAAAGGAATTCTGCAGAACGTATGGAGTTGGGTAATTCATTCTACCATTTAGAAAAACCAGAGAAGAGTCTGGATCAGGATTTAGAGCCATGCTGGGCTCAGGTAGGGTCTGATCCTCCTGATGTGTAGTCAAGTATTTTAGGCAAGAATGGCTTAAATGCTATCAAGGTAGTGACGGCATTTAAGTGACTTAGAATTGGCAATCTAGAAAGTACAGACGATAATAATCACACTAAAAATTCACTGACTGTATTTAGACTTTGCTTTGTCTACACTTCAACTATGTGAAGGAGCTAAGGTGGATGCTAAAAAATAAAATAAAACTTAAGAAATAACAAAGTCATTTCTTTAAAGTAAATCAATCAGGTGACTAAATATCAGCATGTTTCCTGAAAAAAACTAGATGTGAGGTAAAATAAATGTTGAAACTGACACCAGCACTTGATCTAACCTGAATGCAGCCACACACACATAACCACAAAGAAAGCATTAATCATGTTTATGACCAAACAGACAAACACACTCATGTCAGACAGAGTTTTTTAGTAAATACTAAAGAAAAAGGTTACGCAAAATTATTCACATCTGGGTAGCATCAAAATTCAATACTGAATCAATCCTCCCTGATTTCAGGGTCATGTTGGCCCATATTGCACCAAGCGATTACATCTGTTCGAGTGTTTGGCCTGAAAGAGGCTCAAGTTTTCACTGGAGACATCAAAGCTGAGTTGGCAGAGTCTGATGCCCAGTGCACAGTCAATTGATGTCCAGCAACAGTAATGCTAAATGAATGTTCTGTGTTGACAAACCAGACTTCAACAATTGGATTTACGATTGTTGCAGAGTTACAGATAGAAAGAATTAGGACACCACACAACAAATGCCCTGCTGGATATTTGGACAACTGCTACATGATAACAGAAAGGTTCAGCTTGCGTTCTCCTGGCTGGGGTCAGTTTCTCGACAACAACTCAGATTACTAAAGAGTTTTTAGAAGAGTAAGGTTCAAATGACTTTTAGTCTAAAAGAGAAGACAAGCTTCATATTTTGGGAGTTTTAAGACTTTAAAAATGTCAGAATATTTGGAGCAATCATGGGTCAAGGTGTCAGTTAAAGTGCTGAGTAGATTACTGTAAATGGAAATGTGGCTTGGTCAGCCAAACTCCGTCACACTTTGGGAATACGAACTACCTATGAAGACAAAACATTGTGCGAACCTTCTGTAGCAACCTTTTTTCCCCCCAATAAATTTTAATTTTGGAAACAAATATTATAAATTACATGCAGCTTTCAGGACTAAGACCTTGAGGGATCATTTTACTAGGTTCAGCCGTGGAGAGCTTTAATCCCACTTGACTGACCTTTTCCAAGTATTAGCCCTGGTGATTTACGACGTACGCCAAAAGGTGGAGCAATTTCACACATGCTGCACATCATCATCAATGTTTCAGCTTTCCAGAAATACTCCACCGTCAAACTCTTACTTTATATTTTCAGAAAACAAACAATAAAAAAAGTATGCAATTACTGAAACCCGAGTTAATATCTACAATTTTTTGAAAAAGGTAAATTTAAAATGTGAGATTAATAGAAGATGTGAAAATCAGCTGGAACAGAGAACAACATGGGAGTTGTAGCTCTCCTGATGATGAGTGCCAGCTGTAATCTCTAGGCAAAATTTTCTTCAGGAAAAAGAATCTTGGACATCCCATGCACACTAAATTTTATCCATTTTTTTTGCAGTAATAATGAGATAAAATGTAAGCACACACTAAGGCAGTGCCAGATAATATAAGAAACTCACATGGCACTATTTTCTGTTTCTCATAAGATTGAGTCCAACAAAATCAGTACTATCATAAAGAACGTAATGTTCTACCATATATTTGTCAATCTTACTTAGATTTAGAGTTAATAGTTTGACCTGTACATAAGCTGACTAAGCCTCAACTGAAATAAAAGGATCATACTTCATTTAATTTTAAGGGTGTTTTCACTTTCTGATGATGTTGATCTTAAACGTAAGGCAGAAAATCACTCTCATATGGAGGCAATGTTTCTGTCCACGATACTGAAAACATCATCTCTTTTTGGGGGGAATTTCTCATAATCTCGAAAAACAGCCTGCTTTTTAGAGATGCGTGTAGATGTATAATAAACACTAACCACCATGAGAATGTTATCGGACAAGCGAAAGCCAAAGAAAAATAAACTACTCAGGATTTCCCTTCAAGTAAAACCATCTGTTGTTATGTTCTACAATGAGAGGACCCTCCAACAACATCCAGAAAGTTACTGACATGTTTTGTACTCCTCATCTTTACTAAATGCATTTGCCTTAATCAAGATTTAATTAGATTTAATCTTTGATGACACAACATTGGGCCTGGTTGGAGTTTAATTAAGTGTTTATGTTTCAATATGCATGTGTGATATCTCTGATATTTGTATTGTGTGGATCAAAGTTAGCCCGACGGCTGCCAAGAGACACATTTACCTTCTGTTGGTCAGACTTAAACCTGACATTCTACACCTTCCTATACGTCATAATAACATTCATGGAAACATTTTTCAATGATAACAAAATTCAGATGTGCAATCATCCTACTGCATGTGATCTAATACTGCAAACATTTGGCAAAGTGAAAGGGACACAGCATCTGAATGTCACCTGACCTTAAAAAAAACAGGACATATTACACACACACACACACCAGATGTCTACACTTTATTACAGCTGGAGTTAATGAAGTATTTAAAATTTAATTGTGTGTCTGGTAAAATTACTGTAAACTCATAAATTTAGAGAGTAACTTTGCTTTGAACCTCATGAAATAGCAGATTTTTTCATGCTGCGTTCAGATAATAAGCTTATGCACAGCTACAAATTTACCACACAAATGTTAAAACTGACTAAGATAAGGCCCAGCAACAAAGAGGTTCGGTTTCTTCTCTTCTTTTGTGAAAATCCTTCTAGGAGCTACCTGTTATTGTCATTCAGGACCACATATGGTTGGTTCTCTCAAGAGATGCTGATGCAATGCTATTAGGAGGCTGGAATTTACAAAACTATTCAGCTCCGGTGCAGCTGTTAAATTACACATTACTTGAATACTGACCTCATTTTCAGTCCTTTGCTCCCTTGTCTCAGATCTTAACAGTGAAGTTTAACAACACAGGCTGCTGTGCTTTTTTAAAAAAAATTGTATTACTCATACACTTTGGATTGCCTCTTTGAAGGACTTATGCCATACATATGGCTTTTTTTGCTCCAGTAAAAACCTGGATCTTCTTATGGACACACTGCTGAAGGAACTGGATTCTTTGAAACGCTGGTTCAGTGTTAATGAATTATCTTTGAATGTTCATAAAACTAAATACACCAGTTCATTGTGCATTTCAACCACAGAAATTAAAATAAAAGGGGACAGGGTGTTTGCAGTAAGGGATCTGACACTCTGGAGCAGTCTGCCCGAGGAGATCAGGTCTGTCGAGTCAGTGAGCTCTAACAAAACTCTTCTTAAAATAGACTTCTATCGCAAAGCCTTCCTGGATATCATCTGATTTTTTTTTTTTTTTACTTTATTTTGTCTTAACCATCTTAAGAATATATTTTAGAAGATTTTTTATTCCTTAAGTTCTTCTGGGGGAATTTAATGTCTTTTAAGACATGTTATTTTTTTTTATTCCTTGTGTGTTTTTATGATATGCCTGTTTTATTTTCCTGCCCATGGAAAGCACTTTCTAAATTGGTTTTTGAAAACTGCTCAACAAATAAAATTATTATTATTATTATTATTATTATTATCATTATTATTATTATTATTATTATTATGGGGGCCAAACCGACATATTTGCTGGTCGATTATCAGACGATTATCTGCCAACTATAGCCCTTTATAATTCTTTTCTGCATGTTTTTATACTTAAAAATTTCTCCCCATCGTAAAGTTAAACAAATCCTAAAGAGCCAACACATAAATTATTTACAAATTTACAGGCTCTAAAATTTTCTGAAATTGTTTCTGAAGGTACCTGAATGTATCACAAGTGATGTTAGCAATATGTCTAAACAGAGCAGAGAAGACGGGAGAATTTCATCAACATCTCTTTGATTCTCATGTCTTCTTTGAAAATTAGCAGAAAATAAACTGTTTGCTGGAGATAAATTCTTTAAAAAACAAATAATTCAGAGCTCTTTAATGCTTTCAGTGAGCTCTGAATGATCCACACACACCCTGTAGTCACACTTCAATAACTCTTTGAATTTTGCTTCCCTTGTCGTTGTCTTGCAGGCATAAAATTTGTGCTCAGAGCCGCTCAGCTCTCTGTCTCATTACTGACAGAAACTTCTTTGCAGATGGACATGATGCCTCTGCAGTGTAGACTGTAAACTGTGTAAACAGCAGTGACAGTACTGACTGTAAATAGTTTATAAAGAGTAAATATCTTGTAATAATGTTGTAATAATTGTTGCATTCTGATGATGTTCTACTGCTCAGGAGACATTGTTGAGTTATCCTGAACCCAGAGAGGAGCAGGACTTCATACTGCAGAGAAAAATGAGACCACAGTCAGGAAAAACATTTACAAACATCAACATTTGTAGATTCTTTGAATGTAGAGACACCACCAAGATTTTTCCTCTGTTCCTTAGAGGCTTCCTGAAAATGAGTTGATACACTAATTCTTTTTTTTTTTTTTTTTTCAATTATTAATCAGAGAAATTCAATTTCTGTTTTTCTTTTTCTCTAATGATTTATAGCTTTAAAATTTTGTCACACTGCATGAAGACATAATTGAGTTCCATCAGTCTGTAGCCATGGTTGTCCTGAATCTATAGAGGTGCAGGACTTCACTTTGCTGAGAAAAATGAGACCACAGAGAGTAAAAATGTGACAGAAGCAAAAACGACCAGAGACTGCTTGGAAAGAAAAGTAAGATGTTAGAGTTTGCTATGTCTGGCATCCACCATCTCTCTGTGGAGCAACTGACTACACTATAAAGTTATTTATGTCAATGCTTACATGGAGAAAAATATCAAAATAATTTCCATTCTTCAAATTTCTATCCTTCAGTTTGTGGGTGCTGCACTATGATTTCACATTAATGACTCATCCTTTATTGAACTCAAAAAGACATGTTTCTGCTGCTGGTTTAATTCTTGATACACCACCGAAACATCTTTTCTCTCATCTCAGCTAAATCTTTTGACTATAATAACAAGTGTGAAAAGTAAGCCAAATAAGTTGTGCTTCATGCATACCTCTTTCTCCTGCGGTCCAGATCACTGCATGTACCTGGCAACTGGGTCTTTATAAAGGAAAACAGAAAGAGAAAATTAAAACTCTGATTTTTTTCTAAACAATCATGATTCCATGCACCTGAGTTTCATTGCAAAGAGAATTTTCATTTTATTCAATTATAAAAACCACATGTGTTGTGTCTGTTGTCATTACAATTTACCAATGTTCCTTTCAGCTGTGTAAAGGGAACGTAAACATTTAAAGAGGGGTATTATGCTTTCACATTTTTTAAACATGGATGTAAAGTAACAAAGTTAAATGTTCATACCGCAACGTATTCATATGTTTTAGAAATCCCTGAATCTGCCTGTAAACTGCACAAAATGGTCTGTTTCAAATAACAGCACAAGATAATCACAAGGCTTGCAGAAATTATGAGGTCATCACACAAGGAGGGTTGGCCAATCAAAGACACAGGGGTTTGTGGGGCATGGAGGAGGGTTAAAGAGAGAGGCTGAAGTAAGGAGTGTGTATATATATAAATAAAAAAAAAAAAAAAATATATATATATATATATATATATATATATATATATATATATATATATATATATATATATATATATATATATATATGTATGTATGCATATATATATATATATATATATATATATATATATATATATATATATATATATATATATATATATATATATATATATATATATATATATATACACACACACACACACACACATACAGTGGTTAGTGCTGCAGCCTCATGGCAAGAAGGTCACAGGACTGGGTACTAAGTACTCAGAGCTCTTATGTGAGTAGGGGCCATAAAGACACTAGAATCAATAACGGATCAAGGTAGGGTAAACAGAGGGTGCTTGTGCATAAGGCCTATAATTTTGTGCTACACCCCTGGATATAGTCCACTTATAATCAATCATAAAAGACCTTTGCATGTCTTTATTGTGTCAGGAGTCATTAAAATATGCCCAGACACCAGTTTGGTTGTTCCAACTGCAATGGGCCGGATGATATAGCGATTAATTTAATGATGGCAAAATGTCTCCCTATACCAAAACAATCACGAGAAAATGTGGTTGGAAATAACAGCGTGTTTGATCAGGACAAAAAAGGGAAATAATTCAGGCCTCCAATTCATCCATCAAATCTCCAGAGTATCTGTCTACATACATGCCAGCATCTGAGCCTAGGCAAGACAGTCTTTTCTCTTTTTTTGCCTCACAAAAACAAAAGGAAACAAATGAAGCAGCATTTGGGCTTGTGATTAGGAAAAACACCGCTGAAATCTGCAGATATTTCTCCATGTGTCTAATGAGGTGATGTAAAGGCTAAATTGCTCCCAGACAAGCATCTCATAGGTGATAGAAAGCCTGGCTAGAAAGAAGCTGTTCCCACCCTCTCAAAAATCTTATTTTTGGCCTTGAGCAGTTGTCACTTAATTTTTCATTCACACTCTTGCCTTTGTATCTTAGAATAAAACAGCGGTACAGTCGTGCCGCAGCAAAGACAGAAGGGATAGCCCAACGTCACAGAATACCAAAGTTAAGTACTCTAGATTCCTTTATTTCCCAGGACCACACTCAGTTCATTTTGGAACACGTCACAAAATCCAGATGTTATAATCAAGCTTAGACCATCCAGACAGGAGAGCTTTACAGCCAAATGCAAAGGCTGAGCCTCGGAAGTCCCCTTTTTTTTAACCCGAGTTGAGTTCATTGGTAATAAATCTTTCTAAAAACGGACTTGTTTAATTACACAGCAGCACTGTAAACCTTAATTGGTTCACATTGTAAGAGGCAATTTAGCATAAAGTGTTAGCTTTCAACATCTTAAGCAATTCATCTAACTTTCCACCTCTTCACAATTTCACACTGTTCTTTGTGACAATATTTCACATTAGACATGTCCCAGAGTGCTTGGTTGGTCCAAGATTTTATTTATGCTTGCTCTACATTCATGATTAATGACTCTTTCCTCATTTATTAGGCTGTTGAACTGCTTTTCAGTCAGTCGCAATGCTGTGAAAGCATGTTCAAGTGTGAGAAGTAGCTTTGCTGGCCTACAGAGGGGTAGCACAACAGCTGGAGGGAATCTATAAAAGGTTCTTTTTTTATCATTACAAAAATATTGACGTGAAAAAAAATCTTCAGAAAAAGTGCTATAGTCTCAAATATAAAGCATATATATAAAGGAATAGAATAGAATAGAATAGAATAGAATAGAATAGAATAGAATAGAATAGAAATTTAGGAGTCACAGCAGCGAATTAAGTGTAAAGTGTGAAAATTCCAAGAATATATAAAAAGTATAATATAATAGATGTCAAGTAGACAAAAATGTCCATTAGAGACGTCAGTTTTGCCATAACTCTCACATCAGCCACCACCTCAACAGGGTCCACAGGGTCCAGGACTGATCTGGCCTTCTTTACCAGTCTGTTCAGTCTCATTCTCATGTATCCTGTTGCTCACAGCAGGCGAAATCCTTCTATGTGGTGTCTGTGTCCGGTGTTAGCTCCATTAGCCATGTCTCTGTGAATAGCATGATGCTAGTCAACCAGTATTCCTTCTGGTGCTGCGTAAGCACGGCTAGCACGTCCATCTCATTGTAAATAGATCTTACATTCTCCAAAACAATGAATTGGAGGACAGGTTGATGTCGTCTCTTCTCAGTTCATACCGCAGTGCCAGCACTGGCTACGACTGTGGTTCAGTGGTAGAGTTGTCTTCTCTCAATCAGAAGGTCAAGGGTTCAATTCAGTGAGCAAGACACTGAACCCCAAATTGCTTCCACTGTTGGTCAGTGGTGTGTGAATGGGTATGAATGGGTTACGTAAAAACTGATGCTTCCTAAAATAGAACTTCCTCCCATCAGTGTGTGAATGTGGTGTGGATGGGTGAATTAGACTAGCAGTGTAAAGTGCTTTGACTGGACAGAAAGACTAGAAATGTGCTATAGAAATACTGGTCCATTTACCATGTAGTGTAAACAATGAAACTATGGTTACATGTCGGATCCCCAGACAAACGAATAAAAAGTTAAAAACACTACTGTGAACGCAACCAGTTTGGTTTCAATCATCAACAAGTATAAGATCAGGAAATAAAATATATAATAAAGATAAAAAATATAAGAGCCCAACATGGTAAAATATAATATAAACATAGCTCTTACACTTTAATTCATTTCTGTGTGACCTTGTATGAATTGTCTTTCCATATTTGTATGAAGGCTGAGTTCTAGTGGTCTGTCCACAATCAGTTTACCTCTCCAGGACATACACAGTTCTTATCTTGATCAAAGTATTTAAATCCAAACACAGACGTATTCAGTGATATTAATAAGCTCACATCAGACATTATAAATGTTTCAATGCCATGGTATGCTGTGGTGTTTGATTCAGTCACTGCAGTGCCCAGACAAGATTAGAAGGGACAACTGTAAAAAAAAAAAATGAGTAAAGTATTTTCTCACAAGTCCAACAACATTTCTTGGAGAGCTTCTAACAGCAAGCATTTCCTTCCTAAAGCCAAAGATAATACAATGAGGGAAAGTGCAAAGAAAGCTGGTTTGATAATTTGGCTCGGAGATATTTAATTTGCCAAAAATCCACCCAGGACATCATGTATACAAGAGGCTGCTGCGAGGGATTTTGATATGTGAGTTTAAGAGAGTGAAGCAAAGACCATTTTTTAATTTTCTTAACTCTTTGATAAATGGCATCCATGTTTTTCTGGTACATTAGTGAGGGATTCATATCAGCTGTTTTCACAGCTGTTGCTCTTGAGGCCTTGGTTTAGAGGAACTCGTTGTATCCAAAATAAAAAAATCTGATTATACCATGATTATTACAGAGCTGCAGGGAAACACCAAAACCAGTACCAGGATGATCTTCATCCGCTGAAATGAAGACAAAATTGATCAGTGTTTGGAGGCCACAGTCAAGAAAAACACAATCTGGACTCGAGAGATGATTAGATCCTCATAAGATTTTAAGACATTTGCAATCCTATGTGATTTTCAGCTTCCAGGCAGGATGTTCCTAAGTCAAAGGATTTGATCTAGACTTAAATTTATCATCATGTTTGTCCAGTAGTCAGAGGTACCTTAATCAAAAGCAGGAAAGGGATCTTACTTGTGAAACATAAATTGATTCTAAAATTGAGACACATAAATATACTCAACTCAATGTCCGGTCTAGGGCTGCAACTAATGATTAATTTCATGATCGCTTAATCTAACGATTATTCTCTTGATTAATCGAGTGGCTGTTTGGTCCGTAAAATGTCAGAAAATGGTGAAAGACGTCAATGGTTCTCTAAGTCCAAGATGACATCATCAAATGTCTTGTTTTATCCACAAACCAAAGATATTCAGGAGCAAAGAAAGCAGATAATAAACACATTAATGAAGCTGAAATCAGAGAATTTGGACATCCTTCTCTTAAACCACTTAACCCAATCAATCATTTATCAAAATAGTTGTCGATTAATTTAGCAATCAATTAATAACTGATTATTTGATTAACTATTGCAGCTCTAGTCCACTCACTTTTTTCCTGAGCAATTGGCTATATCACACAGCTTGGAGGTGCTTTGTTGCAATAAGGCTTTAACTCTGTAAACACCTCATAATTTGTATCTGATTTGAAAGTGTTTTGAAATACAATGTAAAGAATAAACTTCCATGTTTATTTTTGAGCTAAAAAAGTCATTTACAGTTAAATAACTGCACTGAGCTTGCATATCAATGGCCCTGCTATAAATCCTGTTTTCATGAATGTTGTATATTCAGGTTTTATGGATTTTTAATGAGGTGTTGAGCCATAAATTTAGAATTTATTGCCTGCCCAGAGCAGTACACAGCATACCTTTTTCACTATGTGTACCAAAAAAATGACAACATGGGTGAGTGGCAGAAATTCACAGTCTAGTGTAACTGTGGTACAGTGTGTAAAAATGAGAGTATTTTGTGATTTTGAGCAGTCAGATTCTAGACTAAAACGCTATACACACCCCTACAAGTGGGAAAAGTGGCCTTTGGGGCCAAGAAGTTTCTGAGTTAAACTTAAAAACAGAACTGGTGCCTGATGAGGCACTAGCTAGGAAAGTGGAATCAGAATCAGAATTATAACAAGCCCCCAAACCAGCTTAGTGAAAAAAGGGGAGAGAGACCCTAATAATGAGCCTTGTGGTATCCCCTGCATGCTCCTCTGACAGTAAACGTACCAAAATATGATACATTCTATCAAAAATGGAAAATTCTTTAGAATACTAACTCAAATATATCAAATCTACACATATTTCAAGACAAAGGAAATGATAGTAGATTTGGGAAGATCCAGGCTGTCATCAGCCAGTTAACAATTGTGGGGTGGACACTGAGGTGGTGTCAACCTACAAATATCTAGGTGTACACCTGGACAACAAGTTGGACTGGTCCTTTAACACAGATGCACTCTACAGGAAGGGGCAGAGCCGCCTCTTTTTCTTAAGGAGGCTCAGATCCTTAGACATCTGCAGAAAGATGCTGCAGATGTTTTATCAGTCTGTGGTGGCAAGTGTGTTGTTCTATGCTGCAGTCTGCTGGGGAAGCAGGATGTGAGGCAAACTGGACAAACTGGTGAAAGAGCTGGAACTGTGACTAGAACCAGGTTGGACTCACTGGGGGCTGTGGTGGAGAGCAAACAGAAGAAGCTGGAGGCCATTATTAATCTTACAGACCATCTACTTCACAACATCTTCGTGGAGCAGAGAAACAGCAGCGGTGGACAGCTCATCTCTCTGCGCTGCAGGACTGAGAGATAAAGGAAATCATTCATCCCTGCAGCCATTAGGCTCCATAACTCACTAGCCAATGGAAGATGAGCTTAATTTCTTGTTTTATGGGATTTTTAATAATTTTATGTCAGACACCTGAATTTCCCTTCGGGGATCAATAAAGTACATTTATCCTATTCTTTAAATACTACACAGTGCTACCAAAAATAGGGAAGACTGTACAAAATGCATATGAAGTTCACTGAAAGCTGTGATGAGACCTTAAAAAATAACTTATAGTATCAGTAATGAAAGGTTTACAGCTGATATTTGCTCTTTCTTGTATCAAATTTCCCCCTATGTCAAAGAATTTTATTTACACTTCCATGCAAGTTAAGTTCAAGATAAATCAGGTAGATTTAGATTAATACAAACTAAATCCAGCTTCTCTAAATTCTAAATGACGAATGCACTTGTAAATTATCTAGCTTAGGTGAAATTTAAGCAAACGTTTCCTCCGAATACTCAACCACGTAGACACTTTTCTTAGAACAAAAAGAACAAACATTTCGAAGATTCAATCATAATTTAAATTCCCAGACATCTCTACATTTTTTCTTTTGTTGTTCAAAAATGTTTCACTGGGAAATCACTCCCTTATGATTCATGTTTTTGAACTTAAAACAAATCCCACCATCGTTTCTGAATTCCATTGGTGGTAAGTAGTCTTTCTCCCAAAGCCAAGCAGGTTTTAGCAATATGGTCCCCGTTAGCCTCATAGTCGCTCTGTCAGAGTATAAATCAATCACAACTGGTGCTGAATTCCTCCATGGCTGCAACCTCGTCAGCCCCTCCATCATTTCTCAGCAACTGGATCATACAATTCTGACATGTTACAAAACACACACACACACATGCACACGCATACGCACATGCACACACACACTAAATGTTTATCCGTTGCACTGTGGAATAATGGGACATTTTTTCCATATGACATACCAAAACAATACTATATAACAAAAAGTAAATTTAGTGCACATCAGCCTGTGATAACAGATTATGGTATTACAAATAATTTTTTTAACACCTAAAAATATAATTTTAGTCTGGTTTTTAGTATTCCAAAGTGCTAGTTACAAACACAGGCATACATTTATATTATTTTTGTGGCAAAATATCAGGTTAGAGTTATGAAGGGTTTGCTGATGCCAGTGCAGTTTGATGCTGTCTATTGTCTTCATCCAAGTAAGACAGATGCCTTGGTACTTGCATTGAAATTACTATTGATGGAATTAGATTGAATAGTAGCGCCCTCATCTGTTCAACCTGTGTAGTTTATTTATTTATCTATCCATCTATCC
The DNA here is from genome assembly GCA_030710495.1 of Labroides dimidiatus. NCBI lineage: Eukaryota > Metazoa > Chordata > Actinopteri > Labriformes > Labridae > Labroides > Labroides dimidiatus. The sequence goes on along the minus strand of CM061154.1, from coordinate 6,607,096 downwards.
ATCTATCTATCTATCTATCTATCAATCTATCTATTTATTTATCTATGGGGGGGGGGGGGGGGGGGGCGGTTGACAACCATGCAAACCCAAAAGAATTTACATTTAGATTAGATAGTAGTCATTTGGGAGGAAATTTTGAGGCATCAGAAGGAGAAAGAATTTTACCTGCAGGGCTGCAAACTAAACAGACCCTGACTTGTTTTCTAGGGCTCCCTGCTGAGAATTAGTTCATTTGAAAATAAAGTAACACAGAACTGCACTACTTTACAGGGTCAGCCCTTGACTGGGCTCTTTTTCTCTCCAAGTAAAATTGGGCCTTACACTTTGAAATTTGTCAAAGCAGGTAAAGCACAGGTGTAATTCATATGTAATTTAATATACCCTGTTGTTCTGGTCTAATGCATAATGGCTTGTAATAAGGGTTCAATTAATCATCTTTAAAGAAATTGTTGTCATTATTTCTTAACATTATAATTGTATTGTTTTAATTTACCAAGTCAAAATGTCTGGTGTATAAAGAAATTGAACATCAGTTGTGCTTCACTGTTTCCATGAGTTTTTTTTTTTTTTTTTTTTTTTTTTTTTTTTTTTTTTGGAATGAACCTAAACTTTGCCTTTCTGACACTTGGGATACCAAGAACTGAGATGACTTTTTATGAGCTTCTATTCAATGTGTCCAGATAAATTTAACATACAGTAATGGAGGGAAGCTTCAATCACAATACTTTATCAGGAAACGTCAGTTGTTTATTTCCAAGAGATGAACAAGAAAACTGCTCAATAAAACACGGCACTCTGAGCCGTCAGATTACGATTGCTAATTTAGATGATTGACTATGAGAGGAAAGTATTTCTGATAGTTATTAAAACACATGGACTGTTCACCTGCATACGTGTCTGTGGTGAAAAAGGCCTGTTGGAAATATTCAGATCTTCCTCCTCTTATAATTATTTTCTTTTTCTTCCAATTTGCCGTTCAAAAATGAATTCTGAAATATCTCTTCTTGTCTGAAGCTAATTTTGAAATAGAAAGGAGGAGGACAAAAAAAAAAAAAAAAAAAAAAAAAAAAAAAAAAAAAAAAAACTTACCTTCTCCTTCTCTGGTTCTCTGTAGGTAGCTGTGCTTCGGTCTCTACTTGTGAGCGCTGCCACCTGCTGGTCAGATGTGGTAGTAACAGCGCGTGTTTGCATTAGCTCCGTTGAAGATGGCGACTGGAGTCCTTCATAGAGTCAGCGGTGGTCTGGGTCGAGCTAAAAGCAGGGCCCAGTCTGCCGGACAGCTCGTCTTGTGGAGCAGGTGGGGAAGACATCAGTGTTAATGCTCTGTAGTCATGTCCGTAGTGTTTGTAGTTCGTTGCTGTTTCGTTTGTTTCGGTGTCTTTCCGAAGTGGCCATGATGAGCTGGGGCAAGCTAGCCCGTTCACTGCTAGCCCAGTCCTCAGTGGCCTTCAGCATGAACTCACATTAAAGACAGCTAAACCCTAACATCCTTTATTACTGCATATTTAAGCTTAAAGCGGAGTGTGTTTACATGCAGGGAGGGAAGGGTAGAAGTTTCAGTCATCTTTCGTTGCTCAGCATCTCAAATGCTCAAGGTCAATTTGATACATCACTGAGAAATCAGTGCGTGTTGTGTTCTGCGAATAAGATGTGATTCTGACTGCTGAACATTTGATAGTTTGTCACTGCTGTGTATGTTACAACACATTACCACACCCTTTATTTAGCAGGTGTTGTAGGTGCTGAACGTGAGGCACAGGTTTTATTTTGGCATCAGAGCTGTCAACTGTTTAGCTTAAAATGAAAAACAACCTGACATTACCTGTGATTATGTCTTTGAATGACGAACCATGCTTGATTTTATAGAGATAACATGTTTAAGAGCGAATTTTAAGCTTCATAAAAGTACAAATTATTCCCTCGGGTTTTTGTTTTTTATTATCATGGTGTATGTTTTTTTTGCAGGGGATTTGCAACATCTAGCAACAGAAACAGACAGGACAGCTGGTTCAAGTCACTATTTGTCAGGAAAGTTGACCCCAGGAAAGATGCACACTCCAACCTACTGACCAAAAATGAGGAAAGCAACCTCTACAAAATTCAGTGTAAGTTGACTTCATATCCACAAACTTATTTTACCCTTCAGAAAACTGTTTAACCTAAGAACGTATAATTAAATCTGCCTCTGATTCTAATTCTTCTGATTCTAATCTCTTTCCGCAGTCCATAATGTCAAACCAGAGTGCCTGGATGCTTACAACAAACTCAAGTGAGTGTTGTTTCAACAGTCACTGCTACATCCTGCTGTTAGCTTGTATTTAACATAAAGTGTGTCAGTAGTGCAGCTCACCCTGTTGTTGAGTAAGAATAATTCAGCGTGGTCTATTTCTGTAAAGTGACTGACAAGCTAGCATGACTTGAGTCCTTCATGGATGAACCCTGCTCATACCTAAGATGACTGCTGGTAGTGAGGGACTAATTTGGGACCTGAAACATTGCTGAGCAGACACATGGCCAGGAAACGTGGTTTTATTTAGAGTTTGGCTTTCTGCCCTCAGTTTTACATGCAGGACACTTGGTTATATGAAATATACGCAGAGTTATTCTTTCATTCACTATTTGTTTCACTTTACTGTTTCTTGTCTATTTACAGCGAAGATGTTTTGCCCTCTATCCATGCTGATAAGTACTACCCCTGTGAGCTGGTGGGCACCTGGAATACCTGGTATGGGGAACAAGACCAGGCTGGTAGGATTGCTAATATCAACATACAAACACATCTGTGGTCTGTAAAGTCTGTAGATCAGCTGGCATGTCATATCTGCACCCAGAGACCAAACCTGTGTCCTGTTATGGTCAGATCTTTTTGAGCCACTTTTTGTCGTCTGTTTTGTTTAAATGGATCTTCATTTCTTAGTCGTCTTATTTCTTAGCTTTAAATTATTTTACATTTCTTGTTTTTAATACTTGATTAGTGGCTTGACAAGACGAGAAACTGCTTACGGTATTCGGAATGTACCATCTAAAATAGGGCCTGACCAAGATATCGGTAGACCGATTAAATCGGCCAATTACTGGCCTTTTTAAAATAATCATTATCCGCAGGAGTAGGATACTCGGTCGATAATTGGCCGATTATAGCCCTTTTAAGTGCTTTTCTGCATGTTTATATACTTGAAATTTCTCTCTGTTGTAAAATTAAACAAATACTAACGGACAAAGTATTTTAAAACAGCAAAATGTTGTCTTTAATTTATATCTTTGTTTTTTTGTCAGCTGAAGACACAGAAAAAAAAGTTATTTTATTCTTTATATTTTTTTAAGATGAACCGGCTGATTAATCGGTTATCAGATTTGTTTTCTGCCAAATAAACTGAATGAAATGAAACAAACGCCCCACTTCACAAGTTGTGGAGCTGATACCTGCCAACACTCAAAAAACAAGTCGTAGTCTTTGTGTACTTTGTTTAATCTAATATAAATATGTTTTTTCTCCAATTTTCAAGTTCATCTTTGGCGTTACAGAGGTGGATACCCTGCCCTCACTGAGGTGATGAGCAAACTCAAGAAGAACCAGGTAAAAGCCGTTTCACACACATCTTGTTTGTCTCACACCAAAGCTGTGGTAGTAGGCTTAAAACACCGTAGAACCATCTGTCCAAGCAAAGCCCATTGACTGGTGTCTGTCCTTTGGCAGGATTTCACAGCCTACAGGAAGGAGCGGGGCAAGATGCTGATGTCTCGCAGGAATCAGCTGCTGCTTGAGTTCAGCTTCTGGAACGAGCCTGTACCTCGAGAGGGGCCAAATATCTACGAGCTCAGGTCCTACCAGCTCAGGGTGGGTTTAAAGTGACTTGTCATTAGTGGTGATTTCATGTTGACTCTGTATAAACTGGACAAAAACGTGTTAATTTCAAACTTTGTTTACATTTCCACCAACAATACAAATATTTTTGCTCTAGACTGGTCACGAAAAGTGGAGAAGTGAGGGCAAAACTAAGAGCCAAAGACACAAAGGGGTCATAGACGTATGTTAGAGTAGTGGTAAAGAAGTTTTGACTCATTTAGATATTTTATCAGAGGGCCTTATATCCTTGGTTGTTTTAGTCCTTTTTAAGACAAACTTTGTTGAACTAATACAGTCCAAAATCACTAAATTAAAACATCCTCTAAAACTTTTCATCTACAGAAAATGCAACACACTCAACCTTTATACCCGTGTTGGGATGAAGGAGAAACTTCCTGAGAGATGGAGACAAAAGTTAGAAAAGATCCTGAAGGGACGAAGCAAAAGTGAAGCATGACTGTAAATATAAAGACCGTGTTTCCTGACTTACTCAGTACGTTTACATGCACACAGCAGTCCCGCTAAGGTCTTAGCTCAATCATAAAGTCACAGCAGGGTCTAGTCTGGTCTGTGTGTACATGCAGAAAAGAGAATCAGAGAAAAGAAAACAACATTCAACGACGATGGCTGACGATGGATGCTGCTGTAGCCCTTCATGCTTTTAGTTATGTCTGTTTATTTCTTGTGTTGGAGCCATAGGTTGGGTCTGAAATCACTCACTCATTACCTACTCCCTATGGAGTGAATTAGATGTAGTTGACTATAGTCCACTCACTCAGCAAAATTAAAACAACATTTGGGACACCACTTGCTCACTTACCTGATGAACTCTTCGTTCATGGACAAAGATTTGGGGATTTTCTCAAACACTGTAAAACGTCCTGGATTTCACTGATTATTAATATTATACCTGGCGTATTTTTCCAAATGATCAAACATAATAAATCAATGTATTACACTTTATTTTCAGCATATAAATAAATACCAACCATATATTTGCACCACAGCTTATGTTTGAGAATTACAAAGTTCAGTGAACTCATAAACAGAGAGCTGAGTGTTAGTTTTTTTTGGTGTGGGCTTGTCCAACAGTGTGTTATCAGTAATCAGTCATTATGTACGCCAAGGTGAACCAAGACCTGCTGAGTCCAGCTGAATCCACCTGCAGCCCAATAACAGTCACATCATCTAGGTGTGTCAGTGGAGCTCTGCTCAGTCTGGCTGAGCTGTTTACATGCATTTTAATAGTCTGATCTCGAGCTGAATGAGCTCATAGTCTGAATTGTGAAGCTGCATGTAAACGTGCCGTTACGTCAGTTTAACTTCTCCACTCTGACAAGATAGGAGGAAATTATAATCATCACTTTTATGCATTTTATGTCACAGCTATGAAAGAGTGCATTTAAGTTCTCTATAGAGTCTGTAGATATGAGGCTGGATTTGGGGTGTCTGAAGTGGTTCTGGTTTGTGTTCCGAGTTGTATCGTCCTGTTGTGAAACAGGTTGTGTTAAGTGCAAAGAATTCACTGTTTGTATAAACCATCAGGGGTGATTTAACAGTAGTTTAGCTTTAAAGCTTTCATGAGGAACGTGCACTTTGTGTCTATACTGACCCCCGCTGTTGATAAGGAAGGAGGATTTTGTGAAAGTAGATGAAAGTCATGTCCTGAAGTTCTCTGCTGCTGACTGCTGGTCTCATGGGAGGCCTTGTAAGGCTGGCCGTCAGTCTTAAAGGCTATGTCACCGTCATAAGATAGCTAATGTCTTCAGAGGGCGCCCCCGTCCAGTCAAATTTCCTCTTGTTAACTTTTGAACTGCCCCACTGTGCTGTCATCCTTTAACTTTCCCAACATCACGTTTAACCATTTAAATTCACAGTCACATGTTTTAAACCTTTAAATGACCTCCACCCCCTGAGAGCAGTGGTCAGATGGGTAATGTGATTTCAGTCAGGATGAGAGGAGTCACGTTTGGGCTATTTTTTCCAACGGGTATTTGTGTCTTTTTAAGGACTAAACTGGAACTGTAGCAGCGCCTGATTCTAGCCTGCAGTAATGGTTAGATTGGAGCTCCTCACCCGTCGGCTCTTACAGATTTAGATTCTCTAATCTGACAGTGAAAACTCTGTGCATCCTGTGATGAAAGCAAGCTATTCTCCTTCTTCACACACTGAGATTAAATCTCAGGGACAGCAGGGCATTCTTTGTTTTAAGCTCTAGAGGTTGATTAAAGAAGACTTCAGCTGTAGCTCGTCCTGCAGATTATCTTCGTGTAATATCTGTGTTGCATCTGAAACATTTGTTTGTGTTAGTGTATTCATGTTATTAAGAAAGTGTGACATCACTTTGTAGTATATAAAGTTACAGGTGCTCCGTCCTAATGACATTGTTTCTCTTTTTCTTCTTCTTCTTCCAGCCCGGCACAATGATCGAGTGGGGTAATTACTGGTAAGGCAGCCTGTAATCATTTGATTCACTGAACTGTACTTAAAGAACTGTTGAACTAAATGAAACCTTTCTCATCACGCCTTCATTAATAACTGCTATTCCTCAGAGAGGTTCAGTTTCAGCTGTACTGTCGTGCTCTCAAGCCAAGGCTCAGATGGAATATCACACACACTATGTGTGTGATTTTAATGCATTTGGGAAAAAGAGAGCCTAGAAAGATCCAACAGAGGCAACAGGTCAGAGTTTATCAGTTCGTTTGATGCAGCTGATTGCAGTCGATTTAAAGGAGAACTCGGTCTCTCTACCAGCTTATTTCTTTTTTGATTGCACTCTCAGGGATCTCCGTTTGTGCTTGTTTTTCAGTTCAGCAGTGTTGATTTGTTGGTTGCTAAAGCCACTGGGTCACATTCCACAGTTTGTCTTGAACCTTTGCCACTGCTGATCCCTGTCGGAGTGTTACTGGGACGTTTTCCCAGTAACCACCTCTTCTTTTCAAGAGTACAGAACGTTGCACTTCATTTCAATGTTTTAGGGTCGTAAAAATTCCATCATAATGAATAATGATCATTCAGTTAAAGAATCGATAATGAGACCTATTAATTATTAATTATATTTCAGCACGTCATAACAAAAGCGACTCAAATACAACTTGTAACATTAATTGTGCGGAGCTGTTTCACTGCTTATTGGGCAGAAAGAGAAATAATAGGAGCGCAGATGGCCTAATGGTTAAGGTTGCGCTCCACATACGCAGGCGGCCCGGGTTTAAGTCCGACCTGTGGCTACTTTCCTGCATGTCATTCCCCACTCTCACCCTGTTTCCTCCTCTATCCACTGTCCTCTCCTCTAAAATAAAGGCATAAATGGCCCAAAAAATATTAAAAAAAAAAAAAAAAGAAGAAAGAGAAATAATAGAAGATAGATAAAAAATGAATATAATAATACCGACCCTGCTGTCAGTAGCTTTATAAAGAAAGAAAAAAAAAACCCGCTCACAGCAAGCGGAACACGTTTTTTTTTACATGATCTTTAAAAAACACCACAGTTTTCAAGTTAAAACTGAACAGGGTTTTTTTTCTGGTCATCAAGTGCGAGAGCAGCAGAGAAGATCAGCATCAGGTTCTGCATCTTTGCCTCAGACAGCCGACTTTTTCGCGGCTGTTTTGATTTTGTTCTGGAGGCTGAAGCTCCGTTCTGCTACACTAGATACTGGAATGACCAGCGCTGCTTCAGCAAGAGTTTTAAAGTCTGGAAACATTTCAACCAGTGAAGTCATGAGCAGTCTGTATGACTCTTTGAAAAACGGGTTTCCCGTACCAGATCATACCAGAACCTGTTTCACTAAGAGGAAATCACGGAGCATTTGGTCCTGATGTACCAGAGAGGCGGCCTCAGTCCCGCGTGAGTTGAAGCAGAGCCAATTGATGCCAACATTTAAAAAGATAAAGCAAGCAAGCAGGTCAAAGAGCGTGAGATCATAAACAGGACAACACAATACCTCATTAATTATGCACGCTTTCCACTAACTGGACAGGCGGTCTGCTGCAGGTGAGATATGGGGGTCAATGAATGTGTGACAATGAAAGTGGACTGGATTGCTGTCTGGGTTTCGAATCCAACAAAATGACAGGAAACCTTCAGATTTTTCAATCATTGCTCAAACAGTTCCGTCAAACACGGAGAATAATCAGTTAACGTGAGCTCTGGTAGAGAATCCAGCCATGTGCAGGATTCAACACGTTAATTTGACTTAAACACATTAATAATCAGTGCAGACTTCACTGAATGATCACATGAGGTAAAAACTCATTTATGATCAAACGTTCACCCTTGAATAATCATATTTTTCCTACAACTATTCCTCATTCTTATGTTTGTATTAAGGCTTACTTTAAACAGCCATTATTTTAACAAACCTCCATCGTCATGCAGATGATGCCAGCAGTGCAATTCAGGGCAATTTCAGTGCTGTTTGTGTAGTTAATGCCGAGGGCTAAAGCGTCTTTCTCAAGTTACAAAAACATGAAGAACTCAAACTTGATAGTTTTGTATCCAGACAGTGATTATGCTTTGTATGAGTAAATGTTTTCTTTATAGAAAATATGGATTTAAAGAATCACACTCACCCTACTGCAATCATTTCACATGGTTTTGGCCGGCGTTGGGATTCGTCAAACATGTATACAGTTCACTCATGGTGTCATACTGTATGGCTGAACGGGATGTCGCAATACAGAATCAAACTTGGAAACTTGGAAGGTCTTTGTTGTCCAGATTTCGTTACCAAAATATACCCCTTGTGTAAATTCAAAACAGTCCAGAAGAACAAAGTCAAAGATAATGTTGAAATCCTTCTTTGAAGACCAATCAAATATGTTGCGTGTGCAGACTTCGTCTTGTTATGCCAGACGGAGCCTTGGTGTGTTTTGGCCTGTGTTGTGACTAAAGTCGTTCTTTTTCCACAGGGCTCGGGCCATCGGATACCGTCAGCACAACAGAGAAGCTGTGGGAGGATTTTTCTCACAGATCGGCAACCTCTACATGGTTCATCACCTTTGGGGTAAGCTCTCACCTCATCTGTGTGCATGAAAACATGCTGACAGTGACGCTGTGTGGATTACAGGCGAGTGCTGAAACCAGTTGTTTGTGCTCAGAAGATCACTCAACAGCATGATGTGTTCAAGTCTCAGACTGATGGTAATTATTGAAGCTGTCGCTGTGGTTTGGGATTTTAAGCATCAGTTTTGACATATTCTTGTAGTTCTACAGCAGCTGGCTGAAGTGCAAAATTAACAAGCTGCTTGTATTGAAATAGAACCAACAAAACCACGACAGAGCACTTTGAACAGGCTGCCTGAGCTCTACATAATTATCACCCAACATGATCTCAGCTCTCCAGAGTATTTTATCTTCAGCAGTTAGTTTTGAGTTTTATCTGACACACCACTTTATTTTGATTTGGTCTCATGTCTTTATCTCCATTTCTAGCAGCAGATAAACAAACAACTGCAAAAAAACTAACTTGCAACCCAGCAGCTGCTAAATGTAGCAGCTAGCTAGAAAACCTGAGGGATGCTAAATTGAGACTTTTTTTTTACCTCGGAAACAAGGTCAAGATAAAAGCTAAAAGAAGCCTTGAATGCTGACCTGGATTTATCAGTTGGACACTAAAGTGCCACAAACTGAGGTTGCTGGGTGATATAAGTATGATTTAACTACAACATTCCCAAAATCTTTAGTTTAATTCAGTGGTCCCCAAACTATGGCCCGGGGGCCGGACACGGCCTGCTTCCACATTATGATTTTTTTCCCATAGTGTAATTTTATTTCATTAATAGTGTTTTTTATTTATTTCCTGACTTTTTTCTGTGAAGATCCCAGAAAGGGTTATTAATATTTGGCCATGTGTGGCTTTCTGGAAAACAATAAATGTTTACGTTTAGGCACCCCTGCGATCGTCACACGTTTTCTGTTACAAACTGACCCCGGCCCCCCATCAGAGAAGGGAAAATTTGTGTGGCCCTCACAGGAAAAAGTTTGGGGACCCCTGGTTTAATTTGAAGTTTGTGACGAACACCCAGCAACAAGCTTTAATGAGACCCAGTATGTGAAAGAGGAAAGCTTCAATGAGTTTGATTTGTTACAGCTTACAAAGACCTTCAGTCCAGAGAAGACACGAGGAACGGGGCCTGGCAGCAGGAGGGCTGGGACGAGGTGGTTTATTACACAGGTGAGCTAGAAGTCCAAACATTGGTGATAAATCTTTGAGCTTTGAAAGTGTTACTTTTTGATTTTTTTTGGCCAAATTTACTAAATTTTTATTATCATGAGTACCAAAAATCTTTACTCTGAAAAAGGACTTAAAACTGTGAGTGAGGCAGGTCCCAGTAATTTCTTGCATTTTCTTTCAGTTCCTCTCATTCAGCACATGGATTCCAGGATCATGATCCCGACTAAAGCTTCCCCGCTGCAGTAAACTGAGAAGTGACCTGACATCGAGTGGCATCCTTTGGAATGTTACTTAAACTCAGAGCATCACTTTCACTGTCTCAGCTGACCTCCTGTCAGTGCTGCCAGTCATCATCCTTTCTCTGCTCCTGTCTTTATTTTGTTACTTTAAGATGCCACTCGGCTGGAGAAATCAGTCTGCAATATATACATAGAACAGAAGAATACTCCAGGCCTATCCCAAGGGACATAACTCCTTTTATTATCCTGGTTCTGCCGCAGGATGAGGTAATTTGGCCAAATTAAACCTTCTGATGGCCGTTTCGCTTGGCGTCTCGTGCCTCATTAAAACATGGCCATGCAGAGCTCGTCTGAGTTCAGAACCAAAGTTACTTGAAAATACAAGCAGCTGTGAGGTGTGAGGAAGAGAACTGCTGTGGCTCCCTGCACAGTGCAGGAGCTTTTTATTTATTTAATGTAAATTTGGGATACATACGTTTGAAGCGTGCCGAGTAGTGGTAACTTAGATGATAACCATGTTAATACTGGTTGAAGTGAGAGCAAGACTGTATATAAAAAATTAACCGTTTGAAAAAGTGTGAAATACAAACCTCAGTACTTTGTATTTGATTAAAAGAATACCTCTTTTTATTGCAATCTCCTCCTTTCAGTTGTTTTCTGGCTGTTTTTTTTTTTTGGTTTCCTGTAACGGTAATGTTGATGTGTCACGGTGCTGTGTTTGTATTTTTTTTTCTTGTGAAGACATGCCTGGTTTTAAAGAGTTTTTATCCACAAGTTTAAAGGAGTATAACTATCATATAAGAGACACTCTGGGAAATATGTTGTCCAGGAGTGCAGACTGTATCCAGCACAGACGTGTGCTGCTGTATATTGATAGAACTAGAGTTGTCAAAGGAAGCATGTATAATCATTCATGGGGGACAAGATTGAGGGATTCAGCATAATGGACACATCTGAATAAAGCAGTTCAAACAAGATCTCTCACAGCATGTTCGTCTGTTTAATGCTGATGCTCTTTACACACTCGTTGACGTGAATAGTTACAGCTGTTTGCATTTTGCACACAGTTAAAACATCTCTATTGCACTTGCCAAGATATGGAGGAATTGACTTAGCTTTGCTTAAGACTTTGATGGAAAGGTGCAAAAACATCTATGATAATCTTGTTAACCCAAACATAGAAAGTGTTTGGTTATTTGTTTAGTATCTTCTATGATAAAAATCAACTGGGCTACATCCCCATGAAGGTTAAATCAGTCATTAGTGTAAACATTTTCATTCATTATAAAATTATATTTTAGAGTTAAGGAAAAAAATGTGCACTGGATAAAACAATTGGATGCACACCCTTGGGTGCAATAGTAAAAAGGTTAAAATTAAGAGAGTACTCTCTCAGGATCCTTAGATCTTTTCCAGCTCCTTTAACAGCTCCCCGAAACTTGTGACGTACCACGAAGACCTCTCTTTAACTTGTGGCCTGATGACGTTCCCTCCGAAGCCAATGAAAGCACTCTGTGGATTAAAGACATGGCACAGTCACTACACTGTAGCATCCAATTAGGGCAGGGCGATGTGGCCTAAAAAATAAAATCTCAGATTATTTCCAACAACACTCGATTAATGAAAAAAAAGAAAAAGAAAAATCACTCCCAGTGATACAAAAATTATATGAATCAAGTTTTGCCTCTATGTTGTCAAATTATTTCCTCAAACCAAAAATTTCCCTTCCTAAAGTTAAAGTGTGTTGTAAAATTTTGATTATGTAGTTCAAACGAAGGCAGGTTTGACAAAAACACTCAAGGCTGAGTATTTTAACAATATAATAACATGAAACTATCTGATCAAAATTTAATCTCATAAAAAAACAAGCCTTTAAAAGTCCTTGTACAAAACCTGACAGGGCCTACCATCATAAAAACTGTTCATTTCTTCAAACACAGCAACAACTTACAACTGGACTAAGGCAAGAAAAAATCTTGATTTTTAATTTTTTAAATCTACAGAAAATAATCTGAATTAATTGATTTAATCATTATATTGCCCAGCCCTTCATCCAATATACTTGGATGTGTTTTATAAATCCATGTTAAACTGACTCATAAGAAAAGCTGGAGTTCACACTTACAGCAGGAGGGCAGGCCTCCAGGTCAGTGGCTCCATCTCCAATCATCACCACCGTCTTGAAGCCGTACTGCTCCTTCAGGATGCTGATCACCTTTCCTTTTCCACCACTCTCTGCTGTAGGCTGACTCTCATCAAAACCAGCATACTCTCCTGGAGAATAACGACAATCACAAATAAAAGGGATTGTAAACGGGAGGTAGAGAAAAGGTTAGATTAAATTAGCCCTACATGATAATGGTTTTAGGATAAAACGCAGAAGTACTGTTGTGTTTTGGCCTCTCATTTGCATGGAAACATCATTTCAGCCGACCTAAAACAACTTTTTTTAAACGCTCTCCAGAGCGATATTTTTCTGATACGCTGAAGCCTCCATTCCCATGTAAACAGCAAGCCGGAGTTTTCAGTGGAAATGCTGACGTCACGCTCTGCACTCAAATACGACGCATTTAATAAATACACCAGATGATCGGGGAATGATCTCTTCTTCAGCAGCAGTTTACCAAAAGACTTTACAGTTTTATCACTAACTACAGGCCTGACATGCATACTACAGCATTTCCGGTCCCTCCGCATTTCCATTTTTTTCTGCATTTTCAAGCAAAAAGCTGTGAAACGTTGTCGTGTAAACGGGCCATTAGACATTGAACATACTTGACTTTAAGAAAAAAAATATCAGGACAGTCACAATGTACTCACCATTGAAGTAGAACTTGAGCCGGTTGGCATATATGTGATGAAGAGGAATGTTTAACTGAGCTGCCACATGTTCAACAATGCAGCGGAAGCCACCTGAGATGAGGAAAACCTTGATGTTGCGCTCATGCAGGCGATCTACCAGCTCCCTGGATAACAAATGACACCAGTTTAATCATACACATTCTTATAAGATGATGAAAACACCTTTATGCAGGCACAAAGATAAATACACATAAAACCTTGCATTTTCTTTAAAATACAATTTATTGTTCCATATTCTATTTTTTTCCTCATATGCGCATAATCGAAACAGGCCCTTGTCTTAAAAAACAGGCATATTTAGAATTTACTTGAACGTCCACATGAGCCAGTGGGTATGTTGACCAACCCCCCTATATCTAGGCAGTGTACACATTTGTTGTCATGTGATCATAAATTCTGCAACATCCTCTATTTTGCTGTCCCTGTGATTGAGAGACGCACTTGTTAATGTGGTCAGTAATTTTTCTTCACAAAAAACAGTTCTAGCTTGTCAGAGTAATTTTTTTTTACATCTTAGTTGAAATGACTGTTACAGTAAAGCAAATTCATCCAGGTCTAAAAATGCATATCATACATGTTGATGGTTTACCAGCATACTAAATCATGTGAACCATTACGCCAAAGATTAGCCTGAATTGCTAAGCTAGGTGTTTTTATCCAAAATGTTGGCTGTGGGGTAAATTGAGCCAGTTGATCAACTGGTGTGATGTGGAGTAAACCCTGTAAGACGAAGTCAATCACACGTTACTGAGACTGCTCATCATAACTGAACAGTCTTTCTCTAAACTAAGGCATCATATTTACAATATCCATGAGAAAGTTTGTCACTGTTAGGATAACAAGTTTGACTCCTACGTTAAGATCAAAGTGAAGTTTAAGATCATCAGTAAAACTCAAAATCTTTGGGTACTCTGTTCTCATCCTGTAAAGTTCTGTTGTGGTGTGGTTGATGTTAAAATCACACTTACATCCCATATTGTCTAATATTGACATTCAGTCATGTGCCTTAGCATCCTGTGTAAATGTGGAGTAGTTAGTTGCTGAGTATGAAATAAGGCCTCAAAGCAGGAGTTGAAACTCAAACCTCAATTATTAGAGTAAATTCACGCAAGTGTTTTGTTCAAGTCAATTGTAATGTCATTTTAAATCTAATCCAAGGTTTCCTTTAGCATAATTTAAAATGAGGCTCAGGTTTAAACTGGAAAAAAGTAAATCAGTCAATTTAATTTTACAATACTACATTTTTTTTTTTACAGGTGGCTTAATTTACCCACTGACTCTGATTAACTTACCCCAAAGCTGGGACAAGATGAGCCACAAGACCACTTTTATTAAGAGGTGATATTTTCATTGCCTTGTCATGAATGCATTCTTAGCATGTCCACTGATAGGAGACGTCATGAATTTAAGGTTGATGTTTCTGTTTTACTTCTGTATCAATCTCCCTCGCTTCAAGTACACCACAAGTAAAATTGTTGTTTCGTCCTTGGGATGGACCAGCTTCTGCCTTAGTGTGTTTCCAGGCTTTAAGTGAACAGGAATGTGGCTTTTGCCAAAGCTTCTCCTTATGTTTCAGAAACATCTGCAATGTAAAGCCTGGATTATGGTTCCTGCACAAATGTGTCCCATGGACATGAGAAGCGTGGAATCAGAACAAGAGAGCGTATGTGGCTGTTATACTTTTTAACAGTCCTCGCGGCATTCGTTCCCAAACCACAGAGGGTGATGTACTGCAAAAGCACATCCACCACAGTACTAAACTAGAGTAGAAGTTTGCATTTTTACACCATTAACAGCATTTTGCTCTTGACTTCCAAGAGTAGCCACAATTTCATGCCAGGAGTTGTTCATCACACTGTGATCTTTGTGTGACAATCATATAAATGTCAGTATTTCTAGGATCTCAATGTTCTTGTCTTTCACTTCCTGTTCTTGTTTGGTGTCCTTTCACTTCTTGTTCTTCAAAAAAGCCCACTTAAGGTATCTTCAGGTTTTTATGGCTTCTCTAATATGTTTTTGTTCTTTTTCCCTTCCTTCTTTCTTGTTGGGAACACTCTCAGCCTGTTGGTTTAGGGTTCTGATGACACCGAGCTTGTGCTGAAGTAGATAATTGGAATCAAAGAGTAGATACTGATCCGTGCGCATGGGATTCCCGTACACTAAAACATCCCGTTTTTTTTTGGATTTTGACCAAGGTATCGTCCACATACCTAAACGTTTTCTCTTCCCTAATAACGAATATCTGCTTCCCTCACCAGTAATATGGAACTGATGAAGCTTCTTGGATGAGAGATGAAACGTTGTCTCTGCTATTTAGTCCGGTTGCCTTGTTTTTTGAGTCTTCAGAATTAGCATGAACATTTACTGTATTGGGACCCTACTATTGGTGGCCATTACTCACCTGATACCTGGGGTCAGCTGAGGTGGGTGGTCAGTGATCAGTTTGTTTACTTGTTCTCTGGAGCACCGTATGATGGCCAGACGCTCTGTCAAGGCAGTTTTAAATGTCATGGAGCCACCCATGGCTTTTCGAGTCCTGATATGTGAAAATGGAAAGCATTGGTTTAATATTTTATTCACAGGTTTAGGTAATAAAAAACATGATATTTCTCTGTGCATATTGTCCAGATGTACTGTACGTTTTCATAAACTCACATTTCAGTGACTGCATCCCCAACACCACAAAATTTGGCAAGTTCATCTATGCCTTCTTCTTTGATCACTGTGCTGTCCACGTCAAAACAGACCGCGTCTGCTCTCCTGAAGAGCTCTTTTGTCTGTGAAAGCGATGCCATTGTGCTGGAAAAAACAAAAAGAAAGTGTGTGAGAGATTTCAAAAGAACATCTTAAAAGTGAATGTAGCTCTGTGATGGGGGTTATTGTGTCATGTGAAGTAAGTTAAGTTAAAAAAAAAAAAGCCATCACGGCAGGATCACGTGCTGTCGGCTATTTGACGGTTAAACATGAGGTCTGTGATTTTGCCCAGCAGCTGCATGATTTCATTGTGTAACTAAGCCCTGTATGAAGTGGATGTCTTCCATCCAGCGAAGCAGCAAATACATTTATTGAATGAAATACCCATGTTCACACGTTTCTGCATCACTTGAGCTTTTCATAAATAAACACGTGCTCCAGGCCATAAGAGAAAAAACTGCGTTACATAAAGTCCGACCCCATAGAAATATAAAGGGCTGATGCCTGATGGACATCCTCTGCACGTATTGCGTCACCCCGCACACCATATTACAGTCTGTGCGGCACACTATGGTAAATCGAGTATGGTGAGAAGGGCTAAACCATTTATGAATAGAGCCAAATTCCTGCAACAGAGCGTCTCTGCCCGCTTAAGATTACAAACTTCAGCGTGTAAAAGGCACAACTGTGTCATTTCCGTTAAAAATAAACTATAAACTTGGCCCGAGGGGTTGTTATTTACCTGTTCGGTGCAGTCAATTCCGAGTGACTTCAGCGGTACACTCACGCTCCGTTCTGCTGTCGACCGTGGGGAAATAGCACGAGTGGCACGACAAGGCACGTGTTTTTATAAAAATAAAACGACAAACACGAACAAGTTGAACTGTTATACTCACTAGTATGAGCAGCGTTGATAAGGCACTAATAGCAGCTTCAGCATTAGCCGACACTCAATGGATTCAGCGATGGGGAAAAGACGCTGAGGATGACTGACCAATCAGAGCAAAGCCGGTGAGGGACCGCCCACTATCCGCTGGCTAGGCTACATGACAACACAACTGATAATTTATGCTAGCTAGTAGCCACAGGATGTAGCATTGTTAACAATCATCCTCAGACTTTCCACTCCATGGAAGTATTACTGAGAAACAACGCAGAAATATTAGCCAATAAGTCGTTTCGATTTTAATTGATTTCGGCTTTTCAAAGCTCAGTTTCCACCTGTTCCTGTGAAAAAGCAAGAAAAAAATTGTCAGTTTCCCTTTTTTTTTAAAAAAGTCAATGATTAACATCACCGCTAATACATGAAATCAGACATAAATATCAACTATCGAGGGGGTTGAAAACCAAGTTTAAAAAAAAGGCGGGGGAAAAAAAGACTTAGAGCATCCAAGGAAAATAAAAAGATCATTTCCTACATAGAATAACAACATGTATTAGGGATGATGTGATTCCCATGCCATGCATTTATTTATTTAAAAGCTGCTTCATACACACTATAAGACTGTTACATAAAGCTACACAATAATATAATAATGAGTGTATGTTTTAGAGACACTGGATCGGGATAATTAATTCATGAAGTGTTATTGCATCCGTATTCAGTGGTGGTGTTGGATAAATAAGCCAAACTGCCCATACAGAATCTGTTACATCAGTGGGATCCTGGGAGTTGGTGATATCACTTTTGATTTCGAGTGGGTGAGGGGTGTGAATGAATGTTATGAAGTCTACAGTGAGGACAATCAGGGGTAATGGTTCTCCACTTGTGGGGGATGGTTTTCTGTAGCTGATCTCCTTCCAAACCTCTCCACACTGATGAAGGGCTGTTGTGTTTCGGTTTCACTTTTGGCTCCTCTCCTTTGTCACACCACAACTGGGCAAAGTTCTGAAGATGTTTACTTTTTTGACAAAATGTTGTCAGCTACGAAATGTGAATGTGTTTCTTGAAATATGGAACTGGAATACCCCAAACACCCAGCCAGTATACAGTAAACCAGCAGAAAATCTATCCTGCTTCAAAGCAGACTTGTTGCTTTCTTTCTCTCTCTCTATATATTTTTTTTTCTTTTCTTGTTAACTCAACACAGAATAAATATCTTTGACTGTTAATGGTGACATTTTGAACCACTGTGATCAGGGAGTCTCCAGGCTGCATAGAAGTAAATAAGCAATCCTCCAGTATTGTAGCTCTTTTCCAGTTTTTCTATTCCAGAAGATACTTGATGTTCTGTCGGTGGTTTGGCAAAGGTTTGCTCTTTTAAAGCCACCAGGAACAATGAGCAGGAAGCTTGGTAGTTAGTGCTCTGTGGAAGTTATTTGGCCAGCCAGCCAAAATAAGCCTAAGGTTGAATGTTAAAAAAAAAAGGGAACGAAAAAAGGAGGGAAGGTCATTGCTTGGAAGCAAGGTCTCCATTTTTATCTTTGATTCCCAGGAACAGGTATCAAGTTAAACATACTCAGTGTTTTGACATATAGTGCCTAAAGATTTCACTCTTTCCATACAAACGGAGCAATTTCTCTCCAGTGTAATTGAATGCTTCATTATATAGCAAAAAAAGGTCAAAGC
Organism: Labroides dimidiatus; assembly: GCA_030710495.1. Taxonomy (NCBI): domain Eukaryota; kingdom Metazoa; phylum Chordata; class Actinopteri; order Labriformes; family Labridae; genus Labroides; species Labroides dimidiatus. The sequence goes on along the minus strand of CM061154.1, from coordinate 6,588,709 downwards.
AAAACCATATTTCATAAGCTATTCACATAAAAAACACCATAAAAACAGAACTTGTGTTCTTTGTGTTGTGTTTGTATTACATAATAATTACATTCATGCATTTAAAGGACAGAAAAAAAACTGGTGCTGGCACAGTGTGGACTATATTTGGGTAAAATAAGATATGGACTCGTTTTAGCCCACCACCAACTGCTTTATTTGTGACAGCATTGTTTTACAACATTTTTGATGGTTTAATAAAGTCACCTTTTCAGTCCATCATGTCGTCACAGAAAGCATCCTAAAACCGATTTCATCATGGATTATTTTTTATAAGCGCTGTACTTAACACTCCAAACCAAAAGGTGGCGGCATAGTAAGCGAAGCTTTTAAAAACGACAAATAAGACAAACGTAGGAAGCCTTTGTAATAAATTAACAGAGCATGCGAGGTATGTGTTCATTTCTTGCTGTTGAGGACGGAAGCAAAGATGTCACATTCTTCAGGGGCTATAAGTCTCACTCTCTGGCCCTGCTCTTACTGTAATGGCAGCTGCTCAGAGCAGGTAATCCTCAGATTTATTAAGACTACCTTTACATGTATTTGATGTGCACAGGTATGTGGATGGCATGCGAAACATGTCGTCGTGGAAGCTCCTGAATGTAGGAAGAGTCATTTGTGTTTGCACCTTCCATACTAGGTATGTTTCTTTGAAAAAATGACAAAAAAAGGATGATGTTAAGCGTTGTTATAAGAATGGGTTGTTTTATTTTATTTTATTTAACGATGTTCATTGTTACAGTGCAGCGAGTCTGAGTCCGACCATCTCCATAATGAAGCCGCCGGCCTGTAGACACGTGCCTCCACGTGATGAGATGAAAGAACATACCTGATTTTCGTCTCTATTCACATATGAAATACATGTTGGAAATGTGTTTCTAAAACTTTCAGTTTCTGGGTGGATTCTCAAATGTTAAGACGTGAAATTCTACTATTGGAGTGATTGAGCTGCACTAAAGCCTTTGGTTTCTGTAAAAAGCCACTTTGCTTACTTTTTCACATCGACAGCATAAGAATTTTACTAAAATAACCTTCAAATGCGCAGCAGAATCCACAGTAACCAATTATTTTATGCTTATTAATATATTATATACCCCAGCGCAAGATATGACTGTTAATATCGTTCTTCACTTATTGTCCATGTAAATATTGAATATGGTTTAGATAAAGGTGCTATAATTGATTTTTATGAACAATGAACACTCACTTAATTTTGAAACACTGGTCCATGCAGTCATTTGTTACATAGCTAATGTTTAGCACTTCAGTGCAACTCTGGAAACTAATTTCATCGTTTGTTTTTTTTTCCCCACAGCATTTATTGAAATAAAACCGACTACAGAAACTGGTTTGAACTGCTGCATCAACCATACTGCTGTTGTTCATCACAATGTCCCAAAGAGATAATTATATTATCTCACTCCAAGAGTGCAAAGACCAGAAGAGGGTATGTATCTGCAGAATCATGACTGTTATCATTCGCTATGAAAAAAGACGGCATGGCCGAATTCTGCTCCAGCTAGTCCGTGTTGGTTGCAGTCAGACACTATGCAAAAGCCTTGTCTCATTTCTGCTTTATATCTGGATGAATGTTTGTCCCAGTTTCATTCAGCTGGACAGAAATGGGTACAATTTCAGATATTATAACCTATGTAACAAACCAGCCAACCTTTGCTTTTGTATTCATTTTTTTTAACCATTAAATTATGTCTACAGGATTCAAGTTGACTGCATGGACATGGCAAAGTGAGACCTTTACTCACGGTAAGAGATAATGAAAAGTTTGAGCTGTCGTCACTAAAGAACCTGCTCAACAAAAATCTCACTTGTCACCTACATCTCGTTTTTGGGAGAAGCACCCTCTGTTACTCATTTATTACTGATAGTTGTAAATGTTTCTTGTTCCCCTGTTATAATAAACTTCTGAGTAAGTAAAATGTGTGTGTGAATTTGTTTTAAAACATTAGAGTCAGTTTTTGGACAAGGATGCTTCAAGGATTAAGAGTCATGTCAAATATAAACAAAATAAAGGGGTATCTTAACATGACAAGACTTTTAAATAAAATGCTTTAATAAATTAAGCCATTGCAAACATCTAAGAGTGATAATCATTTGTTACTTGTTTTAAACAAATCAGTGAAGTACATCTTGTGCAGTGATCAAGAAGCCACACTGGAGATAAATGTAAGTCAGTATCATTCAAGTACACAAGGTCAGTGTCTCATACACCTTTTAGCAATAAAGCCTGGGCTGCAAAGCGAATGCTAAGAGCTATGACAAGAATGGATGTGTCTGAAATCACTAATTACCTACTCCATATATAGCGAATTGGATGTTGTCAACTATATATTCCACTCACCCAGCAAAATTAAAAGATTTTGGAAACTACTCGCTCACACGCTGGATGAACTTGTCATTTATAGATGGCTGGGAGTTAGTTATAATTTTTCTCAAACACCGTAATTTGCCATGGATTTCAGTGATGACTAATATTATACCTGGCACATTTTCCCAAATAAACATACTGTAATAAATAAATGTATTAAACCTTATTTTCAATATATAAATAAATACCAACCATATATTCCCGCTACAACTGTCTGAAAATTACAAGGTCCAATGAATGCATCACCTATGATGCATGGTTCAGCAGCAAATGACTGTTGTGTCTCTGCTCCAAGTTGTGGAACACGTTCATCTGAGAGTTAAACAGAGAGCCAAGTGCTATTTTTTCGCGTGGTTGTGTCCAACAACATCATCAGTAATCACATAATCAGCCATTCCTTCAGTTTGAACAGCAATGCATGATGGTATATACTGCATGTACACCGATTCACAAAATGCATTTTGGGATACACTGAGTGGACTATATGGGGTATGAGCATGCTCAGTCAGAATTTCAGACAGCACTACAAAGTGGTGTATCCACTATATGGTGGACAGGGAGTGATTCCGGACACAGCCAATGTGTTTGTAGTATGTAAAATAAAAGCCATAGTTAAAACAACCTAAATTTCAGTGCCTGACTGACCCAGGATAACCTCATATTAAACCAATTCTCAACTTTAAATCAAGAAAAATAACTTAACATCTGTTATATTTAATACAGTTAAGAATTTTAAAGAGTGCACAGTGTCAGAGAAAGCATCTATTTCTTGCGATAATGCAATAATTTACTTTGAAATTAAATAGTTCTAACCACCACATTCTGTTGCTGAAAAAGACTTGGCTGCTGAAATGCTATTTTTCCTCTGAAATACTACATAACTGGTAATTTGAAGATTAATGTGAGAAAGACAAACGATTATGCTGAACCATTTCCGACGTCGAGTAATTGGTGCAACAGTTGAACATTTTGTCAGCAGAAACTGCCCTCTACATTCAAGACAAAGGGAGATGTGTCTTACAGTACTAGGTTACCTTAAACCAGTTCATTCTTCTCATTGTCCTCTTTCACTTTGAGGCAGAGTTGTCCTGAGTTTAAGTGCTTGTTACCAGATATGGTGCGCCGGCTCGTCGGCCTCAGCAGCCATCGACAGCAGGATGGCTTTTGGAGTGTTCTCAAAAAGTGCCGCTCTGTTCTGAGTTTGTCCCTTCTTGACCCAGTGGCCATAGATCTTGAACGCACATGCATCAATGAGCTTGCGGATGGGCTTGACGGCGTATGGGTCGCTCTTGATCACCTCCTTGGTGACGGGTTTGGCTCGGCGATAGTTACAGTAGATTCTCATCGTGGCAAGGACAGTCAAACAGATGACCTAAAGGGAGCAGAAATGAGGGATTATTAAACGAAGGGCAGATGGGCAGTGAAAATGTACATCACTATAAAATGTTTTGTCATATTAATGACCTCACATTTTTTCCAGCCTAACTTTTATGGTATATTCAATGAAAGGTAGCAGAACTGAAGAGGAAGTTTAGTTTTTAAGAAAAAGAGTCATAACATCTCACCTTGAAGCGCCTGTATGGAGTGAACTGTCGCACTTCATCCACCACATACTGTGAGAAGAACGAATGGTTCAGAACATCAGTGGCTGTGTATCTCTGCTTTGGGTCCACCACCAGCATCCGAGAAATCTAAGGAAAAACACAATTTGGTTCTTTAAATCCTTTTAAGGCTTCTATTTTTTAATTTCCCTTTAAAACCTCAGTCTAGGTATAGCTGCCTCTGCTTCTCCTGATTTATTATTTTTAAATAACAGAAATGGAACCAATCTAATGTTCAGGTGAGATAAAAAAAAAAGCCTTACCAAATCTTTCACCGTGTCAGAGCGGTCTTCCCACTCAGGAGATGAGAAGTCGTATTTCCCTGCTAGGATCATCCTCAGCATCAGCATCTGTTTCCTGTGCCAGAAAGGTGGAGAGCCTGCAAGCAGCGTGTACATGATCACCCCTGCGCTCCATCTGCAGACAATGAGAGAGGACAACAGCTTAGAGAATGTCTAAACAAAAATCACAATCCCCATCGTAGGCTTTAAAATGGATTAGAAAAGTTGACGCTTTCAGGTCTTTGCACGCTCACATGTCGACAGCAGTGCCATATCCTTCATGTCCCCCATCCATGGAGCACTCAATGATCTCAGGGGCCAGATAACCAGGAGTCCCGCATACCTCTGCAGCATTATGAAGACAAGAAGTTATGGACTCCCCATACCAACAACTCATGATGATTGCAAGAGACAAACATCTGGCTAATAAATGTGCAAAACATTAGTATTTTCTGTAATATTAGTAAAAGAAAAAGCATTTCTTGAGCAGATTAAACATAACTCAAACAGGAAGAACAGAAACCAGACCTAGACCACATTTGTGGGAAAGAAAGGGTGTCTGCTACTTTAAATACAGTGGTTGATTTTCTGTCATCCTCATAAAAAGACAAACTAACTGCACAGACGTTGTTTCTAGTAGATCTAGCTCCTGCTCAAACTTGAAAAAAAAAATGCCTGGTTTCACACAAAAGCACACTCAAGATAACACACTGCTTTTTTTCCCCTCATTTATCGAAATTCCAAGTTTCTTTGTAATTTCACTGGAGTTCTGACAGATAATTACCTATCCATCATTTAAACATTTATTCCTTTTCAATTAAACAGACAGCACTCTTATAATCTCAACACGGTAACTGAAATCATCTCAAAAGGTAACTTACTAATTACCAAGGCAAAAAGTTTAAGAAGCAACATCGTTCTACTCTCAAGTTACTTTAAACCAACAATCTTTGATAACTAATCAGAGTTCATCTCACCAGCAGCATCTTTCAGTGACTCTCTGAGCTGAATCTTCCTGCTTTTTTTGTCTAAATGTTTGTCTCAGACGCTGAAAGGTCCATGCAGGTGTTTTGAGTTCTCACTGATTGCATGCTGGTTCCACTGAGGGCTGGTTGCTTCCTTTTCTATGCAGCTACTTTGATGAGTTCACAACACACTGGCTGTTTGCCAAACCACCTACTACATACAACATGTGAATGTAGTAATGTAGTGTGTGTGTGTGTGTGTGTATATATACTGGGAGTGTGTGTGTGTGTGTGTGTGTGTGTGTGTGTGTGTGTGTGTGTGTGTGTGTGTGTGTGTGTGTATATATATATATATATATATATACATATTTTTTTATTTTTTTTTTAAGCTACTTTGATGAGTTCACAACACACTGGCTGTTTGCCAAACCACCTACTACATACAACATGTGAATGTAGTAATGTAGTGTGTGTGTGTGTGTGTGTGTGTGTGTGTGTGTGTGTGTATATACTGGGAGTATATATATATATATATATATATATATATATATATATATATATATATATATATATATATATATATATATATAATTTTTTTTTTTTTTTTTTTTTTTTTTTTTTTTTTTTTTTTGTTTTGTTTTGTTTTGTTTTTTTTTTTTGTTGTTTTTTAAGTTAATCAGTGGTTTATGTGGGCTTTGATGAGAAAATTTCCCGGATCAGTAGGACATCCAGGAATTTTTTGTATGAATTCCGGTCAAATCAGTTGGCACTGCTAGTGTAGTAGGTGGCAAATGTAGTATGTAGTAGGCAGTATGCAAAAACTTGCAAAATCTGCAGTATACCAAAAAAATTTGAAATGACTTATTTTGTGGTTTGATTTTTCTTAGTTTTGACTGAACAGACACGATGACCTCTTTAACTGAGACAATCACTTATCCCACTGGACCTCTGGAGTATTTACACAATGCATGTCTAACCAGAGCGTCAATAGTGACAGTAACCCAATAATCAAAGTAATCTAACTCACATGAACGTACTAATTCACTGAACAGTATTATGTGACAATGTACATTCTGATTATACATTTGCTTTGCCAGTTCCCACTGCTGATGAGCTGATGCTTTCTGAAAAGTCTATCTGAAAGGTCAGTGTACCTCGAGGTGTCTGTGACTGCAACAAATAGATCTGAGTCTCCTGTTGCATCCTAACCTTTCTAAGAGAGATGAGAGCATGTTGTGCAACCAGAGCTAGACCTTCTGCTGACCGCCAGCAGCTGCTGTAACTGCATCACAGGTTGTAAACATAGAAACGTTTTAAGGGAAGGGCTCTTCACACTTCTTATACATTCAGTTGTGGCTTTCTCGCTTTTATTCATTATGTATGGGCTTCATATAGATGTTTTTATATATAAAACTTATCACAAAAAGTCATTCTTTGTTTGACTCTTGGCAATAAATCCTCCCACTGGAAAGCCTGTTTATTTCCTGTCTAAATGGTGCCATATTTGAATCCCTGTTCAGGCACAGTGTGCCTTTCTGTGTGTTTTTTCCCTGTGCTTGTTCTCTCCATGTACTCCAGCTTCCTCCCACAGTCCAACAACATGCTCATCAGGTTAACTGGTGATTCCAAATTGCCCGTAGGTGTGAGCATTTGAGGTTGTCTGTCTCTGTGTGTCAGCCCTGCGATTGACGGAAGACCAGTCCAGAGTGTACCCTGCCTCTCGCCCTGAGACAGCTGGGATAGGCTCCAGACACCCTGAACAGGATGAGTGGTATGGTATGGTATGGTATGGTATGGTATGGTATGGATGGAATGGATGGAATGGATGGAATGAATGGATGGATGGATGGATGGATGGATGGATGGATGGATGGATGGATGGGATGGGATGGGATGGATGGTATGTATGGTATGGATGGATGGATGGATGGATGGATGACCTACTGTCCCCTGTAACACAGACTCCCAGGTGCTGCCATACAGGGGGTACCAGACTTTTAACAAGACTCATTAGCAACAGCAAAATGATTTGTTGTATTAGCAGACAAACTTTTCATTGGCTCAACCAACATAGTCAGCTCTAACCCAAAAATGCAGGTTCTTATAAATATGGCACCATTTAAAAAAAAAAATAAACAGAGGATACAACAATATAAGATTTACTGTCAAGAAGTGTTGTTATAAAAAAAATCTGTTAAACAAAAATTTCTTTTGCGCCAAGTTTAACTGATCTCTGATTTATGTGTTGCCATCACATACCTTTGAGCTTCTGTCCTGGTGTGATTTGCACGGCAAAGCCAAAGTCAGTCAGTTTGATGTTCATCTCATCATCTAAAAGGATGTTTTCAGGCTTCAGGTCACGGTGGACGATGTTCTGGTTGTGGAGAAACTGGACCACCTCTAACAGTGCTCGCATAATGTTCCTAACACCACAGATAGTTGGAAGGCTTGCATTGGTAAGTATCCATCACTAGTGGTAAATATTCCTTATGCTGAATATCAGACACTGACCTTGTTTCCTTCTCACTCAGAGTTACTTTCTCTGTGAGGTAGTCAAAAAGTTCTCCCCTCTTCATCCTGCATAAAAATAATTAAACCAAGTGAAACATTATTCTTTATCATAAAATGTAAAAAGAAAAGAAGAGAGAGGAATGTGGGATTTGACACTTACAAATCAAAAACAAGGAAGAAGAAAGCTTTGGACTCAAAGCAGTCTTTGAGCTGAACTAAACAAGAGAGAGAGAGAGAGAAATTTGACTGTAATTCATTATTTAATTAAAATTTGCTGACTGGTTCACTTTGTTGACCAAAGGACTGAGAGATGACGACTGTAGATAAAAATCTATGCTATGCTTACTGATGTTGTTCTGTCCGTACACTTTCTTGAGGATGTCAATCTCCTTCACTGTCGCTTCTCGGATCTCTTCTATCTCCTGCGGACTCATCTTGTCCGAGGGGGTGATGTCGATGATCTTTACTGCGTAATCCTGAGATGTCCGCTTATGGACACAGCGACGCACGACACTGCTCACTCCCCTGAGGAGAAGCATACATCTGTTATCTACAGCTTTGTCAGGTTACTTATTTCTTTGGTCATCTGTGTTTGCATAGGTGGAGTCTGAGAGAACATGTTTGTGTGCGTCACTCAGAGATTTCTACGACAAGCTGAGCATGTGTGTGGTGAATTTCACTGAAAACTATTATCATAGAGAATAAGGCATATGTAATTATCTTTTTTTTTTCAGAGAACACTAAACCCACTCTTCTTGCCATGTTTGTGGGTACATAGAGCCATGTGTAGAGTACTACATCAGTTGAACACATTGTCCACATCCGGTGACCTCATAACCTGCATGAGAGAAAGGGAGTGAAGTTACGTAACACCTACTGTGTTCTGTCCAATCCCAGGCAGCTCTTAACACTAAACTTTTGTCCAAAACAAGTTGGTGTTCAGGAGCGTGCCCTCCTCGGACACTATAAACTTACATAACAGCTCCACCACGTGACACATGGAGGAGAATGACAAAAAGAAGGGGAGTTTTTAGGGAGATCTGGGAACCTTCTGGGAAATTAGTTAGCTTTCAGTTGTGCTGCCCCCCCTACTCCCCCTACTGTCTGTTTCTTTTCCAAACTGAAGCATCTATCAAGAGTATAAGAAAACGGGTCAAGCTTAATACTGTGGTACTGTTCTGTGTTCAACAAAACTGTGACAACATTTTTAAACTGTTTCAAAAATACAAAACAAGTCTTACTTGTGACTCTTGTAAAGGGATATTGTAGTTTTTTGAAGAGAGTCCGACTCGATCAGTATCGACATTGACACATATGATGGGTTACAAAGCGACAGCTCCTTGCCGGTTAGTTTAACATAAGCACAGGAAACAAACAGAAAAAAGTCAGCCGGACTGTGTCTAAACTTAAATTTGAGTTTGTTCAGAGGGCTCACAAGACATTAAGCTACCTTCTGCCTTAAAATTTATGGAAGCCAAAATATTTTTAATGACATGGCATTTTAACATTAATCATGTTTATAAGCATTTCTTTTTTTAACGTTTGGTTTTTAGGAAGCCTAGCTGTCTCCATCTTTTTTTCCCCAGATTTCAGCTAAAGAAAACCTCTTTCTGCCAGTAGCAAGAGAATGTCAGAGTTGTAAATCTTTTTGTCAGAGTTTCTAGAGTAATAAGTCACATTGTCCCAAAATGCCGAAATTTTGCAGCAAAAAAGGACTACTTTAGTACTCAAGGAAACCCATCCATTTTTGTCCAGTCTACGCCTCTAACAACAGCTGTGTGGACAGTGAATTTCTGTTTCTATCAGATTAAATCAATCAAGATAAATAGTCTTTGCCTTTTCACAGGTGGTCATTATAAATAATTTTCTTAATGACTGACAGTTTTATGAAGGTGAAATAAAATAAAACAAATTAGTTACACTTTTTAAAGCCTGGCTTGCTCTTCCTTGTATCAGGACTTTGCGTTTTGCTAAGACAGCAGCTTTCTTGTGGTGCTGTGCTTCCTGAAAGTGCATGATTTATGTCAAACTTTTCATCAAACTCTCTGAAAAATAGGTCTAAATAAATGTATGGTTCCAAAGTTTTGCAATATTCCCCAATTCATAGAAATTCTTAAGATATCTACTCCCTGCTCCAAGACATTTTAAGTAGTGTGTACGCACCTTCCCAGAATCTCCTTGGGCTCATACTTGTCATAGAACTCCTGAGCCCCCACCCAGTCAGGGATCTCCTCCTCTTTGGTCATGATGGCTGGGATGCTTCCTCACCACTCAGGCTGCACGAGTCTTCTCTCTCTTCTCCTCTCACAGCTGACAACAGATGACTGACACAAACAGTTGACAACTGTGTGTTTACAGTCTTCTATGTTTCACATGTTGACCCTTGAACTACTGATTTGACGTTACTGGATGATACTTAAGTTTATTAATCGACATTAAGTTAATCAGCGAGCGTCATACTGTGACACAAATCAGTTTAAGACGTGACACAATTTCTAGTTTTAGCTTCTTATACCTTTTCATATCCATACCTTTACCTGACAGAAACACAAGTCAATAGGATCCACATAACTGGGAGCTACAATGAGACGATGGGTTCAGAACATTCATGCACAATTCACTCTTTTTAATTTTTTGTATTTTATTTTATGTAGAGAAAACCAGAGGACTCCAAGAAGGAGACGTAGCCTTTCCAAGCAAAGTCCTTGTATCATGGTGATCATGCAGTTTGACACCTTGGTCCCTTTAACATTGAATGTTTGCAGTGTACTCACAGTTTTAAGTTTGAAGCGTTTGATTATAGCACAGCAGATAACTGGGTATATTGATCAATATAGATTAACGTTATCGTCGTCTGCAGGCATGTCGCCGAATGAAGACTGTCACAGCAGCACTAAACCACGGTTTGACAATCAGAGCTCCCCGTCCTCGCGACACTGTTTGACGTTCTCGTGGGCTTCAGTGAAAAAACTTAAGAGAAGAGCGCGTGCCCACTTACCGTGTCCCGTGTTGGTCAGGGCCTCGTGCAAATTGGATACATCTTTTATTAATCAGCCTGTGCCCACCGTGTAGAGAGGACGAACAGAGGTCTAGCCAAACCCCGGCACTGTCGTGCTTCAGGGGGGCGCTGCCATTGCAAAGGGTGAGCTTTAATGTCAGATGCCAAAAATAAATTGTTGCTTCCACAGCAGCAGCACACTCCGAACGCGTGTCCACACACAAAATAACAGACCCATGAAGTTAGACCCTGCAGGAGTACGAGACGCTGACACAGATACACGACTGTCCCAGACTGCAGAGATTTTTTCATTCACCTTTCGACCGTACGACTTTTTAAATGAAGCTTGTGCGACATGACAGGTGACCTCTTCTGTGATAACTTTGCTTTGAAGAAATTGTAATTAATAACACTGCTAACTAAAAATAGAAATGTTTCTTGAATAGTATAGAATTCGAGCAGCCTCTTTGAACAAGGAATAAATCATCAAACATCTGTTTTTATTATTCCAGTGCTTTATTGTTTTAAAGTGGGAATCATTTAGAAGGTTCCAACTGATGGTTCACAAGTTCTTCTGTTCTACAGATGCAGTGCACACATGGGTGGAGCTTTAAATTAAAAGCACTAATGAAAAACATAATCTAATCGAAGCATGCTCACCAAAATATATAAACATTATAAGACAAGATTTACAAGCTCTGCTGCACTGTCCTGAGATACTACTACAAAGATGCTGTCAGATAGCAATCAGCAGTCAAGATAAAACATGGTAATCGATCTCTTCTTCAGGCTGTCTTGATTTCTCATGAAAGGTCTGTGCGTGCTTCTTATTCTCTCAAAGTTTTCTTCCTCATGACATACCTGCAAAGAAAATTCATCTTTGATTAGTCACATTTCAGACTTCATGTTGTTTAATTTCATTGTTTAAATTATTTGTTTCTGCTTTTCATTTTAAGTGAAGGACAAACAGGAGGTTATTTGACACAACAACTCCACCTTGTAGCCACATGGGGTACTACAACACATTACTGCAGGACCATACTGAGGGCTTTTACACTGGCACGGCTCTGTACCATATAGTTCTGGAACCTAATTTTGAACTGGCCAGCATGTTCAGATTGAAAAAAAAAAAAAGATTTGAAACCCGAAAACTTGTTTCACAGCTGATACCCTGACATCATTAGTGGGTATGTCAAATTCTGTGTTCATAAAACGAGCAGGAAGTTGAGGTGACACCCTCCCATGTTTGTTCTGCTTAAACTGGTATTAATGCGGGCTGGTTCGCTAGAGGCACCAAGGTTCTGAGAATCCAGAACCAGAACTGTGCCAGTGTGAAAGCCCTCATTGACATTTAGTGACATCTAGATGACAAAGCACTTATGTGTTTATGATTCCTTATCATTAGCAGTGATATATCAAAGAACAAGTCTGTACAGGCCATGGGTGTATCAAATATAAAACTGGTACAAGGGATGAAACTTGTAGTGAGTCCTGCAAATAATTAACTAAAATATGAAGCGCTAACACCTTCTAAAGTCCCAAAAGTGGTCATACACATCACACTCACCGTTAGCAAACTTGCACTGCTTGAGCACCTCACTGAAGCCCTCACAGAGCTTGAGGTCACTCTGGTTTTGGGCACACTCAATAAACTGTTTGAGCTCATAGGAGCATGCCTGCTGCTGGGGGGCCTCCTGCTGGTACATGGGCTGGGCCTGGTACATGGGCTGGGCCTGGTACGGTTCCTGGAATATAAAAGGCAGACAATGCCTGACCCTTCCACATTTACTTTCAACATTGTGATAAAAAATGCAAGCTCATACAGGGTTGTATACATGTTTGCCATTTTTTCAATATATTCTTCAGCTGCTCTTTTTGTCTTGAACAAAGTTTTTTTTTTTTTTTTTTTAAAAACGGCCTTCTTTCACTTGTTTTCTTCAAAGGTAAACATTTACACAAATATTCAAACAAAACAAACTAAAACCAGATTTAAAGCAAATACAAACATAGGTAAGTAGACAGAATCTTGGCTTCTGTTACAGTGACACATTTTAGCCAAGAGATAAATGCCAACACTTTACGTAATCAGCTTTAAGCTACTCTAACTTTCAAAAAAATAAAAATAAAATAAAATATAACAATGATCTGTGAAGTAAAGCAAATGTGCTTCTGATGACTTCCAAACTCCCATCTCCTGTTTATTTGGTTACTGTGGTCCTCCCCACTAGTGTCAGACACACTAAACCCCCCCCCCCCCCCCCCCCCTGCAGCTATTCCAGTCTCATGACCGGCCGAACCAGACTTTATGTACCTGATATGTGACGTCAGGCTTGGCAGGCTCAGAGTGCCCTCCACCGAAGCCTCCAGTCATGGCATGGCCAATGGTGTGTCCAACTGCAGAGCCCACTGCTACTCCAGCAGCTGTAGTCGCCATCTGGGCAAACATACCTGGCTGCCGGGGTGCAGCGGCTGGAGCACCTACAGCTGATGGAGGAGCTTGCATTGGAGCGGGGGCGTAGGAGGGAGGTGGTGCAGCCCTGGCCATAGGTGGTGGTGATGGTGGTGCCCGGCTGTAATCAAAAGAGTCATTTCAAGGTAACTATCCAATCACAAACATACACTGTCTGTATGTGCACCTTAATTAATTTACCATCTTAATAATGATGAATGATGAATTCTTCGAGCTATTGATGCTTTAGAAATCTCTCTAAGTGCCCCGTTACAGAGACCAATATGTCATACAAGTCAGAGTGAAGCGTGTGTGTGGCACTGGGGCATGGTGTCACTTCAGGTCACTTACATGAGCTCCCCTCTGCTCTGTTATCAAAACAGAGTTACATGGACAGTACAACATGTAAGAGAGCCTCAGATATGTCAAAGTAATGATGGTCAAGAGTGATTTGCTGATCATTTGAGAAATACAGAACCCACATATCTCCAGGACAAAGATTATTTTAGTCAAAAAAGCATATAGTTTTAATTTGACCTTAATCTGTCAGTTACTTAACAACGGAGAGCCATCAGTTCACATGCAACAGTGAATAGAAACCGACCCTAGCTGACAGTATTTCTCTGTGTGGATTAATTATTCCCTCGTTGTGAAGCCACCATCAAGCTACGCTGTAAAACGATGACGCAGACGAGCACTGTGACCTTCTTAACTTGTATGGAAATACAGAATAGATTTGCTAAAACAACAAAACAATTTCAAGTTAAATAGAATATTAAGACCAGTTCAAGCTTCCAACAAGATGTGAGAACTTTTAAGAATACAGCTAACATATGCTACCACAAATAACTGTTCCGCTGGCTTGAAGTAACACAACTATAAGACCGCAACGTGACGAACGTGCTCAAATCTTTGAATGTGTAATGTACCTGGCTGGAGGGGGCATCCTCGATGTCCGACTTCTGCTTCCTCTTGGCATTTTTAAATTAGTGTACTTTTCTCTGTGTGATGAAGTCAAATGAAATACTCTGAAGCCTCTCTCTAGCAGCAGCTAACTGTCGACCTTTAGCTCGCTAATCCGGAACTTTCCATGTGTTACATCATTTGCCTCACGGGTAACTTCCGGTGTGTTCCTGTGGTTATTGCGTCATAAACAAATCCCTCTGGTTTCTGCTAATTTTATACTGTCTATGGTTACAGCTAACACTATGTTCTTAAGTCATTGTTATCGTCTTAAACTACATCCATACATCTGAATACAACTGAAATCGAAAAGTTTGATAAAGATGTTTGATTCAAACGGGTTTTTACTGTAGAGCCCCCTCGTGGTGAATTTCTGAGCTTTTTTTTTATTATTTTTTTTCATTATATTTTTGTTTTCGTTGCAATACTTCTTGGAGTTCAAATACTACTGGAAACTCTTTTATTTCCGCCTTTCACCCTCTGAACAACGGTTCTACTGGAGCATAATGTACCAGTCCAAGGAAGCTCCTGAATAGTACTACTTGAACTAACTTAAAACCATTTTACAAAGCATGTTTTGGTTCATCAAACTAATATATATATATATATATATATATATATATATATATATATATATATATATATATATATATATATATATATATATATATATAAACATAAAATGAAATAAAGCTACACCATTTTTGTGTTGTCTTTCAAATGAATGAATGATTTAAATTTCTTTCTTGTTCAATTCAAATAAAATATCACTGCCATTACCAGTTTATGATATCACATACACATTTGAAAATGTGACATAATATTAAATGAAGCATTCAGAAACCCTTTTGGGATTGGGATAGTGTTATTTAAAGTATTCTGACTTCACTGCTCCTGTTTTGACAGAGAACAAGGTCTCATACTTGGCTGATGATTTTATGTACAACCCCAATTCCAATGAAGTTAGGATGTTGTGTAAAACGTAAATACAATGATTTACAAATCCTATTTAACTTGTATTCAATTGAATACACGACAAAGACAAAATATTTATTATTCAAACTGATAAACTTTATTGCTTTTTGCAAATATTCCCTCATTAGGAATTTGATGGCTGCAACATGTTCCTAAAAAGCTGGGACAGGGTCATGTTTCCCACTGTGTTCCATCACCTTTCCTTTCAACAACACTCAATAAGCGTTTGTGAACTGAGGACACTAATTGTTGAAGCTTTGGAGGTGGAATTCTTTACCATTCTTGATTGATGAACAACTTCAGTTGATCAACTGTCCGGGGTCTCTGTTGTTGTATTTTGTGCTTCATAATGCTCCATACATTTTCAATGGGAGACAGGTCTGGACTGCAGGCAGGCCAGTCTAGTTCCCACACTCTTTTACTACGAAGCCACGCTGTTGTAACACGTGCAGAATGTGTCTTGTCATTGTCTTGCTGAAATAAGCAGGGACGTCCCTGAAAAAGACACCTCCATACCATCACAAAACAATCCATGTCATTCAAGCATTTTAATGGCCATGCATAAACAATAAAAACAACACTAAATCAGAATTATATACATCAGCCATCTGCCAACCAAATAAACTCTATTTATTTGCATCAGCTGTTGAAAAACTGAGCACTGTTTTACAATATCCCAATCGGTGGCCATTCTTTATCTTGTACAATGATTTAAACAAAGAGAAAAAACAACTTATTTCCTACATAAAGTAAAAGTAAAAAGTAAGTGTTATTCTTTTTTCCCTTTCTTCTTTTTATCTGAAAATTTACGTCGTTGGTGGTGTCCACCACCTCTTCCTGATCTGTGTCCTTTTGATCTTCTGTCTTCCCACGCAGGCATCGGTGGCTCAATTTCCCCTGGTCGTCCTCCTCTGTCTGGAACACTGCCCATTAACGTCTAGAAAGAAAATTAGACACATGCATTCTGAATAACATTCATTTCCCAGTTTATTTTCTAGGTGTCATTCACAAAAGGGTTGTACCTTATAAACAGTGGTGCTTTTTCCAGCCTTGATTGGCTCAATGATGGACTGATCCTCTCTGGCAGCGATCAGAAGAGACAGAGAGACTCGAGGGGAGCCCGCAAGTGCTGATAAAGGAGGCACTGATGCAAGAGCTTCACTGCGCTGCTGTTAGAAAAAGAAGACTGATTGAACAAAGATGTTTGTTGTCATTTACATTAAGGATGCACCAAAATGAAAATTCTTGGTTGTGACATTACTTTTCTGGACTCTCTGTCCAGTACACAGAGTGTACTCATCTCTATGTGCACACTGTTTGTGCTCAGTGTTTGTGTCTGTGTGCATCAGGGTGGAACTCTGCCATGTGCGATACAGAGAGCAGAGGAGAGTTGTCAACGCATGACCATCCCATCAGGTAAATAAGATACATAACATAAGGCTAATTAGTCTGCTAAATAAAAGAACGGGGTAAAGACCTGGGCCCGTATTCACAAAACATCTTAAAGCTCAAAGTTGCTCTTTACTAACCGATTTAGGAGAAACTCTCCTAAACTCCTCGCAGCAGTTTAAGGTATAAGAGTTAAAGTATAGAAACTGTCCACCTTATTGCTAACCCACTTGTTTGCTTTCACAGGATATAAAAAGTCAAAAGGGCATTGGTTTCAATTTCAGTCTGTTTCACAATAAGTAAAAAACTTCCCAGAGTTGCTTTAACTTTGATCTTTGGATGGTTATCTATTTTTTTATTGTTTTGTTTTGTTTGTTTGTTTGGGCTTACATTGGTAAGCCCAAACAAACAAACAAACATGACTGTTTTCAAGCCATGCACTGTTTCATCCTTCTTACCTTTTGTTTTTCTCCCCATGCAAATGACTCCAGCGTGACCTGAAAACGTTTGATCATCATCTGTCGCCGACACTGATAATCCTCTGACAAAACTTTGTTGATCTTAAATATTTGTGCCTGAAAGACACAAAGAAAAAAGGGTAAAAAGGTAATGTTATCTTAAAGGAACATCTGACGTACATTTAAAGGGGCTGTGAGGTCCATCTGTAAAAGCTAGTTCCTTTCCAGGATAAAGAATCCATTTCCCATGAGCACTTGCACCCTCTGTTGTAAGGATGAGACTCAAGGCTTGCATTTGTTTTGAAGCAAATTGAAAAGAGAGCAGATGTTTTTAACACTACTTTTTTTTGTTCAAGAAAATTTTACAGGATGCGAACAACCAGGTGTTTGAAAATTGAAAACAAGAAAACTCAAACTTTGTAAACTCAGTTTGTACCACAGTTTTGTAGCTGGCTATATTTAGCGCTACTCACAGTTGGGTGCAATGAGATGTGAGTGAATCCTGATTATGTCCTACCAGAGCTCATCTACCAACTACAGCCTCTTCAATCAGAGCAAACGTAACCCTCATTCTTCATTTTATTGACAGACTCTCAAGTTTGATCAGATCACTGCAGAATAACTGCTGCATGTTGGTTGGAATGAACATTATCACAAACAGCTTAACCCGTGTTTTAGCCTTTAGCCTGTGCTAAAGGAGGAGGTGAAAACTCTCCTGTTTAGCTTTCATCTGCTCTTTGATCCTTTTTCTTTTAGACAGCTAAGCTCCAGTGTCCACCATTATTACGTACTGAATCACAGAAATTGTTTTTAGCCAAGAGAAACACAAATCTCTCTTCTCTCTGCTAAACTCTTTCAGCATGGTTTTGTCATAGGGACTAGTGCTGTAAATCAACCCAGTCCTGTCCGACCCCATTGGGAAACTGAGAAATGGCATTTAGAAATAACCTATTTTGGTGCTGATAATTTCATTTTAAATCATGGATTACCACCAGGAATATATCTTAAAGTGAGTCAAGATCACTTAGAAAGTCCTCACAGGAACTTTAACTATCCACCTGTTTCTTCAGAAGCCTATAGGAGTTAACTCCCCCTGGCGGTTATCGACTCCCAGTTGCCTTGCAATAATATGGCTGACCACCACCTGCAAGCTAGCTCAAAACAACTCACATGGAATCATTAATGCTGAACAGGACTGAGTGTAAACTTTTTAAAACATCCGTGCTGTGAATCCAGCTCCGATTTTTGTCCATTTTGTTGCTTTCTTGCTTTAAAAGCCAGTTTTCAGAGCCAGCATGACAGCTGGGCTAACATCATCAGCTTTGTGGTCTCCATGGTGACAAAAACAGAACATTCAACAGGACGAGCAAAACCGACAACCACTATGAACTATGGGTAGTCAGGAAAAAGGTTGATAGTTCCAGGAACTTACCCACTGCTCTGGGCTGAGGCTGGTCTTGAGAAGAGGGTTTGTCATGTCCCCACATGGAAGACGAGCAAGCCTCGACTCTACCTACATAAAAAATATTTTAAATTCTATTTATGTTTCTCAGCGCAAAGTCATAACTTTAATGTAGGTATGGCTTGCTCATATCACTCACCTCCTTCAACACATCTGTGAACTGACAGGAGGCATCCATGTCAAGTGCACGCAGCAGTAATATCCATTCTGCCTGCAGCTCAGCTTTCCTTTCATCACATTCATCATCATCATCATCATCATCATCTGCATATTCTTGGCAAAAGTCATCAAGTTTACAGCTGTGATCTTCAATTCTCTGCTCCTTTTCAGACTCCTCCTCTGCGATCTTCTCCTCAGCATGCGAATCTTTATACTTCATAATGTGAGCGGCTTGTAACTCTGAGACAAGGAAATCTAGAGGATTAAATAAGACCGTCAAATTGAGATCCCCTTAATTTAAAGGGCCAGGCTTAAAATATACAAATTCACGGACACGCAGATAAATTCTCACCTGTTATTTTGTTGAGGATGGACGGCTCGAGTGCGTCCGATGAAACCACAGTGAGGGGAGTGAACAGGTTTGATAGCAAATGTCTCAGCTCTCCAACCAGTAAGACGTCACATGTCCTGTCTGACCCTAAGAATCAGAGGATAAAAATATATTCTGAATATTTGCCACAAATTACCACAATGTTTTTCCTTTAAATATATACTTCAACATTTCTCATGTTCACTTCACATCCACGCATTGGTCTTTCACCTTTGGTAACTTGGCTCTCTTTTTCTTCCAGTAATAAACGATGGGTTAATTTATCACCTGCTTACTGCTGATAGCCTCAAAGTCTCAAACTAGTTTGCATTTCTTATGTCACACACTTTAGAGATCCATAACAAAATATATATTCTAAATTTATGTATTATTGTATTGATTATTAAATATATATATTATTTAATTTGTTATATTTATATTAAAGAAAGAATATATGGTTGCAGCCTTATCCCAATAAACTCAGTTTTATATCACTAGTTTAAAAAAAAACAGTCAAAGCAGAAAAAAAACATGTCGTTGGCAAAGAAGAGTTTAAAAAGCAGCTAAGATAGGCACATTATATGAAACGGAAAACGTTTTCAGGTTTTGGAAAAATAATCCCTTTATGTCTTCATTTCTGGTTCATATCCAGCTGCCTTTAGTGGGAACCCTGTGTACTGCACAGCAGCAAAAACCCGTTTCTGTCACACACAACTTGTAAATCTGGACACAGGGTTTTAAGCTCCGCTGCCAGCCAGGTGAGCAGAGGACAGGGAAGTTCATCACACAGGCACCGTGTGAGGCAGGAACTACCAGGGTACCTGACCAAAAAGTAAAGACAGGTGAAATACCTGCTTCCCCCCAGCGGCAAGAGTCGTCATAAAATGCAAATCCTTAAATACTGGTGCAGAAATGCAAATGTTGAAAGCCAAAATCTGAAATAACGTTTGTCAATAACAGCTACAAATATTAGCTGTTCCATATTGCTCCAATATCAAAGTTTAATGACGACGAAGCAAACATAAAGGTAGTTATGACTTACCCAAGCGTCTTAAGCGCTTTAACTGTCCCTAAACTCCTCTCCATCGTCACTTTAATCTAATGGTAGAAATATTTTAAATCTACATGTTTTACTGTAACTCAGCTCACTCAGCTGACATGAGTTCAGCTAATTTCAATGTGTGCTTCCTCCTTCTTTTACATTTGTTTCTGTGCTAATGGCGTCGCCTGCTGGCCGGAGTGTGCGCTTCTACCATAGACCGTTTCTTCTGGACTTCGTAGCCTCGGCAGACTTGACGGGTCAACGGCACGTTGCTGCCCTCTTCTGGTCACTTATGAAGTCGCAATCTTAAATGCATGGAGTTTTAATTGTGTGAGTTGCACCTGGTGAACTACGACTTTAATCTCACTTTAACATAAAGGGATAAAACAAGCTTTTGGTGTGCATTTATTCATTTAATATCACTTATTCCACTCAAGGACTTTGTGTTCCTAGTTATTTTCCATTGTTTTCATTTCATGAGTTATTATTTTTTGTTGAATTACAACCCCAACTCCAATGAAGTTGGAGTGAAGTTGAAGAATATAATGATTCCTGTTTAACCTTTATTCAATTGAATATTGATTTTGTGAACAACTGTGTGAGCTAATAGTCCAACAGTTTAACAGCAATGTTTCTCAACATACAATTGCAATGAATTTATGTATTTCATCATCTACAGTCCATAATATCATCAAAAGATTCAGAGAATCTGGAGAAATCTCTGCACGTAAGCAGCAAGGCTGAAAACCAACATTGAATGCCCGTGACCTTTGACCCCTCAGGCAGCACTGCATTAAAAACCAACATCACTGTGTAAAGGATATTACCACGTGGGCTCAGGAACACTTCAGAAAACCATTGTCAGTTAACACAGTTCATCACTACATCTACAAGTGCAAGTTCAAACTCTACCATGCAAAGACAAAGACATATATCAACAACACCCAGAAACACCGCCGGCTTCTCTGGACCCGAGCTCATCTGAGATGGACTGACGCAAAGTGGAAAAGTATGCTGTGGTCTGACGAGTCCACATTTCAAATTGTTTTTGGAAATCATGGACGTGGTGTCCTCCAGGCCAAAGAGGAAAAGGACAATCTGGATTGTTATCAGGTCAAAGTCTCAAAGCCAGCATCTGTGATGGTATAGGGGTGTGTTAGTGTCCATGGCATGGCTAACTTGACCATCTGTGAAGGCTCACAATGTTGAATAGTTGGAGAAACGTACTGCCATCCAGACAATGCCCGCCTTTCTTTCAGTGAAGACTTTGTATATTTCAGCAAGACAATGACATCAGACCAAATACAACAGCATGGCTCTGCAACTTGGATGCTAAGCTTGCCTGCATGCAATCCCAGATATTGTTTGATTAACATTTCATCAAATTGTTGGTAATTTAGGTTTTAAAATTTGTTTGGTTGTTCTTCAAGACAAGGAGAGAAACAGGAAGTCAGTTGTTGTGTAGTTAGGAGAATTGCACTCTCATACTCTTGAATGGGGGGAAAGAGGATTAAATCACCACTCCGTCATGATAATAATCCTGGAGATTAAGGGACTCTATGCTCATGTATTTAACTTTTTAACGCTTAATATACTGCATAGTTTAAGAAAACAATGACAAAGTAATTTACACATTTCCACAGTTATTTTGTAATGTGTTGCTATCTGCTTGGGAAATGTGAGCCAAAGATTCAGTCACCATCATGTGCATCTCCCAGTGTCTGAAAAATGTCAGTTTATCAATAGAAAACTTTTAAACAAACACATATTTTATGTTTATCGTATTTCCTTAACTCAAAATACTTTATTGAGAACAAAGAAGCCCTGATTAAATTCAAACCATGTGCTTTACATGTCTGTCCACTAGGAGCCACTAGAGACTACTTTGTAGTGGACTGAAAAAGTTAAATATTGAGGTTCTTTTTCTTTTTTTCTTTTTTTTTTCGTAACTACAATTCAAAACAAAGTACTTAGTCAAGATATCTGACTATTAACGGACTACTTGTTGCATTTTATGCATTTTCCAGAGGCAGGTATTGTTCTTTGTCACTCACGTTTTGGGGGGACAAATGATTCTGAAGGTAAACAAACTATTTTAACTATTTCTGGACTGGCCTAACACATAAGATTAAGAGTAGATTAAAAAAGCATGTTACATTTGGCACCTTTGTTTTTCATACTTGGAGAACATTTTGCTCATAATAGATTTATTTTTTAAATGAGGTTTTAAAGCAGAGGATGTTATGTGTTGGCAGGTGTTACACAGTAAAGAGTTTAGAGAGCTATTTTGGTGAAGTGGCTGACCGTGACAATGAGAATAAAGGATCTTATGAAGTATCTTTCAGTACTCATCACTACGAGCAGTATCTACATGCTTTTTACTCTAAGCATTACTTTGTCTACTCAGCACTCTGACTGTGTAGCAGCTGATGCATGCTCAAGTGGAGCTGGAGTGTTTTGGACTGTAGCATTTGATTTAAAACACTGAACAGGCTTTTATGGTTCTGTGTGGGCAGCTTTGATTCAGTTTCTTCATAAACTCTCCAGAGGCTCCTACAGCAGGAAGCCTTGAACTCAAGTGGTGCCATCAAACATGGATAGTCAGCTGTGCTCTGAGTCATCAGGAGGATGTTTTATTTTTATTTTCTTGAGTGTTTCCTGAGATTCAGTGAGACTGTCTAGTACTCTGACACATGACTGTTTGTACAAACACATGAGCTTCATTTGCTGTGTGTGAGTGCATTGTTTGGGGTGACATGTGTTGCTGATCACACTCCTGGCACAAGCCGCCCCATCAGAGGATATAAACTGAGCAGGAACAATGAAGACACTGGTTTTGTACATCTCTGTCTGCTTGATGCCTATTGCCATATGTAGAGAAGCTGTGCCCCCACTCTGACAACAAAAGACTCACCACGCGTCGGGATGCTGCGTCTTTTATTCCCCCGACACTGCCCACTGTTTCCTGAAACCCTGGAGAGGCCTGACCTATGACCTCTGGCAAGCTGCCAGACATTGCAGGCACACACTTCCCTCTAATCTGCAGCCCTGATCATGCATGCTGGACTTGTTGAATACTTGCTGGATGGATATATGAAGTAAACTGTGATTTACTGTTGCCAGAAAAAGAGAGTTGCTTATAAATATCACGTATGTTTTCATAAATTTCTGGACATCAAAACCTTTTAAATGAGAAAAACAAATGAATATTACATAAAATACTGTGGTTAGATTGTAGATTTGGTCGACTCTATTAAGAAACAGTGAGAGGAATGTGTGTTTCACCAAATGACACACTTGCAGATGCAAATACTTTGTTACAATGCTACAAAAAAAAGTGGAAATATGGTCAGACAAAGTGATTTGTGAACAATTTGTTTTAGTATAGACATGAGGTATGACTAAAAATAAAAACAAATAGAGGGATAAAAAACAGATTAAATTTCCTGTTTTTAGCCTATTCATCGTTTTGAGAGAGCAAGTATGCAGAAACATTTATCCGAACATTCTGGTCATGATGTTTGTACTGCATCTAACAACTTCTCAGTTATGTTTTTATACCATTTGGAAGTTTTCTGTGCTAAAACAGTGATCAAATGAAGGCTAGGTAAGTGTAAGGATATTGTATTTTCTACTGTTTAAGATTTAAATTCTACTGGAAGTTATCTATTTCTTTATTTTTTCAACTTACTGCAATCTACTGAACACTCTTTTCCAGCTGTTTTGACTTAATTATTTTATTATATTAGTTGTCTTTATTCTGTTTTTTTTCATTGTTTATCATTATATTTATATTTTTCAAATGGTAAGGTTTATGTCTGTTTTTTTGTTTTTTTTAATATTACTATGATGCACATTTGTACAGTGGCCCTGGAAGCTCACAGCACTGCAACCTAAGAGAGCACATGCAAAAAGACAAAACAGGAGCAAATTAAGTTAAATTAAATTAATCTTTATCAATCTGACAACACATGCTCAGCATTAAAAAAAAGACGCTGCAAAGACCGCAACACAACAGAAGTGTTTACAGAGGACGCTCAAAGGTGATGCACACCTGTTATTAGCTAATATGCTAATATCTGAATGATGTGATAACAAAGTTAAAATAAACCAAAAGCACTTACTTTTATCCCACTTTCCAACACCACTGACAGAAAGAGAACTTCAATAGGGCTGTGACCTAAAATCTGCATCAACAACAAGCATGTCGGGACATATGCATCATTTTTAAGTGTCCTCTGGAAACACTTCTGTTGTGTTGCGGTCCATTTACAGAAGTGTTTTTCTAATGTATTGTGCTGTGATCTTTGTGGCATGTTTTTCTAATGTGTTGTGTTGCGGTCTTTGCAGTGTGTTTTCGAAATGCTGCACAGGTGTTGTCAAATTAATGAAGATGGTTTCTTAATTTGCTTGTTTTGTCTTTTTGCATGTGCTTTCTTAAATTGCAGTTCTGTGAGCTAAAATAAAAGTGTTGTTTGTCGTCTTACTATATATATAACAGGATGGTGACATACACTGATTAAAGGGCGCCCCTGGTGAATGTTTTTGCCTATGGCCCCAACAGACTGTAGAATCGCCCCTGGATAAGACAGGTGAGTGTGATTGTTTACAGTGGGATAGGAACTGTTGCTCAGGTGACTGGTGGACACTCCCCCTGCAGACAGATAGAGACATCTGTTAGTGACAGCCGGAGCAGCTCGTGCTCTCAGTGTGAAGCCAGACTTTAAGCTTCAGTCAGTCAGAGAGAGAGAGAGAGAGAGAGAGAGAGAGAGAGAGAGAGAGAGAGAGAGAGCAGCTACACCATGCAGGTGTAATGGATGCACATGTTACCAACACACTTACGGTGCTGTGTTTTGTGTCTTTGCCTTGAACATTGTATTAATTCACACATTTAGCGCCTGAATTTAGTTCAATCGCTCAGTTATGGATCGCCTGGATGAATGGAGCTTCAAGTCTAAAAGCCTGGAGCTGGAGGAGGATTTCTACTTGGACTACGGAGCGGAGGAAATAACAGATTATCAAGACCCCAACGAACTTCTGGCTGCTCTCAAACAAAAGGAGGAAGAGGTTATTTTGGCAGCCCAGCTGGGAAACGCATTGCTCCTGGAAAACCGTCAGTTGAAAGAGAAGGGCGAGAAACTTCATGAACAATACGCAGACAAGCTGGAGGTAAGACGAGTCTGGTTTACTTCACTAATAAAATCTTGAAATAGTGAGAAGTGAAAGACTGAGAGGACGAAGACTGAACGACGAAGTTTCTGATGATGAGTTAAATTAACGAACGGAAAAGTAGCTTCTCTAGTCCACCCGCTGGGTGGCTGTGGTGGTTAGCCTTTCATTGAAATAAGGCGTTAACGTGTAAATTATAACAGTGTAAGTTGTAAAGCTATTTTAGCCAAATCAATCGACAATAGAAAAAAAAACATCCCTTTAATTTTGATTGATAGCTAACATGACGAGCTGTCATTGAAGTCAGGTACATGAGAGACTCACGAGGAACTCTGTGGTCAGGGAGTAACAGCACACCGGAACATGATTTAAAACGGTTTTAGTTATGGTGTACTATATTTGTTTTTCCCAAATAATGTGAATTTTTAAAAGTAAGTTGATGATAACATCAGTAATCACTTTGTAATCTATAGTAAGCCGTACTTCATTTAATACATGTCAAACTGATAGTTAACCCTGTGTCCTTATCGGTTGCATAACCACTTTAAGTGTAGGGAGAAATTAAAATAATCAGTACCTGATACTGTCATCCATCTGCTGGAAGTTTGAAAAGTGTTTCAGGTCAAACAGTTGCTGATAAAACCTCTTTGCACTCATTGTACTCTCTTCTTCTGGTACTTCAAAAGCATGTCCACCTAAGAGGAACAATTATACTGACATGTTTCTCAAAACAAACAAAAAAAAGTTCACAGGCTGAGAAACAAACTGTTTTTTTTAGTTCAAGTGGAATAAAACGTATGTGATTTACAGCACCTCATAAGACCATCAGCAGATTACACATGGAGGGCAGCACTTGGTCTACAAAAGCACGTGTAAATCCAAATGCAATCTGTAACCTGTGCTGTGACACAACTGAGAGGTCATGCCAAGCTTAAACAGAAGGCAAAGTGTATTCTTCATTGTTGATGCTGATGTCTCCTCCAGGTGTTCAATATTTAGTCTTATCAGGTTAAAATCACACAGTCAGGACCAGCCTGAGCTTTGGTGTTTATGTGTTACGTACTTTACAAAGTGCGATAAAGATGTGTCAGGGACTTATCTGCCTGAAAACTGATAGAAAGTACAAGACACTGATAAAAACAATATGATGATGTAACTATTTATCTTTTTTGTTAATGATTAATTTGCTGATTATTTGGATAATTTGATCCGTACAAGTCAGAGGATATCGAGAAATGCTGTATTTCACAAAGCTCAAAGTAATGTTTTGATGTTGTGTCTTTGGAAATAGAATCTTTTTTTTTATTATTAAGACAAACAGAAAGAAAAGAAACAAATACAAATAAAGTAGCATCCACTCATCATTCATATACTGTATGATTTAAGTAGTCATAGTCCATCTCTCTCATATTTCTGTAAAGAAGCACCTAGAATTCTCAGTGCAACCTAAGATGCTCCATTTTCAGATTCATTCAAACATTTCCCATGATCCTCAGCATCTCTGTGTGAGGCATGCATGTTAATTTTAACGCTCAGGTTCCTTTTCAACAACACTGCATGACCTTTGAATCACTCTGACCTGATTTGGATCCGTTTCATCGGTATCATTTCCAACCCTTGCTCACTTATAATTCTAATCCTATACTCATTATCTGCCCACCCTCCTGTGTTCGTAGGAGCTGGAGCAGGGCAGGCATGAGCTGCGGCTGAAGCTGGAGGGCTGCCAGTCCCAGTGGGAAAGTCAGGTGGGGGAGCTGGAGCGGGATGTGAGGGAGCTGAGCGCACAGGTGGAGCGGCTCACCCAGGCCCTCAGTGAGGCCGAGAGAGACAAGAGCCGCGCCCTCCAGGAGCACAGGGACGAGACGCTGCAGCTCAGGGAGCAGCTCCACACGGTGAGTAGAGTCCCTCACGTTAACATCTGTATCATATGAAATGTGATGTAAAGAAAACTCCCCTCTGGCAGCAACACGCAACTGAGCCTCTGAGAAACAAACACCTGAGCTGCTGTGGATTCTTTCACTGCTGCACTTCTGAGTTAAGCCAGATAAGACCACCTGAAACCATGTACACGCTTACAAACTCAGTGTTCTCTGCAAAGCCCTCTGTATCTGTGTGACTCAGTCTAAAATGCTCCAGAGCAAGGCCAGACTCTCAGGCTGCTTATAGAAGCAGGACAAGGCCAATTCAGAGTGCACACCTGGTGGAAGAAAAGTTTTCATCAGAACTGGAACAGCAAAAGTGGACCTAGTCAGACAGAAAGTATACAAACCATGCCGGTTGTTTTAACAGGCAAATCATCTGTGCCGGCATGAAGCAAAATGAAAACAATATGTAAACAAGGTGGGGAAGGAAAGTGCCGTGACCTGATTTGGAGTCTACGACAGAGCGCTGAAATTCAGAGAAGTTTTAGCCAAGCATGTGTTTCATTTGTTTAATGGTTTCTGTCACTTTCTCAGCTAAAGTAGCTGCTATTTTTTTATTCCAGGATTTTCTGTCTCTGTTCCACTGTAGCACTGTGAACTGTGACATCCTTACTTTGTCAAGTGACCATTTAAACAGCTACCTCTGCAGCCGAACGTCATAGAAGTATAATTTAACCTGTTTAATTAGTAACTTAAGGTCAACTGTTAACGGAGTCTGCAGCTATCCGTATGACATCATGGGCAAAAAAACAAAAAACAAAAAACCTGGCAACAAACTACTGAGTCAAATCTTTATCAGCTCACATATTTATGATCCTCGGCGGTGATGCAGAGGAAACACTGTACGCTGGGAGGAGAATCAAACCAGTGACATACTTTACAGCCTCTTATCTCTGAAGAAGCTGATTGGATCACACAGCTGCATAACCTTGAGTGTTTTTCCAGAGAGAGAGAGAGAGAGAGAGAGAGAGAGTGGTTTTTGGTAAACATGAAAGAATTTACTCATGAGTGTTGTGGAGCAACTCTAAATGAGCAACAAACCTGAGCTGACAAAGTTAAAAATGAATCCAAACAAGCAGTTTACTCCCTCCCATGAGTCAAGGTCCACAGCAGAAGGAACTGTGAGCACCTTCCTCCCCTCCTCTGGAGCTTTCAGATTCCCCTAAGTTCAGGAAAGCGTCAATTAAGATAAAAGGTTGTGTCTTCGTTTGGGCTGTTCAAGGAGAAGGAAGTGGAGGAAATGTTTGATTTGGCTGCTGGGTGAAAGAAGAGACCAACTCTGGATGTAAGAAAGATAAAACAGCAAATGTCTGTAGAGAAAGAAAGAGTGTAGGAGCTTCATGTGTGATCAGTTTTTACCTGATGTGGTGAAGTCTGCTGGTGCTGCTGTTGCTGCCTGTAGGGGTGAGTTTTGTCTCAGTGTTTGTGACTTCTTTCTTCCTAAGATACTCTAAGTGTGATCGGAGCAGGGTGCTTTGCGCGCTGGAAATCAAACCTCTTTTGGGAGTTTTATGTTGAATGGATTGATTTTCTGCTCTTCAAAAAGGCTCAAACTGGTTCATTAATCGTAAGGGGTCCAGGAGCACAAGAAGACCTCCTTAAGAAACCAAGAAGTATTTACTTTATGATAATCAAAGACTTTAAAAACCAGTGATGTTTACGTTCAGGGCCAGAGAGTTTGCCAGTTTTCTGTCCTAAACTAATGTTGATTTCATCAGTTAAGTCTAAAATTGTCCTCATTGAGGTTTTTGGCTGTATCTTGATACTAAGAAATACACTTTGGTCTAATTTGGCTAATTGAGTCTTGATAGAAATCTCTTGCAGCTTTCTCAGATCTTTAAACTTTCATAGTGAGAGCGTAACCAGAGCCTGGCAGGAATCTGGAGGAGGTCACTTCTTTCAAACCACAGAAACCTGAGAGAGAGAGAAAGAAATACGCCATCATGTTTACCAGCAACCACCAAGCAAAGCAAAGCAAAGCTCCAGTGAGGAAAGAGGAAAGATTTTCTCTCCATCCTGGTACATTTCAGGAAATGACTGTATAAAAACATTGTTGATGTGTGCCAGATGGTCACATGGTCTAACAGAGTGTTTGGACAGTCAGTGAGGGTAAAATATCGGGCAGTGATGAGTGATGTGCGGGTGTTTTTCTTCTGGTTATGTCACTAATGTTTTCATTCTTGTAACTGTGAGAGACTGTGAGGAAACTTAATGAGCTTTTCCTGCATCTGATGCGTCACATTGTTCATTTATTAATCCACTCTGTGAATTTTTAACAAAGAGACGTTCTCAGTCAGATTCTGTAAACTCTGGAGGTCATTATCAAATTTAGACTGAAGGTTTGAAAACACCAGGTTAGGATATTTAGCTGGTTTTGGTTTGACTTCTTGTGTAAGGAAATGTTCCACAGCTCGACATTATCAGTGAATTATAATTCAGGATGCGAACACATCTGCTGGATAAAAGACACACGCTTAGAAAGGGAGTATGATAAGCTGGAAATGTTTGTTTTTGGGGCAGAGTCATTTACTGGACTGTTGCTCAATCAAAAAATGTAAAGCACGTTTTCTTGGATCTGCATCAAGTTAAAGTCTGACAATTACTCATGTACAGTTTTAGTCTTTAGATATACAAGCTACTGCAGTGAGTATATATATATATATATATATATATAATATATATATATATATATATATATATATATATATATATATATATATATATATATATATATATAGTCAATACTGAATCTTAATGACCACAGCACTTTAATAGCAGAAAATGCTAACACCAGTTAGCTCATTTGGTAGAGCAGGCTGGGTTGTAGTCCTGGTGCAGGATTGATTTGTTTAATGCCACCCAAGCGGCAACCTCCAGTCTGAAAATATGAGACAATGCGGAAGTGCTACAGTCTGCTGTTCCTCGAGTGTCTGCTTGAGGCTGGCTCCGGAAGTACCAGAAGTCACGTACACACCAAGCCAAAAAAAGCTGTTTTCAAGGCCAAAATATGCATATTTACAGCCTGGTACAAAGAATGTCTCCCATCTGAATCGCTAATTTCACAAACAACACGCACTGTACAGGGGGTGATTTTTTTTTTCTAACTCGGCAGATTCGACAATATTGAGGTCGACAGTTCATCCAATCAGAGGCACAGCTCAGATCATGTGACTGAGGGGCGTCCTATGGCTGTAACTGTGGAGACTCACAGCGCGCGTCATTTCCAATATGGCCGCGTCGGCCGTTTTGCTCCATTTCAGAAACAGACAGGTGACGTCGCAGAGACTACGTCCATTAATCATAGAGTCTATGATGCCACCCCACATTTCCCATCTCTCTGTCTGATTTAATAAATGTTATCTTATTTCTTATCTCTACTATGGTTGTTTTTAAATGAACATTAATTATATTGTTAATTGCTGTCTGACACAAAAGCCCTGAAACCAGGCGATAATTACTTTAGTAATCACACCTTATTACAGTATCATTAGCAGTGTTGTCACTCATTCAGCCCTTTTGGACTAAGGTTAGAGAAAATAAAGAACAATGCAGTTATATAAAGTTATATATACATATCTCTTTCCATCATTATCATCATCCTAACCTCTCATGTGAAAATAGGCTGATTAATTTTTTTTCTGTGTAACATGAAAATGAATGGACTTTCTTTCAGTTTTTGACCACTTAGTAGACAAAAGAATCAGTTTGTTGATGTAATCTGAGAATCGTAGAAAAGTGTTTGTGCGTTTTTTTTATTTGGCAGAAATTTTAATCGATGCAAATGTAATTCTTGACTCATTTTTCCCAGAAAAAGTCGGGAAATGGTGAAAAACCACAAACTTGTACTGAAATAAGAGTTAAGCCTATAACTGGCTCAGATAACATTATTTTTTACATAAACTTCATCACTCTTAGTGTCAGTATGTCGACTCTGTTGTTGTTGTTCTTCCATGTATTCAGAGTTTGTCTAACAGGTTGCTCCTTCAGCCTGATACCAAGCTGTTTAATTGAATCAGCATTCGGTTATATAAGCCTGACAGCAACGGATGCAGATAAACATCTATTTCTAAAGTTCCTGCGTGGTGGATTGATTGCCAATAGGGGGATGTCTGTAAACAGGCACTATTTTTGCTTTATTGTTCCATTTTGTCCATATGAGATTAACAGGTGTGTGTTTCTCAGTGTGCCCCCACATCGCCTTTTCACACAGTGTAACAGGATCTCTGACTTCCCCACCTGAGTGTCATGCTGTGCGTTTGGCTGTGTATCAAACGGATGGTTTTATTGGATGACTGTGACAAATCGCTCGCTGTAGATTTCCGTTGTAAAATGAGATGCCTGAATCAAGGCGAGCCCCCGTGACCTCTGGCCCCTTCTGCCAGCGTCAGGCAGCTCACAGACAAAAGAAAAGACAATAAACATTTGGGAAAGATATAAATCTTTCATTTGCTCCTTTGATATTGCCCATGCATCCCATCATCCCTTGGGAAAGCGGCCTTTTCTGTGTGCTCCCTGAAGGGCTCTGCTGTAGCGTGGGTAGTCAGCTGTTAGATACCTCATGTGTGGATGGGTGAGGGGGCCATGTGAGGGGATATCATCTTTGTGTCTCTACCAAATGGAGCGTCCTCCCTCCACTCCTGGTTTGGTGATTCTCAGTGGGTCGCTGCTTCTATTGTGGAGGAGGCCCATGTTGATGAGATGAAGCAGCGGTAACGAAGACTCACAAATGCTCATCTTAAAGCCCCCTTCTCCTCCTCTAAATGTGTCTGCATGCTATGTTTTGTTTTTCTCCATCAGGGCCTGATTAACACACACACACACATACACACATTTCCACTAATATTGTCCTACACACCAGCCTCACTTCCTCCTGGAAACACAACCACACAAGCTGTCCACTCAGTTTCACCTTTGTGAAGTTCATGTTTACCCCCCACCCGTATTGTTGCCGAATGTGGCTTGATGATGTCACAGACCGAGCTGCTCCAAGATGCCCTGCGTTCCATCTGCCTCAGAGTGCGCCCTTTCATCTTGTATTATGTGCCCATGATGGGACGTGACAAGAGCCCGCCAAACTGCTGAGTAAGGGGAAACGAGGGTCCCAGCTAAGGATGGGAGGGGTCTGTGTGGAGGAAAGCTTGGAGTGTGCGGCGGCACAGCAGCTTTATCTCAAAAGATCCCTGAGATTTTATCTTTTGAGAGAGAATAAGTAAACATCCAACATGGTTTTTATTGGCTAAGTTCCTACACACCTTGAGCAGTAGAATAAAGAAGCATTTGGTTTAGTTATAGAGGTGCTTTAAAATCTTTTTTTTTAAGGAGAATTTTCTTTAAAAAACAAATGTTTTGTATTCCACCAAAATGCTTGGATTAAAAGGAGTTTATCTTACAGCAGCAGTGACGAGTCATCTGACATGCTTTTGCTTTAGTTTACAGATGACGTTAAACGTTGCTGTCTGAGATGTTAGAGATGTGCAGCTAACTAGTGTGTAGTAAAAGCAGTCCTTTAGTGCAACAAAAAGTCTAACTTGAGTCATGAAAAAAATAAGCTCAAAGTGACCACAAACATTTAGTGTTGAAGGACGAAGTAATGTCGAGGGCAAAAACCTGCAGTTCCTTGAGTGTCCACTTGAGGCTGATTACAAAAGCCAAGAAATCCCCATTAATCCAGTGGTGGTTGTTAACCAGGAGGCTGAAAGTTGACTCAGCTCCACCTTTCTGCTCGTTTAGAAACTGATCAAACGCTTTCTAATATGGACCACAGTGACCTCCTTAAAATTTATATCTGAGCTGTAGTCAAGCAAAATCATCCACAGTTCCCTGACAGAACTGTGATAAAACATTTGTGTAAGCCATCCGTGTCTTTGCTTGAATATAAAAATATAAGATTGTCCTCCTGTCAGGGTCTTTTTTTGTTTTTATATGAGGAAGTTATCAACAATATCTGGATTTTACGGTGGCCTTGAGAGCTCACAGCACTACAACTTAAGAAGACACATGCAAAAAGACAAAACACAAGCAAGTTAAGAAATCATCTTCATCAATCTGACAACACAATGCACAGCATTTAGAAAACGCACTGCAAAGATCACAACACAACACATTAGAAAAACGCACTGTAAGTAGACCACAACACAATGGAAGAGTTTCCAGAGGACACTTAAAGGTGATGCAGACGTCCGCTATTAGCCAGTATGCTAATATGTGAATCATGTGATCACAATGTTAAAATAAATCAAAATCACTTACTTTTATCTCATTTTCCAACACCACTGACGTAAAGAGAACTTTAATAGGGTGACTCAAAACCTTCGTCACTAGGGAAGGGTCTAGCCGCAGCTGCAGCCGCTACTGGTTGATTCTTACAAATATGCCCCCTGATTGGCCACTGAAGCACAAGTGGGCGTGTTTTATAGGGATCGTAGTCTGTAGGGGGAGTGGTTGTACTGTACCCATGGCTGCGGTTGGGTATTATTGTGTCAACAACAAGCATGTTGGGACGTGTGCATCTCTGTTGCAGTGCTGTGAGCTCTCAGGGCCACCGTAGAATTTCTCCAAAAAGCAAAACAAAGTCTTACCATAATCTTGTGACCCATAATCTTTTTTTTCCATGCTTTGGAACCAACTGGAATTCCCCTTAAGAAGTAATGAAGCCATCTTTTTTTTTCTTTTTTAAAGAGTAGCTCAAAAACCATACCAGCCATATGTTTACTTGTTACTTGTATTTAATCCATGCCTTTAAGGCAGATTTCATGATGACATCTGATCTGGCCTCAGATTACAGGACTTCATCTCCTGCTATATGTATCTGGTTAATTTTAGACTGAATCCTTTAAAGCTTATGCCTCAGGGGGTTTCAAGATGACTCATACAAATGTATGCTTTGACTTTTCTCAGTCAGATATGTGGGTGAGTGGACTCCTCTGGTCTTAAATTTCTCCTTGTTGACCCTCTCCTCTTATCCTAAAGGAAAACAAAATTCACAGTGACGGTTATCCTGCAATTTAAAAAGCCGCCTGAGTCTGCTCTGTAGCCTTACATTCTCATGTGTTTTTACTCTGGTACCTCTGTGTCTGCAGGCAATGGAGGTGGAGAGAGCCATGTCCAGTGAGCTGCAGGCTTTAAAACAGGAGCTCCATCAGAAAATCAGCCACAACAGGCCGCAGGATGAGGAGCTGATCAGTGCCATGAGAGAGCAGGTAACCAACATGAACTGATCTGTCTGCATGGCATCATGTACCAACTTGAATTCAGTGACCAGATCAGACTTTACCAACCATGTCTGTGCACATTTTTACTTCAGGTCTCTAAACCACTGGCTCAGCTCACTCAAGCTCATATGTTTTTGGTCAAGAGTCGTCTAGATGTGGGAGATTTAACCCTCAACATCCAAATCCTGCTGGTGGGATCAAAATACCACTTATTTTTAAATGACTGGCATTCACAAACCGTTTGTCCAATCCAAAAACTGGGGTAATCATCAGATTCTCAAGTTTCTGAAGGTACCTGAATGTATCACAAGGGATGTGAGCAACATGTCTAAACAGAGCAGAGAAGACGGGAGAATTTCATCAACATCACTTTGACTCTCATGTCTTCTTTGAAAATTTGCAGAAAATAAAACATTTGCTGGAGATAAATTCTGTAAAAAAACAAATAATTCAGAGCTCTTTAATGTTTTCAGTGAGCCCTGAATGATCCAAATTCACTCTGTAGACACACTTCAAAAACTCTTTGAATTTTTCTTCCCTTGTCGTTGTCTTGCAGGTATAAACTTTGTGCTCAGAGCCGCTCAGCTCTCTGTCTCATTACTGACAGAAACTTCTTTGCAGATGGACATGATGCCTCTGCAGCGTAGACTGTAAACTGTGTAAACAGCAGTGACAGTACTGACTGTAAATAGTTTATAAAGAGTAAATATCTTGTAATAATGTTGTAATAATTGTTGCATTCTGATGATGTTCTACTGCTCAGGAGACATTGTTGAGTTATCCTGAACCCATAGAGGAGCAGGACTTCATACTGCAGAGAAAAATGAGACCACAGTCAGGAAAAACATTTACAAACATCAACATTTGTAGATTCTTTGAATGTAGAGACACCACCTTTTACATTGTGTCACACTGCATGAAGAGAAAATTGAGTTCCATCAGTCTATAGTCATGGTTGTCCTGAATCTATAGAGGAGCAGTAAGTAAAAATGTGACAGAAGCAAAAAATCACCAGAAACTTCTTGGGATCCTGAGGGTTGGGCTAAATCTTTTTCATGTTTTCAAACTAACTTTTTGAATTTGTTCAACGCTTGATGCAACACAAGACAAAATCACAGCAGAACACTCGTGGACAGTTAACACAGAAAATCTGTGCTTATGAATAAAGTCAACAGAGAGGAAATAAGACCCAGAAGCTATTAAATATTTAAGTAATTATTAAGAAATGTGTCAAAACTTCAAAGAACTCCCACCAGTCATTGTTAGTCCTCTGAATTGGAGATTGAAATGTAGAAATCTCTGTCATTACTTTTTCAAACATTCAGTAAAAGATCCTTCTCATGTCAAAGACAGACAACCTTTCACGCTCACACTCACAATTTAGAGTCAACAAGTACTCAGAGACAACCCACGCATGCCCGAGGAGATCATACGAACTCCACACAGAAAGGCACACCGGGCGAACCAGGATTTGAAACGGTGACCTTCTTGTCGTGTGCCTGCAGTTCTAACCGTTGCGCCACTTTGTAAAACAGAAATTTTCAAGACTGATGGAATGTGATGAACAGGAACTGTTAAAATGGTGAACTTTTTGGTCATACAAGTAATATGTGTGTGTGTTTTTTTTTTTTTTTTTCAGGTTTTGCGTCTCACTCAGAAGGAGCAGGTGCTTGAGGAGCGTTTGGAGTCCGTGTGTCGAGAAAACACTGAGCTGAGGGCAAGTTTGGCCTCTTTACACGCACGCCTGGCTCTGCATGACCAGCTCAACCAGCAGCACAGCCAGCAGGTACTCTCTCTCTCTCACACACACACTCACACACACATCATACTAGTTCTGAGAAAATGCACAAACGCACACAAAGAGGCAGACTATCCAACACAAAACCGCTCAGTTGGTTGTATGAAAGAGAGAGGCTCAATAACAAAGGGATTTGTGCTCCCTGCCTGGCGGTCTGGGTTTCGGCAGGATTGTGGAAAGAATTTTTGAACAATCACCTCATCCCCGTCATTGTAACTTTGACCCGTAAATCTGGATTCCACTCTTGTTGTGTAGTTTGGTTTCATGTTAGGTCGGAGGTTGGAATCTGGTTGGTCTGGATTTCTCTGACATAACAACTTTTTGAAACACAACAGATCAGACTCCATCGTTATCAAAGTTCCCTCTGTTCACCCCCCCTCTGTCATCTGAGGAGAATCAATTCTGTTTTATTTTATTACTTCTTGTACATGTTTCTAAACTCAGATACATGTTTGTGCATTCAGTGTTTGATCCTTTGTTTGTGTTCTCTGTGGTCATGTTTGTGTCTGCACCTCCTTGTGTTTCAGTTAGCAGAGGCATGGCAGGAGGTGGAAGCATCGCGGAGTCGCTCACAGCAGCTGCAGGCCCAGGTAGAGGAGCTTCAGGAGGAGGTGTCACTGCAAGAAGCCAGGAGCCAGGGGGATGCCTCCTTACTGTCCGAGCTGGAGAGCAGCCTGGAGACAGAAGCTCTGGGGATCAGCAAAGAAGAGGTACTACATCAGGAGGAACCAGGAGGGTGTCTGTCAGTCAGATTACAGATGTTTACAGTTGTTTACAGCTGTTTACTGTTGTTTACAGTTGTTTACAGTTCTCTCAGAGCTACATTTTGCAGCTGCAAACACAAAATGCCCAAATCTCAGATAAAACCAAAGAGTGAAGCTGTGTTGAAGGACAGGTTTTTACAAGGGATGATGTGGGGAAAAAAAGTCAGTCTGTTGTTTTGTTGCCTACATTAAGCACTGAAAACATAACAAAGACATGACATTATCACTAAAATCCCCCATTATTATCCAGACAGTAGATCAGCATGGACATTAGTTATTGGCTGGATGAAACATTACAGTCTTGAGTCTTCTGGATTGTTTACACGCAATTTCTGAAAGCATGCCTCATACTCTCAGAACTCTACACACAAATCACAAAAGTCACACACACACACACAAAATGGGCAAAACCCCTTAATTCTCCCACAAAATGAAGCTGAACTTTCAAAACTACGTTATTTCTATTTTGTCTTCAAATGACACACAAACCACCACATGACCAACCTCTGCAATGGGACCACTTGAACACTAATGAATGGAAAACACTTCTTCTCCATTCCTCTCTTTGTTCAGTGCTTACTACAGACAGTACACACATAAGTAGTATTTTAGAATATTGTTTTTTTACTCATAACATATAAACACACAGTAACAAATATATTTTATTTTTCCCACAAAAACAACAGAAGACGTTTTCGACCACTTTGTGTTGATAATCTTTCAGTTCTGCAACACAAACAGTGAAATACAGTAAATACTGTGGAGGAAACAAAGTAGGAAATAAACATGTTTACAGTCCTACAGAACAGTCCACAGGTCGTACTGGACCCCTGGACTCACTGAGTACTGTGTTGATATGCAGGACTGCAGTTTTCTAGTGAGAGTGGATTTCTGACCTGTTCTGGTTTCAGAAAGTCTGGATGATGGATGCTACTGTGAACCTGCTCCAATCTGGCTGTACCCTTTGTCCAGCCTCCCTCATGGTTAGACCACGATTGACCACATGCTCAACCAAAGAGGCTCAGATCTCAGAGATTACGGTCTCAGCTTTCCTCGTCCTCCTCCTCTGGCTCTGCCTCCGTTTGGCATCCATTGCTCCAAAACAGAAAAGCTCACCTGTTACACTTTTATGCTAAAGCTCTGATTGCTAAATGAAAACTGTGTGACAGGTGTTTGTCCATATGATGAGTCAGTGAGCATAGTAGGGAAATTAACTTTAGAGTTTTGATTACAGTGTGCTCTTTGTGAAAACGAAAGATTTTCCTGCAGAGGATTGTTTGTAGTTTTTTGTTTTACAACTGCAATTTGGGGGTTGGTGCATGGGTTACATGTTTCTTCATTTCTTCATAGCAGTCATACCCATAAACTGATTTTTAAATTGATCTGACAGAAGATGTACCTCGTAGATCACAACACAAATCCACACTTTGATGATAATGGAGGATTTTATTCATATCAGACACTCTTAGAAGTCTCTGTCAAAAAATATTAACGCATATTCTGTTGATTGATTACACAAAATGCAGATGTATTTGTCAGGTCTCAGGTGAAAGAAAATCAGAGGTTATTTGGACAGCCTTTGGAAAATTTCTGTAAGTGACACGAAAATTAAGGTTAAGGCCAGCTGCACAGACTTAATCTCAACATCTCCCGGCGCTGTGTTTGGCAAGTATTGGACCGAGGATGGTTTTATTGTAGTCTTGCTTTTGATGACTCACAGTTTTTTTTTTTTTTTTTTTTTGGTGATGGTTGGAAAAGAGAAAATCAAGCAGAGCCTTTCCTGAGTAATTCACAATGAGATGACACAGTAACTTCCACAGAACAAACTCAGGGGTGAGATCAGTTTAAGGAAACCTTGTGTTAACAGGGATTCAGTGAGAGGAGAGTGCTGACTGAACATGCTGTGTAGGTTCTCAGTGACCGTGTGACTTGGGTTTGACGCAACAGTATACTCTGCAAAGAGGAAAGGTGTGAAGGTCGTGATTTCTAAGAGAAAGACACAACAAAGAAACAGGATATTAAACATGGTGAAGAAGACGTGCAGTGATGTCAAGAAAAGATGTGGTTTTGACTGTTATTGTGTTGTTTATGCAGGAAAAATGTGATGTAGAACTACTCTCATGAGTCATCGCTACATTTCCTGTTTGCTGCAACCACACTGTTTAGTTTCACGGATTTGGTGCATGTTTCCATTTGTGTCTGGAGGAACAAGACGTTTTAGAAATGATGCATAAGACATTTAGAACGCCCACAAAGAGAAACAGCATTGTTTGCTATTAGCCAGTTGTGTGCATTAAAATGCTAATCCAAAATGCTTCAAAGAAATAAAGGCAGAAGAAGAAAAAAAGGCCAGTATACTGTATGTCTGCTCTTAATAAGTGCCAACAGTTACTCAGTGGAG
The DNA here is from genome assembly GCA_030710495.1 of Labroides dimidiatus. Classification (NCBI taxonomy): domain Eukaryota; kingdom Metazoa; phylum Chordata; class Actinopteri; order Labriformes; family Labridae; genus Labroides; species Labroides dimidiatus. Next base: position 6,549,396 of record CM061154.1, on the reverse strand, counting down.
AATTTGATTCTGAAGGGTTGATTTACAATGGAAGAATGATCCTGTAAAGTTAGTTGAGTCATTATGAAACTAGTATGATCATGTGATGACTGTCTCAAGGAAGTTATGTTAAGAGATGAGGTAATGCTCTCACCTCCCAGTATGTAAATACTTTATCTCAGTCATGAAGTGATGCAGGTTAAAACTACACGGGGTGTGCTAGAAGGAGAAAGAAGAAAAGATATTACCTGTTTATGACCAGTTCTTGGAAGCTTTGCTTTTTCTTCTTTCATTCTTTTTTTAACTGTTTTATTTTCAATTTTGCAGTGTATACAAACTATCAATAAACCAAGAGAATATAGACACAACATAAAGGAAAAAACTCTTTACTCTATCAGATGGAGAAAAAAAGTCAGTGTACACAGTCAATACAAGCAACTATGTTAACCCTCTGAGCCTGAAGGTCCCCCAGCTGGGGGACTTTGACGTCAGTCTGCAAACACAGCGTGAAATAATGAACTAATCACAAAATAATGTAGTGATGTTGGACATCAAATTAAACAGCAGACTCTGGGCTACATGACTACATGAACCTTTTTTTACATGCTACAAACACAACTCAAATAACAACACAATGAATCACCAAACAAACTCTGTACAGCTCCACTGTGTCAACCTACTTGCCACATTTCCGGCTCTACCGCTGCAACCCTACATGCTATATAATTTTTGCTGGGGGCCATCTTCATTTCCTCTTTACCAGTATCACATATTCTCATATTATCACATCTCAACAGATCTCACATGTTTTTCCTTTACTATGACACCAAAATTATTCAAATAGATCTTGTGGTTGCAGAGATATACTCATTTTATTAAGGGTATGAAATTTTCGAGGAGAGACCTGAAAAATCAGCCCAGGGTACAAAGGGTGAAGTATTTTGTGGAAGAGAAAAACCGATTTGGTCTAAATATGGTTGACAAATTTCCCAAAAAGTGTTATATTGTTTGCTGGGACAGTATGTGATTTTTTTTTTCCAAGGGGATGCAACTATTCATCTCAAAAGGCAAAGTCAGTAAAAAAGGGGAGAATCAGATTTCCACGACACTCTAATGCACTTTTTGGCCACACACTGAGCAACTTTCATGAATTTAAGTTGTGCATTGTGAAAGCAAGAACCACGAATATGATAAAATGTGAAGTTCTCCAATAAACACAGTTCAGGGTTCAGAGGAACACTAACTCCTGTGATCCTGTCTTCTTTCATTTTTCCAGGTTTGTATAACCTTTATTTAGTGAAGATATGATGGTGGCTAGAGAAGGGAACTGTGTGAGTCATGTGTCACATGTTACAGGTTGGAACTGAACCTGGGCCATCGCTTGATGGCTTTAAACTTTGTACAGGGCTCTGCTGCTCACCACTAGGCCAAACTGGTGCCCCAAGTCACTTCTCTTTAAACCATCTGAAACATTAGCCATTTTAAAGTAGGACACATATACAGAAGCAGCCTTTAGCTATACCAGTTGTGCTGCAAGAGGAACTCTCCTTGTTCTCTTTCAGTCCATTTAAAAGGGCTTCACTAACAAACATCGTCTTCCTTCCTGTTACTTTTAGATAAAGCAAGAAATGGGATCCATCGTCCAGTTACTGCTCCCGCTGACCCAGCAGCTGAACAGCACAGAGCGCTCAGAGGAGGAAGATGGTGTGGAGGACCTGCAGGCGATGCTGCTTCAGCTGAAGGGGGTGGCTCAAACTCTGGCTCAGGTGTCCAGCGCTCAGGTGAGCCGTCATCACTGAAGTTCAGAGAGAGGCAGAGAGGGAAAACAAATGCTGACCTTGTTAAAAATCAAAGGAGGACGGCTGTATTACAGGGTTGCTTTACATCAGAGATGTTTTCATTTTTTAAAAAAAATTTATATACATGTTAAAAGTACAGTATTTATGTCGTTTATGATTATTTTTTGGCACTGATGAAAATTATTGAACAAATTAAATTGCATTTTTTTAGCTCTAAATCAGATTATGTAATGCAGTAAATGCATGCATTTATTCAAACCATTACCTGAAAAAGCACAAAGGACGGGCGACATCATTTAATTTATTCAACGATAACTAATCCACCCCCTAGTGGCCATGAAAGGCACTGCATGTTTGAGCTGTGTACCTTTGTTTAAGCAGTAGATGCCAATGAACTGTTGCAGTTTATAGGTTACATACTCCCTGAAGCCGCCTGCCAGCAGGGACAATTGTCTGTTTGTGTCTGATGGATTTTATATTCTATCCAGGCCAGTAACGTGCCTTTAGCTCTGTAATTTGATATTCCTGCCCGCCTCTGTCCTCCTGAGGAGCATTGTGCAAACAGGCCAACGCCACAGAAACTTCTTTGGAGTGTAAATCTCTGTGAAAAACGCAGCTGACACCGGATCTCTCTGTTAACGTCTCTGTCCCAGGAGCTGAAATCGGCCTTTGTCAACAGGACGGGTGATCAGTGTGGGAATCCGAGTGCAGCACAGGAGCTGAGAGATCAGGTAACCCAGTGATGAACAGATGAGTCTGTCAGGGAGGAGCAGCAGCACCTGCAGTGGCTCTTTATGACGGGCTCTGACTGTCAGCTCTGACCTCACTGCTTTCACTACTACCTGGCTCAGTGTCGCCAGCAGATACTGTGAGATTCTTTAGATGGCATCTTTAGAGATTACATAATGCAGGAAATGACGAACACAGACCTTGAGGAGAATAATCTGGTTATTTTAGTCTGTGTCTATCTGAAGAGCAGCAGCCGTCTGTATAAAATGAGGATCACGGAGCATCTTGTGAAGTTCTACTTTAGTTTAGGTTTGAACTTGGCTCTAATCCTCCGTCGTAGTGTGGTAGCCTACGGTGCTACGTGTTTCAGCTGCCTTCATCAGAAAGCTCCAGGTTCTCTAACAAACTATTGGCAGAGATATTAAGAAGGCTGTTTGTCAGAGCTGTAACTCAACACAACTTCATCAAGAAGACGCTCTCACTTCATCCTCTTTGAGGAGGAGGATGGACGCTCCTAAAAAACAACCTTTCAGAATAAAGTTTGCTTTACAAACATAATTTAGATCGATTAGAATTTAATTTTGGAAATTTCTTACTTTATTCTTGTAAATTTATGTCTTTATTCTCGTAAATCTGACTTTTTCTCGCAAATTTATGACTTTTTTTCCCCCCATAAACTTATGACTGGATTCTTGTAAATCTAAGATTTATTCTTGTAAATTTACCTTTTCCTTTTTGTAAACATGGCCCTAATCCTCCATTGTAAATGTGTAATAATGTTTGTTTGGAATAAAAAGAAAAAAGAGATTGATGTACTGTATGGAACGTAAGTTTTAGCTGGTGATATAAACCCAGGTGATTTCTTCTTCCTTTAGAATGTCATGCTGCAGCAGCAGAACGCAGAGCTGAGGCAGGAGCTGCAGAACATGCAGGAGAACAATGAAGTCATCAAGCAGGCCATCAGAGACCGAGATGAAGCCATAGCCAAGTGAGAAAACATTCTTTTCAGAATATTTCTCTACGTTACGTTACCATTTGACGGTTGACTTTAGGTTTCATATATTTTAAGAAAGATTCGATGAATTACTCTGCGGGAATAAAACAGGCTTTGAGAGCCTCTCTTGTAGCCATAATAACCTCTTTTGAAGCGACAGTTCTGGATTGTGATATGGCTGAAACGGTTTGATCGCATCTTTGCAGGAAAAATCTGATGGAGGCTGAGTTGGTAAGAAGTAAAAATGACATGATGTGCCTGAACAACCAGTTATTAGAGGCTATCCAGCGGAAACTGGAGCTGTCACAAGAGCTGGAGGCCTGGCAGGTGGGTCTCTTTTCCACTTCCTTGTTTCTTGTTCATCTTTTTGTCCATCTCATTAAGTCTGCATTTGTAACAAACCAGCAAAAAAAGTCAGAACTAATGCATCATACTGGTCACACATCCTGAACTAATGCCTTAATGTGTACATTTGAATATCCCCTTTTAATCAGGCAGGCTACAGTTTCAATAGTAATCAAACAAGACAAGAAAGTGAAAGTATCTCATTTCCCTCCACATTGGGAGATCAGAGACAGCTGCAATAATTTCTCTCTTAGCTCTGTCACTTTGGAGGAACACGAGAGGCAGCTGAGTCACTATGCCAAATCCAGCCATCTGCCGGAGGCGTGGATCTCTCCTGTTTAGACACAAATAATGCAGATAATATGTGGGTAAACACAGATTAAACTGGAGAAACTGAGACCAATAACAGATTCTTTGGAATACATCTCTCATGTGCTTCTGCAGCCCTGCACACAAACATGAGTTTACAGATGGCAGAAGCATACATGCAGCGATCGGTCTAGAAATAGAAACTGCTCCAAGTACGTGAGCACTTACAGACATGTTTACAAATGCATGTAAATCTTAACGGTAGGAAGTCTTAGTGTCATCATTGTAGTTAGAAAAGACACTCCCATAATGTTGAGCTTTGTTTTAGAAACCAGTGCAGTGATAATGTCAGAGCTGTTCATGGTTTTACTTCAGTTAATCACACAAGTATTTTAAATTATCACAAAAATTCATTTTTTTAATCCTAGTTTAAGACAAATGGAAATCAAATGATTCCTGCATTTTCAGCACTCAGTCAGCTGATGCACATTTCCAAGATCCCTGACCATTTCCTGAGATTATGGTCATTGGAGTATTTTAAATCTGGATTTAAAGTTACTTATAAAAAATCAACCTGCATCTCTATTTCTTGATTTTCAACAGCAAAGGAAAAAAAATGTATTTTTTATTTATCTCTAATGTTTTAGTTCAGTGGTTCTCAAGTGGAGGCACTCCAGGGAGTACACAAGATTCAAAAATGTACATTCAAAAAACAGCATCTGAGCAAAAACACTATTTAACTTTCACAGTATTTATTCAATCAATGTTTGAATCAAATATTAGTTTAAATTCATAAACTGGATGTCATTTACAGTAGGTTATTCAATTCTGTTATCCCCCATTAATTTTATTACTTTTTTGTGAAAAAAAACTTTTGTAAGGTAATAATTTTAGTTTGAGAGCAGTCCTTTATTTGATACCAAAAGAGGACTTTTTAAGTTGACCTATGTGCACAAATCTTTCCATTAAATACGTCACAGATGTATTCCCTTAAAACATATCAAAGTCATTTAACCATTTAGGATTTTACTGTGGAGCTCAGCTTCACAAACTGTTTCAAATTTCTGTGTTCAGGATTTCATGGGCGGGGTCAGAAATCATAACCGCATTACATCTAGGAGCCATCATTAGCATAACCCCGCCCCTGCTGCTGCTGGCAGTGGTCAGTCATATAGTTGCAAGGCAACCAAGAACCTCCAGCAGAAGTAGTTTTCTGTCATAGCAACACCCACAGGCTTCTGAAGAAACAGGTGGATTGATAGCCTCACTGTGTTTGTCTCGGCTGTAACGTTACTCGTCAGTAATCCATGTTTCTAAATGTGATAAATGGAGAAATAAATGATCATTCTGATGGAGACTGTGAGGAACGAGGCTGAGCTCTATCAGTGTCTGACTCAGAGTCAGTTTCTGGCTCTGATGGATCAAACAGGTAGGGCTGGCTCCGTCCCATCACACTGCTAGCGCTAGCTTCCATTGTTACTGTAGGTAACGTCCTTGTACAGTACACAGAGGCGGCTCTCCTCCTGTGTGTGGGCGTGGCTCCAGCACCTCTGACACGCCCCCAGCGTTCCACAGCAGAGAGAAGAGCTTATTTTTACATGATTTTCAGAACTAATTTATATACTTATCATTTTTTTAATCTTCCAAATTCTGCTCAGTGGTTAATGACACGTTTCTGTGGTGTGACAAACTCATAACACTAATTTATTTCTGCTTTACATGGACTATAAGCAGAAGGAAGGAGTACATTTTTTGGTAAAGGCTTTGGGCATGTGATTAATTTACAATTCACAGACTGCTTTTCAGACCTACCACTTTTTTCCTTTTCTGCCCCACCTTTCCCCAGGATGACATCCAGATCATCATCAACCAGCAGCTCAGGTCTCAGCAGCAGTCAGAGCTTCCTCAGAAGAAGTCCCCCTCCAACGGCATGTCCTTCTTCCGCAGGCCCAGCAGGACAACCTCCACCTGGACACGCCAACCTTCCACCTCCTCCACCTGGAGTTCAGACTCTAATCAGGACAAAACCCAATCCCCCTGGAGGGACTGGTTAAGACGGGGGAAAGGGGTGCAGTATGGCAAATAGTGGACACTTGGTGCACCGAAGCTCCTGGACATGAGAGGGAAGTTAAAAATGCAGCTTCTTGTACATCACGTCTGACAAAAAAAAGCCATGGAGACACTTTGAATTCATTGATGAACAATGGAGCCACTACAAACAAAGACTTAATAGTTTTAACACTTACCTGAACACATTTCACTGAGGCTGAGCCTTTCTTAAACTGTGACAACACTAGAGCTATTTCATAGAGTTTTAGAAACTGCTTGAATCTGTAAATATTGTGCCTTAATTCACAACATTTTAAATGTATGTTATGGTCCCAGACTTTATATAAGGTATGGCTCAATATCATTATAAGGTGCCTTTTTGACACCATCCCTAAATAAATAAATAAATAAATAAATAAATAAATAAATAAATAAAGTTTAGATTTTCCACTGAGCAGATGTTATGATGTTAGAAATGAATGCTGGTCAAGTTCAACACTTTTTATAAATGAACTTCAAGCAGACAGCGTACATCCATACAGATAAATATGTCCACCCTGTCATGGACACGTTTCAAAGTAGAGTTATTACATTGTAATTACACAGGCTGACTGACAGGGTGGAGATTTTTAGCTAATGTGAGCATTTAATGAGCACATGGTGGACCTTCACTTAGCAACATGATTCAGTTAGCGAGCTGATTGTGTGCTGTTTATCAAATATATTTTACATTTCTGAAAGGTTTTTATATAAACTGATATTTCACGATGACAGAGTGAACATGTTAAGCTTGACAACATCCAACTACACAAATAACATGATGAACATGACTAAACATGAGTGTAAATACGTACTCTGCAGCTAGCCACTGTTTCAGCCTCCATTAAAGAGACAAACTGCTGCTAATAATGACACTGAAACCATCAGAGGGTTTCTTAAAGGGGCAGTGACCCCATAATGACAGGGTGGACGGCAACTTCAGGGACACAAATGTTCAATATGATTATGAAAATAGAATAAACATGATCGAAATGACTCGTTTTAACGATTAACTTGTTGTCGACAATAAAACCATAGTAATGTTTTTAAATTTAGTATCATTTAACCATTTATTACACACACTACAGTTAGCAGAGCAGTGTCTGGGATATGACAAATCACGAACATCCAATAATAAAATAATGGTATAAAACAAAGGAAACACATTTTAAGAGACTTCTCATCGTACTGATATGTGTGCAAATGTGTGGTCACTTATAATACGACCCCAGAGTTTCATTATTCTGCTACATTTTCTGATGAGGACACCAAAGGCACTTTATACTGATATTGACTCATATATGACCACATGATTTTATGTTGCAGATAAAAATAAGAAGTTTGATCACAGATTTCATGGCCAAACTGTCAAGTTGTATTCATGCTTATCAAGTTGGAAAACGAAATATTTCAGCTTTGCTTCAAAAAGCTTAATGTTAAGTGCTGATGAAGAAACACTGTTTGTCTTCACATACATTTGTAAAGCTATTTTTTTTTATAATTTAGTTTTTTATGTTATGTTTTCTCTGAATGAAAACTTGGTAAAGTGTTTGTTGTTTCTGCAACTGTGTGCTCAGTATTAAAGCTGCTTAGTACAAACTGTCTTTTTGTTTACTGAGTCGCCTGAATACATTTGGAGTGATTGTCAGATCATTTTATCAATCATCTTTTCATGTTGAGAATGTTGATACAGAATAAATGGGAAAAGGAGGATCTCACAGCAAAACAAAGTGTTCAAAATATAGCAAGATGTTATACTACTCCAAACAGAAACTATTATTTACCCAGATAAACAAATTATGTTAAAGTTGAGGTTTATAAGCCTTGGTAACTCTATTTGAATATTTTTGATTTAGCTACATTTTCAATTTATCCCAAACTGTAACTTTAGTATTTACATAAATACTACTTGAGACCTGAGTTTTCTTTTAAGGAGCGACAACAGAATCTGTGCTTAAAAAGGAAGGAAGGAAGTTTGTTGTATGTGTGGAAAAAGTCAAGAATGACAGCAGCACAGTTTAGAAAGGATCACACAACTGCAGAAAGAACTCTTGGACCTCTTACTCCTTAAATACAAAGCTAAAATAACTCAAAGCAAGGGGAAAAAATAGATCTGTTAAAGATCACAGTAACGTGTCACTGTAGGAAAATGCTCAAGAAATAATAATTAAAAATCAATTAATTAATCAAAATTAATTAAAAATGGAATTTAATCCCTGTCACTTTAATGTTGTTAATTTCCCCCCTCAAAATTAACTCCATCCATTATATAACTAAACTACAACTACATTAATACACTGGATAGACGAATTACTCCTTTTCCCTTTTTCATGGATCCAGCGATACAGTCCGCTGCTGCCCTCTGCTGACGCCAAGAATATATCACAGAAAAATCAGAGCTTGTGTGGCTTGTATAGTCATTTTATTTGTGGCATACTGTATCATTCACATAATGTTTCAGTCTTTCTTCTTTAAAAAATACTTTGTTTGAGTTTATACCTGACCATACCTTTTCACCAGCGCCTACTGCCAAGCTTTGTCCATGCATGTCCTGTATTGTTTACAGCCCTCTGACAGGAGAATAAGAAGAAGAGCGACAAAGGTGCTTTCACATGCTAACAATCCACCTTAACAACTCATATTCGCCTCATTTGACCTACGTTAATGTTGTATGTTAATTTATTTTATTTTTTTGCACCACAGGGACGATTTTTTTCATTTTTAACATTTTCTGTTCATGAAAAAAAGAATGAACAGTGGAAATATATTCAAATATGTAAATATTCTTCCTCATCTTTTTTCAGACAAAAATGATTCTAAAAATCTAAAAAGTATTTATTTGTCAAGTAATATTTGTGAATCTAGTTTTAGCATGTAAAAGGGGATTTTTCTAAATGCAGTTTTGATAAATGAATAAAAAAAATAAGCAATACATTTTTTATATATTTGCACACGTTTTCCATCCTTATTCACGTTACATGAGTTTTTTAAAAACATTTTCTCAAAATTATTTTGTTGTTTTGCAAGTTACTCAGCAAAGCAGACTCTCGTCCCATATTGATGACGTTTGCAATTACAATTTACCGAGGAGCTGCTCCTGATTTCGTAGAAGCAATTTTTCAGATTAAAAACACGCACTTCTTCCCGTCTGCCAGGTACGACAGCTGTCTCTATCGTTTTTACATTGTGTGTAGATTGTTAATACTCGAGATTCCTGAAATAGTTCATAAAAATCGGTGCTGAAATAGAGTCGTGGTGACCCCATAACAGCTTAGCCTGCTACCACGCAAGCTAGCTAACCAGCTAACTAGCCCTGTTTCCTGACGGTCACTGCAACCATCCAACCCTGTAAGCGAGTCAGCTCAGTCGTATCAAGCGACCAACGCTGCTGCTTTCTTCCCAGAGTGACAAGTGACATTTCACTTTGAGTGAATGCAATAGCGGCTAACATACAGTTAGCCCTGAGTTAGTGATATGAGGCGTCTGAGGTGCTGGACTAAACTCACGATACAAAACTGTATTAACACACGTAACGTTGAATTGCAGATAGGGTGGGTATTGACTGTCCAAATGTTCCCTACCTAGTGTCAAAGCGTCAAAATGTCAGCAGGAGTGGTCGTTTCATTGATTTTTTCAATGTCATACTCAAAAGTTTCTTACTACGTCAGAGGTTAGAGAAACGGAGGCAAACGTGGTCAGGAAGCTTAATGTCAACAGATTCGCTCTAGGTCTGGAAAATACTCAGTGTACTGTGATAAGTTTGTAAAGAAAGACACTGTAACAAGCAGAGAATTTGAGAAAGTGTTCTCTGACCAATTATCGAAGTGTGATGCGTTGTGAAAACGTCGTTTTTAGAGGACATCCTTAGTGGTTTAAGGCACACCAAATCCTGGATCGACGTTTCAACGCATATGCAGAAAAAAAGAAGCCCTCCTGACCTTTAAAAGGCGAAAGGGATGAATTACATGATATCTGGGTCGCCTGGGCGAGAGTGTCCGGAACACCTACGGACCCCAGGTTACATCACTGATGATGCGTTCAGGTGCTCCGGAAGCTGATGTATTTAAGAAGTGCTGGCAATAGTAATAGAAACCTGCGTCAGTAAGAAACATGAAGCTGATCTACTCATTCACTTTTGTGTCGTTTTATCACACTTCACCCAGCTGGTATTTGTCATTACTGACAGTGCAAAACATGTCAGCATCTGCCATTAGTGTTTGAATGGGTGAATATGTCTGTGGTGGTCAGAAGACAAGGGAAAGCATGATATAAATGCAGTCCATTGTAGTTATATTGGACATATTTCATATTTATTCTTATATTGTGCCTGCCTAATACAAATAATTATACTCTTCATAAATTTGCTGTACCATAGAAATTTTCAGTTTTGTGTCATTACATCATGCTGTTGTGTCTGTTTTGGAAGGTGGGGATCTTGAATGGAGTAAGTGTTGAGCCCAAATGAGATGACTGACCAGGGCAACAACAACCAGAACATATCCTGCAACCCCTTTGCTGCCCTCTTCAGCTCACTGGCTGATGCCAAGCAGTTTGCATCAGGCCAGAAACCACAACAGTCTGCTGAACCACCATGTGAGTTTTTGGACCTCCTTCACCCTCTAATGTGAAGTATGTTATTGATCTATCACTCTGGGGAGAGAGCATGTTCCATTACCAAACAAATTCATCTTTTTTGGCAAGAGTAGGACATACTGACATCCAGTTCAGATTTATCCACATGATTTTGTACTAATTCTGTTTTTCATCTCAGTGGAGGACTCAGGAGAGAGCCAGTCTGAGTCAGAAAACTCTGTATCGGACAGCGTAGATGACAATGATGACTCTGTGGCAGAGATTAGCCGCTCGTTCCGGTCCCGTCAGGAGCTCTGTGAACAGCTCAATGTCAATCACATGATCCAGAGGATTTTTCTCATCACCCTGGACAACAGTGAGTAAAAATAGAGAAACAGCCTAACATTACTCTGTAATTTATGGTCTTTTCTTACAGTATGTTTGCCTGTGTCTCGACCATAGACTGTATAATTAATGGACGTAGCCTTCATGATGTCACCCGTCTGTTTCTGAAGCAGAGTTCTGAAGCAAATCGGCCAGTGCGGCCATATTGGAAATGAGGCAGGCTTTGAGTCTCCACATTAACAGCCATAGGGTGCCCGGCAGTCACGTGAGCTGAGCTGTGCCTCTGATTGGACGAACTGGCGATCTTAACATTGTCTAAACTGACAAGTTAGAAAAAATTTGTGCCGTTAGCAATATTAGCGATTCAGATGGGAGACATTTTTTGTACCAGGCTGTAAACATGTTTATTTCTGCTGTGACAGTGCCTTTTTTTTGGCTTGGTGTGTTTGTGACTTCCGGTACCTCCAGAACCAGCCTCAAGCGGACACTAGATGAATTGCAGATTTCCAACCATAGCAGAGAATTCAGTGTGCAATAAGTTCCATCGCTTTACTGGTAAACTGCAGAGTAGTTCAGTTTCTGGTACATAAAAAAGGCTTCCATCATTATCAGTTTGTCTTTCTACTTTATGCTAGTTGCATTTCTGTCAGTCTTCAGACGATTTTTCTGAGTTATCACCTTTAACCCATAAGAAAACATTTTGATCCAGCAGTGCTCACTCTCGGATGGCAGTGAGTCTGTCACACAGGACGTCAGTGTCTAATTTGATAAAGTGAGAAAACTATAAATTAACCAAGGCTTCTTCAATCAGCTGACTTTACCTTCAGGAGCCAAATAGTCCTTTTTTTCCTGAAGGCTCCCAACTGAGTGAAACATCCAAGAAACGTTTGTGTCAGCTAGTCTAATAGCTGTCTGAATTCTGTAAATGATAGAGAAATGGGCTTAACATCTTGCTTTTAACACCCTCTTAAACAGAGTATCTGGACCAGCGTTCACTCGAGAAGGGACTAAACAGTGACCCCTAATTTCTTGTGTTGACTATATTAAAATTGGTGCACATGGGGGTGCTGGTTGTGTCATTTTGTTGCCTGAGTTGAGACTTTTGGTGCCCCTTACTTCCCCTGGAACAAATGACTGATTAGTGCTGGGTAATCCATAGTATGATCTGTACCCTGAAACAGCAATCTTCAGTCTAAAAATATGAGGCAATGACAAAGTGCTAAAATCTGGAGTTTGTCGAGTGCAGTGTTGGGCTGTTATGCCTTAAGAGTAATGTGTTAAAGTGACTGTTACTTTTACTCACACAAAAATAACTTGTTACTCCCTTTTCCCTTCGGGATTAATAAAGCAAATTCTTTTCTCTTCTGTCTGTCCTATTCTTACTGTTCTCATTAATTAATGAGTTAAAATACAACAATCTGCAGATTAATTTCATCAGCAAGCAGTAAGATAGCTCGCTTTGTGGTTGCCAGGTATGCGGTTTTCCTGGGGAATTGGGCATCTTTTTAGGCAAGCTATTATTATTTTGGCTGATGGTCTTGTTTTTTCACTTGTTGTCATACATACCTGGCAACCCTGGTTAGCTTGAAAGATGGAGCAGTACATGTTTACATTCAGCATCTGGAAATCTGCCTGTCACTTTAGATTTGCTGAGAGGAAAGATGACAGCAGCATCTTTGTCAGGTTTAAACTGTGTCCCAGTTCTAGGTCTTATTCAACTTAGATCAACTTAGACTGGATTTCAGAACTTGTGTCTCTTGTCTTCAGTTGAACCAGGTGTGTATTTCAGATAACCTGTAACTTTGATGCGTTCATAGGCTGCAGGAAAAAATGCACCTGCTGATAATTTAATGTCTGATGACACAGAGGTCATGTGTGAACTCAGAATCATGAGGAGAAAGAACACAGTTACCAATTTAATGGGATGTAAAGAAAAGTAATATAATAAGTAGTGTAATATATCACTGTTGGCAGGGAGTAATATGTAAAGTAATAGTATTACTTTTAAATAGAGTAACTGGTAATAAGTAAGATATAACTTTTTTCAGTTAACAGGCCCAACACTGGTCGAGTGTTTGCTTGAGGCTGGCTCCAGAAGTACTTGAGAATATATACACACGTAGCCAAAAAAGCCATTTTTCACAGCTGAAAATTAATGTTTCAGCCTGCTACAAAAAATGTCTTCCATCTGATATACTGATTAATCTAACAGCTCACGGGGGATGATTTTTTTTCTAATCCGTCAGTTTAGAAGACATTGAGACCGCGAGTTCACCCAATCAGAGGCGCAGCTCAGCTGATTGACAGGCTGTCATCTGATAGCTGTTTATGTGGAAGCTCAAAGCCTGCCTCATTTCCAATATGGCCCCTGTTCAGGTTTTGCTTCAGAACTCATGCTGTGTCCCAAATCACATACTTCTGTAAGCGCACTCACATAAGGTACACTCCGTACACTCTGCACTTACTGGAACAGTGCACTAAATCTAACAGGGTAGTGTTGTCCCAAATCAAACACTGCTATTCATCAAATACATCCATCAACCATCATCTGTTCCCGCCCCTTCCTTTATGTAGCCAATATGGCGACTGTTGAGTGTGAGAAGTGTCCAGAGTTCCACACTCAACTTTTTGCCCGTTTTGAGTGCTCCAGCTGAGAAATCAAAATGCACTGGGTTTTTCCACACTGTCAGTGTGAACACACTCATGCACTCTAAATAGTGAGTGTAAGTTGAGAAGAATGCGATTTAGGACACGGAGTCAGATTCAGAAACAGATGGGTGACGTCACAGAGATTACGTCCATGTGTTATACAGTCTATGGGATTACCTGTGCTGTTGCGGACTGCTAGTGGTGGCTGTAAAAATGGTCGCACTGTAACTATAATGCCATTACCTCATCATTTTTGTTCTGTCAAAGAAAACAGTTACGTCATCCTCTTATGCCAAACAGTTATCTAGATAAAAGCTGGTTTATTTATTTAAAGTTATTTTTTGGGGCTTTTTATCCCTTTAATCAGAGAGGAGAGGACAGTGGATAGAGGGGGAAACAGGGTGAGAGTTGGGAGTGATGTGCAGGAAAGTCACCACAGGTTGGACTTGATCCCGGGCTGCCCGCTCAAGGGCTGTTTGCCCATATGGAGCATGACCTTAACCACTAGGCAATCTAAGCTGGTTTAGATCTAGTTTACTCTAATGTGCAAGAATTTGGGGATATAGTGGACCTTCTTCAGGGTCTTGGCCTGGAGGGGGAGAGGCAGGGGTTTTCCAAAGTGCATGTCTATAGCTAGAAGTAAATTCTAAGTCAACTGTGGTTGTGACCTCAGTTTCTGGAATAACCCTGCACAATTAGGCTTCAGGTTGAGATGGAGACTGCAAAGTCAGAAAGTCCATTTCCCCTTTTCCATCACCAGTAAAGTGTTTCCCCCTTTCTTTCTGTCTGACAGGGCGTCACACAGACAGATTCCTCAATTTGTAGTTTGGTTTTCACATGTACATCAGTGTAATCTGCTTTGTTTTTCTTGGGGTGTTGTGTGATGTTGATAGCTCCCTTGAATGTCAAGTTTCCAGTAAGTACTGCAACACATGACTCACCGCTCTTAATGACAATACCAAGACCTTGCACATTGTGAATCTTCACTGTGGGATGGCTGCTCAAGGGTGAGTCACGGTGTGCACTGGAAATGTTGGCCAAAAGCCCCCAGTGTTTTTACATTCAGGCCATTCATGATTTTCCCTTCTAACTCAGTCTCACAAACAAAAAAAAAGCTAAACCAGAGCTGCTGCTTCATTATGCAGCGTCTTATTTGTTCTAATGGCAACTTGAAAGTTTTGTTTTTGTTTTTACTACACTTATCAACTGTAATGCTTATTTCTGAGTGCCCCTTTTAACCATAGTTTGAGCAAACTCTATTTTAATGGAACTTGAATTGATTTTGCTGCAGGTGACCCCAGTCTGAGGGGAGGCAATGGGATCCCTCCTCGCTGTGTTTACCTGGAGGAGATGGCTGCAGATCTGGATGGACAGGATTGGTTGGACATGGACAACATAGAACAGGTCAGCATCAAGCCGTGAGTCATCAGATGCCAGGAATGTTAACATTAGTAGTAGTGAGTAATCAGGACACTCTGTTCTCCAGGCTCTATTTAACCGTCTGCTCCTGCTCGAGCCGGGAAACCAGCTCATCTACATGACATCATGCAGCGCTGTTAACCTGTCAGCGGATCGAGATGCTGGAGAGAAGCGTGCTATCCCTTATCTGTTTGCTTGTTACCAGAGGGCCAAAGAGGAGGTTAGAGTTCACCCCTAAAACCCTGTAACTGTATCACTTTCCAGCAATGAATTGTCCCCTGATTACACATTTTCCCCTATAATTAGAACATAAAACTGAGTCTTCCTCTTCCTCAATTTGACGACTTGCTTTATCTGTGCACCAGGTGACAAAGGTACCAGAGAAGTTACTGTCATTTGCTGTTCGGTGTAAGAACCTGACAGTCTCTAACACCAGGACAGTTCTGCTCACCCCGGAAATCTATGTCAACCAGAATATCTACGAGCAGCTTCTGGACCTTCTACTGGAAAGCTTCAGTGGAGCACGTAGGTTTGGGATTGGTGTATTTGTTTCGTGGTTACTTCTCACTTTGTCTGGGGTAAATCTTTGCCTTGAGTTTCTCTCATACCTGTTTTTCAAAATCTTTGTTTCAGAGCCAGAGGAAGTGATTGAGTTTGTGGAGGAGGTCATTGCTGGTCTCCTCTCTGACCAAGAGGTGCGCACCTTTGAGGAAGTGATAGTGCCAGTCTTTGATATCTTCCAAGGACGCATCAAAGACCTGGACCTGTGCCAGCCGGTCCTTTACTCCTACCTGGATGTTCTGCTGTATTTCAGCCACCATAAAGATATTGCCAAGGTCAGAATACACACATAGATATGTACCACCATGTAAACCTGCCCACTCATTACTTTTTGACCGTTCTTGTATTTACAAAAATATAAAGCAAGTCAATGATCAAATATACAGTATTGGTGTAATAATCCAAAGTATTACATCAACCCTCCCCTCTTTTACTGAACTGCCTTTGACTTTTCATGTTCCTCCAACATTTCTTTGTGTTCTTGTTTGAAGGTATTAGTGGAGCACATTCAGCCCAAAGACCCAGCTAATGGTTTGCAGTACCAGAAGACTCTGCTGGGAGCAGTGCTGAGTGTCTCCTGTTTGTTAAAAACTCCAGGTGTGGTGGAGGGACATGGCTACTTCCTGAACCCATCTCGCTCTAGTGCCCAGGAGACAAAAGTCCAGGAGGCCAACATCCACCAGGTAAAAAGATTCCCAGAAGAATATAATATCCCCTGTTGGTGAGAATGTTTCCTTTATCGAAAGGTGAAACTAAGAAATGACAACCATACAACAGATAACTCTTTGTGTTGCAGTTTATGGGCCAGTTTCACGACAAGCTGCACCAAATCTTGAAAAACCTGCTCCAGCGATCCGGGGAAACCCGCCACCTGCTGCTTTCATGGTTGGGTAGTTGTCTGCACGCTAACGCTGGCAGGGCAAAGATCTGGGCCAATCAGATGCCAGAGATCTTCTTCCAGATGTACGCCTCAGATGCTTTCTTCTTAAACCTGGGTGCAGCACTTCTGAAACTGTGTCAGCCATTCTGCAAACCTCGCTCACCCAAACTGCTCACCTTCAACCCCACTTACTGCGCCCTCAAAGAGCTGAGCGAAGAGGAGAGGCGCAACCGCAACGTGCATGCAAGAGGTTAATACACGAGCCAATGAATGGCTATAAGGCTTCCTTTTCCCACTCTTAAATCAGTAATTTAGCAGCTCTGGTATTTCTTTTACTATTGGAAGTGGATTATTTCTGTTTTTAAAAGCTGAAGGTTATCTAAGAGTGCCTAAAATTTCATCCCTCATCTTCTCTACCAGGTCTTGACAAAGAGACCTGTCTGATCCCTGTCCCCCCTCAGCAGCCTTTGGAGTCTGCACAGTCTTACAGTCTGCTGACTGAAAATCTCATCCTCACACAACTCACCTTGCATCTTGGCTTCCACAGGTACGTACTGTACCTTTAAGCAGTACATCACAAAGACACAATATGATGCACAGATGCATCAGAAATGTACTTAAATGGACATTAACCTGCAGTGTCTTGTTCTCTTTGCACCCATTGCTGTAACGCGCCCTGTGCAGACTCCATGAGCAGATGGTGAAGATGAACCAGTCTCTCCACCGGCTCCAGGTGACGTGGCAGGAGGCCCAGCGTTCAGGAAATCCCATGTCAGAGCAACTCCTGGAGCAGTTCGAGCGTCTGATGATTGTTTACCTGTCAACCAAAGCTGCCACCACGCAGCCGGCCATGCTGCAATGCTGCCTTAACCTCCAAGCCTCCACCGGCGCTCTGCTGGTGCAGCTTGGTGTGGAGAACCAGGGGCCTGAACATGTAGCACTCAGTTTTCCCCTGCCCTCCCTACAGAATACTATGCTGTGTTATGTACCAGGTAGGTCATATCTTCCATTACCCGAAAAATTAAAGCGCAGAAAACCTGAATGTGTTCAAAAACACAAAAATCTACTACCTCCTACCCCCTACATGGTGAGCTCAATAGCGAACGTAATGAAAAATATTTAGGACACTACTCGCTGCTCGGTGGGTGCCAAAAAATGATGTAATTTCTGTTGCTCAGTGCCAGCCAGAGATGGATAATAAAGATATGAATTTCAGTGATAACAAGTATTAAACTGAGTGTGTTTTCACACATGAAGATAAATAAATGGATAAATAAGTAAATGCATTTGATATGTAATACTAAAAATGTATTCTTGGCCATAGCTTCTTTTTATATCTCATACATTCAGACTATGTTCTGGTAAACTTTGGCCTAAATACCATTTACATGAAGAACACACTGATAGTAAAACATTAAAACCTATGCATATTGGATTTTAACTGGTAGAACACTTACATTTCTTTGCTAAACATTCCTGCAGGTAGCAGTCATTACTTGTGTTCTCTTTGACAGAGTTTTTTGCCGAAAACTTGGGAGATTTTTTCATCTTCCTGCGTCGATTTGCAGACGATGTTTTGGAGACTTCTGCAGAAAGTCTGGAGCAGATTCTTAACTTCATTACTGTCTTCATGGGGAATGTAGAGAGGTACATGATTTACTCTCCAAGTAACAATGTGTAAAAAATATATTTTGCCTGTTCTCAATGAAGACCTTTTTAGGTTCCTTGTTCAAACCTTTTATGGAGGTCCCAGATGGAGGTATTGCAATGGAGTAACTTTGTAACTTAGTGTAATCCTAGAACAGTATCTGTTGGAGGTTTCCTTAAGAACTTTTTCAAACCTTCCATCAAAAATCTGAAAGTAATCGAACTGAGATCCCTTTTTACTTTATTTTCCATGGGTTTAAAGTCCGTCTTAAGCAGAAATAGATTAGTTTTATGAATTTGTCACACCACAGAAACGTGTCATTGACCACTGAGCCAAATTTGAAAGATTAAAAAAATTTAATAAGTATATAAAATTAGGTCTGAAAATCATGTAAAAATAAGCTCTTCTCTCTGCTATGGAACACTGGGGGTGTGTCAGTTAGAGGATCTTAGCCACACCCACACACAGGAGGGGAGCCACGGAGAGTATAAGTTGCTCATATATTGAACGTTGCTAATAAATTACTTTTCAAAATGCATTGTGGGACACATTGAGTGGACTACATAGGGTATGACCGTGCTTGCTCAGAATTCAGACAAAATGGCGTATCCACTTTATAGTGCACTATATAATCGATAGGGCGTAATATTAGACACAGCCTTTGTCGAAAATGAAAAAGAAAATTTTAGTAACAAGTAGTATTCTTAGAAAAATGAAGGATAAGGAGGGGAGAAATGCTTTGTTGTGAAGGACAAATCAAAAATATACCAGACAACACGTGAAGCCATCCACATCTGGCTGTCCTCAGAAGGTACAGTGGTGGCCTCACATATGCCAGGTGTTCTAATAACTTTGGCCCCCATTGTAGAGTCATGTTGTCTCGGGTCGTGATGAGTTTTACATGGCAGAAGGAAAAGAGAGATTGGCATCAAGGTCGAGTTACTGTACTAGATTAATCAAAAGCCATGGCCCTTTACCTGTGAGACTGATACTGTCTGAAACCCTTTCTTAGTGTGTATCATATCAGAAATTCTTAATCGTACCCGCCTCATATACACTACAGGATGAAGAACCCCCATTTACGAGCAAAGCTGGCAGAGGTCTTAGAGGCGGTGATGCCCCACATGGAGCCGCTTGCTCCCGGTGCTGTTCAACCAATCGTGTTCCAGCGTGAGCGAGTCTTCTGCTCCTACAGGCATGCATCCCAGCTGGCAGAGGCCCTCATCACTGTGTTTGTAGACATTGAATTTACAGGTGAGGAATAGCTTATATCTTCCAAGCAATGACCTACAAATGTTTGTCACAGAGGAAACTGACATTTACATGTCTTTTCTGTGTTTTAGGTGATCCTCATCAGTTTGAACAGAAATTCAACTACAGAAGGCCCATGTACCCCATCCTTAAGTACATGTGGGGCAAAGAGAACTATAGAGAGAGCATTAAGGTAAGAAGTAGATGATAGTTTTGAGATTCTTCATTGAAAAGCTTAGTGTATACTTACATATCCAGACCTATTCAATCTCGGTAACAGTTCTCATTGATGAACTATTGCACAGCAATGTTGGTTTTAGATGTACGTTTGCATAATGGCTGCTCAGGAAAAAATACAAACACAGTGTTACTAATATGTGGTGGGTGTGCATTAATGGCAGACTGTTTTGTTATTGACTAGACTTGAGGCCTGTACTACGAAGCTTGATTAACACATCCGGGATCTCTCCCCGTTACCTGGGTTGATTTAATGAGACCTTCGCAATCCTGATAAGCGCTACTATGAAGCTGGATATGAACTCGCTCGGTGAATTCAGGGTTTTGCCAGTTTGATCAGAGCATGCTCAAATAAAAGGGGTGGAGTCTGCAGCTTCTGACCAATCACAAACATGGAGAAACAGGAGAAAACCTGCAGAGCAGCCTACTTTACCAAGGAGGAGCAGACAATTAATCTTCAAAAATACAAATAATTCAAACACATCATCAGAACAAAATCAACACTGTTAACGCAACAAAAGCCAGGAAGGAACACTGGCAGAAAATTTCCGACTCTGTTAATGCGTAAAATTTGTGAGATTATACAATATTAATTCATGGGACAATATAACAGACAGCACTCTGATCACTCAGTTTGACTTTATTACAGCACAGACGTTTGGAGCGGGGGGGTGCCTTGGTACCCTTCCTTTTCCATTGAGTTCTTTTGAGCCTCATTTCCCCGTGTGAGCACATTTAGTGTTGGAATATTAATTCCTCACCATGATGGCATGAGAAGTTGTGTGTTCCATATCATCGTGGACATCAAAAGGATCGCATCATCCTCAAAACTCTCTCTCCTAAGTGCACCTCTCACGATCTGTGCACCAATTTGGACAGGATCTTCTAAGAATGGGCAGGCCATTTTCCAAGAGAGCTGATTGGTCAGGAGGTGCTGCTTTTATACTGGTGGATCTCTTATCCAGATCTTAACCTGCTCCAGAGCAGGTTAGCCATTCAGGATTAGTTACCACCGTGATTTATCCTGGTAAGAAGTGAACCAGCTTAACAGAACAGAAAATCCAGGGTTAACCCAGAAGTTACCTTGATAATGGAAGATCCAGCTCTCTAGTACAGGCCTCGAGGTGAGATTTTTTTTTATCAGAAGCAAATCAAATCCTCTGAAAGCCTCAGCTTTTACTTGTTTGCATGTCTTTCAGCATTTGGCACACTATGCATCTGAGAACTTGGAGGCCATGAACCCCCCTCTGTTCCTCAGGTTCCTCAACCTCTTGATGAACGATGCAATCTTCCTCCTGGACGAGGCCATCCAGGTAAAGAACATCTCACCTTCATTCATACACGGAATTCACTCAGCTTTGACATCATATTTCTATGTTACAGTAAAATTAAAACTGTCGTCATCTTTTAGTGTTTGTAAAGGTTGACTTCTGACAAATCACAAAGTTATTGTCACACAGAGAGGGTCATCTTATCAACAAAGGGCCTCAGTGTTATGTCATAGAAACCTTTATGATGAGTTAGTTGTTTATTTTCTTGCAGTTTTAATTTATTTTCTAGGCATCTAGTTTTCTAATTAGAGGACTGAGGCTGATACCCTTTCTACTTGTTTGGTAGTACCTGAGTAAAATCAAGGTTCTGCAGCTGGAGCGGGATCGAGGGGAGTGGGAAGGCCTGGCCCCTGATGCTCGGAGAGAGAAGGAGTCCAGTTTGCAGATGTTTGGACAGCTGGGACGTTTCCACAACATCATGTCTAATGAGACCATCGGCACACTGGCCTTCCTCACCTCAGGTCAGGCTGAAAAGATTTGACCCTTCATATTGATGCATCCCTCAAAAGCTAGTCTTCATCATCCCCACTTTTTCCTCATTTCCAGAGATCAAGGGCATCTTTGTGCACCCCTTCCTGGCTGAGAGGATCATCTCCATGCTGAACTATTTCCTGCAGCATCTGGTGGGTCCTAAGATGGGAGCCCTGAAAGTCAAGGACTTCAGTGAATTTGACTTCAAGCCCCAGCAGCTTGTGTCTGACATCTGTACCATCTACCTGAACCTGGGGTGCGTTATGGACACTGCTCTTTGTTAAATCTGAATAAAGTACTATTCCCTCATGCATAATTGTTGAAACATTGTCCTTTTTCCTTTCTTGGTTCCTTTCTTGATGGCAGAGATGAGGAGAATTTCTGTGCCACAGTCCCAAAGGATGGACGATCGTACTCTCCAACTCTTTTCTCTCAAACAGTGCGCGTACTGAAGAAGATAAACAAGCCTGGGGACATGATTGTGGCTTTTGGGCTCCTTGCTGATAAAATTAAGGTATCATTTCTTTTAAAGCAGTTTGCTACAGATGACAAAAGACTTTTTCTGAATCTTTGCAGTGGGTACAGGTTGAAATACTGAATATCTGTTGCCATTGTGTCTATTTTTTCAGTCACATGCAGACCGACAGCAGCAGGAAGAAGAGACGTATTCAGACGCCCCAGATGAGTTCTTGGATCCCATCATGTCTACTCTAATGCTTGATCCTGTGCTTCTTCCTTCCTCCAATGTCACAGTAGACCGATCAACTATAGCAAGGCATCTCCTCAGGTTTGTACCAGCAAACGACGGAAATTCTCTCAAGGTCATATCCATTTGATATTTCTGTGACCTAATGTTGAAGACAAATAGGTGTAAAAAAAAAAATCTCATGTCCTTCTTGCAGTGACCAGACAGACCCTTTCAATCGCAGTCCTCTAACTATGGACCAGATAAGGCCAAATGAGGAACTCAAACAGCAGATCTTGCAGTGGCTGGATAAACATAAGCAAGAGCGGCTGCAGATGGGGCCCAGTGGCTAGCTTCCAATCTGGCTGTAACAGACAATGATCACAACTTAGCTCCTTTTTCCTGGCTCATATCTCGCGTGCTTCTCTGCCTCTTGGGTCCTCCGTGAGGTGCTTGCCTCAGTGGGTGTCCTAGGACTCCGCCGATCTCCCTTACATTGCATCTGCTTCTTTCCGCAGCCTTTGCGCATAGTGGATTCTCCGCAAAGGCAAACAGTGGCACTTCAGGATCCATGCACAGTAGCTATTTTACTCCTCTGACACCCTGTGGTAACATTGATGGGGTGACAAACCCTCTCTGGTTCCTCTCTCCCTGAATACTGTTAGCTTGTTATTATTACAACCAGAACTGTGGCCAGAGGTATGACTTTCAACAGGACTTGCTGAATGTACTCTTTGAACTCCTGACCAGATTTTATACAGCAAGGTAAGTATTTTTGCCAACTCTTCAGGTGGATCATTGAGAGGAACGTTTATAATTTCACCTTGAGTTTACACACATCATTCACTGCCTTTTAAAGTGTTTGAACACCCCATATTGGAGCACATTGGTTAAGTTTCAATTAACATTGTAAATAAACAAGAAAAATGGCAGGACTGAATTACATTTTTGTGTACGTGTTATTAAAATGTAAGCAAAGGAACATTAAGTGTGATAATCCACCTGAAGCACAAAACACTGTGATACGTGTATTTAAATAATTAAGTGTGTATGGGCCTTCATATGCACCTGTCTCTAAACCAAGCATTTAGAAAAGACGAGTGTGAACGCTTGCTTGTCTGAGCCACATTGAAGAATATTGTACACATCTGCAAAAAAAAAAAAAAATTAAATCTACCTGAAATTGCCGCAATGCAGACTGTAATTATTAAACAGTTAATCTTGTAGTCATTGGCTTAATGGTTTAATCGTAATTAGATCATTGTACTATGACAGGGACATGACAACTATTGGGCTTCAAAATAGTCCACACCAAAAGAGTGACATCTTTTGGGGGAAAAACAGTCACTCACAGATTTTCAAATTGGAAAATCCCAATTCCTTCCCTCAGAGCTTCACATCGTTGTATAAAATCTGTTGAACAGCCCTTTAAGAAGCATTTTTTTTATGTAACCCAGCACTTGTAAATGTGTCCAAAATCATATATCTTGATAAAATGTTTGTCATCAGAAACACCATCTTTCCAGAAGTTTACCAAGAATTGGAGTCATGCTGTTTTCAACTAACGATTCTCATGTTGGGTGTTTAAGACATGCTACTCTATTTCTGAACAGTTTTCTTGAGATTTAATCAGAAAAGGTCAAGATATTGGGTGTTCACACATTTTGAATTTGCAGTGTTTATGACTGTCATTATGATCCTTTGATTAACATTGACCATATTAACTAATATTTCATGTTCTAGCTTCACACATTTTAGAGTATGCAAGTGTAGTTTATTGACACATGGGCAAACAATTGATCAATAGAATTTGTGCCTAAAAACCAAGAGCCTTGCAGTAAATTTCTGCAAATGAGGATCTAACTTGTCTAATACTCTGAGGAGATGTGATTATTTGTTTTGGGGGCAGAGAGGGAGCTGTGGGAAGAAAATGAAAGGAAAAAAATTGGAATAATTGTGTTTTTATGACTATCTCTGAATTATTTTAATTTAAATCAAGTGGTGTTGTATAAAATAGTGAAATGTGAAAGAAGGATAAACTTTATGTTGGTCTCATATCATGCCCTCATACTGTATGTGGAATATCTACCACCTGAATGATTACATGGGTTAAATTATAATGCAATACTTTTGTTTTATTTGTGACTACAAAATGTTTATTTTGGATGTACAGTATGATTAATAAATAAAACTAATGTGCGTTATATAAGTCAGTGTGATGTAGTTCTTCCAGATCCTTAAATCAAACAAAAATGAGTTCCTAAAGGAACTGTAAATGATATCAATTTATCTTATCACAAGTATATGGGCACTTTAAATTGTATGCCAGGAACATTATTCAGAGAGTTGGGGCAGGAACAACAGAGCACTGAAATATGTTTGCAGTGCTGAAGAAACCCTGCACCGATTGAAAAATCAGAAAACCATTGTCAATTAACACAGTTCATCACTACATCTACAAGTGCAAGTTCAAACTCTACAATGCAAAGACAAAGACATATATCAACAACACCCAGAAACACCGCCGGCTTCTCTGGACCCGAGCTCATCTGAGATGGACTGACGCAAAGTGGAAAAGTCTGCTGTGGTCTGACGAGTCCACATTTCAAATTGTTTTTGGAAATCATGGACATGGTGTCCTCCAGGCCAAAGAGGAAAAGGACAATCTGGATTGTTATCAGGTCAAAGTCTCAAAGCCAGCTTCTGTGATGGTATGGGGGTGTGTTAGTGCCCATGGCATGGCTAACTTGACCATCTGTGAAGGCTCCATTAATGCTGAAAGGTACATACAGGTTTTGGAGCAACATATGCTGCCATCCAAGCCACGTCTTTTTCAGGGACGTCCCTGCTTATTTCAGCAAGACAATGACAAGACACATTCTGCACATGTTACAACAGTGTGGCTTCGTAGTAAAAGAGTGCAGGTACTAGACTGGCCTGCCTGCAGTCCAGACCTGTCTCCCATTGAAAATGTGTGGAGCATTATGAAGCTCAAAATACAACAACAGAGACCCCGGACTGTTAATCAACTGAAGTTGTTCATCAATCAAGAATGGTAAAGAATTCCACCTCCAAAGCTTCAACAATTAGTGTCCTCAGTTCACAAACACTTATTGAGTGTTGTTTAAAGGAAAGCTGATGGAACACAGTGGAAAATGACCCTGTCCGAGCTTTTTAGGAACGTTTTGCAGCCATCAAATTCAAAATGAGTGAATATTTGAAGAAAAAAAAAAGAAGAAGAAATTTGTGTAGAATGTTTTACACAATGTCCCAACTTAATTGGAATTGGGGTTGAAATGTGGATGAAATTTTGATAAAATAAAGAAATGATTGAGCAAAGTGAACAAAGCTGGATGGATGTGCTCTTCTGGCTCTCCTTACATTTAAAACTGACATGACTATCATGAAAATCATTGTATGAGCTTAAAATCACCTCTGAATACCATTTGTGAATACAGTTCACCTCTGTATTCACAACTGCTGGTCAATCGTGCAAATATCATGTTAACATGATCCAGAAACACTGGCAACTTCAGTCTATGATGGATAGAGGCTTAGTAAATCCTGTGATTTAAACCTGAATTCAACTTTTTTTTTTCTTGACACTGAATAGAGCAAGCTTGTGCACAGCTAAAAAGCCAGATGGCATGGGTAGGAATAACTGTCCATGACACAAGTTGCTTACACACCTGGGCAGGTACCATCATTTCTTCACAATAATCCAACAGGTTTTAAAAGGAACAATTGCTGACATCCAGACACTGCCTTCTCTTGAACTGTGGAAATCTGAGTCATTAAAATTCAAGATACTTAAACACTTGCAACATGCTGTCTTGACTTTTCAGTCACAGTTTTTTCTTTTTAAGTTTCTTTTAAAGTTCTCGTGCTCGATTTTAGGAAGCACCCTGAGTAGTAACGGTCTGTCCAGCCTTGTGATTCAAGTGCGAGGCTCCTTTCCCGGGCAAAGCCCCTGAACCTGATTTGGATTCAGCCATGCACAGTCTGAATAGGGCCGCTGAGAAAATGCATTGTCGGGGTTTCTTCAGTTCCGCCCCGCAACATGCATAACGATGTGTCGGCCAGTGAGAGCACAGCGCTGTGGTGGAGGTTGTTTATGTGGAGTGCTGGGTTAGGGTTCCGCCCACCGAGGTATCTCTGATCGCAGGGCAGACAGGCAGAGAGTGTAAAATGGCGCACAGCTGTCGGTGGCGGTTCCCCGCTCGGCCCGGAGGGAGCAGCAACTCCGGTACCGGGAGGCGAGCGGGGCGAATCAGGGTTACTGCCTCTCTGCAGAATGTCTCCGGAGCCCACCCTAACGCAGCTGGGCTCGGACCCGGGTTTGATGCTGCACTACAGGTCTCCTCGGTTATCGGGAGCAACCTGCAGAAATTTCGGGATGTTTTGGGGGAATCGAGTGACTCGAGCAGCGGGGAGGTAAGCACAGGACAGGGGCATCAGTGGGACAGCTGCAGGGTGTATTCGGAGAGCCGTTTATCACGTTACTAATGAAGAGCTAACGGTTACTCTGAGCCCTAACGTTCACCATGTTTTCCTTCTAACGTTAAGTGGGCAAACTTGTCGTTTCAAGGATGCTCAGTTAACTTTGAGTTGGTTGTGTGGCCTGAAACTCTCCTGTGATGTCTTATAACGTAAGGCAGAGACACCACAAACACCAAATGGTATGGTCGTCAGAATAATGCTCTCAGTAGTTCTACTGGATACAAAGTTTTCTTCACCCCAGTGCTGTGAGAGGAGAGGTTAGCGTTAAATCCACACAGTTTGGATGAATTGATGCTAACATCAGTTTGCTAATAAGACCAAAACATAGCATGACAAATCCTGTAATTATAATGCTTATTACTGTAAATAAAACGCTGAACACATAGCACATGTGCTGGCACTAACATACATTGTGTAACTAAGCCATTACTACTGGTTTACTATTTAGCTACTTGACATTAGCTTGATGTGATGCTTTCGATGCAGTTCACGTTGCCTTCAGAATTATACACAATACATTAAAAGTTATCTTACAACTTAAGCAGAAACCTTACTTTCTACTGTTAAGAAGTATTCGAACATATGTGTTTATCCGAAGGACGTTTGCTTGCTGTATGATAGCATGGGACCTCCGAGGTAGCGTGTTATTTCTGAAAACAAGACATGTTAACTTGAGGGAGGTGAGAGCACATAATTGTGGTTTGTAAGTGGGATCTTAGCGTCTCTCTGTCAAACAGCGCTGTTCCCAGTCTGTTCACTTGTTTCCAGATTTATAGGAGATATTTTGTTGATGGCTAATTAGCTTGGTATTTACAGCAAGAGTGGTTCCAGTGAGGTGTCAAGCTTCTAGCGAGGCTTGGCTAACGTAGCTGATTTGTTAGCTCGCAGGCTAACCAATCTAGCTGTCTACATATCACAGCTAAAACTACACCATAATGCCCCTGTCGTAAATGATGTTAAAGTTGAATGTTTTATCTGGAGCTGGCTATTTTGGCCAAGGACAGCTCGCACCGACGTAGCGGGATAAAGCAGAGCGGCTAAAGTTGGCGAAGCTTGTGCACAAAACTAAATAATTTCCACTGCTGTTTACTGTTGAGCTAGGACAGCTACTATGCTACGCACTACGCCACGCTAGCCATCGGGGCTATTGCTGATGCATAGGAAAATGGGAGGTGGACATGTTTTCACCTTCTCACAGCCAGTACGTAGCTAGTACCAAAATAATAGCGGGTTAATAATGCTCGAAGATGACGTCTGATACACAGCCACACACTTAAAATCACCATCTTCTGTGTTGAAAGTGTTGATAAAAGTATTTCAGCAGTGTTTGGTGTTTGTATGCGGCTCGGTTTGTCAGAGAAACGAGACTTGCGAGTGACAGTGCGCATGTAGGGCTGGCTATAATAACAACGAGCCCCTTCTTGACGGACCGTGTGATGTGGGGGTGTGTTCGCCTTAGCGAACTACCATCTTCCTCCTTCATGATGAGCAGCATGCGTTCATTGCAGTGGGAGTACACGGTGTGGGATGTTTACCACCAGCTCCAGTGATCTTATTCTTAAAAAAGACAGAATGCTTATTTGGTTATCAAGCAAAGTACTATTTATATTATGATGAAATTGGAATATGTTTGGAATTGTATGCAAATTTGCAAAAATGCTAATGATAGTTCATGTTATGCAAAAGAGGTCAGACTTCTTATAACTGTTAAAATATTTGATGATGCCCGTGAGTTTTATTAGAAATAAAATTTGAGGCCATTTAAAAAGAAAACAACTTAACAGTATAATTTGGACAGCAGAAAAAAATCTTGAAATATCACTGTTTTTTGCATGACTTCAGAGTCTGTCTTAAAGAGACTTGAGAACACTGGTTGGACTGTTTCTTTTTGCAAACTTATGCATGTAAATGTTTCAGAAATGGATATGGCATTTGCATTATTTATTTATTTAGGATATTCCTGCCAAAAAAACCAAACATGTGAAATTATATGTAGAATTTTATGGAAAACTTGATTTTCCCAGACAGATGGCTTTTTGAATAAGTGGGAGTCCCATCTTTTCAGTGAATGAGCAGCACTTGGGATGTGTTCAGGCGAACTCGACCCTTAAAATCCCCATGGAACCTGAATCCTATGGAAGTTGCGGACACAGCATGGTGGTTTCATTGAGAGGCAGCAGAGTCCCTGTCTGGCCAGAGCAGGGCAGGATTGTTCAGGCTGACTGCAGCCCGCTGAGCTCACGGGGCGACCCAGAACAGAGCGCCAGCCGGACACTTGGCCACCCCTCCTTCCTCCTTCAAGGCAGAAAGACCCAAATCCACTTCAGACACACACAACCCTGTCTGAGAGGCAGAGCAACTTTTCTTCTGACAGCTGCCACTTTGGAATGGATTACTAAGCCTATTGGGATGGCTCAAAAGGGTGCTTGTTGGCCGTTGCTAGCCAAATGAAGGCATTTGTTACCTTTTGTGTGTGTGTGTAGAATTCATTTTCTTGATCTGACCAAATTGCCTTGGCTTGTTTTTGTGCCAGGTGCAGTCCATGTTGACTTATTGTAAATTTGTGACCTTATCACCCAGATCTCACTGTTGGCCAAGTTGCCTAAACTGAGTGGTGATTTTTTTTTATTTTTGCTCGTAGTCCATTATGTCTTATCTTCTGTTATCTTCCTCTGCATCCTTTTTCTCTCTTATATTATTACCAGGGTCCCACCAATCTTACAAAACTGCAGCTGAATGGATGTATCAACCCACATGTCCCTTTGCCTCACTGCTTTGAGAGAAATAGTGTGTTTAAGCGGAAGGGGCTCTAGTCCAGCAGGTGTTTGGCCTATTTAAATGGAAGACCCCCCCCCCCCCCCATCTACCCGCTTACCCATCCCCGAGACAGCGTGTGGATTGGAGCAGGAAGCTTTGTGTCTGCTTTTATTCTAGCTCTCACAAAGTGCGGACGGCTGAAAGAGCACAGGCAGGGATATCAAAGGGTGCGGGGTGATCCCCCCCTTTCCTCCCAACGGGACAACGCTGGGAGGAGAATTAGTCACAGACCCTCCCATCCATGGCTTTATTCTGCTACAGCAGAATGCTCCCAGAGTTGCTTGACTGGGAGAAAGGCGGCAATTGTGTTGTCTTTCTTGCTCTTTGTTGGTGTGTGGATGTGTGTGTGTGTGTGTGTGTGTGTGTGGTGATGTTAGGGTTAGGGCTGTCTCCTCAGACTTTATGTCCCATATTGCTCTCAGGAGTAGGCGTGTCTTCTTTGTCTTTATTTTGATTAGAACTTCAATTTAGGCTGTTCACTGGGTTAGGTAGGAGGGGGTGTGTGTCTGTTGGTTCCTGCCAGCCTGTTTGTGTGTGCGAGTTGGTGTGTGTGTGTGTGTTTGAGAGAGCAAGAGAGACACCTCGCGCACGTGCCAATCACTGTGTTTGTCTTTGTCCATTGACTGCCTTCCTCTCCTTACGCGAAGGTGTAAGGAGAGGAAGGTGTTTGTTTAGGTCTCTGTGTTGTTGAGCAAATGCTGAACAGTTGCATTTAGTGCTGGAACACTTGAAGGAACAAATGTCCACCTTTTGCTGGGGGCTGACAGGGTTCACAAAGCAGAGGGACTGTGACTCATTCAAGTGTTCTTCATTTTAGTCTTTTATGTTGCTTTGCATATATGATTGTGTTTGTTGGAATTACTCTCTGGCTTCTTTTAACAGATGTGTCATCAGATGGGGCATATGGGAGTATGAGCTCATCACTAATTTACATTCCAGGAAGAGATGAGGCATGAGTGTCTGTACAGTAAATCCATGAGTAAAGCTTCTTGAAATGTGGCAAAAAGCTATTTTTTGGACAAAGAGAAGAATGCCTTCTGAAAAAGTGCCCCTAGTTATCAAACTGGCTAACTTAGGATCCTTCACAAATATTTTGCCTCAGTCTAAATCAAAAGCTTGTGTATTTTCCTCTGACTTTTTATCGTTCAGTATCAGTTTGGGGCAACTAACTCCCAAGTGAGTCAAACAGGAAATTTTATCTCAAATAACTGACTGTTATCATCACAAATCATAACAATGAACATGGTTAAACAAGGACCATAAAGTCTGTGAGCACACAATGCCACATTTCTCTTCTGAAAGTTGCTACAGCTAGCAGAGCTAGCACCACCAGCCCTCGATTCTCCTATCTGCTTGACAGCCACATGCTGGTAGAGTGGCTATAAGCCAGTTTAATCAAACATAACCTACTTTACCTCCTTTTCCTAAATGAAAATACTGCCATCACTTTCCACATTTCCAGATGCTGTTAGTCATCTTGTTTATTATCCAGTAAAGCTTTATGGCACAATGGCAATACATGTTGACTAGCACCACAGCTCTGTCAAGTAGCTGGTGGCTGTGTTATAACTTATGCACAACGCTTAACTTGTTTTACCAAAAGGTTGAAAATGTTTAATTATAGTTGACAAAACAAGCACATCCCTTCTGTCAAATTGAAAAATGTGAATGATTGGAGAACCCCACCACCGCACCAAAGTCCTCAATTAACAGAAGCCATGTCTGTCTCCTGCCTGGGGACTACAGATATAAATGAGCTAATAGCTAACTCTGGTACAGTTAAATGTCAGTTAACTGTCCCTGTCAAAATAGATGAATGAATGAAAGAATAAATAAATAAATAAATAGAAGTCTTTATCTACTTAACATGACATTTTGATGGGTTATATGAACAACCCACTTCTTCCTTAAGAAGTTGTTCATGATTAGTCTCAAACCCTGTCTCGAAAGACATCTCTTTTCTTATTTAAGGTGCAAAAGCACAGTCAAAATGATTGAGAGACACACACCACAAACCAAATTCATATCCGTCCCACAACTCAAAGGGGCTCTCCCTTTCAACCCATGAAAACGATAGTGTCGCTTCTGAAATGAAACGGATCAGTATCTTTCTTCATGTCGGTTGGTGATTTTTTTTTGTCAAGCCATCCTTTTATTGATCAGTTTAAACCAGACGTGACAGATCAGCAAGGAATAAAGCAGCTCATGTTTTTACGCTGAGTGACAGTTAAAGCCAGAAAAGAGGAAGAGCACAAACAGGTGTGTTCATGTACTCTCTTCAGCCAAAGAGTGGAAAGAGAAAGGTGCAGCAGGAGCCTTTTTTATTTTCTGCATGTTGAGCTGAACCTTACCTTCCTAGTCTACTACACTGTTTGTTTACCTCTTGAAGTTACCTCCCTGTGCCTGCCCTACTACTGAGCTCATGGCAAGCCTTGTGTTTCACACGCTGCTCTGTGCTCTGCAGCCAGTGGGCGGGAAGCGAGCGAGAGAGCAATGCGTTAGTGAGTGAATATGTGTTTGGGAGCATGGCAGTGAACAGGAATACGGGGGAGCAAAAGGGGGAGCCTTGTTGTATGTGGGAGGCCTATTTAGATTGGGATTGTGCAAGCTTCTGCACGAGCATGATGAAAACCAAAAACCCTTTTCATCCTCAGTAACTCCCTGGAGACGGCTGCGTGCCCTCTGTTGTTGATGGTGCATGTGGTCAAGATGCTGTTTTTTTTTTTTCTTCTTCTCTTCACCCTCCTCCCACACCCCTCCTCCTTTCCTCACCCTTGTTTGCTTGCCTGCCTTGGCTGTGCTCCCCTCCCCCGCATCCTCACTCTTATGTTCTGCTTGTTTACATCTTGCCGTACAGTGCACAAGAAGGGGGTGTGTTGTTTTGGTTATCTCCAAACGCACGCATGTGCACGCGCGTGTGTATGTATGCACATGTACAAGTGCACGTGAGCATGAACCTGTTCAGTCCCCTACATGCACTTGCTTTCAGAAAAGCATGTAGTGATGTCACTGACTGTTACTCACACTACGACAGCGAGTCAGAGCCGTCCGTTAGTGCACCGCCCCCCCTTAGCTCTGCAACAACACCAACCAGAGGCAGCAGCTTGCTCAGAGTGGAGAGGATGCTGGGATCACTGAAAGGAGAGAGTGAAGTGGAGGGAGAAGCGTATGGGGTGTAAGGATCTGAGGACTGAAGGATGCTGGGATTAATATTGCCTGCCAGGATAAATAACAGTACAGACTGTTATTGTTGTTTGTTTATATGTAGAACAGATGAAAGAGTCAAATTTGTTACACACATTAGGTGTTTTATATTTCATTACAAGATTGCACTGTCTATTTTCAACACAGTTCTTTCACGTTGTAATTTGTTACAGCCAGATATTTCCCTGCTCATTTTGCATAATCATTTTGAAATAATTATAATAAGAGACATATTTTCTCTCACTCACTTTGGCTCTGAAATACTACAGTAACACCTTCTATGAACCCACTGCTTATAATGCATGATAAACATATTTATAGAGGCTTACAGCTGTATAAGGCTTTTATAACAATTCTAATGAATCATCATAGACTTTTATAAAAACTTGAAGTAATTTCTATAAAGTTTTATAAGCACGCTGAAGACATGATTTATAATGCATTTGTAGAATTTTTGTCTCAATAGGAATGTTGAGGGTTTAATCCCAGCTCCTGCCAAGAGGCCGTTTACACAATAACGGTTTAAAAAAATATTGTTGCATTGTGCAACTTTTTCACGTCACGCTCCGCTTTGCGCATGCGCGTTCCACTTTTGCTGTGGGAACTTTTAATTGCCATGCGCGAACCAGACAACAACAGCGGTTCAATGGTGGACTACCGTGTTGTGTGTGCGCTGCTGAATCTGCTGACTGCATTTCATTAAATTTGCATCCGTTGCTCCACTTATGCACTCAGCTAAGACGCATTCAATATATACACCAGATGATCAGCCCACCTCTTCTTTAGCAGAGGGCTACCAAAAGACTCTACAGTTATACCCCCACCTACAGGCCTGGCATGCAAACTATAGCGTTTTCAGTTTTTTCTCTGCGTTCTTTTTGTTTTCTAGTGAAACACTGTCATGTAAATGGGGCCATAGACACTGACTTCATTCACAGTGATAAGTTATGGACAATAAATTGGCTGAGTCTATAGCGCTTCCTCCTCTGACCACTCAGAGCACTTTCACCTTACAAGTCACATTTGTGTCACATTCATACACTCTTAGCAGAGGAGCCCGTTAGTATTATGTGATCTCATTCACTCCCCCAGGGCAGCTCGAGGTACAGCTTCTTGTCTAAGGTCATCTTGGCATGTTGGCAGCAGAACTTCGAATTGAACCCCACATTTCAGACTGCAAGTCGACTGGACCACTGATCCACAGACATTTTCAATCATCATACATATTTATGAGGCCTTATAGTTGTAGTTATAAGCCTATAATAGTAATAACAGTTAATAAAGTGTGCAAACACTTTGTGCCTAATCAGAAATGAGAAAACATTCTTCTGACTTGGGGTGTAATGCATTTTTTGAAATTCAACAGGAACTGGAATCCTGTTATCTACCATATATCTTACATAACTGTGCACACCTTTACTTCTCTGTGGTTGTTTTAACAAACCACCGAACAGCTGTGTGCCAACAGATAGCATCAGATAAAGAACGTCATTAGGGATGTCCCAATTCGGATAACAAGTATCGGGACGAAGCGATTTTGGCTGTTTCTAAGTGATCGGAGATCAGCATTTTAGCCGATCTTCTCTACCAATCACAATGATAAAATAATAAAATAACCTATGTTACATTGATGTGGAACAGCAGCCACACTGAGCTGTTTCTAGGCTTTAAAAAAACAGATAGATATCCAGGGAGAGAGAGAGAGCATCCAAAAAGCTCTGACAAGAAGGTGGGTCGTAGGTTTATGCCATCTCCGTTATCCATGGTTTGTCCTGCTGATCCGACACTTCACTTCACATCTTGCCTCACAGGAGCTGCACAGCACACTCCGTGACAACATGCGAGGTGATTTAAACATGATGTGATTAGTTTTACAACAGACATTTGTCCCATGCCTCTGCTGAGCCTCGCAGCACACTGGATTGATTCCTTTACTTTCCAGTTCAGATGACTCAGGTTGGTTGAAGTTGTAATCCAGTTTGTGGCAACATAAACATTTTAAGAACAGGAGAAAAGACATGAGATAGTTTCATCCAGTATAATCTGTCAAGTTCAGATGGCCTCACATGGCACAAGTATGTAAAATAGATGAGATGACTTTAACATCAAAACTAGCTGGACTAAGTTATTTGTAATTAATAAGCTCAAGACATTTTAGCATTTTTTTTACTATTTATTATTGTTAAAACACAAAAAAGTGGGCAGCTTCACTTTCTAACCTCTTTAGTAAAGTTTATCTCTGCAAACCCAAGTATTGACCCAAGTATAGGACTCGGTTTTGGACAGTTATTAAACATTAAATATTTGGATGTATCAGGGACAAAAAATGGTGATTTTAACATCCCTAAATGTCATTTTATAGAGACAGGCTGATATTGTCATCCTGTGTGGTTGTCATTTCTTGTAAAACAGAGGTAAAGAAAAAATGTATGTGTATTTCCTTTACACAGCTTTCACATATACAGACAATTTTGGTGGTATTCAGGCTAGTTTTTTCTTTTACGTTCAAGAATCATAAATTTGAGACTATATCTGCAGGGCTGCTATGCCAAAGAACATGACAGTATTGTGTTCATGCTTCATTCTTACATGGTAGTGCCCAACTTCGAGCCCATATCATTGAAATTAAGGCAAATATCAGACTTAAAGCACCAAAACAACTTCGTTGTTTGGCACCCAAGACAAAGTTTGAGTTAAGCTACATTTTCCTGCACTAAAACTGAATTTTATATCCATTCACTCTGAATAATGATAATAATTATAATATATCATGGAGACTGATTTTAGACAGATCGGTTTAGGAGAGGAATGAAAATTTAGAGAGTGGAGAGGTGATAAGAGGAATTGAGGGGAGGGAGGAGTCATGGGAAGAGGGCAGTGTGGACAGTGAGTTGTAGATGGAGTCAATTTTTGATTGGAAGAATGAGAGGAAAGAGTTGCATTTGTTGAAGGAGGAAGAGTTTGAGGTGTAATCGCCGGGGTTGGGGAGTTTATTAATTGTGGAAAAGAGAGCCTTTTGGTTGTTGGAGCCAGCGTGGATGAGGTGTGAGTAATAGATGGAGCGGACATGGATAAGGGCGGATTTGTGGATTTGAAGTCGGTCGGTGTATGCTTGAAGATGAACTGTGAGTCCGTTTTTTCTTCAAAAGTCGTTGAAGTTGGTGTTTTTGGGATTTCAGATGGTAGAGATCAGGGGTGAACCAGGGGGCTGAGCGTGAAAATGATACCGTTTTAAGGGAGCTAATTGATTGAGGCAGATGGAGAGATAGTTGTTATAATGGTTGATAAAGTTGTCCGGGTCATCCGATGATAGGCAGGTGTTGTAGCTATGGTTGTGCTGAGTGAGGCTGAGAAGTCTAGATGTCTAGATGGAGCAGACTAGGTCCCAGGTGTGGCCATGGGAGTGGGTGGGGAAACTGACAGTCCAGGAGGTCCAGGAAGTCAGAGGCTTGTTTGCAGTTATAGTTGTCGATGTGGAAGTTAAAGTCACCAAGAAGTAAAACTGAGGGTGATATGGCTGATAGATGAGTAACGAGGTCAGGGAAGTCGGAGAGGAAAGACGGATTTGTCTTAGGGGTACGGTAGATTATAGTGATAACAAGGGGGCTGGGGGAGAGTAGTTTAAAAGCAATGTGTTGCAAGATAAAACACTTCAGCAATTACATTTCCAACCTGCTTACATTTACTCAACATCCAACATCATGAAAGCATTGTGATACTATCATGCAGACTTCAAGAAAGGTGTCTGGGTCCTCCCTCACTCCTTGGTAGTATATATCAGATTCAAGTAGGGATGTGCACACAATTGCATGGACTACACTTGGATAGCAGCTGCTCTACAAACTGGGCCAATGAGACCTCAACTGCATCCGCACATGCTGCTATAAATAAACATGATGAAATGACATACTCACCTCCACTCTTAAACACACACACACTGATTGGAGTAGTGGTTTAAAAAAGATACTGATGATGTTAATCATCCTCTCATGATTTTTCTCTTTTAATCTGAAGACTTCACTCTTCAAGACTTCATAGTTACATATGTCATCATCAACACCATTTGAAACAAAGTCAAGAAAAAAACACCTTGGTGTGAAGAAAGTGAAACATCCAATGTGCAAGGTTAATGAGGAATGGGAAGTTGTGAATCTTTACCAAGTAATTTGATAAAGTTCTTATAACCACCATTAGGTGAGATCTGGAGGGATGCACCGATACAGACTCAGAAAGTGAGATCAGATATCAGTTACAAGAGGCTGATCCATAGGACAGATCTATTCAACTCAGTTCTAAGATCTTCTGTGTTTACAACAATCATGAACTTGGAACTAGGTTGATTAATTTGTGCTAGGCAGAGCTAAAATAGCATATAGGAGGATAACTCCAGCGACTTAGCAGTTTGGAGTTATTTCATGCATGTTTGGACAAAGTCTCTGACGACAGTTTTCATGTGTTCAGGTTGAATTCCTCTTATCCACTGCTGAGGTTTACAGTTAAGTTGCACTTCCTGTCAGTTTTGGAGATCAACTCACCACACATGCGTGCATTTATAATATTATAAGCCGACTTCATCTATGATCTCTTGACAGAGAAGCTACTCCGTCTACAACCTCCGGGTCACGATGATTGGACGAATTAAATAATAAAATCGTAATCAGCCTCTGGCCCATAATTTAATATTAACAAACTATTTTATATTAACAAACAGGATGTTGAAAAAGAAAAAAAAATCATTTATTTGTTTTTATTTCAAAAAAGAAAAAACGGAAAACAAAGCCTTTCTTTAAAAAATGTTTGTTTTTTTATTTATAATTGAATCTCAACATGATTGAACTAATCATACACAAATTCATCTTCTGCTGTTTTGAAGATAAATCTCAACAGTAGCAGATGTGAGCCGAGTGTAAGCATGTCTCATTTCGTTCAAGAAGAGCTGAGACTGATAAAACCATTAGCCGGTGTATAATGAGCATTCTAACCTCCCCGGTTGAAGAGAATGAAAACCTCTTTTCTTTTGTGTTTCTTTGCCTTGACTATCTCTACTCATTGTATGATCAACCACTTAAGCATCCACTGCTCCCTCTGGGAGCAGAAAGCCTGTGGGATGCGTTAGTCACCAAGTATGATTGAGTTATCTGCAATACAAATTGTCTGTTGTGGTTTTAGTCTTCTCCAACTGCTGGCATGTTATTCCAAAAACCAAAAAAACAAAAGCGCACCGAAGTACATCAGCAGGCAAAAGTGAGATTAAAGACATCATTATAGCCTGAAAGCTCTGGTCTTCATCTGACTTATACTTCACAAATGACTCAAGTGTTGCATATCTAGGCCAACTGACAATTACTTCCAATGATGGATGCTGTAAATTTGACCTTCTGACCAACCATTGTGTCTTCTCTGTATTTATCATTTCCCCTGATTCATTTCTTGTAGGAAGAAGCATTTGGAGGATTTGGAACAGTTACTGAGCAGAAAAGAATACAAAGTCCTTCGACCACCTCTACAGGTAAAGACCTGCAAGATCAGCAGGAACCTTACTGTTGCCTAACATGCCTGTCCTAGTGTCAATATCCTCCAAATATTCCCTTCATTGAATGTCCTCTTTTTTCTGTTTTTTTAGCAGCAGGCCCACACCAACAGGAGAAAAAGCCCAGAGGCCGTCCCCCAAGGGCCCTCACTGCCCAGAAAGCTGCTGCAAGTCTACCTTCCCTTTCCTCCCACCCCTCTCCCACACAGGCCAAACCAGAGGGCCCTGAAAGACCAGCTGAAAAGGTGAAAAGACTACCTGGAAGGCCACCTGGCACCGGGGAAAAAAGAAGAGGTCGACCTCCGTCTTCAAGTAGCAAGAAAGCTTGGACTACAGGTGGTCATGCAGCAGGGGAGGACATTCGGCCAGCTGGGTCTGAGCTGGGCATGGACACAGAGGAGGACAATGACAGAAAGGGTGTCAAGAGGACACCCCTGGGCTCTGCTCAGGCACAGGACACTGAGGCAAAGCTTCCCAAAGGTGGGCAGGGTGAATCCAAAGTTACCAACCTTAAAAGGCTGAGAGCGACTAAACTTGCACCTCTCAAGTCACGGCTCAAGACACTGCCTGGTGTACCCCGACGCAGACGTGGGCGACCGCCTTCAGCTGAGCGTCTCAAAGCTGAGGCAGCAGCAGCAGCAGCTGCACAGCTTTCTACCTCCATGGAATCTGGGGATGGGAAACAGAAAGGCTTCAGGGCCAGAGGGGCCGATAGAGGCACAGAACCACAAAGTTCCCAGCCCATGCTGAGGAATGTGGATAGCGCTGAGGACCAAGACTCTTCCAATCCACCTGCTTCCCCATCCCCCTCTGCACCAGGTAGGACAGTGGGCCTCAGAAAAAGTCCTCGCCACAGGAAGCCCGTCAGAATTGTCCCCTCATGTAAACGCACCGATGCAACCATCGCTAAACAGCTGCTGCAGCGTGCTAAAAAAGGAGCGCAGAAACGACTGGAGAAGGAAGCCATTGGGGGGAATGGGGCAGGGACCATCGAGGCTGGCATCAGGAAGACCCAACTGAAGAACATCCGGCAGTTCATCATGCCTGTCGTCAGCACTGTCTCTCTTCGTATCATCAAAACCCCAAAGCGCTTCATTGAAGATGAGGGCAGCTTTGGAACTCCTCCGCCTCATATGAAGATGGCGCGGTTGGAAGCAGCCCCATCATCGGTCTCAACATCTGCTCAACCCACATCCACAACCACCACCACCTCCTCTCCAGCCCCTGTGCCGGCCTCCTCCACACCTGCTGTTACCAGTCCTGGCACCACTGCTCCAGCTGACTCCCTTCCCCCTCCACCTCCTCCTGCCCCAACCCCTACTGCAGCGACAGCAGCTGCCAATCTGCTCAACAGCAATACCAACAACACCAACGCCAATGGACGCTTCAGCAGCAGCGCAGCATCTTGTGGCTCAAGCGCTGTGTCCCAGCATTCTTCCCAGCTGTCCTCTGCAGAGTCTTCCAGGTCCAGCAGCCCCAGCTTGGATGACTCATCATGTGACTCCCAGGCTTCTGAGGCCACACAGGCTTTGTCAGAGCCAGACGAACACTCTCCGTCCTCACAGGGAGAGAGGGAGGCTAATCTGCTGCACAGCTCACGGCCTCCCTCTCCTCCGTCTGAGCTGGAGCCTGAGCAGGTGTTGGCAGAGTTGAGCCGGCGAGGCCGTAGAGGACAGGGTGTCAGCCAAGGCAGTCAGCGGGTTAGAGAAACAGTTGTGGCTAAGAAGCCAATTATTAGCCCACCGACAGGAGTGCTGTTGTCCTCCTCAACACTTATAAATTCCCAGCAAGCTTCATCCACAGCCTCCTCCTCTTCTTCGCCTCCACCTCCTCCTCTCCTCACTCCTCCACAGCCTCCACAGTCAGCTTCCTCCAATGCTGCTGCCATCAGTGAACATCACTCTCAGTCACCCTGGATGTCTCACCCCATCCCCCCGTTCCTGCCTGGACCTTCAGTTCTGTCCAGCTTGTCAGACAAACGGAGCCGCTCGATTCTAAGGGAGCCCACCTTCCGCTGGACGTCCCTGTCCCACCCTGGACATCAGTATTTTTCCTCAGCGAAATACGCCAAGGAAGGCCTCATCCGCAAGCCCATATTTGACAACTTTCGTCCTCCCCCTCTCACAGCGGAGGATGTAGGGCTGTTACCACAAGGTGGAGCAGGGGGAGCCTCTCCTGTTTCGTTCCCTGCACCAGGCAGCGGATCAGGAGCAGGAACTCGTCTTTTCGCCCCTCTTCACACACACACCCACCATCAGCATCCCTCTTCATCCCGCTTTGATGCATCGCTCCAGAAGCGCAGCCCCTTGCTCCGAGCCCCACGCTTCACACCCAGCGAAGCCCACTCCCGGATATTTGAGTCTGTTACCCTGCAGTCATCTGGAAGCAGCCCCGGCTCTCTCTCCCCGCATCAGACGTCCTCAAGTTCAAGCAGGGCCTCGCGACGCAGGAGAAGGCTCGTCTCTGCAACAGTACGCGGTAATCCACGGTCCCCCTCCCACTCGATGACCCGACGCAGCAGCCAAATAGGAGGACAGATATCTGTGGGGAAAGTGTCCTCAGAGATGTCTGTGCTGACAGGCTCTGCCTCCAACAGTAACTCCAGCTCTTTGCCCGGGGTTTCTGCAAGTCCACTAGCCGCTAGTGCCTTAACTTCTGCTTCTTTCAGCACCTTCTCCACCGTTTCCCTCGGTCTGGCTTCACAAGGGACACCTGATGGCAGGAGGGGGGCTGCTGGGAACCCGCCTTCTTTGTCATCTTCAGCATCCTCTTCTTCCCCACTTTTCCCCCTCTTTCCCTCCAGTGCACAGGACACGGGGCGGGGAGCCGGGAAAGGAGGTAAAGAAAAGAGCTCATCAGCTGCCCAGGAATCTGCACCTAAGGAAAAAGAAAGGGATTCTGAGAAAAACCGAGAGAAAGAGAAGGAGAACAAGAGGGAGGGGAGAAAGGAGTTGGAAAAAAGAAGTAAAGTTTCTACACCAGATGGCTCCCCAAATGCACCTTCCAGTTTGTTTACTGTGGATGGGAGGGACTCAGAAGATCCTCTTTTAACTCTCGCTCCAAAAAAGCCTCCAGGAAGAAAAAAATCCACATCAATTGACACGGTGTCTGACACGGCGTCCTCAGAGCTGCGTGGCCTCCACGCCACGGTTCCAGTCTCCATCGCTAAAGGACGTATATCAAAAAAAGGTAGACCGTCAGAGAAAGGAGCAGAGACCGAGGATGGCGAGAAGGATAAAGAGAAACAGAGCGCTCCCAGCCAGCAGACAGCAAGCCTTCCAGGGCAGCCGGGCAGACAGCAGCTCCCTGTCTCCTCTCTTGGACCAGTGTTGGAGCATGCGGCGGAGAAACAGCCTGTGACAGACAAGCAGGTTGTTGGACTGTTGAAGAAGGCCAAAGCACAGCTCTTTGAGATCAAGAAGAGTAAGCTCAAGCCTGCAGACCAGACCAAGGTCCAGGTCAGTCTTCTGCTCAGGTCTTGTTCTGACCAATATTAACATGTTTCTCTCATTCTTATGATGTAACACTGATTTAAATACTTAAAGTAGTACAATTCTGCTGGAAGGCACCAGACTGAGTGAACACAGGCTTCAGGAAAGCTCCGTCCTGACCTGCTGGAGCTTTTTTTTTCATGTCACTCATATATTGAGGTTGTAAATTTTGGTATAATGACAACCATGAGAGACCCTGATAGGTGACTTTGACTCGATGCTATGCATATTTGCTAAATCTATGAGCGTACTCAGTGTGAAACTTTATAATGGGAAAGTCCCATACGAGGTGTTGCTGAAGGGGAATTCTGTTAGCCTCATACATTATGCAGAAAGTGGTGCAGCCTGTTCTTTTGAAAGTGTTGTCTTTTGAACAGATGAGCTCCTCTGTTCTTCTTTTAATCTAAAGATTAGATGGTTAAAGGGAGTCATTGAACAGTTTTAGAACAAAAAAAAAAGTCCCTGTTTCAGTTGAACTCATCTTCACATTTGCCCAATCTGCAGTGTTGGCTGCTCTGACTGCCCTTTTCCACTTCCTCATTGTCATCATGGTCCTCCATGTCCTTATTTGATCAAAAAGAAGATTTCTATGGAAGATTCACTACATATATTAAACTCAAAACAGTATGAAAAAAAGTAAATTTTGTAAAAGTGTTTGGTTGTTTTTTGAGATTATTTTGAAGCACGCTGTTCAACTTTTTTTTCAACCCTCTTTCTTTTTTTTTGGCATGTTTTCTCCTGAGCAGGGTCAAGAGAGTGACTCATCAGAGACCTCAGTCCGCGGTCCACGCATCAAGCACGTATGTCGTCGTGCAGCTGTGGCTCTTGGCCGTAACCGGGCGGTGTTCCCCGACGACATGCCCACACTTAGTGCCTTGCCCTGGGAGGAGAGGGAGAAGATCCTATCTTCCATGGGGAATGATGGTGAGAACTTTCTCTCGTTTTTCTTTGTGGATCCAGAAAAAAAGTCATTAAGCAGTGATGTCGGATTAATCGCACAAGCAAAGAGATTCAGTCAGCACAGAGCAAACGGTCTCAGTGCAGGGATGACGCACAGAGCAGAGTTCAACATCCCTGTTCCTGTTGTGCTGACTGCTTTTGTTCCTGTTCCTTTGAGCATCTTCTTCTTCTTTTTTTATTTAATTTATTTTTTTAAACAAGACAACAATACAGCTCAAAGATAACAAACAGTAAGTTGTGATAAATACAGTCAGGTCATACTCCAGTGATTCATTAAGCCTTCAACGTTATGTACACAAACGTTTTTTTCCCAGTATTGCTAAAAAGTTTCTGCTCTGAGATTTCGTGAGAAAGTCATTTTTTCCGTATTTTCAATTTGAGATACAACATCAATCCAGTCAGTCTTTGTTGGAGGATTGAGTTACAGCCATTTTCACATTACTGCCCTTTTACTAGCTGCTAATAAAATCTTTAATTGGTTTTTGTCCTTCTTTAAAAGGTAGGCAGAAATGTTACCAAGATAGATTGTGGAGAATAACTATCAATCCCAACAGCAGAAATGTTTTGTAGTGTCCTTGTTACTTCCCCCCAATAAAACTGGATTTTAGAGCAATTCCAAAATATGTGAAAGTGGTCTGCTAGTTGTTCTTCCAACATAGACCTCTTCCAACCTCAGCTGTTTGGATATGTTTTATTTTTGGGCTTATACGGTACCTCATTAGATTTCTCTAACCAAAATCTCTGGTGGAGGTAGACTGCATAGAACACATACTCAGACAATCCTCTTCTGAAATAACAAGACCAGATTCTTTCTCCCACTTTACTCTGACCTTGTTCATTGAATGAGTTTTAGTTGAGTCTTTGAATATATAACTGAGACCAGCTTCTTTGTGTCTTTGCCTTTGTACATTTCAACAAAAATGTCAGTAAAGTCAGTGTCAGATTTCTTTGGAGGTTTGATTTCTTTACTGAAGTAAACTCTAGTTTGCAAGTATCTGAAAAAAATCACATTTTCCACTTCATATGAATCAGGTAATTTCTTAAAACTGTGTAGTTGTCCTTTGGAGGATATTGAACAATAGGACGTGACACCAGCTTCAATCTATTGCCTAAACCTCCCATCAGTCTTCGCTGGTTTAAAGTCTGGATCAAAAGCAATCCATCTTAGTTGTCTCTGAAGTGATGCTGATCTACATTCATTAAACCACAAATTCAGTGAAACTTTTGTGCATTGATCTAAAAAAATATAGTTCACCTAAGGCAGGTCTTTACTACCCAGTATGGATTGTAATGAAATATTTAACTGTTTCCAGATTTTTCCATTTTGCTGTATATTTTGGGTTATAGCAGCATGTCAGAAGTCTCACTTGAGCTGCTCTATAGTCTGTTAAACATGGCAGTGATTTACCTCCCTTCTTTTTGTGCAGTTGGAGGGTTTTGAACTGAATTCTTGGTTGTTGGCCGCTCCATATAAATCTTGATA
The DNA here is from genome assembly GCA_030710495.1 of Labroides dimidiatus. Taxonomy (NCBI): domain Eukaryota; kingdom Metazoa; phylum Chordata; class Actinopteri; order Labriformes; family Labridae; genus Labroides; species Labroides dimidiatus. Next base: position 6,505,119 of record CM061154.1, on the reverse strand, counting down.
TTCATTTATCCCATTCATTGAACTGATTTTGGTGAACTTGAGCTGGTAAAGATTGGAACAGGTATAGAAGTTGGGGTGGTATGTTCATTTTTAGGATGCACCGAAATGGAGATTCTTGGCTGAAACAAGGCTGAAAACTGAAACACTGAAAGAAATTATTATGCCAATTAATCATACCATTGCATAGATTAATATTAATGCTTAAAAGAATAACGCAGTTTTCACAGAGATGCCTTTGGAGGAGAATTATTTGCTGCGTCTCTTGGGGTGGTTGTATCATTATTTTCTGGACTCTCTGTCGGTTTTATGGAGTGTGCTCCTCTGTGCGTGTGTTTGTGTGCGTGTGCACGCGTGTAAACGCGGGTTTATGTGGCATTGTGGCGGAACTCTGCCGTGTGTGATACAGAGAGCAGAGGAGAGCTGTGAACATGTGACCATCCCATCATGTAAATAAGATAAATAACATGAGGCTGTTTAGTCTGTTAAATAAAGAACAGGGTACAGATCTGATCTATAAGAGAGGTTTGCCCCTCATCTGGTTCAGAGCGATGAGTTCTTTTTCCTGCACTCTGCCCTCCTTCGCTTGTGCCGTTTCCAAGCAGGTTCTCTGCATCCCTCGCAGCCTGGATCATTTCTCATGTGCACATCACACGCTTTACAAACCACTATCTGTGGGTCTTTGTCAGATATATTGAAATACGCCGGCCCTTATCCAGACAAGAGCTGCGGTTTTTGCTTGTGTCATCACAACATGCTGTTTGGGCCGTGTTGTTTCAGGGATAAAAGTCTTTCGGCTGAAAACCGAAAATGCCCTTTTGGGCCGTTTTTGGTGGCCGAGATAAAACACTATGAGCTGTTCATCGAGTAGAGTGAAGAATCATTAAAAACAAAATAGACAAAGTGTAACTCACCTGAATACTGATAGAACGTGTGTTTTACTGCTATGAATTATTCATGCTACGTGTGCTTACTTGTTTGCCGTGTCAAAGATATTAAGTGAAGCCTAATTTCAGGCAGGCCACAAAGTCAAGCTAAGCCCACAGTACATCAGCTGACAGCTCAGAGAGGAGAGGTGTGCTCTAACCTCAGGCTCTGGTATTCCAAGTAAGCCTGTGGAAGGACGGAGAGCTCCCAGGACAAAGACATGCTGCCAAATTGCACTAATTGCATACAAACAAATAATTATTTTGATGAGAGTGGTCCTGAATGAAATAGTGTTGTGCTCTATGCATGTACAATGCCTTTGATCTATGTGTATCTCTTCTTACAGACAAGTCATCAGTAGCAGGCTCAGAGGAGGCAGAGCCTCAGTCCCCTCCCTTAAAGCCACGTGAGACACGGCAAAAAGCTGTTCAAGAAGCTCCTCCCAAGAAGGGGCGTCGGTCTCGACGCTGTGGCCAGTGCTCAGGCTGCCAGGTTCCAGAAGATTGTGGTGTTTGTACCAACTGTCTTGACAAGCCCAAATTTGGAGGGCGAAACATTAAAAAACAATGCTGCAAGTGAGTATTGGTTGATGAGCTGCTTGTTTTATCAGGTTATCTTCATTATTTTTTCCCACATTAACTGGTGAACTAGTATTTAATAGATGTTTTATTCTTCCAGGATGAGGAAGTGTCAGAATTTGCAATGGATGCCCTCAAAGATGTTTCTTCAGAAGCAAGGCAAAGGCAAGAAAGACAAGAAAAAGAACAAGTTGTCGGAGAAGAAGGAGGGTCTCAACCCGGTGAAAGGACCAAATTCAGATTCTGGTACTAAAGCCTCACCTGCACCTGCAAAGGAGGAGCCTCCCCGCAAGAAGTGTGAAACTCCACCTCTCAAGCTGTCGGAGGATAAGTCGAGACAGCAGCAGCCATTGTCAAAGCAGTCATCTCCAGCCCTCACATCTTCCCCCGCCCCGGTGGAACCCCCTCAGACCCCAAGCTCAGTCCCAGCACTGACTCCATCTCCAGCTCCGGCACCAGACACCAAACAGCCCTCCATCACGAGCAGTGTCACCAGCAAGAAGGGACACAAACTACAGCAGTCTGTACCAACATCCTCCTCATCTTCCTCATCTTCCTCCTCCTCGTCCACGTCATCATCGTCGTCATCCTCGTCATCCTCCTCGCCCTCGTCTTCAGCACAGAATTCCCCCTCCCAGTCGACGCAGTCTCATCAACTGTCACAACAGCAGCAGCAGCGGCCTCTTACGAGTCAAGCACCTTCAAAAAAGGATGCTTCGCCCAAGATTCCTCTGAGTGAGCCCAAGAAGAAGCCCCAGCAGCACTCACTGCAACAGCAAAGCTTAACTCCAGCTTCAGATACAGGTGAAAAAAAAAAGCTGCCTGACTAGTCGTCATTTACTTACTCGTGAAAAGTTTTCTTCAACAACTAGAATTGTTCATGATATAAAGACAGCTTTAAAACACTTTTTAGAAACAATGATCACCAGTGCAGTGATGTAAACAGAGGTGCTTTCATTTGATTGTAGTTGTTGAAATCCAGCCAGCAGTTATCTAAGTCAGATTAGTGAAACACTTCTAAAGACTTATTTGACTTTGTGATTAATAAGAGATTAACCATGATCTAAACAAGGGGTGTCTCAATCTGATATTGATATCTGATAAAAAACAACAACAATAAAACAAAAACGAGAGTCTGATTATATCAGCCTGCATCATAATTCACCGATATAAGTACTCGGATACAAGCAGTCCATTCCAGACTCCACTCCAACACTTCTATCCAGCAGTGCTCGGATCCACTATGCAGACCCCACGAGATCACAACAGTAGTAGAAGTGATGTTAGCCGTGTGGCAGTGTGTTTTTTTGTTAGAAAAATCTGAGGGTTGTCCGTCATTTTGATGGATTATAAACCCCAACAGCGATCCATTGTCACACATATATTATACACACATTTTATTAATCACATATCTCACCTGCAGCAGACCTGCTGTCCAGTTAGTGGCGAGCGTGCATAATTAATGAGGTATTGTGTTGTCCTGTATATGATCTTGCGCTCTCTCACGTGCTGGCTTGTCTTATCCATTTAAACGTTGGCATCGATTGGCTCTGCTACGACTCACAGGGGACTGAGGCCTCCTCTCTCGTACATCAGGACCAAATGCTCCATGATTTCCTCTTGGTGAAGCGATTCTGGCAGGAGCAGGAAACCCATCTTTCACAGAGTGGTGCCGCCTGCTCTTTACTTCACTGGTTGAATTCTTTCCAGTCTTTAAAACACCTGCTGAAGCAGTGCTGGTCATTCTAGTATCTAGTGTAGCAGGACGGAGCTTCAGCCTCCAGAACAAAATCAAAACAGCCGCGAAAAGATGCAAAACCTGAAGCTGATCTCCTCCGCTGCTCTCGCACTTGATGACCAGAAAAAAAAAAGCACGTTCAGATTTAACTTGAAAACAGTTCTGTGTTTTTTATGTTCAGTTTTAAAAAGCGTGTTCTGCTTGCTGAGATTTTTTTTCTTTATAAAGTTACCGACAGCAGGGTCATTATTATTATTTTTATCTTCTATTATTTCTCTTTCTGCCCAGTAAGCAATAAAATTGCCCCGCCCAATTAATGTGACAAGTTGTATTTGAGTCGCTTTAGCGTTGACGTGCTAAAATATATAACTCACAATTAATAGATCTCATTATCGATTTTTTTTTTTTATGATGGAATTTTTACGACCCTAGCGCAACGTTTGGTTGCAGCTGAGTGCAAAACTTGTCATGCACAAGTTTCCCGTGGTGGCACAGAACTGGGGAAGTTTAACACATGTAAACTTGTAGTTCATTGTTATTGACGGTTTTGCTCGTCCAGGTGAATGTTCTGTTGACGTTGCCATGGAAACAGCAAAACGTGATATTAGCCTCTCTGTCATACCTGCTCTAATAACCGACTTTTAACAGCAAGAAAGCGACAAAATGTACGAAAATCAGAGGTGGAGTCATAGTGCGGATGTTTTAAAGAGTTTACACTGAGCCCCGTCTAGCATTAATGATTTCATGCGAGTTGTTTTGAGCTGGCTTACTGGCGACAGCAACCGGAAGTCGAAAACCGCAGGCGGAAGTCAACGCCCATCGGCTTCTGAAGAAACAGGTGGATAGTATTGGAAGTGAAAAGATTGCATTGGGACACCCCTAATCCAAACGTTTTTGTCAGCATTGCTTTGATTTTTTTCTCAATACAGATAAAGTCAGGCCACAAAACCATGACAAGTGGAATTATAGATTTTATTTGGATGAGCTGAGACAGGCCAGTAAACACTTACTGTATCTGCTTTTCTAAATACAAGTAAAATGTCCTTTTTCTTATCATTTCTTGAATAAAATTGAAATGTTTGAAGTCATCCAAAGGTTTAAATAAGCGAGAAACAGTTTTTAAAGAATAGAAATCAACTGGCAAATAGCAGATATACATCAGTCGGGCAAAATAATTGATGCTGCAATGACTTTGTGACCAAGAGAGGCCATTTAAGACCATAAAAATTATATATTCAACATCTGTATCTGTTGCTTACAACCCTTCTGTCTTTCCCAGCTGAATCAAAACAGTTGAAGAAGCCAACCTCTCACTCTGTCCCTCCATCTCCAAAACAGAGAGCAAAAGATAAGGTAAGGGGAAGACACTTGATCCTCATCATCAGAACTTTGTACGATCCATGTTTGACAATATTTAACTGGTTCATTTCTCCTCCTCTGCCACTCTCACGTCTTTTTAAATCAAGCAGCCACTGACCACTAAACCTCCCAGCAGCAGTACTTTAAACTGGCTGAGCACTCCCTCGACTAGGGGCCAGACCAAGTCCAGAGCGCCCTGCGACGGAGTGCATCGTATCAGAGTGGATTTTAAGAGGGACCATGATGTAGAGAAGGTGTGGGAGGCTGGTGGCCTCAGCCTGCTCACATCTGTGCCTGTCACGCCCAGGGTGCTCTGTTTCTTGTGTGCGAGCAGTGGAAATGTTGAGGTGAAAACGGTCGTCGTGATCAAAATATTTGTCTTTAAATGTTATAATAAAAATCTGACAGTCTCTACTCTCTCTTTCCTCCACTTTTCAGTTTGTCTTCTGCCAGGTGTGCTGTGAACCCTTCCATCTCTTTTGCCTGGGGGAGTCGGAGCGCCCTCTCCGGGAACAGTTTGAGAACTGGTGTTGTAGAAGATGCAGATTCTGCCAGGCCTGTGGACACCAGCATCAGAAAACTAAAGTAAGCCATTCAGTCAGACTCTGCTTATTTAAAAGCTGTCCACAAAAGAAGCTTAGTGTGGAGTGACAGTGTGTAAAGGCTGGAGAATCTTCCTTTGAAAGACGCTTGCTAGCTTTGCCAGAAGACAGCACTTAATCAGCTCCTTGGCTTCCTGCCATGGTTTTATTATTTTAAGTCTTGTTTAAAATTTTCATGCTGTGAGGCTTGAATGGTTGTCAGTTTAGAGTTATGCATAAACATGTTTTGTGTAAAACAAATTAAAATGCCTGTTGGGTTTTTTGTTTTGTTTTGTTGGCATCTTATTATGCCTCATATATTACTTACTGGTCAGTTTAAAAAAAACAGACTGAAAACTTGAAATAAATGTCTATCCAGAGACCACAAAGTCATTTATAACATTGTATGGCTATGAGCACTGACTAGAATCAACATCAGTAGATCTTGATATCTTCCTTTATTAGATTTTGGCCTTAAAACCTTCAAATAGAAGCTTTTAGTGAGGCCAACAAACTGTAAAAGCTTCAGCAAATGCATCTCATGTTGCTCAATCATAGTGATATAAGATGTCGACACTCATAAAAGCCAACAATGAGAGCATAGTTTTCATTGCATTTCATCTGCAGTATTAAAGTTTGATGTTTTGCAGTCACAACCAAAGTCCCTCCCTGTAAAGCCTACCAGGCACTATACCTGGACAACTCATAATGTCTGTGTATCACTCTGATTTTCATTCTGATCTTCACCCTGTTCATGTAGCAGCAGCTGCTAGAGTGTGATAAGTGCCGAAACAGCTATCACCCGGAGTGCCTGGGTCCCAACCACCCTACCAGACCCACAAAGAAGAAAAGAGTCTGGGTATGGACACACTCCACTCTTCATCTATTCATTTCTCTAACCCAGAGGTCTGCAACCTTTACTACAAAAAAAAAAAGAAAATGTTTTGCGCTCTCTTCCACCAAAGAAAAACAGTCAGGAGCCACAAAACAACACAGCTTGTAAAGTTTTATGAGTTTTATGAGTTTTATTCTATTTCTATTTTTACCTCTTATATCAAAGGAAAACCCAAACAGAAGTGTAGCAAACATGTGTGGGCTGACTTTGAATGAATTTAACATTGAACTGTGCAGACCTATTTGAGTTCTTTCCAAATCAGTGTAAAGTTGATAAATAAAAACTAGCCCACTTTAATATGAAAAAAACAAACAGTCACAGCTTAGCAGCTTCATAAAAAGTAAACACAAAATTGGGACTGAAATTAGTGACTGAAGTCCATTTCAGTGAACTGTATGATCTTTATGTCAGGGATGTAAGACATAACTTTGATCTCAATTCTCTGTACTGGTTTCAAACCAATCTCTGTCCTTCCTCTTCAGTTTGGTATTTTTCAGCAAGTGTTTAGTGCTTGTTCTGAAATCGTCTTTCAACATTATTTTTTTTGTTATTTGCTTATGTCTCTGTTTATTTAGTTTAAAAATTTTAAAAAACTTTTTTTTTGTAAATTCAGGCTCCAGAGCCACAGGTTGCAGACCCCTGGTCTCACCTCTCACCTTGATGTATAAGTTATAGTCACCTGTGTCCTGCCAAACTGTGGATTCACAAACACCTTTCCTCCAGTTCACACATATTTTCTGCTTTTCACTAGGGCCTGACTGATAATGACTTTTTGAGGCCGATGTCGTTTACAATATATGGCAGGGAAAAAAATTTGATAACCAATTAATCGGCCGATTCATTTAAAAATATATAATGAATAAATAACTTCTTTTTTGGTCCCTTAATGCTGACAAAAACAAAGATATGAATTACAAGGCAGAACATTTTTTTGATTTGCAATACTTTGTACTTTAGTATTTGTTAAGCTTTTAAAAAGAGAGAAATTTTCAAATTTAAAAACATGCAGAAAAGCATCAAAAATGCCGATAATTGGCCAATTAAATAAGCTGATTAAATCTGCAGATTATGATTATTTAAATAAAAAGAAAAAGAAACAGGCTATAATCGGTCAGTATATCTATCGGTCGGGCCCTACTTTTCACCTTGGTGTAGCTTGTGTTAGTTACCCTCTTTATTCAGACATTTCACTCTCGTTTACACCTCCCTGACTTGTGAAACAAATACTTGCAAGTTTCTAACAAGTAGTTACATCCCTGTTTCCTTTTTTTCTTTCTTTTTTCTTCTTTTTTTAAGGTTTGCACCAAGTGTGTTCGCTGTAAGAGTTGTGGGGCCACTAAACCTGGGAAATCCTGGGACGCCCAGTGGTCACATGACTTCTCCATGTGTCATGACTGTGCCAAACTCTTTGCAAAAGGTAAATGAAAAAAGCCTTTGGAGATGACAGGATTTAAGACAGCTTTGACTCCATGCAGTGTTCAGAATAGCTTTTTTCCTTCCCTGTTTCAGGAAACTTCTGCCCACTGTGTGATAAGTGCTATGATGATGATGACTATGAGAGCAAGATGATGGAGTGTGGCCGTTGCAACCACTGGGTTCATGCGAAGTGTGAGAATCTGACAGGTGAGTTGAGGTCTGAAAAAGCAAAGCAGAGGATCATTTCAAACACGAGCCTTTCACAAACAGAGCTCTGAATGCAGAAGCATCAGAACTCGTTGGACTCTGTTTGTCTTGTCAGTCGTCAGTGTGTGCTGCTAAGTGACAGTCTCTCCTGTACTCGCTGTCATGTTGATGAGAGGCAGAAAACCCTAATCATGGGAGCCATTATGACCCGTCATGTTTCGCTTGTCATTCAGATGAAATGTATGAGCTGCTATCAAAGCTGCCAGAGAGCGTTGCTTACATGTGTACAAAATGTACCGACCGCCATCCAGCCGAGTGGAGGACAGCGCTGGAGAGGGAGCTCCAAGGCTGCGTTCGCCACATACTTACTGCACTGCTCAACTCACGCACGTCCTCACACCTGCTGCGCTACAGACAGGTTGGATTCATACTCTGTTGCTCTTTTTCAGCTGAAATGAAGATGGCAGTGCACTGCACTGTTCTTTGACTTTACATCATTATTATGATCATTAAAATGTAATAAACAGTAATGGATGCCCAGACATGCCTGATTACAAACAGCTATAACCCCAAACACATCTAATCTTTGTGTGTCACAAACTGCCTTTGATGCAGACGGTGAAGCCTCCAGAGCTGAACCCAGAGACAGAGGAGAGTCTTCCATCACGTCGTTCTCCCGAGGGTCCAGATCCTCCAGTCCTGACAGAAGTCACTGCCACACCTCCCAGTGACTCCCCTCCAGACCTGGAGTCAGTTCAGAAAAAGATGGATCAAGGCCGGTACAATTCAGTGGTAAGTGTGTCGTGCCTCAGTCTCATGAATCTGCAGTTATGTCTGTGTGATAAAATGATGGGTAAAAAATCAAACTCTGAAGAATGAAATTCATTGTATGTGATGTTGGCACTTTTCATGTGTGTCTGATATCATTTCTCTCTCTCTCTTTCTCTCTCTCTCTCAGCTGGAGTTCAGCGATGACATCGTGCGGATCATTCAGATGGCCATCAACAGCGATGGGGGCCAGCCTGAGAGCAGGAAGGCAAACAGCATGGTCAAGTCTTTCTTCATTCGGGTGAGAACCTGAACACAAACCCTAAGAAATCAGTACTTAAACCTCTTTTCTCACATGTCACTCTCAACTGTTTTCCTGCTCTATAAACTGTGTTCTCTCAAAAATAAAGGTATAAAATGACAAAAAAAAAAAATCTAGAAAAACTTGCTCATCACATTTTATTAACCCAAATTTGCAGCCACATAATGATAATATTAACAATCTACTCATCATGACAGACGAGAGTTAACTCTCACACTGTATTTGATGCCTTTTTTGTACTTTCCATTCCACATCTCTTCCTTTAACATTTGCTAAAGAAGAACTCACCTGAGCTATGGCATCATTAACTAACCCTGAACCCTTAATCCATGTCTGTGCATTGTATTAGCATTTTTTGCTAACCTCATTAATCCTTTTCTGTTTCAGCAAATGGATCGAATCTTCCCGTGGTTCAAAGTGAAGGAGTCCAGATTCTGGGAAAAGCAGAACGTCTCTGCCAAGTAAGTGTCTAAGATGATGAGACGACTGTTCAGCGGTCATTATTCCAAGCCTTCACCAGCAGCTGAAGTAACTTCAATTCAATGAGTAATTATTTACCTGCTGGTTCTAATTAGAATCTTCAAATTCAAACACTACATGTTACATAGATTGTGAACTTCTACAAGTAGCTCAAAACAGCTTTATTCATGTTTTATTTTTCATAACAGTCCTAATATCAGACTTAAGAGTGTCTCAGAAGTTAATATGAATCTCGGGTAAATAAATAACTGCAGCAGAAAATCAATACTCAGTTCATTTTTCAGCAAGCAGTGTTCTGGAGCATACTCCAAGTGTGTAATGTGCTTTCATTTTTTAAAGTTGCAGTGTGAGTTATGTCTGTAATTACAGAGAAGAAAATTAGAATTTAATACCCCTGTAACATGAACCTGACCAAAGATCGAGGAGAAGTCGTGCAGTTTTTCGAAGAACTCAAAGTCTATAATTATTGAAAAGACGAGTCAGATGTGGTTTATCTGGAAGACGTTACCGTCATCTGAGGGAAAGAGAAAGCAGTGAACTAATATTTATAAAGTGCGTGGGATGACTGTCGTACAGCATCTGAGTACAGATAGAGGCAATAACGGCCAAAAGCAAGATCAGCATATCTTCTTGATTCACTTTATCTTATTTGGGGGGTTTATATGTTGGAAACTCAGACTAAGAAACATGACTTTGTGACCGCTTTGTCTTCTATGAAATGTACAAAAGAATAGACCTCGTCAAGAAAAGTGGGAAGCAAGTTAAGATGAAAACGGATAAAAGGATAATAGAAACATTTTTTAGCTTTTTCTCTTTTTTTTACAATTGGCTGATTTTCTTGTATGACCCTTGAAAATCCTGATAAGTTTAGAGATTAAGCGTGACAGCTTCTAAAGTTTCTCTAATGGAATTAGACTGTAAGAGTGAACACTGACTGTAAAAATATCTTCTTATAAAGCTTTATGTTTATCTCAGAGCAGATGTAGTCCAGTGTCTGTGCATTTGCATCAGTTTATTGTTAATAGGTAATTTATTCTATGAAATGGAAACAAAAGACTTTTCATTACACGTTTTAAGAAAGACTTGCTGATGGCTGATTTTGTGCCAAACATCTACTCTTGTACCAAACAGTAGGGTGTTACTTTTCTGCATATTGGATTCTCTCAAACACTCACTCTCTTTTATATTTAGCTCTGAGCTTTCCCGCACCGTTTTGTCTGCCTATTCTCCGGGCATTGTGGGAGGCAAACTGTTACAGTGTCACGTTTCACTTGAAGTCTCTCTGATTCATATTTGTGGTCTAATTGTGGTTTACATGTCAGCTTGGTCTGTTGCATTATGTATCAGTGCTCCTGTCCATGAAACCGATGATCCATCCAGTTGATCCTGTGGCCGTTATCGGTTGGATGCCTGCTAAGATGTCTCTGATGGTTTATTAAGGATGAGACTTCACAGCAAACAAATTATGCAGCTTGGCATCTCTTGGCAAAACTAATGCTGGCACAGCTCCTGGATTTGATGGTTCCCCGTTTGCTTATTAAGCATACTGTATATTCTTTTGATAGTAATAATACTAACAATAATACATTTTATTTAAAAGCACCTTTTTAAACACTCAAGGACACTTTACAGAGTGGTTAAAAACACAATAAATAGAATAAAAATAAATAAGAACAAATAAAACGACAAGTAAAGGAACATCAGGTTAGAATTAAAGAGAGAGAAAGCAGCATGAAACTGATGTGTTTTGAGTCTGGATGTGTTTGAGTCAACGTGGGTAATCTGGATAGCCGTTTTGTGCGAGTTAACACCCCATAGATCCAGTATTCATGCCCTTTTCTTTAACTGCCTATGACTGGATTCAAACATGCTCTGTGTTTCACTTTAATATTAAAATGATCGTCTCCACCTGTGCTTTTATTTCAAAGCTATTTTATATTTTTCACCTGTGCTTTGGAAACAAAGCAGAAACAACCTAATACAACATAAAACCATTCCTCGCTCTAACTGAAGGTCGTATCATTTTGCCTCTGTTTCTCCGCAGCAGCGGGCTCCTCCCAAACGCTGTGCTGCCTCCATCCCTCGATCACAACTACGCCCAGTGGCAGGAGAGACAGGAGCTCTCCCGTGCAGAGCACCCCCACCCAATGAAGAAGATCATCCCAGCACCCCGACCCAAAATCCCCGGTGAACCAGATTCTCCAGCCTCCTCTCCACCTCTCCCGCCATCTCTGCCCCCTCCTCCTCCTCTCTTACCTGGTAAAGCAGTTGTTTGCATTAATGCAGCGTTTTTTTTTTTTTACAGATTTTCTCCCTGATAAATTTTAAACTGCTCTCATTGACTTTTCTCCAGATCGCGATGACAGCCCAGAGCTCCCTCCTCCACCAGGCATCAGTGATAACAGGCAGTGTGTTCTGTGTCTGAAGTATGGAGATGAGAACACAAATGTGAGTCAGAAATCACCTTTTTTTTTCTTCCTGGTTACTCTCAAGAACGTCTTTGTGTGTGACGTAACATGGCTGTTTTTTTTTTTTTTTTCAGGAGGGAGGCAGGCTGCTTTACATCAGTCAAAATGAGTGGACTCATGTGAACTGTGCGCTGTGGTCTGCTGAGGTGTTTGAGGACGACGACGGTTCTCTGAAAAATGTTCACATGGCTGTTCTCAGAGGGAAACAGCTGGTAAGACGATTTGTCCTTCACAAATTCTCCTTGTAATGTTTATCTGACAGACATTTACAAGCTGTTGTTCTCTTTAAACAGTGTTGTGAGAAGTGTCAGAAACCAGGGGCCACGGTTGGCTGCTGCTTCACCTCCTGCACCAGCAACTACCACTTCATGTGTGCCCGCCAGTGCCACTGTGTCTTCCTAGAGGACAAGAAAGTCTACTGTCCAAAGCATCGGGACCTCATCAAGGGAGAAGTAAGAGAATTTCACAAGTAACTGAAAATCGACATAGATGAGCATTGCTTCAGACTTGACTGTTTCATTTCCCCCTCTCTTTTCCTTTTCTTTAGGAGGTGTCCGGATTTGAGGTGACCCGTAGAATCCTGGTGGATCTAGAAGGAATAAGTCTCAGGAGGAAGTGGCTGGCTGGACTGGAGCCTGAAAATGTCCACATGATGATAGGTGGGTTGATTATTGCTAAATCTTGTTTTCATAAATTTCTTGTGTTTCATTTGAAGTGTCTCTTGAGTTTTAACTGAAAAAAAAAATCCTTGCAGGCTCCATGACCATTGATTGCTTGGGGATACTGACTGAGCTCTCAGACTGCAAACGCAAACTCTTCCCTGTAGGATACCAGTAAGTTTTATTTTTACCTTTTTAATCCATCTGAAAGTCTTCACTTGCTATTTAAAGTGCCCATGTCTCTATTCTCTACTCAATTTGAAACGATTTGACTGCTGGAGGAAATTAAAAATGTCAATTTAATTAAGTCAAACTAAATGAATTCTCTCCTCTCAGGTGTTCAAGGATGTATTGGAGTACTCTGGATGCTCGAAAGCGCTGTGTGTACACCTGTAGGATCCTGGTTTGTCACCCGGCAGTGTTAGAGTCTGACCTAAAAGATATGATGGCCCCTGAGGAGAATCGCACAATAGCACACAGTCCTCCCATAACAGGTAACCTACAGACTGCGGTGATTCCATTGACTTAGGCTGTACAGAGTTTACAGTATTGGTAGAGCAGCGCTGGAAACGTACAGACCAGTTGCATTCCAGTTAAGCCATCCCACCCTTCTCGGCCAATGAAGGCTTTGCATTCCAGGTCTTAAATATGGCCGCTCTGCATGCAGGTGAAAGTTTAGAAGCCGGGGGCAGAAGAAAGGACGATAGAGAGAAAAATATAGAAGACGAAGAGACGAGTGAGCCGGAGTTAGAGAGAATAACATCAAGAAAAGAAAAGTGGAGCAAATCATTCATGTTCAGTTTTTCCTTCGAGAGCACAAAATCACCATCTGATGCTCAGAGACCGAGCACAATTACTAAACAACTGTTTTAATTTACTTTTAAATGCAGCCTTTCTTAAATTTAATAAGATAGTAATGATTTCACCGTCTACTGTAAATGTTTCTGTTTACTTAAATGTTAGACGACCATAAATATTTTCAAAAATTGTGTGTATATACAGTGTTTAATAAATTTGTCATGAAAACAAGAAAAGAAGAAAACCAGCCCGTCAGAAATTAATCAAGAACAACAAACGACCACTAAAACACTTTTTTTTCAGTTCATGAATGAAGTAAATAACAGTGACTTATCATTACAAAAAAATATAAAGTTTTACACATTATGATGTTCGGACCTTTGATTCAGTATATTCTCTCTGACTGGACCTTTCTGAATTTTAACCCTGCACTAGTGGGTCTGTAATGTGTTGACTTAATAAGATTTCTCTTAATCACCGTCCTTTTTTTATTTCAGACTTTCCTGATCCATTTGAATCCCCAAGGCGCTCTGACTCCCTCTCACCCTCCAACACCCCCAAACTCAGGGTTTACACCAGGAACAGACACCCAAGCTATCCCCCCTGTCAGCGTTTGCTGAACCCCAGGCCCATGCCTTCTCCAGGTAAGAATATGTATTTCTTTTTTTTTAAGAGTTTGGCTCTAGAGCACAGATTATTCAGACTTTTTTGCAGTCCCAACTTTCCTCGAGTAGTCTCAGCGTTCACTTCTGTCCTTTTTCTTAAAGGGACCTCTCAGCCCCAAAGCCATGAAGTTGTGACTGTAGGAGACTCCCTGGTGAACTCCAGCGTACGAAACATAGACTCCCGACGCCACAGCTCCCCTTCTCTCTCCCCGCCTCCCCACCAGCTGAACAGGCTGAGAGGAATGACCTCCCCACTGCAGATTCCATCACGTCCCCTCACGTCGCCCCCACCTCTCATCCCCTCCCCTGCCAGAGACCCTGAAAGGTCCAAACACTTCACTAAAGACTCAGCAAAGAATCCAGTCATGAGAGATGAAGACAGAGGAAGACTGTTTTCCTCAGACAGAAACAGATCACAACCATTAAGGGATCAGGGGTCCAGAGATGTAGACAAGGGAAGAGTAATGAGTCAAGACCACACTTCTAAAGATTCAGATAAATACAGATCTTCCAGAGAATTTGTGCAGAAAGACTCTGACAAAGACACAATACCAGCCAAAGAGCCAGAGAAGAGGAGGATGTCAGGTAAAGACTCTGGTCTGAAAGAATATGAGAGAGGGAGAGCCCTCAGTAGAGATCCCTCAAGAGATTCAGAAAAGGGGAGACAAGCAAACAGAGACTCTGAGAAGGGGAGACAGGCAAGCAGAGAGTCGAGCAGTAGAGACATAGATAAGAACAAATCATTGTCTAAGGACTTGGAAAAATCTCGGTCACTCAGTAGAGATGTGGGTCTGAGGGAGTCTGAGAAGTATAGACAACACAGCAGGGAATCAGGAAAAGACTCAGGTCAAAGTAAAGAGCGACTGTCCAGCAGAGACTCTGAAAAGAGTAGACCTTCCTCTAGAGATTCCAGTTATAGAAGCACAGAGAAAAACAAAGACTCTGGCTCAGGGAAGGAGAGTAATCCTGGCAGTCAGTCCAAACAGACTGGAGGTGAGAGTAAACACCTGAGACTGGCACCTGCAGGCTCAGGTCAGTCCTCCCCTCCTGTGGGCACTGCTGTTCTCACAGCTCAGCAGAGAAGCAGCAGCAGCACCAAGCAAGCAGACAAGCAAGGGAAATATGGAGGCAAAGACCAGGATGTGCCTCAACCTCGGCACAGGTCCACCCCCACCTCCAACATAATCCAGTCTAAGGACAAGCCCAGCTCAGGGAAGGAGAGTAGTAGTGGCACTGGAAATGTAACACCAGTTTCACTCCATAAGGACTCAGTGGGGGGGAAATCTGGTTCCCCTCAGGCATCATTTCAGAAGTCAAATGCACGCAAATCAAATGATTACTCATCCGGTCCAGCCACAGCAGCAGCTATGAAGCCTCTGTGGCCGTCAAGGACACCAGCAGAAGAGGATGTTGTCAAGAGAGGCTCCACACACCTTCCCTCCCCAGCTGCTGCCTCAGCCCCCAAAGACAAACACCTCAAAGTGAAGACGGCAGGCAGCAGAGAGGTGTCCAAAGACCGCGAACGAGAGAAGAGTCTCCAAAACAGTAACAGCACCAACAAAATCCCTCTTCTCAACAATAACACAAAAGCTATGGGCAGCACTAACACCCATGCAACAAACCCCAGCTCCCACAACAGCAGCAATAGCAAAGCTCCAGTGCTTGGAAACAGCACCAAAGCGCTCGGAAAGGCTCAAGGAGAGAAGCAGGAGAACCAGGGAGGGGACAGGTTGTCATCAAAGAGCAGAGAGAACTACTCCTGTCCTGATAGGAAGAACAGCTTGAGTGTGGACAACTTACAGCCGCTGCAGCAGGGGGGCGTAGCTTCAGAGAAAGGAGTAAAGACCTCTTCTCAGTCTCAAACCAAACCAGCGGGTAACCAGCTCTCTAGAGAGAAAAAGAGATTAGGTAAACCCCTTGTTGTAAATCCATTAAAGACAGATATCAAGGCCGACCCTAACGGAACAAGCACTGTTGGTATTTCCTCCTCCTGCCCTACCGCCACCCCAGCCTCCACCATCACTCCTGCCAGTCAGGGAACCCGTCGCTCGGCCCGCTCTGCTCTCTTTTCCTCACCCTCCGCCAGCAGTAGCGACAGCTCTGAATCAGACACCCAGACTCAAACAGAGGAAGATGATCTGCAGAAAGAGAGATCATGCACTGAGCTCCGGGATCGTCACAGCCTTCTAGCTCAGGGCACAGAGGGTACGGAGGACAAGGACGACGGCCCGGAAGATGAACACGATAGAGGAATGGATGACAAACACCACGAGGATGACAGCGATGGATCAGGGTCAGCCAAGCGGCGATACCCCCGTCGCAGTGCACGTGCTCGCTCTAACATGTTTTTCGGTCTCACACCTTTCTATGCCGTCCGCTCATATGGGGAGGAGGATCTTCCCTTCTACAGCAGCGGAGATGCAGCTGGAGCTGTGGTTAAAAGAAGGACTGGCGGTCGCAGAAAATCTGCTGAAGGGCAGGTAGATGGGGCCGATGATATGAGCACCTCCTCTTCGTCAGGGGACAGTGGAGAGGAGGAAGACAGTGGAATGAAACAGAGGGGTAAAGATCCTTACTACTACAACTTCACCAGAACAATAATCAACCCTGGAGAGGGTCTGCCATCTATCGAAGGGATAGATCAGTGTCTGGGCAGGGGCTCCCAGCTTCAGCGCTTCCTAAAAGATGAGGAGCAGCAGCAACAAAGAGCTCAAGGGAAAACTGAAGAGGACATGCTAAGTGCTTTGTAAGTAAACACGGTTATTCAGCAGATCTGATGGTTTTGACCAGTTCTTGTCGTCCTCTCTAATCAAACATTTCATTTTGTGTCTGATTTGTTTACCAGGACTCTGGGGAAGCCACATATTGGCCAGCTGGATGGTGTTGATGATGGCTCTGAGAGCGACACCAGTATCTGCACCACCAGTACCACAACTACCACAGCCACCTCTTCTTCCACGCCACACAAGAGCACGTCAAGGAGGAGAGGCAGGGAAAGGCACACAGAGAAACCCGACTCCCACGACACAAGCAAAGAGACCGACAACAGCGGTGGAGCGGTGAGCGGCAATACAAGAGAGGGCAGGAAGAACCAGAAAGAAAACTGTCTTCCTCTAGGAGGTGGGGTAAAGTCCCAGCAGCAGACTCAAGGTCAGGATCCTCTGGAGGCTCAGCTGTCCCTCAGCACGGACCTGCTGAAGTCAGACTCAGACAACAACAACAGTGATGACTGCGGGAACATTTTGCCATCAGACATCATGGAGTTCGTCCTCAACACACCCTCCATGTCGATGCAGGCTCTGGGTCAGCAGTCTGAGCCGACGTCCTCTGAGCTGCTGCTGGATGAAGGCTACGTTGGAGTGGATGTGAACCGACCTAAAGACATCCTGTTTGATGACTTTTCACAGCCGCTGCCCAGCACAGAAAGTGGAGGTGTGGTGGAGAGTAATGTGAACAGCTCCATATCTGTAGAGGAGCCTTATCTTCCTCTGGAGCTGCCCTCAGACCTGTCTGTGCTGACCACACGCAGCCCGACTGTCAGCACCAGTCAGAACCACAGTGCTGCTGGGAGCCTTATCTCAGACACCACTGATCGCACGATGCTTGCTTTGACCTCTGACCCCGACTCGATCGGTGGAGAGAAGAGTGGTGACAAGAAAAGAACAGGGTCTGGTGTGTCACCATCTGAGAACCAACATGATGCAACAACTTTAGGGAACAGGGATGCACAGGTCACAGAAGGTCACATGACCCCAGAGCAGTTCATTCCAAGCCCTGCCATCGGTCAAGTGGTTGAACCTCCAGGTAACCAAGATGTTCCGAAGAGTTCTAGTACCCCTGGTTTGCCGAGTTCGCCCTCGCTGCCCCTTCAGGGTCAGAAGTATCTTCCAGCATCTGCTGCTGCAGGCAGCCCCAGTCCAGTTCCTGGGCCAGGACCATCCCAGACCCAGGTTTCCAGTCCAGCAGTCATCAAACCAGGCCCTGATAAGCTCATTGTGGTCAATCAGCAGTTCCAGCCTCTTTATGTTCTTCAGACAGTCCCGAATGGTGTCACACAAAAAATTAGTGCAGCAGGAGTGATGGACGCTGGCTCTTCTGCAGTCCTGAGCCCCATGACGCTCACCACAGGGTTAAATACAGCTTTATCTACAGCACAGCCAATCTTTCCTGCTGGTGGCAAAGTCCTGGGCACCATGTCGCACCACTCCCAGATTCACACCTTTACAGGAGCCACACAGGCCGGCTTCCAAGCGGGAATCCCAAGCACCACCTCAGGACTTCTCATCGGTCTTCCCTCACAGCCTCATGACCAGCCACAGATTCTGGTCTCAGAAGCTAATCGACCCCATGAGCTGTGCTCTAGTGTCGCCATTGTGTCTAGTCCCTCCTCCCTCACCCCCTCCCCAGCAGTACTTGCTTCTGCTCATGGCAAGAAGAGACCCATTTCCCGTCTTCAGCCAAGAAAAAGCAAAAAGTTAGCTCGCTCCCGTAGCCAGCCTACTCTGGCTCCATCTGAAGTTGCTCCCCCCAACATGACCCTCATCAACCTGTCTTCCCCTCAGATCACTGCCAGCATCCCTGGCCAACCTGGCAGCCTGGTAGAGTTAGGCACTCTCTCCACTTCCCAGCGCAAGGTTCCAAATATCATCAAGAGACCCAAATCAGGTGGGTTAATGTACCTTGAGCCAACTACTCTTCTTCAGCAGAGGATACCAGGTACCACCCAGACTGGTATCCTAGGTCACGATTCCTCTACTCACCTCCTACCCTGCTCTGTCTCTGGTCTCAACCCCAGCCAGTCTGTGTTGAATGTGGTGTCTGTGCCCCCTAGTGGTGCTGCAGGCCTTCTTGCACCAGGCTCAGTGTCCCTGTCCACCCCTGTCCTCAGCTCAGCAGAGATCACAGGACCTATTAGCAACCTCCTGTTTAAAGCAAGTCCACATAGTCTGGGCCTGTCTGATCAGCCAGTGGTCCTCACGTCAGCTGGGGGAGCCCCTCTGATGTCACAGCTCAGCTCCACCGTACAGACATCCATAGCTAGCAGCATCTGTGTCCTGCCCTCTCAACAGAGCATCAGCATGGCTGTCAACCAGCACGGGGAAACAGAAGGCAGCCACTTACAGCATCAGTCTCAGCCTGCAAACAGAGCCCAAGCTGTGGACTCCAATCCAAACGCCACAGTTTCTTTGGTCCCCCACCCTGCCACCCCTCTAAGCTCAGCCAAAGGACGTGTTGTCGGAGTGTTTACACAGACCTCCTCAAAGTCACAGAGCAGTAGAACAACCCCAATTTCCAGATCATTAGAACACAGGCCACCCAACTCGGCTACATCAGCCGCAATTTCCAGATCAGAGAAAGGCAAACAGACGACAAAGAGGAGCAGGCAGACTTCAGAAGCGACCAGTGGGAAGAAGCTCAAAGCCTCTCAGGCAGAGGAGCATCACAGCAACCCTGCAGGACGACTCCACTCAAACCCAAGGTGAGCTACTATTTAGAGATCTTTAGAAAGATCACATATTATCTAGAAAACACCAAAAGGGTCTAAACTCCACATTGGAGCGATATATTAATCTGTTTACTATTGAGAAGGTTGACAAAAAGCTTCATTTACAAGACAAAACTTACAGGTCCCAGTGCAGACGTGATTAACTGCATCTTGTTACCATCACATCTCAGCATCTCAGACAACAAGATATAAATACTTTATTTTTATTTCCAGCAAAGTGACAACATGTTGCCTAAAATACAATGTTGACTTACCTTAGAACAGACGTAAACATCCTTGTTTATTTCATTCACGTTGAGTTGATGTTGTGGTTTACCGCACAACTTTATCCAAAGAAGTCACTTTTCTGGATTGAGCTGTGGCTTAAGAAAAGGGTAAAAAATGCACTCCGTTGCTCATCCTCTCAGGATACCTTGTGTCAGAGTTGCATTTACCCCATGAACACCATGTGACCATCTTCAAACTTAAAATCTCAGAAAAACTGAACGAAAACTGACTCTCTGCATTTCAATGGTCGTCCAGGCAGAGAATGTCTGAGTGTTTGGGAATGGCTATAAGCACTGTGATTGGTTCATTGCATTTGAGGGCGGGTCTTAGCGGTAGGTCAGTTCTAACAGACCACTCCGTATGCTCCATATTTATCATTCCTAGGGTTGTTATTTATATCTAATGAGCCAATAGGTTCAGCTTAGCTTAGGATGTCAATATACACTACAGTCTCAAGTGTTCAAGGTGACAGGACCATGTGTATCTGATCCAACTCAGACTGGAGCCACAGTGTCTCTGTGTACAGGTAACTTTAAGGCCAAATGCAGGTTTGTGACTGCTTCACATATATAGAGTCAATTTAGAGAGATAACTAAGGAGAGGCAGAAAGAAATAGGAAGATTCCACCACAGTATTAACCCTCTATGGTACCATGTTGCCCCTAGGCAGCAAATCCATTGTTGGCCTCTTACCCTCACACATTAAATCCCAGCTGTCATACAGGACTTTAAAAAAGAGACAAGACCAAAAGGAACCAATAGTAGTGTTTGAATTTATCATATGACCCTCTGGAGGTCAGAATCCTTATCTTTACCTTATCTTCCTGTCTAGAAACAAACATATATAGTAATAGGCAATTAAGGCTTAATTTCTAATGGTTTAAAGTTTTTCATTAGCTAACTAATTAGTAGAATCGTAAAAATGCAAATGTGGACCATTACAGATTCACCATAAGAACATTTTGGTACTGTGTCTTAAGGTATTCATACTGTTCAAAAGAATACCAGTCATCATAGTTTTCTTTGTACCTCTACAGTGTACATGCAATATCTCACCAGTTTCATGATCTTATTTCCATTCTTCGCTTCTTTTTTGCAACCAGTTCAAAAGAGCTGAGCTCTCCCGAACCCATGGACACTGGCAAGCCAGCTGACAGGCCAACAAACAAGAGGTATGAAGCCACCCGTGTGAATGACCTGTTCTTATACAAACCATGCAGATGAGTCCAGGTGCTTACTTTCTATCTCTTTCAGTATACTTGGAAAAAAGAAGACATCGGAGAGTCCTGTTTTGCCAGGGAAAGTAGTTGGAAAAGATAAAACGTCTGCAGCAGGGGGAGCAGGGTCTCTTCCTGTGACTTCACCACCGGACCAGGATGGCAACAGCAGGGATACGGTCCTGGATAGCAAACCCAAGAAGGGCATTATCTTTGAAATCTGCAGCGAAGACGGGTTTCACATCCGCTGTGAGAGTATTGAAGGTGAGAGGAAGAGACCTCAGTGTTGCCAAATGTGTTGTATTGATATGTACGAATAGAATTATACATTCTTGGAAAAGAGCCATAATATGGTGTCGTACAATTTCATTAGATAGTGCTTCTTGCTTTGCAGAGAAGAGTCTTTGTTTGGTTAAGTATTAATATGATTTTAACAGAAATGATCAAATCACCGTTTTTGAGTTGGATAAAATGCATGTAAAGGGGAAAAGATAAGTGGGTAAGTATATGTTAGAATATATGTTGTTGTGAATTACAGTGCTGTCTCTTCCTAACTGCCTGTTACTTTACAGAGGCCTGGAAATCTGTGACTGACAAGGTGCAGGAAGCTCGCTCTAACGCACATCTCAAAGAGCTCTCTTTTGAAGGTGAGATCCCTGATCACACTAAACAGCACAGACTAACAGATATGTGACAGTGTCCAACATTTACCTTAATGTTTTTAATCATTATTATATTGATTAGGGATTTAAAAATGCTAAGCCAGTGATGTGTTTCTTCTTCCTCCCTCCAGGTGTGAGTGGATTGAGGATGCTCGGAGTTGTCCATGAGGCGGTGGTCTTCCTGCTTGAGCAGCTGTACGGCTCCAGACACTGCCGGAGTTATCGTTTCCGCTTCCACAAACCAGAAGAAACAGATGAACCTCCCATCAACCCCCACGGATCAGCTCGTGCAGAGGTCAACCACAGGTTAGGAAGAGACTTGTCTGCAACTTTAGATACTGAATGTCTTCAAAGGCTGTTCTTCCATTGCACACACTGCAAAAACTGAAGTCTAAGCAAGTCTTTTTGTCTTATTTAAAGTGAAAAATGTCTTTTGAGACTTAATATGTGCTACAGTCACAAGACCAGTCCAGAGACATGTCTTATTTCTAGATATTAAAAGACAAAAATGAGGTTTTAACTGCCTGTAACAAGTAAAAAATATCTGCCAGTTTACTCGTCAAGTTTAGAATAATGTCTTAATACTAGAAACATTCTCTTACCCCAATGGCAGAATTTTTTTTACTTGTTACAAGCAATTCAAACCTCATTTTTGTCATTAAATATCTTGAAATAAGACATGTTCCTGGACTGGTCTTGTGAATTTTGCTCATATTAAGTCTAAAAAGACTTTTTTTTAAACTAAAATAAGACAAAAATTACTTGTTTTGATTTCAGTTTTTTTGCAGTGCACTGACGTATGCTGGATCCTGTGTTTGTGTTTCTGACTGCTGTCATTTCCATCCGTTTGCCCTCCAGGAGGTCTGTATTTGACATGTTCAATTTTTTGGCCTCGAAACACCGCCAGCCTCCTGAGTACAGGCCACAAGAAGAAGAGGATGATGAAGGGCAGCTCAGGTCTGCCAGGTCAGTAACAGTCCCAGAAAACAGTATACTCTGTATGTAGAAAAAGCATCACTAAACATTTCTTTATGCTGCTGATGCAGGCGTGCCTCCATTGAGCTTCCTCTGACTGACAGATTCAAACAGCTCAAGACTACTTCGAAAGAAACAGTTGGAGTCTTCAGGTGCGAACAGCTGCGCTAACACTGTTCATTTTTTATCTTCTATTCTATCAGATAATTGCTTTTAGTCATCCATAACTCTGAAACCTAATCTAACAGTTGTGTTTGTTGATAACTTTTGCAGGTCTCCTATTCATGGCCGAGGTCTATTCTGCAAGAAAACCATTGATGCCGGGGAGATGGTAATTGAGTACTCTGGAAACGTCATTCGGTCTGTGCTCACTGACAAAAGAGAGAAATATTATGATGGAAAGGTGAGTTTTAAACTGATCATTGGCATTATTTAGACTGCCAGCCTGAATGCTTTTCAGACTGTATCCGTGCTGATATTTAGAGAGGGATGATTTCTCCTGCTCATGTGCAGGAAAACTGCATCACAAATGTGTGTAGGGCAGTTACTGGTGTGTGAAAAGATAGCAAAGCAACTCATACTACGGTGGCCCTGAGAGCTCACAGCACTACAACTCAAGAAAACACATGCAAAAAGACAAAACAAAAGCAAATAAAAAAAATTATCAATTTGACAACACATGCACAGCATTTAGAAAACACGCTACAAAGACCACAACACAACAGAAGAGTTTCCAGAGGGCACTTAAAAGTGATGCACACGTCTGTTGTTAGCCAATATGCTAATATCTGAATCATGTGATCACACCACTGATGGAAAGAGAACCTTGATAGAGTGACTCAAAATCTACATCAACTAGAAATGTTTCAGGACTTCTGCATCAATTTTAAGTGTCCTCTGGAAACACTTTTGAATGTGTTTTTTTTAAGTTGCAGTGCTGTGAGCTCTCAGGGCCCCCGTACCATACACTTAGACTGGTGTTTGGAGATATCTGATGTAGTAACTTTTAAATAAAAGTGTGATTTTTTAAGTATATTGTTGGGGCAAACATCAGACATGTAATCTACATGTTTTCTTTCCTCAAAGGGGATTGGCTGTTACATGTTTCGCATCGATGACTATGAGGTGGTGGATGCCACAGTGCACGGCAATGCTGCCCGCTTCATCAACCACTCCTGTGAGCCCAACTGCTACTCTCGGGTCATCACCGTGGACAGCCAGAAGCATATCGTCATCTTTGCCTCTCGCCGCATCTTCTGTGGTGAAGAGCTCACCTACGACTACAAGTTCCCCATTGAAGATGCCAGCAACAAGCTGCCCTGCAACTGTGGAGCGAAGAAGTGTCGCAAGTTCCTCAACTGACCCATTTGTTTTCCAGAGTTTTCAAAGAGGACTGCAGGTCTGTTAAACAGCAGCAGTGCCACAATTATCTGACGAGACATCATACAGGGGTTAGCTGTGGCTTTATGCTGGTTTTCTGGGCCCAGTCCACAGAGAACCACATTCTTTACAGAGCCTGAACTCTGTCAGTGTTCCTGCTGCTGGTGCAGCAGAACACCGCAGAGACAGCCGTCGCACTGTAAATACAGGATGCGCCATTTTGGAGGAGGGGCCATTTGTAAAAATTCAACATATTGTGCCTCCTTTTGTCTCATTTACATATGGCATGGGAAGTTCCACCTCTAGAGGTGTGTAATGAAACGGTCTGAGCCTTCACAACATTGCAATATTTAATCTATTTTACATTCGGGTTATTCGGTTACTTTTTCGTAATGTTTTTTACATTGGCCCATCCTCCTTCATTATCTCAAATATGTTATGATCCACTATTGCTTAGATGTGAACAAAACAAAAAAAAAAAAATCAAAGAACTTGGTTCCGTTTTACACCAAAGTGCAATTTGTTGAAAGGATTTGGAAGAGTAATATCACAAGAAAGAAAAATTAAAACTTTGATAATCCTTTTTTTTAAGTTTCAGTGTCAGCTGTTAATGATGCACATCTCCTCGTCTGAATGTGCCCTGATGCCTTCAGAGCCGTTGCGATTTTGTGGAACCTTCCTCTAAAGCCTGTTTTTTTTTTCTCCTTTTTTTTTTTCTCTCTCTACCTTTTTTTTTCCCCCATAAAAGCTGCGGTCACTGTGAGTCAGAGCCGCTTCAGCAGGCTGATAAGAGCTGTTCAGTGATGGGAACACTAGGGGGAGCAGTGGCCACAGGGACAGAGAGAGAAAAGAGACAAGAGGGGGTGGAAATGAAGATTTGTTTTGTGGAAAACAAAACAAGGGGTTAGGGTTGTTAATAAGGTTGACACCAACCAGTGTACTGAAACTGACTTGTAGTTAACCTCTTGAAAGCTATGTAGACGTGTTATTGTTGGGATTAAGCCTCTGGCCTGAGAGAGCGAGGCAGCTAGAGACTCTGGTGGACTGACAGCAGAGGGACAGCAGAACCCTACTGACGTGCTTTAGTAGACATATTTGTAATTAATTTTTGGAGCTGTGATGCTTTAACAGCCATGAATCTGACAGAAACACTCTGTGTCTGTGCATGCTGTTGTTGTTATCCAACTTGTGATTGGTAATGGTGTAAGCTTCGACTTCTGAGTCATGTTCCAAACCACAGCAACAAAGAGAACCAAACGTCTCGCCCTTGAATTGACTTTCACAAAGCTTGATTTCTTCTTGGCCTGTTTTGGTAACCATTACTATGAAAAATGTTTATTTTCTTTTTGTATTGAGTCTTTTAAAATCTGTTATCTGTCTTTTTATTACGGACAGGGAAATAATATCATGCTTGCTTTTAAAAACAAATGTAAATAATGTATATTTTTCTACAAGAAGACTTAAAAAGCACTCACTAGTGAATAGCACTTAATGATGGTATTTATATTTTTGAAAAATCGTATTTATTTTGTTGCCATTTTTGTAGGAAATAGAGGTTTACAAACACTAATGCTTCGTCTCTATGTTTTGTATTCCGCTGCCTTTTAAAAGATTTTTTTTTCTTTTCTTTTTTTTTTTCTTTTTAATTTTATTAATTTGTAGCCTGAATGTTTTCTTTGATTCCAAAGACTGACACTGGTCTGTGGCTTGGTCCCCTTTTCGTTCAGTCCACCAGTAGCTCTTTTATGTATCCCAGGCCATTGGGTCAAAGCTGACAGGTTCTTTATGTTGTTCCAGTTTCCAGCTGGCAGTTTGGCAGTTCATGTGAACTATTATTATGCACTTGAGAGAGTTTAGATTGTTGATCCAGAGCAGATATCTCCTCTCTCCTGCCTTATTGTCTACACACCACATCAAGCCAAGAATCAAGTCCATTTATAGACCGTGAAGTCAAACCCATCAGGTTTTTCTTTGTCAGATCGTTCTTAAACAGGTATACAGCCAATCAGCACGTGTTAGATGAAAGAAGAGTCTCTTCATGTTTGATTTTTTTTTTTGTTTTATTTCTCTGAAGACTTGGTTTATAATAAAGAGGTGCCTTTATTTTGATCTTAACAACATCCATCATACCTTCATTCAGTCAATCTGGAAAAACACCAACATTTGGAAATCACTTTTTTTTTCCATTTGGTCCCCTCTTGATTTGCCTTAGTTGTAAATGACTCCTCTCTATAACAAGCCTTCACGTCCTGGATAAACTGTGTGGACTGACAGGCTCCACTATGTGGCTAAATTAATTTGCTATAGTCATTTTTTGTCTCTTTAAGTTGATTTAGTCTTGTCCACCGTTCATACTTGATGTGATCTAAAGGCCGTTAGCAGTCACTTCCACGCTGCACCTTGTCGTTTTGAACTGAAACCAACTATGGTTTGCACTTTTGCCGTGACACAGGCACTGAATAGACATAGGAAAAAACTCTGCTCTTTCTCCAGACAGATGCAACTTCAACGCCAAAACCACAAGCACACAAAGTCACTGAGAAAGTTTGTGCATGAGATCCTGATATCAGAGCTGAACTCAACCCGGGGTTGGTTTTGAATAATCCTGAAAGAAGCGAATGAGGCTCTCGCAAAGTGCACTTGACTTTCTTTTTCTGCTAGAAAGTAAAGGCAGGGACCACACCAGCAGTCCATTCCTTCCTGAAGGTGCAGTGTGTACAATCCTCTGCTGTGCTTTTCCATTTAGGGCCCCAGACCAGGTCTAGAGGGCCCCCTCTCGTTAACCGACAGAACAGCTGGTTGGTTGTACAGCTGCACCTGCATTGGGCTTGCTAGGTTCTGCTGCTAAGGTCAACATTGAATGTATATTCCTCCTCCACGTCATCAGACACGTGATGATGCAGATTCTTCGTCAGCCACTTTTTGTTTTCAGTTCTTGCGTCTATTTGTAGAAATGACCTCGAACTGGGCGGCAGCAGCAGTTTAAGCACTGAGAATAATACAAGGCGTGATCAAACGGTGGCGTTTCTGTCTGTAGGACATCCAGTCAAGCTAGCATTGGTAACAACACCTGAGGTGATGCAAAGGGCTCTGTCTACAACTCACCTCTTGAGATCCGCTTCTGATGATGATGGTTCGAGGGTACAGTGATCAATAACTCAATAATTTCTCTGATGTACACAATAAGGGAATGGTCTCTGTTGTTTCTCTGGACTTCATTTTACCACGCCACACCAGTGGCCCTTCTCCGTCATTCTCTGTAATTATAGTATAAATACATGACAATATTATACGGAAACATGCATAGCAATTTCTTGTACTTTAGTATCTATACAATATATCGGAATGGACAGACAAACTTAGTTACAGTAGCAAAACAGCAGATTTATAATGGTTAATAGCAATGTTTCAATGTACTCTATAATGGTTTTGTGTTGCAGTACTATCAGATGAAACTAACGTGCATCATTCTTTTGTATATTGATATCCAGTTCCAATTTTGCCGTGCCTGTTAGCACTCCGTCAGCAAGGAGCGCTGCAGTTTTTCTTTTTCATTTCTTTCTGGAAAGGAACGGTTTTATGTGATAAGAAATGTAACTGTATTAATGTGCTCGTGAACTTTCTTGGGTCAGCCAGTTTGTCTTTTGTTTTACTTTTCCCTCTGGTTGTTGTAGTGAATGTTTTTCTTTTTTTTTTTTGTTTGTTTTATTTTGATTTTTTTGTACGTTTAACAGGGATTTTTTTTTTTTTTTTTTTTTTAGTAGACTGCTTACTTGATGTGCTACAAATTAAGAGTTTGCTTTGTGGAGACTGAACAGAAAGATCCCACCAAAATGACATTTCACGTTTTGGAATAACCTCTCACGTCTCCCAGACTGCCTCTCTCCTCTGAAGCTTTTGTTGTACTTATCATGTACTGTTTTTATAGAAAGTCATAATGCTGAGATGATGCTGATGTTGAAAACTTTTTAATTTATTTATTTTGTGCAACGTCCACCCTGAATTGTTCTTTTACAAGTCGAGGTTTGGGAGAAGTTGGACGAGTACGTAACCTGTTTGTAATTTTCTAATTGTTTCTTGTGTACAGAAGTTATCAGCCTAGGTTGGGAAGTCGTGTCACAGAGGGAGCGGATGGTAGGAAAACAAAAAAAAAAGAGGGATCATGGATCATGGACAAGCTTGTTTTTTATGCCTTGAAATATACCTTTGTCTTATCAATATTCCTCCTGCTCTCTGTAATAACAGTATCCGTGATTTAACAGTCATATTTTCTCCCGTTTAAACAGTATTCTTTCAGTTCACAATAACAAAATGAAGGAAAACCACAACAGTTAAAATGAACCACAAACTACTTGGTTGAATGTATAATTAGGAAACAAAGTTGTACATAAGTGTAAAAAGAAAAGTTTCTTATCATGTTTATTTTCTATGCACTTTTTTATTTAAGTGATAGTTTAAATAATAAACATGTCTCCTTTACTCGTTTTGTGTCTCACGCCTCTTTTAACGACATCCAGAAGGTCCAAAAAGTCAGGTCATGTTAACTTCACCTCAGAAACTTTGGAGGAGTTTTTTTTTTTTTTTTAAGTGCTTGAGGAAAAACTGAACACTAGACATGTTTCACCACTTTGCAAAATGAGCAGATGCATTTTTTAAAATTAAAATATAGACTCCTTACTGTTACAGTACTGTACCAGTCACATTTAATATCTAAACCAGTTGTGGATTTTGTTTTTAATAAACATGTTTAGGAATGTTTGTTAGTCAGTTTTCTGGACAGAAATATAAAGAGCTGACAAGCTTTTTTTTACTTCCCATCACCACTCATCAGAAATTATATCAGATTGTTAGTTTGCTAAAGGGTCCACATTGACCAGAATCCTCCCTCAGCACTTTATGGTTTCTTACAGGAAATTGGGGCTGTTGACACAAATGTGCTGATTCTGTTACTGCTAATTAAAAACACTGCCTCACTCTGCTCGCCTCGCTGAAGTTACAGCTCACTGTCTCTGCAGGAAGCCACTGAAAAAGCTACCCACACCAGCTGGATGACTCAAATTCAAAGGAAAGTTCTCTCTAGTTCCCCCCCTTCCTCATTCCCATAAACCCAATGTTTTACAGTTGAACTTTAAACAGAACCACGTGTCCGGTCAGAGCAGTTTCACTCTTTGTTTGAAGCTTGACCGTAATATGTTGACGGAAAATAACCAAAGTTAAAGGGAGGTGGGCGTGGGTCTATTTCATAAAGACTTATGGAGTTTTGATGAATGACTTACCCTGAGAAAAAAAAAACAAACAACAGTTTTAACTCTGGTGGGAGCTGCAGCCCTCCAGGACACACTGCCCCCCCTGGCTCAGGCCTAAGTATTTATTTACTGGAGTTTTAAGAGATTATAGAATTTTCACAAAAATTCCATGAAAATCGACTTGTTGTAAATACAAGACTTTTACTAAAACACTTGAATATTTTTTCACAGACCTTTAGGACAGCAGATGATGCTAAAGACCACTCCCAGCTGATGTTTGAAAGAAAGGCACATCCTACAACTACGGCTTTTACTTTCCCCCCAACAGATTTATCTTACAAACACCACCGTACAGCTTTCTGGTTGAGATGGTTTACTTGTGAAATATGTCTATGGAAACAGTTTGACTCTGGTGTAACTGAAGCAAGCCACTATTGTCATATCTGTGTAATCTGCCAGCCAAATATTCAAAGGCCATATATTTGACTAACAGCACTTGTGGTACATTCAGGTACCTTCAGAAACCTGAGAATCTGGTGATTGCGCCATTTTTTTTCAGTTTGTGGACCGGACAAATGTTTTTTAAATACCAGTCATTTAAAAATAAGTGGTATTTTGATTCTGCCGGTGGGATTGGGATCCTGAGGATTCATGTAAAATGCAACATATTAATATGGAAAATTCTGATTATGATTCCACAATTAATACCCTCCGAATGCGACCTCACCCTTGATTTCTGAACTCATATCATTTGCACCATTTTGGTCATTTATTATTAGCCACATTAAGGATACTTAGAGGGGAGGTGGATAGATTACACAAGATGTGAAGTTCAGTGACCCAAAATGTAACTTGAAGCATTCAGTGTAGCATGTTATACTGTACCTTAACTGTTGTTCCTCCAATAATCAATTATTGAGGGAAAAAAAGAAAAAAAAACCTTGCAAGTTTGAATTAGACTAAACATGAACTTAAGACACGATCCTGTTTATTCACCTTTATTTTCCTTTCATTTGTCTCCTACAGAATTGATGGCCTATGGTCTCCATTAGCTTCAGTTTTTGGCTCAGATTTGGTCATTTTGGGGTCAATATCACAGAAAACCAGCATCAACATGTTTTTATTGGCTTAGATCCAAAGGAGCTGGGGAATATCACAGCTCAAGTTAGGTTTTCTTGCCAGAAAGATATAAAGACCTCTTTCTTTATAGACTTTCCACTAAAAGATTAGAGGAAAAAAAGAGGATGATTGTCACAAAGCTGTACTTGGATGGGAGGCTGTTATTGGTAAGGTTTTATTTGGATAGATCAAGTTGCCCAAGCTTGTCTGCAGATGAAAATCACAGAATGAGGAAAAGAAAACTTGAAGCTGAGTTTTTTCTAATTTGTGTTTTTAAATCTGTGTTTACCTCTTTGAAGAATTTTTCATGGAATAAAAGAGTGGAGGGCAGATTATCCAGCTGCAGTTGTTGTGGTAACTTTTGCCTATTTCATGACCACAGCCCTGTGAACTCTCTGCGGTTTTGTCTTGGAGATTTCCCCAAACACGGTTATGCAACCTCCCCAACATTCCTCCGTTTATCATCCTCGAGTTAACGTCTCTTCCATAATTCCTCCCCGTATATTAACTTTGTCACAGATGTATTTCATTGCTGGACATTTTCAATTTGTTTATAGTGGATAAACATCAAATACTTTCCTTTGTATCCACCCTGTTCTCTCTCCTCCACCCTCAGATGGTCCTCTCCCACCCACTCCAGTTTCTAATTGGACTTCATTACCATTTCCTCTCAGTTTTTCCCAGACAGACTTTCTGACTCGGAGGAGCTGCATCCACTGGAGGCTCTTTGTCACTCGCAGACAGCAGCTTACAAAGACATCATCACTGCATCACCATCGGGTAAGTTACTTCTTTTTTTTTTTTTTTTCCTGCTGTGTCACTGAAAAATGCTCTTCAGTTTCAAAGTGAGGGAATCTGCACATGACCTGGAGAGAGGCTCAGAGAGTAGCTTCAGCCCACCGGAGTGCATCACTGTAAACTGTGTAGACTGTTTACTTCAGCAGTGAAAATCTAAACACATCAGATATAAAATTTATCATTACAGGTGCAATACAGTGTCAGCAGGATTTGAATACCAAGGTGTCTGTCTGCAGAGTGAATAGTACAAACTACAGGCTGATAAATGAGTCAGAAGGCTCCTGTAATGCGGTGGTGTAAAAGTGTGAAATAAGAGAAAAACATAAGTCCCACAGGATGGCACCTCTCAGCTGTACTTCAGTAAGTGCCCCTGACTGCTGCAGCTCCATTCAGGTAAGAGTATCATTTAAAAAATATGTGTTTGAAAAAGAATAAACTCATATTTCCTGATACTGACTTAGAAAAATTTGGATGTTGTTGCACTGCAGCTAGCCTCAAGGCAGAAGGCCAGGGGTTTTTCAATCATCTGCTCCATCTCACTGATTTCTGTCTCAAAGAAATCAGACATCTGGACCGTAACCACTCTGCTGGTACCAAGTCCAAACAATCAAACAAAAACCATCAGACAAACTGAAATCAGAGTTGTCGTCCAGTGACTGGCTGTAGTTTTCTTTGGAGTTCTTTCACCGCTTAAGATCTATTACAGTAATCTTCAGAAAGGAAGTGAAAGAATGTCCCAGCGATCTCTCCAAACAGCGGACTATGAACTGTTATGAAAGCAAGAGGACAAGTGTGTGCAGCCGTATAGTAAACACGATACTTCACATGTTAGAGGTCTATCAGTGAGGGATTACATGGTTATTGAAAACATTCGTGTTTGAAATCCTCAGAGAGCTACTGAGGAGTGGTGGCCGACAGCTGTTCAGACTCTCAGTCCTCTCGTCTGCTCTTCTCTTCTGCCAAAAATGCTGACATTGGTTTTTGTCTCCCTCCTCCTTTTTTCCTTTACTCTCTCTCTCTCTCTCTCTCTTTTTCTTGACCTGCTCCCTCTTTGTCTATTTCTTTTCTGTAAACTTCCACTAACCACTTGGAGGCTCCTAAAGGTTAAAAACTCGAGTTTACTTTTCTCACAAACAGAAAGATTGAAAATAAACGCATTTAACGAGACCCTGATTCTGTTAAACAGTCGGGAGCCCTCCTGCTTCGCCCATCAGTTTAGTTTACAGCTCTCAGCTGCCGACAAGCTGTGTCATATCACTGATTTCATAAAGGTTACGTAGTTTAAATGTGCAGTTCCATATCTTTCATTTCAGGGTCAGCTGAGGATGAGAGAGATGTAGAAACAGGAAACGGAAAAAGAGAGATTCTGACATGAAATATTGTGAGTGGTGTCTGAGCAGGCAGTCTGGTATTCAACATAACATCGAAGCATGATCAGAAACACCTGTTTAGAAACAAAGAGTGCCATGTTTGCTTTGAGGATATGACTCAGCATTAAGTCAGGAATCTGAATCATTTTTCATCTCATAGATTGAATAAACATCCAGTTTTTAATGGTCACTTAAACTCGTTGATTAAACATTTATTGACATGAGTCTGCATTTTTTTGCAAACAGAAGTTAAATCAATGATAAACACTAAACAATTAGATTCTTATGCAGTAATTCTTGTCACCCCCCCCCCCCCCCCCCCCCCACACACACACACACACACACTTTCCACTACATGCCTTCCCTGAAACCAAGTACGCTGGCATCATGACTCTCAACCTGTTATTTAAGAAAACTGAATCACAGGCTGGATCCAGAAGCTGCTCCTGTGTTAATAAACAAAAGCTCCATAAGGGCGTAGTTACAGTCAAACCTCTCTATAACCTCCATCTCTCTGGGCTTGTCTTTATAAGTTTAGCGTTATTAGATTTTCAAATCAAAATAAAGGTCGTCTTTGGTTGAACTGGACATAACGTGTCATATTTTTAAAATAACTGCTCAATTTCACCAGGTTTTAGGCGTGGATATGATGTCTAATAAAAAGTGACTGCTCAGTGATGTCGTGCAGTTACTAAAGTTTTTATTTACTCATCAAACCAAGCAAAGGATTTTGAATGCTGACCAACATGGTACAACTTGGTACAGTGCTTTTTAAGAATCTGTTTCTGATCAGTTTTTACCATCACTTTTAGGACTAACCGTCAGCTCACTTAGTCCTGATTTGGCACTGCAGGTAAATAACACGCCTGTTGAACAGAAGCCATAGTCCTCAAAGCAGGTGGCCCAGGTCCTACCCTATCCCTGTCTTATCCTCTCAGTACAGAAATAATCATCTTAAAAAATAATATATGAAAAAAAAAAACAAAAAAAACAAAGCACAGCCCCCTCTTTAGTCAATTAGGGTTAAACATCATAACTAGACTGCCTGAGAGAAAAGTAGTCTATGAACTCATTTTGTGGTTTCCCTCACTGCAAAAACTGGAATCTAATTAAGTACTTTTTTGTCTTATTTTAGTATAAATTGTCTTGTTATACTTTATATGAGCCACATTCACCAGACCAGTCCAGGAGCGTGTCTTATTTCAAGATATTTAATGACAAAAATGAGGTCTGAATTGCTTGTAACGAGTAAAAAAGAAAATCTACCAGTGGAGTAAGAAAAAGTTTCTTGAAATAAGACATTATTCTAAACATGACAAGTAAACTGGCAGATTTTTCTACTTGTTACAGGCAGTTAAGACCTCATTTTTGTATTTTAATATCTTGAAATAAGACACGTGCCTGGACTTGTTAGTCAAACGTGGCTCATATAGTAGTATAATATATATATAATATATATATATATAAGTATAATAAGACAATTCTTACTAAAAATTAGACAAAAAGCACTTACTTAGACTTCAGTTTTTGCAGTGCTCTAACAACAACTTTGTAAAAAAAAAAAAAAAAAAAAAAAAAAAAAGCAGCACAGAATGTTTGATTGCTCAAACTATAATTCCTTTTATTGTGTCTTCAAACACAAACTTTTATGTTTATGTTTGTTGTAAATCCCATTGTTATGTGCTCCCTCTTCTTCTGTGGTATGATACTGTGTCATTTCAGTTGTTTATAGGGGCAGCTGTGATGCGGTTTTTCTTTGATCACATCCCCATTACCTCATCATATGCAGTCACATTTGAACTTTAATGTAAACTGTGACGTTTCCCTCATGCTTTTATTTTTGCAGTGCGGGTTTAACCCCTCTTTATTTTCTTTCTCAGCCGTCACACAGCAATGACCTCGCTCAGGTTGGTGCCCTTGTTGCACTCCCTCCTTATCCTCCAAGTCCATCTCTCCAACCAGCTAGAAGACAACAAGATCCCTCCCAGTCTGTGCACTGGTCTTCCTGGTATCCCCGGATCTCCTGGTGGTCATGGCAGTCCTGGTCAGCCGGGCAGAGATGGGAGAGATGGGAGAGATGCTGTCCCAGGGGAGAAAGGAGAGAAGGGGGACAGAGGCAGCCCAGGTGCTCTGATTTAAAAAATGTATGTCAGATGTATTATCTGCAGGTGGATTCTCATGTCTGTGCTTATTTCTTCTCCAGGTGAGACAGGAATACGAGGTTTGACAGGTGACACTGGTGACCCAGGACAAAAAGGGGAGAGAGGCCAGCCAGGAGAGTGCGCTGTTGCCCCCAAATCTGCTTTTAGTGCCAAACTATCAGAGGGCCAGACTTTACCTCTCACTGTGGCCGAAGCGGTCCGCTTCAGCAAGATCATGATCAACGAACAGGCCGACTACAACTCAGAGACAGGACGCTTCACCTGCAAAGTACCAGGGGTTTACTACTTTGCTGTCCACGCAACCGTCTACAGAGCCAGCCTGCAGTTTGACCTGATGAAAAATGGGCACACGGTGGCATCTTATTTTCAGTTCTTTGGTAACTGGTCCAAACCGGCGTCTCTGTCAGGCGGTACCCTGCTCCACCTTGTCCCTGGTGACCAGGTGTGGATCCAGATGGCTCTGTCAGAGTACAATGGGTTTTACTCCAGCACAAAGACAGACAGTACCTTCACCGGCTTCCTGGTGTACTCAGACTGGAAAAACTCTGCTGTGTTTGCATGACAAGTGAACAAAAGCGAGTCATTTTCTAACATTGGGAAACAAACCACCACCTAATTTTGCCTTTTTTTAATGACTAAACAGTTCTGGATAAAGACAAGTTTATAAGATGTGACACATGTACATCTGTGTTTGGGTATGAAGTAAAAATCACTCCAGACTGTGTTACTTTAAATGGCACATACTGTACTGGTGCGCTGTAGTGTTCAGACATGGGCAGTAACGTTTCTTCATCTGCAGCCTTCACTGCTGTAACACCTCATTATTATAACAGATGATGTGACAATGGCCTCCAGCCAACTCCAGGCCAAAACGTCATTTATACTTTCATTGCACTTTGTTTCTTGACGGTTTCTGCACAGCAAACATGTAAAATAATAAATATTTGTAGTTTTGAAAATACAACTGACGTGTTTTTTTTCATTTTTTTTGCAGTAAGTCAGCTCCACACTTTACTTTCTCACTGTGGCCCCCTTGAGTGATGTTCTATGAAATCTGACGTCAAGGAAGTGTCACAGTGCATCATCAATTATGTGGCCCTTTTCTGTTATAGCTGGTCTCAGAAGAGGTAATACTTAATTCATCTTCTCTTCTTTGTTAAGTAGAGGTAATTGTACTTTGAGCCTCAAGACATTTGTGAAATGAAAGTAGCTCTGGTGGAGCTGTGAACAGCTTAAAGACATCTGAAAAATGAAAAGAAGCTTGAATCAGAGAATGGTTTTAGTAAGGCGTCAGTTTTCAAACAGTTTATCATTGTTCTGATCCTTCAACGTATCAGTTACAGAAAAACTTAATGTGTATAATTTAAAACCTTAACTGAAAAAGAAAGAAGCATAGAAGACAGTGGTTTGTCCGCCATAGACTGTATAATTAATGGACGTAGTCTCCGTGACGTCACCCGTCTGTTTCTGAAATGGATTTCTGAATTAAAATGGCCAGTGTGGCCATATTGGAAAAGAGGCGGGGTTTGAGTGTCCACAGTAACAGCCATAAGGCGCCCGGCAGTCACGTGAGGGGAGCTGTACCTCTTCACTGTCAGTGCCATCAGTAAACATGTTTACTTCAGCTGTGAAAACAGCTTTTATTTGGCTTAGTGCGTTTGTAACTTCTGGTACTTACAGAGCCAGCCTCAAGCAGACACTCAACAAACTGCAGATTTTAGCACTGCAGCATTGTCTCATTTTTTCAGACTGGGGGTTGCTGCTTGGTGTTGACACTGTTTTTGGCTGGATTGGCCAAAAATAGAAAATCGGCTGTAAAACGGAGGATGGTCAACAATCGTTAATATTAAACTTGTTCCATATTTATGACCAAAAATCTTCATATATGTTGGGAAAGCTGATGACTCCTGCGTCATGACTCCATGAGTTGTGATGCAGAATGGAATGTAGCCAATCAGAAAGCGAGCTGACAGGGGAACAAGGAAGCAGATGTAAACAAAAACAAGCATGGCTGACCTGACACGGAAAGTTTGTGAGGAAAGCCTGTGGTACCTACCGTTTCAAGGATTTTTTCAACAGTCTTTTCTTTTTTTGGTTCAGGAATTTTTTGTTGAAAATAGTCCCAAGACCATCATCATTCCCTCATGTCCTCTTCAATGTTGTTTTGTGTTTACCATTTGTTGCTATCTGTTGCTATGTTTTGTCTTCTACTTTTTTGTAGATCACGTTTGGTCACATGAGATTTCTGTGTTGGAGCACGAGATTCTAGATCGGTGGTGGGACAGAATCGTTGTGTTTGGTGAGCTGTGTTTAAATTATCGGAGTACACCACACACAGAACGATCAAAACTGTTCAATGACTGATTTTTGATCTTCATATGTGGGCTCTCTGACAGATAAAACATCTCTTCAGGTTTAGAAAATCCTTATGTGTGTTCCCCCCTTAACTTGTACATGGGTGGCATGAAAGATCCATCCATCCAGCTAGCATCCATCCATCCATCCATCCATCCATCCATCCATCCATCCATCCATCCATCCATCCATCCATCCATTCATCCATCCATCATCCATCCATCATCCATCCATCCATCATCCATCCATCCATCCATCCATCCATCCATCCATCCATCCATCATCCATCCATCCATCCATCATCCATCCATCCACCCATCCATCCATCCATCCATCCATCCATCCATCCATCCATCCGTCATCCATCCGTCCATCCATCCATCATCCATCCATCCATCCATCCATCCACCCATCCATCCATCCATCCATCCGTCCATCCATCCATCATCCATCCATCCATCATCCATCCATTCATTCATCCATCCATCATCCATCCATCCATCCATCCATCCATCCATCCATCCATCATCCATCCATCCATCCATCCATCCATCCATCCATACATTGTCTTAACTTGCCTTGTCCAGGGTCGTGAAGGGTCTGGAGACCCCACAGAATCTGCAGACTCCAAACATAAAAGCGCTTGCTTACTCAACGCTTTGGAATATTCACTAAACTTCTGCATTCCATCAAGAGGGGCCCTTTCTGCTCCTGACATTTATCTGGATATGTCTCTGGCTGTAGCGACAGTAAAACAAGGACCAGATTTCTTAAACAGGATAAAATCTAAGAACTCCGCAAAGCTCCAAAGTACAGTTAAAGTATCTGATAACTTTCCACCCCCGACTGAATGATCATTTGGCACATATATCATAAATATTCAACACCTTACTCTCTGGTTTTTATCCCCTAAGGCAGAACACTGCCACAGTAAATATTAAAATGAAGAACACTGGAAAATATTCATTTTCCACTGGATTTATTCTGTTTACCTCTCCCCTAATGATTTCACCAAACGCTTAAAGTACCCTGACAGACTGCAGCTACATTTCAACACTATGAGCTGGTAAATGCCAGTCATCTCCCTTTTCCTGTCTCTAATGATGCGTTGTGGTCTAAAAATTTTTTTTAAATGGGTTCTTTTACTGAGTTGCTCTTCTCATCTTTTGACATTTTTCTAGGGCTGTGTCGTTTCCTCAGGAGGGTAAACATGGACGAAACCAGAACATGAAGAAGTCTTTGTAAGCCTGTCAAAAGCAATACCTCACACATGAGGAAATGTTATTTTCCCTTCACTCCCTGAGACTCCCTACACGTAATTAAGCTTTAAATCTCTCCTCGTAACTTTTCCCTTCAGGGCAGAATGAGAGGAGCAGGGAGTTGATCAATCTTGCCATGGCATCAATAAGTTATTTCCATTAGTTCACAGCCTGTAAATTGCTGTCTAACGACCTGAAGCCGATGGCTGATCAGACCGTGACATCACACGAGCTCTCATTGGTGGACAGATGTCTGTTTGGGTAAAATGAGGACAAAAGTTTGACATCTGGATAAACTGTCAAAGCAGTTGTAATGTGTTTTAGATAGCATGACGGTACAATGAGCAAGAATGTGTGCAGAGAAAAAGGGCTGAGCCAGAAGTATAGAAAACACTCACATCAGACGCCACAGGCTGGCCCTCATAACAACAGATAGATGGAAAAAGAATCGTAAGATAGCACGGATTCACTCTAATCTGCCTCTGACTCATTCTTATTGTTCCCATAACCCCGGCTAATCTAATTTCTTATGTCAAAACCACCAAAAAAAAAAAAAAAAAAAAAAAAAAAAAAAAGGAGTGCTGCTTAATCAGAGGCATAATGGCTCAGATAACAGGAGCATGGTAAGAGGATTTCTAGCTCTGCCTCAGGCCAAGAAATAGACCCCCTGGATGCATATTTTTAAGCCTTGCATTTTTAATTTGCCTTCTTTTTTTTCTGGTAAGCTTTTACTGAAGTCGAGAAATTTGGAATGAGAGGAATCAGTTTTCTTGTACTAAATTTTACAGAGCACCAAGAAAAAAACCAAAACCAAAAACAAAACAAAAAATCAAATCAAAACAAAAAAACAAACAAAAAAAATGAATAAAAATCAGCAATCAAATCCATGTCTCATAGATGTCTTACCTCTGAACACACACTGCTCTTTATGTCAGTATGAACTCCTGATTACCTGAAACAAAGACTTGGGCATTACTTCAATCGAAGACGGTTTAGTGTTCTATGGAGGGAATGCTTTATCCAGCAGGGGGCAGTGTTGTTTCAAAGTTCAGCCTCTGACTGATGTTTCTGCATCAACATCTGCCTCCAAGTGAAGAGTACTACCCCACCTCCCCTCTGTCTCTGTTTGACACTGCCAGCATGCGACATTCTTAAGCAGATCAACACACTACACACATACTGAGAGTATGATGTGTGCAAGAGTGGCTAAAAAAAAAAAAAAAACTACAGCAGAGAGAAACATCCAAGAAATATATTCAACTCATCTGTTAGCAGACCTAACTGATCCCTCTGTGTTCAACCTGTTTATCATAAATAAACATAAACTGATCATCATCAGAAAGCTCTGAATACTTCACGGTATTTTAATCGTTCAGCACATCAGCTTCTAGAATGAATGACTCCATGCAGCTCATGAGTGCTTCAAGGTTTGATTCTCCACTTATAGAATTATTTCACATGCTCTGAAATAAGATACACTTCTCCATTTTACCTGGGATTATATTGAATAATATAAGATTTAAATTTATGGTTTCTTTAAATAACCAAACATGACAGTCAGGTAATGCTCATGATTCCTTTGTTGTTCTGTTTAATTGAAATATTGCTCTAATTTATTTAATTGTTTTTATCAATATACCTAATATAAATATAAATATAAATATAAATATAACAATAATAATATTGTTATATTTCGGTGTATGAACACAGGTGGGCATAGCTCTGATTATTTATTCATTTGCCAGATTTTAAAAATGGTCTGTTAAACCTGAGGAATATATCTTCATTGTATGTATATGCTTTTATTTATAATGTATTGATCTGCTTTATTGACATGAATGATCTGCTGACAAGGTTCTCAAAGCCACATCAAAAATCCCCTTTTCCACCAAAAAGTAAAGCTGATCATCAATATTAGAGATTAGATATAATATAATATGATGTAATATAATATGATATGATATAATATGAAAGAATAGAATAGAATAGAATAGAATAGAATAAAATGGAATAGAATAGAATAGAATAGAATGGAATAGATTAGAATAGAATAGAATAGAATAGAATAGAATAGAATAGAATAGAATAGATTGTACTCTATTAATCCCTGAAGGGAAATTCGGGTGTCTGGCAAAAGTTCCATAAAACAAACATAAACAACATGAAATAAAGTCTGTTGATGTTCATGTTGCTCTCATTTATTTCCAGCATTGCACTCCACTCTGTGCTTCCAAATATCCTGACTATCCTGAATATCCATATCCTGACTGTGAGGGTAGTTGCAGGCTGCCACAGTACAGAGTCCACATCAAGTCTGCAGGAAAACCAGGCTGCAGTCTGACCTGCCCAGTAAAACAGTAGCTCTGTAGGCATCCTTGACACTGTAAAGCTAAATCAGTGGCAGTAGAAATCTATCTGACGTACGGTTTGGACTCTCAGTATCTGCCATCAGAGCTTTTGTACAGGAGCAGTAGCACCTTTCAGTCTAGAGGTGAAAGCTCAAGCACCATGGAGAAATTATGAGTCCACTAACCTGATAGTTATCATCCAGCTTCTTTCAGAAGTTACTTGTTCTAATCTCTCTTGAGCTCATAACTCAAACTCTATATTTATTCAAGGTTATCCGGATTATCTGGATTAATTACAGCAAACCTTTTCATCACAGAAGAGTGAATACACAGTCTATAGTGGAGGCCAGGACAAATGAGCTGGCTCTCTCCTCTTCATTCATCTCACCACTGTCAAACTGTGTTTTTCTTTTTACACTTTGAACTCAATAGTTCTACTGCTAGAGTCAGAAATAGAAACATTATCCTCCTATAGCTCATGTTTGAGGGGGATTTTGCTATTGTTTATGTACTTTCACAGGGAGGTCAGAGGTCATGGTCAAAATGTTTCTTTCATCATTGACATTTCATCAGGATGGATGGTGCCTCTAATCCAAGAGGTTTCCCCTCTGATTAGGATACTATAACTTAACAAAGTCTCTATAGATGATGTAGAAATCCAAAATCAGACAGTGGTCATAAACATTAAGATAGAGCCTGAGTAAAGAGGGTAATACTTGGGGCTGACATTTTCCCACACCACCCTCTGACAGGAACCAGGGGGTCAAAATAAGAGGTCAAATCTCCAGAGTATGACGTTCTACTTTTACTCCTCCCTGCTCTTCCCCTGACACGAAACTTCCTCTCCTCTGTTAACACCATCCTTATTCACAACAGACACATGAACGCTGCTGAGGCAGGCCTGCAGGTCATGACACAAAAACCGTCTACTTTATGTCATCTAATAGAAACTCATAGTAAAACATGATCTTGCTGATATGTTTGGTCCATTTGCCACTGTCATCTTGAGTACATCCATTAAAACCAAGACACATTGTAGATTAACACTGGAGATAGTTTTTGGAGCACTGGGAACCAATGGAAACCTCAACGCTCTGGTGAATTGTCGTACATTAATGTAAGTGGTTGCATTTGACCTTTAGGGGCCCTCTCTTTTGACCCAAAACAATTCCTTTATCTTCCCACACACAAGACTTAAATGTGGAACCTTCTCTGGACTCATAATTTGCTGACATGCTCTGACATGGGCCTGATGTAAAAAAAAAAAAAATCTGTAATCTCATGTTTCAAACCCTCAGGGAAGCATTTCCTACTGTATTTCAGTTAAAAATAAAATCTCTACATATGAGGGCCCAGGGGGGAAGCTGCAGGCTGTGTGAACGTCACAGACAGATGTTGAAATCATTTAAACCAAATATGGTAAAAAGCCTGAGTTTTAAACGAACTTTATGTATGATTGGAATGCGAGATGGAAATCTGTAGACTGCTCTCTTTCACCCTGAAAATAAATCTTTTTCACAGCAGAGATTTTCACTTACCATAGCTAGTGAAGCACAGGTGTGCTTCAACACATCACTGAAAGCTCTTTTCTGTTCCAGTGTTTTAATATTTTGGCTTATTTTTTGCCTCGCTACACCTCCAACAAATTATCACCGATTTTCACGGTTTAAATTGTAAAATGTTCAACATGTTCAGGGGAGCTGCCCATGAATTATTCTAATTTGTAACCCTTGTACTTTTTTAAAATATTCAGCATTTTCCAATTTTTTTGGACCATTCAAATGAATGGAAAATTTCCGTTACCGTGGAAACCACTAAACTGATAATGTCATACGGAACAGAGATTATAAAAAGGATTACTCAAAGGTCATCACTAGAGGGAAACCTGCACAGCTGATGATGTCATAAGGGGTTAGGGTTAGGGCTCAGCATTTCAACATCCATTTATAAACTTTCACTTAGTCCTGAATGCTGTAAGTGTTCAGATATTACACATCGCCTGCATTTGTGAATTATTACTGATGTATATGGTATATATGTACACTGAATTTGTTACACAGTGGAATGTTTAGAAAAACCTCAAGACTTCAAGACATAAAACAAAAATTATCTTCATCTCTGTTTGATCGACATATGTATCTTCAAAAAATCAGTTTCTATAGATTTTAGCTTTCACATTGTACATGTGTCCTCCATGTGTTGAACAGCAAGAATGTGATGACAACAGTTACCGTCATTATCATTTTATTATGAACAAAACACTCACAAGGTACATGACAGTCAAAGCTTTTAAAAAATGTACATTCATGTCTTCAAATCACATTGTCAAACACTTGGTCATACAAACCGCAGGTACAAACAGATGATGGTCAGGTGAGCTGTCTGCATTTGAGTGCAATCATAAGATTATTTACCAGGGGGTCCAGTCATAAGGAATACTTTACAGGTTCATCAAGTCTCAAACTCTGACCCCTTCCAGATATCTGTGGTGTTTTGTGTACACACACACACACACACACCTACTTTGCCCACACCAGCGTCAACAGTTAAATTGCATTACAATAATGCCCTGCAAACAGTAAACAGTGGTCAATTTTAGCCTTTGACTTAAAAAAACCAAATACAATTGTGAGACCTTATTGATTTATGGTCCTCTTACGCAGCAGACATCTGTTTTATCACAATGACAAAGGAAAGGGAAAACCTTTTATGGATTACGTTGGGAGTAATAAGTCTCTGCTGGAAGACTGGAATAAGCCCGACCAACAGAACACATATATCACACCAGAATGAAAATGTCATAAAATATATGGAACCTCCATTAAATCTCAACACATTCTTTGCAAAAAGTGGTTACATTGTACAACTGTATACTTAGAAGTAAAATCCCGTACAACAGAATGAAAGGTTGTGGCATTCATACAAACAGCGCGTGCAGATGCATTACTACGGTCATTCATTAAAGCACTGTGTTGTTTTCATTACTCCACAGCTTGGCTCCATGACGGCACATTTTAAGACATAAGCGGTGGTAAACATTTCAGAATCAGGGAGGGCACTGATGGATTACCATGGCAACAAGACCTGAGGCTTAACGATGCAATACTGAAATATTTGAACATTTTAGCTCCAAAACAGAGACTGCATCTGACTGTGAGCTTAAACTTTGAAAGAATTCACTCCCAAATTCTGAGTTTTACGTCTTCACAGAGGACAATATATTCAAACAGTATCATTGAGTATTATTGTATTAATGCCGTTATGTATTTTTTTCAATGACATTAAAAATATTATGATGACTTCTGATTAATTGTGGTATTTTCAGGTCACAGTTTGATTTGTCTGTGCAATTTTAACTTCCTCTTAGTTAAAAGGGATACATATGATGATGTCTCATAAGCCACTGTTACCAAACTAAAGATAGACAAATATAAACCAGTTCTACAAGCTGAATACAGATAGGATGCACTATTGTATGAAATTAGGTCACAGCATAGATTTTGTTTGCATCTTTTGTGTTCATAAAAAGTCCACAGGGTGGAAACCAAAACTTTTTAGATCAGCTGATATCCTGTTTTATTAAATCAAGAACTAACAATTAAAAAACCTTGTTTACAGTTTTTGTAGTGTCACCTGTTTGGAAACATGTACTCCTTATATAACAAACTGGTGTAACTGCAAAGCCTGGCTACAGAGCTACTTGTAAGCATTTTTCAGTGGAAATAAAGAGGCTTGAGTCTGAGCCAGGAAAGCATTAACAGAGACTAAGGCATTGCTTTTGGTCTTTTCAAGAAAACTATTCCACACTTGTTCTTTAAAACAAATCAAGTAAAAACATGGGGCATACATCATACTGACACAGGGTTTTATATGTGGTCATACCCCAGGTTCTCTTTTGTCTGTTTCATAGATACACGTCCATGGTGTTCAGGATCATGTGCCGACACAGTGGGCAGTTCTGCTGGTACATGGGCTGCCTTAAGAGAATACTCGTACAGTCTCTGCACAAACAGAGGTGCCTGCATGGCAGCAGCACCACTGTCTTGGTACAGTCCTGACAGATCACACACTTCTTTCTGTCCTCTTGCTCCTTCAGCAGAGTCAGCAGATCCTCAGCAGGCAAAGTCTTGCTCTCTCTTTCTTTAGAAAACTGCTTCTTTAAAGGTCTGTCTGTGCTTGAGGAGGGGAAAGCTAAATCCAGCGGCTCCTGGTCAACTCCATCCCCTGCTCTTCCATCTGGTGGGTCACGC
Source organism: Labroides dimidiatus (assembly GCA_030710495.1). NCBI lineage: Eukaryota > Metazoa > Chordata > Actinopteri > Labriformes > Labridae > Labroides > Labroides dimidiatus. Next base: position 6,460,348 of record CM061154.1, on the reverse strand, counting down.
CTTTCCTCTGCAGGGTCACCGTCACCACGCTCTCTGTTGTTGTTGTCCCTTTGAAAGTGTGTCCTCAGAGCCAGGCTAAGCTGGCTGCTGAGTCTGGACAATTGCTGCCAAAGTCCTCTCTCCAGCAAATACAGGTGATTGAGCATCCTTGGTAGGCGCTGCATAGCACTTTGTGCAAACTGTGAGGCGCTTTGCAAAGCAAAAACCAGGCGATTGAGAACCAGAAAAAGTCTCTGCAGGGGAGGGAAAGAGTTTATTTGATCTACCATTCGTGCAGCCACTTGTCGTGTCAGCTCTGGGTTCAGGTAGACAGTGGTAGCCAGGGCAATAGTCACAGTCAGCAGAAGGCCATAGATGTTCACTATGAAGATGCTAATAAACATATGAACCAGTGAAACCAGGAAGTCCAACACCAGCTTACAAGGTGACCACAGAAATGCAGAGGTCCCAACCAGGGTGCTGTATAGGAAGGTGAAGGAGGTCAGAGTGAGCTCCAGCACCTTCTGCAGCGGGCTGGACACAGTTTGCCAGACACTCATCACTGCCATGTAAATATTCTGGGCTGTAATGAGTACGAAGTTGATCACAGTGTTGGCAAAATAAACCACAAGACTGACAACAATCCCACAGCCCTCCAGCACTGACAGCAATCCTCGATATAAATGTTCTTTCCCACGAAGCAGCACGTGCATTGACAGGTAACCCACCATCTTTAGACTCTCGAGCAGTCCCTCCACAGCCAGCACCAAGCTCCCAAGAACGGTAACGGTCCCGTGGGCTACGTTTGACGTTGTTTCTGCCGTGGACTTCAAGAAAAACACAATGACGTTTCCTAACTCCAGGATTGTGTTGATGAGGAGGGTGGGCAGGTTGGTTACGAAGGTGATAACCGCCAGGACAGTCCGCACTACACTGTGGACGACGAGAAAATTCAAGTCCAGCAGCAAACAGACTGCATCCAGGCATATTCCGATCGTGGAAATGGCGAAATTCAGCACACCCATTGTGATACACACACGTATAAATCCACCTTTTCGATCTTTAACACTGCATCTCCGCGCTATTAGGTTGTCTCCAAAGCAATGCAGACCATGTCTTCTTCAGTGTGAGTTAAATAAGCGAACTACATCTTGTTTAGGCTGTTGTGTTTGTCTTTCGTGTAACGAGAATCAAAACGGTGTCAACATCTCTCGTATCGAAAAACTTATTTTACATGTTTTCTTCATTATTGCTCTGTGGGGAAGTCGAGCTGATGTAGTAAACACATGCGTTACAACGACGGATGTTTAGGTTCAAAAGAAAGCCTGGCACTTCCGCTTGTTTTCCGGGTTTCGTTTCGTCACTCCTTCAGATTTGCTCCCAAAAAGCTACGAATGAGCCCGACTCTCACCCCACGTTTTTGTTTGCGAAAAAAAAAAAGATTGGAAATCACCAAAGGCGAGAAAAACACAGGTCTCGACATATTTACACCGTAGAGCGTCATTTTAGCCGCCATGTTTGTTATGATCTCGCAGGCTCACGTCTATGCATTCCGCTGACGTCACGAAGCGGTTGCGCGTGCACAATGGTGCGCACTCTTCTCGTTTAAAGAGCCACAGCCTCATCACCCTTTTTAGCAAATCATTCCGACACTTTGTATCTTTTGCATCTTCTCTCTCTCTCTCTCTCTCTCTCCCTCTCTCTCTCTCTCTCTCTCTCTCTCTCTCTCTCTCTCTCTCTCTCTCTCTTTCAAAAAGTCAGTTCCTTCTTCTCATTTAGAATAATTAGAATGTTTTCTTAATTGTGTCCCAAAATATTATATTATATTTTATATTATTATTATTATTATTATTATTATTATTATTATTATTATTATTATTATTATTATTATTATTATTATAATGCTCTATGTTTGTATGTAATGGACAAATGAGCATTTTTGTTTCTTTAATTTTTTTGTACTGCACAGAGATACAATAGCATATTGTTCCAAGTATTTTACTCACCTCTATCATTTTATGCAAATCAGCATTTTTTTCTTAAATATGAATACTATAAGATTTTTTTTCTATATAAATAAACAAACCCAGATATAAAGCTTAGAGGCAGTATTGTTAATCAGATTTAGATGAACTTTTTGTTATTCTGATTAAAATGATCTTTATGTCCTGATGTCAATCAATACATGATGTGTTCTTAAAATAGAGATAAAAATATCTGCTGTCTACAGCAGGGAGAAACCTGGGAAAACACCAACCAATCCTAGTGATTAGGATCCAATTTGTTAAACCAATCAAATCCCATCCTGCTGTTCTACCCGCCTCCTGCTTGTACATTTCGCCGGCGTACACTTGGCCTGATTTAATGCACATAACAAAGAGGGATCCAAGTACGCTGGAGAATGGCAATGGTTTGACCCTCTGGTTTTAAATAGGTTAAGATCATATGATCGTGAATCAGTGGCGCTCACGCACGTGAGCGGGGGTGTCGTGTTGGAGTAGCTCTCAGTGTGGGAGGGTGGGTGTTAAACAGAGTCCCGGGAGATGCTACATTCAAATTCATGAATGTCATTCATTTTTCGTGACTACCAACCATGCCTTTAATAAAAATCTCCTCTTAAATCTGTCAGTCACAATTGTTTTATATATGTTCAAAGACTTCCCCTTACATTATTTCTATATTTTACAATGACATTCAAGAGAGCTAAACATCCTCTCAAAATGATGTATGGACAGACTGAATTCTCCTTCCTGCCTTGACTGTTCAATCAGCAGACACTACCTTGCTGTTGTGTAGTTGATTTTTTTTTTTTTTTTTTTTGTAAGTGTTTGCGTGTGCGTGTGTGTCAATTTTGCTGTCTCAATCTTTAATGCATCACTGGATTTTCCCATTTCCTGAACTCATTCCATTTACATTAACACAGTCTTACTTGTTGAGACATACTCTCCCATTACCTCAGCTGCATTATTGAAACACAAAGGCTTTGCAACACTTAACAATTTCAGGAGTATTTCCTTCCTTGCCCTGTCCTCATCCTCTCCATCTGAGCCTTTTGACACTGATTTTTTTCTTTTTTTTTCACAAAGGGAAACTGTGTCTGATACGATCATGGGAAATCCTGTGCTGAACCTTTGGACACTGGACAACAGCATTTGTTTAAGCATTTAATGACACAACAGGGGTGCACTGCAAAAAGCTATAAATGGTCTTGTGCATTAGTTTGTCTCAGACAGACAGCTTCTGGACCTGTTCCTTTTATGGAAGCTAGCTGTTCCTCTGGTCCTTTAGCAGGCCAATAGCCAGCTTCCTTCCTTTATTTATATGTTTATTTTTATTTTTGTCACTTGATTATTTCCACTTTACATGACTATTGGTAACAAAAAGGCTTGTTTTCATCTAAAACTTTCAGCAGCCTTCTTTGAGTCACATAAAGGGCTTGAATTATGGTTCTACTTTCACTTATTCAGTTAATTAGGGTGCATTTTTTGGGCCATGAAAGAGACCATATTGAACAAAAATAAAAGTGTCTATTTCACTCTTTGTAGCAAATGTCATCAGGCTTCACAGCTTTGAGATCAATTATAACAGTCAGCGAACCCAACAACCTGAGAGCCTCATCTCAGCTGAAACAAACACTGGTTTCAACATCAGCCGTTTGTCAGTTGTAACAGTCCCAGAAATCAATCTGTAACTCAAACCAAGAAACTGAGTGTCAAATCTATCAAGTAAAAGTGGACAAACAATCTCCAAAATAAATGCATCAGAATAAATAAAATACTCAGGTTGGTGTCCCAACATTGGAAACAAGTAATGCTTGCCCAGGAAGTAACAGAGACAAAAGCACAAACAAGCCCCTTGACGTACTTCCTTCAAGGAGCTGAGGGGCCACAGATGATCAGCATTGCAGCACTTGGATCTCTCACCCGCTGGGTCATTTCCACCCTTAAAAGCAATGTGAGCATCCGACCCACCCTTCCACCTCTTTGTGTGCTGCTCCACTCCCCAGAAACAACTTGTTTTTGCTATGTCAATTTGAAGAGTTGCTAAAATTAAGTCAGCAGTGCACAGCTACTTTAGCTGTTGTGTGTTTCTTTTGCAGACTGATATGTGACCCATCAAGTTATATAGGACCCCTGGTTTTACAGGTTCATAACAGTTAAAATGCCAGTGGTTTGAGATACTATTACATTATGCTTTATTAAAGCTGCGAGAAGAATTGAAAAGGCAGTAACAGTTATCATAGATTAACTCTGATAGATTTATAATAACAAAATAGCAAATAATTTAATCGCAATGACATTTTGTAGTGGTTGCTTAACAACCACTGAGACTAGGAGGTAACTGTTCCTTAGAACAAAAGTTGGTCACACAATGTATAGTAAAATTGATGTTTTTTTCTGACACTTTGTAGGTTCTCTTTGGCTCCTTTATTTCCTAAAGCAAGCAAGTGAGCAAACAAACAAACAAACAACAAAATGAACAAACAAACCAAAACAAGATAAAGTGTGTTAATTTATTAGCTTTGGGGGTGCAGTTGTAAAGGTTCTCTTACCTAAGGGCAGAGCCTTGGTAAATGATTGTAATACATAAACATATTTCACTGGCTGTATTCATACATTTAGTTCAGATAAGGTAATTAGTTCAATCTGTTTATCATACTCTTGGCCAGTCAGCTGGTAACTATAATTATTGCATGGACATGTTAAGGAGATGAGATGAGATAAGATAAGAAGAGATAAGATAAGAGAAAAAAATAACAGGTGAAATAAGAAAAGATGAAATGAGAAGAGGTAAGATAGTAAGAGATAAAATGAGATGAGCTGAAATGAGATAAATGAAATAAGATGAGATAAATGAGATTAAACAAGATGAGAGGAAATGAGATGAAATAAGAGGAGATTAGATGATATAAAATGTGATAATAGATGATATAATATGAGGAAATAAGACAAGATGAAATGAGATTACACAAGATGAATTGAGATGAGATAAATTGAAATGAGTTGACAGGCCAAGATGAGATGAAATAAGATGAAAGAGATAGAAACTTTATTAAGCTTTATCAATATTTTATCAACCCCTTGGGCTTCCTTAAGGAAATTCAGAAAAAATAATGAGATGTATTGAGATAAAATGAGATTATATGGATTAAACTGAGATGATGAGATGATAAAGAGTCACATTAAATTAATCAGATCAGATGAGATTGGCTAAATTCAGTAGCTATGTGAAAAAAAATTGATCAGATCCACAGAAGTCTTTAGAAAAATTTAAAATCAAGTGGGATAATTTTTAATTTTGCAGGGTTGTATTAAACTTGAAACACATCATTTGTATTTTTTGTATATTTAATCCTTATATCCACAAGAGTGGATATCTAATATTCACAACATGAACAATGATCTAAGAGTATTAAAAGCCAGAAATCATATCAACTGAGATGTTACACTTCTCATTCAGAATTTGGGTTTCTGGCTTTGGTTAATCAAACCATAAAATAAAAATGTCATCTTGAACAGTTTTAAGGTAAGGAAAATGTTGGTCACTAGCATGACCACCACATTCATTAGCATTTATGCATTACTATGCAATGGAATAGGATGTCTCAAAACATCGAACACACTCACAGATAGTTTAAGTCCAGTTCACAGTGACCAGTTGCTCCCTGATCTTGAAAATCTGTCTTCAAGACCATGACCTTAAGTTTCGTGTCGCGTTCCCAGATTTGGAGGTTTATTTGGGGACTTCAGATCAACTGATTCAGCGATGACTTTGGCTGCTATCCAGTACACATACACAAACATTTACACTCAGAATAAATCAGTGTGTGTGTATGTGTGTATGTGTGTATGTGTGTGTTTCAGAGAGAGGACAAGGGGTAAGCAGCAGACCAGAAGCTTCTCTGGGAAAACACAAACTCCAAACAGTAGAAATCACTGGAGTGCAGACTGGTCAAGACCCGGAACGGAACCCTGCATTCCACAAGACCCCTCTGCCTTGAAAGAGGCTGTGACGAAAGCAAATGAGAACAAAGGTAGGGAAATGAGGAGCAGGATAATGACTCACTGCACTTAGAGACAAAGTGATGATTTTCCTAATGTGTTTCAGAGAGATATGAATAGGATGACTCAGACGCAGAGGTCCCTCAGCGGGACATTCCTTCTCTTCTCAGGACCTCATCTCTGCATCTGCAGGATGTTCGTGAGTCTGAAGGCAGAAGTAGCAGCTTCCTGCGTCATGACTCATAATTTCGCATCTGCTCTGGCCAAAACAGTAGAGTGAGAACTTTTGTTAAAATGTGTAATTTTTGAACTGTGAAAGGTTACAGTGTCTAAATTTGCTTCATCCCTTAGCCAACAGCAGTCGATAACATCACTTCTGAAGACTCAGAAATAGGACAACTGCTGTTTTAATTATCAGTAGATCACAATTTCTCCCTTAATCATTGATGCTTCTTGTTAAAAATCAAAAAAATATAGAGGATCGTTCATCACAAAGGGTGCTGGTGGGATCAAATCTGACCCCAGGCTCTTTGCTTCTCATCTCATTTCCCACTATCGTTCCCTATTTTCACCTCCATCTACTGTATTCTTGTCTCAGAAAAAGCTGATAAAGCACATCTTGAAAAAAAAAAACTTTACAAGTTGGCAGAATCAAAAAGGAAATGTCTTATTGGTATATTTTTACAGTTTGAGCTCCCATAATATTTTGTTGACTTGGAATAAAATTCATACAGCTGAGCATTGAAACCACTGAAAACTGGTGTTAAACTACAATTAAATATTAGTGTCAAAAAATTTTGGTCAAGGAGAATTTGTTGGTTTTTCCATTCATTACAAATAGCCAAAGCAAAGACAACAAGTTGAATTTCTAAAGTAAAGCTGTTAACTTTCTTTATTCATCAAATTTCTGTCTCCCTCTTGAACAGTAATCCTCTCCGGCTGAGACACTACAGAAACATGTCAGTGGGTGGATTTATTATGATTAATGTCCCTTATTACATACAATCACCATGGAGAAGCGACGTCCACTTCTTGGCCCATGTAGTTATCAAAGTGTCTCTTTGTCACAGTCCTTGCTGCTGTGACGTAGCTTAGCAGCAATTCAAATTTCTCTCCCACTCTTTCCCCGAGCCCCCTTGCCATACCATCGCATGCTCAAAAGCCCCCCCTGCTCAGACAATAGCTGCCTCTCATGCCCAGTATGCTGCCCCCCAAAACAACTTGCTCTCGGGTCTGGCCTCAGTGGCTTGGAAAGAATGACTTCTTTTCCTCTCTTTCCTTCCTTCAGGCTTTCCTTAGCCTATGAGCACTGCTCTGTGAGCCCTGGTGAGATAAACAGAAGCTGTGTGTTGTCATCAATCACAAAAGAATGGCATATGTGTGGGGGTGCATGGTAAGGACACTCAGATCCGTGCATCAAGAGTGGAAAATTGAAAGGATCAAAGTTCAAACCTCGAGATAAAGGTGTTTATCTGAACAGACAGCCTATACTCAAATCTGAAACCTGTTCATGACTTACAGACTTTATTTAGCGTAAGGGGGTTTTAGGGGTTGAGTCTTTATGGAATTTACGGATGCTCTATTTGAAATCCCATAATACAGTTTTGTCACATAGCTGTCTGTCACACAGAGCACTGTCAACACTAAAGATGTCTGTAATATCTAAACGAATGAGAGGGTTTTCAATAGAGAACAGTAAACTATTGTTGTGTTTTGACTGTTCATTTACATGAAAACATCTTGTTTGGGCATTGCGAAGGGAAACTTTTGGAGGAGTTACAGAGTAAAATCTCAAAATGCAGCCTCCTCTGTCACCGTTTAAACAGAGATATGTGGATCCCCAGGAAACAGTGACGTCACATGTCCCATTCACACGAGTATTACGTTCCCAGTCATGTGTAGGGGACAATAACAATAACAATGTCAGACCTCCAAACAGCACTTGTTCTGCTAACTCTGTTGACTTTATTACACCAGACAAAGTAAACAGTTGAACACGTTTGCAGCAGTCTTTTTGTTTGTTGGTCCTCATCACTCATATCGTAGTGTAATTAACATCAACCATTTGTTTCTGATACAGTTTTCAAGCCTTAAGGGCTGGCTTTTATGCTTTTTCACACTCCATGCAGCATCTGTTCCCAAACTGCAGGGGGCGATGTATTGCAAACACATGTCTACCACAGTACTAAACTAGAGAAGAAGAGGTTTACACTGTTTACAACTTTTTTTTTTCACAAATTCCTCTTCTCTGCCAAGTTTGGCAGTGATTTCATGCCAGGAATTGTTCATCACTCAGTTGTCACGGTGATCTCTGCGTGGGGAATCATATAAATGCCAGTATTTCTGGTACTTCAGACATGAGGAGCTCCTGGTCTCAGCGCAGAGGTTAAAAATTTCAGAGGTGCGTGACACCGAAAAGGACTGCACAAGGCTACTTAAATGACGTCATTTGTCCGCACGAAGCCGTGTGGAACTTGCGGACGTGCCAGGCATAAACCAGGCTTAGTGCTGTACTCAGGCTAGCTTTGTTTGAGCTTGGATGGAGCAAAGATGTGGGCCTTTAGCCCTGTGATAACTTTGAAAAATAACTAGTTAAAAAAATTCACCCCCTCAAACAGTACTATGTGCTGATGGAGAAATTAGAATTTATTTTTGCTTTAAAAAGTTGCTTTCTTGAATTGGTGTGTTTGTAGTTTCCTGTGTTTCTGCAGCTAGTCTCAAGCAGTTTTTAAGCACTTGCACATGTATACAGCTGATGCTATAGCTTGCTGTTGTCATTAAAGAAAACAAACATATTAAATCTTTAATTATCATCCACAGGATATGCTGCCAGTACAGTCCAGCTTCTAAAGGACAATGGAGGTTACACTCCATCACTCGGTTTTGAACAGACTCTTGTGTTAAGTTTAGGACTTTGTAGTCCCTGGGAACTCTGTGGGGGAGGGGACGGTACTTTTCCTGCTTCTGTTTTCTTTTTTCGCTCCTATTCCCCAAACCATTGCCCCCTGATATTCCCAAATGCCCTGTCCAGGATGTATCATATTAAAAAAAGGGTGAAAAGGGGACATTCTTTCAATTTGTCCTCTAGGAATGTTGAGAGGGCCTCGAAATAAAAAAAAAAGTTTTTTTTTTTTTTTTTTATGAATCTTGTTTATGTTTAGTTATAGACTCATAGCTGCACCTCAGGCCTGCATGGGTCACAGGGCAGCCTTGAAGATATGGACATGATTAACTGACCTTGAGAGGCTGAACAATGCAGCTGTTTTGGAAACGACTAACACTGTGCTATCTCGAAGAACCATATGGACTGTATGTAGCCACAAAGGAAATGAACACATCAACACAGCGGTTTATACCCTAACTAACGCTCAGATTCAATCTTCTAAAGAGAAAACATCGATAAGCTTCTCTGTAGACAATATGGTTGTCCTCAAACACATTTCTTTCTGAGCAATCTCTGATAACGCACATAACACAGGAACTCCATTGAAACAGATTAAAAATTGTTTGTAAAACACACTCTGTGGGGTCAAACAATTGCAGATTGTGATCCTCTCTGTGGCAGCGATACAGTGGACTGAGTCAGGATGTTGTGACGATTTTCTCTAAACACAAAAGCCCATTAACGCACCATAAAGTGTTGGAGGGAGAGATGTCATGGTGTGTTATCAGCACTGACCTCATCCATCAAACAGAAAGCTCATCTCTCTGTTGACATATCACCTCTGATGGCTTCAGGATGGAAGAAAAATCAACACAACAAGGATTTCGGGACATCAGAGGATGTTTCTAAAGGAAGGCACACTATTTTCCTGCATGTCTGTTTTCTTTCTGATGTTTGCTCGCTTTGAACGTTGTGGAAAAAGAGACCCCTAAACTCACCAAAAAGACAATCTGTGTGTGTAGTTTTTTTTTCTTTTTTTCATTCATTTTATTTTAATTTATTTTTTTTTAGAAAAAAAAGCACTTGTTCATATTTGAAAAAGGAACATTTTTGAACTGTTTTTTCTTACTTGCCAGGAGTTGGGAGGATAACTTTCATTTCTTTTTTTTTGTTCAAATTTCCTAAAAGCAAATGCGAGACCACCTTATGTCACCCAGCCCACCCACAGGCCTGGTGTACTACTGTTTTCAAGCCTCAGTTTGCAATGCTTTTTTCTCCTACAGTTGCAGATTTTGTGTGTTTTTCAATTTGCATCATTTAAGTATTTGCAGCCAGTGCAGTTTTTTCAGCTTTTTCACCACATTTTCTCGTTTGCATGTATTTTGCACTGTAGCTTTTTCTTTGGACTTTTGCGTGTGTTTTAAAAGATGCATTAGCAGCTTGTCTCTCCACTCAGGCTTTTCAGCTCACCTTACAGCGTTGCTGCTTGGACCAGAAACCAGTGACATTTTGTCTAAAACTGTTACAAGATAGTGGTACGGTGGTGTAGTGGTCAGTGCTGTTTCCTCATAGCAAGATGATTCCTGGTTTCAATCCCCAGTCAAGCAAGAGCTTCTGTGTGTTGTCATCCCACAGTCCAAAGGCAGGTGGGAGTGAATGGTTCTACGTCTCTGTGTTCGCTGAGGACCTGATGACCTCCATGGACCCTGAACAGGACACACAGCAAAGATAATGGATGGCTGAATGGGAAATAATTAAAGAAAAAAAACATCCCACAGGTGTAAGGCTTTGGTCAGAACAGTCTAAACTGAAAGAAGTCCTGTTATTTCTAGAAAAGTCATGTCACTGAGTTACTTATCGCCTTAAAGCAGGGGCCTCAAACTCATCTTACCAAGGGGCCGCTGGAGGGAGTGTCTGGGTGAGGCTGGGCCGCATCAAGTGTTCCACTAAAAAAGGGCTTCAAGTATTCAAAAAACAAACAAACACAAAACTAATCCAGTCTTCTCAGTCTTAACATATCAGAACATGCAGAACATGAACAGTTCTTCAGAACACTTGTCTTGAGGGAGGAAGCAACTGAGACCCTCAGTATGGCTTTAAGATGCTCATCTTTAAGTTTGGACCTGAACTTTGACTTATTAAAGTTCATTGTGGAGAAGAGCTTTAACACAGACAGGTGCTGCCAAAAAGGCACATGATCCAAACACCAACAAACACCGTATAGCACCAAGTGACCCAAACATGTTACAAGTGACCATGGGTTTATTCGAGTTGTTGTCATGAGCCTGATCTATGGTAGCCCACAAGTGTTAAAAAATATAAAACGCCCAGATGCATGTAAGAAAAAACATGCGGGCCGCACTAACACAAAGCTATGATTTCAGGCAGGGGGCCACAAAACATTGTTCTGGGGGCCGCAATTGGCCCACAGGCCACAAGTTTGAAACCCCTGCCTTAAACCTTTTACCCAGTACACTGCAGCCTTTTCTACCATGAACAGAGAGATTTCACATGCACTGTGCAAGAATTTGGAAGTGAAATACGCAGGAAAAAATCCCCTCAGGCTCTCTCACAGTCTTTTTTTAGTTACCACCTAATGATAATAAAACTAATGTTTAAAATAGCATTTAAAATGTCTGGGAAACCTGAAAAAAAATAAACCTTACTAATATCTTTATAAATTATAACCCTGCCAACAAAATGTCCTTATCCAGCAGATAAAAGTAAGTGGCCACTCATTTCTGCCCAGTCCCTCGGCCTCCTTTTTGGACTCCTCATCATCTCTTGCCCTTTCCAATGTGGCTCTTACACTCAGTGGTGATCTACTTGGCACACACAGACGGCAGACAGAGTTTTCCAGCATCAGAGATCTGTGCTGACACATCCCACCACTCTTTGATCTGCTTCCAGCTGCACGGACAGCAGATGGTTCACACGGGATCAAATAATACAAAGATTAAAAGGTTGTTTTGCCTGTTGAGACAGTTTGGGATTCACCAGTGTGGTAACAAAGTTTGGCAACGTGTGTTACACTCATGGTTCCTCTAGTTTGGCAATCTTAGCAATGGCAACACTTCTGTCAAAGGACTGCTCATAACTCCTCACTGCTTAAAACTCTTTAAATCTGTTTTTTTAGTAATTGTTGTCAGTGGCAGTGTATTTGGTGTTTGGGTTTTTATTTCAGAGATAAGTCCTGTTTTTCATTTGCTGCAAAAAGAGACTTGTTGCTGCAACTTTCTTGCCCCTGATCGACTACGGTGATGTTTTATACATGCATGCATCTTCACAATGCCTTCACTCTCTGGACACTGTACACCATGGAGCTCTGAGGTTTATTACAAGTCTTAAGGCTCTGACAAATGATCAAAATACAGTCACCTCAGGGTGTCTATACACAATTATAATACATACAAGGAAAAAAAGAGTTGGCTTACCAAGCTATTGAGGGTCTGGAGAGGCACTGCCAGGTGGAAGGATCACTTGTGAGGAGCTGCAGTCTCACCTGCTGTCTGTCCTGCCTGTCTCTGATTGGCTTCTCTCACCTCTACACTGTCCCAGTGCCACTCTGCTCCTGCCACTGGTGTGGACATATCTGTAACTTTTAGAAAAAACAAAATAATTAACATTAAAAACATCTGAGGAACAGATCTTGGCACAGGATTTAATAATTCATGAACCAGGGGGTTAAAGCGCAAGCTTTCGTACAGTTTGGTTTTACTGTTCTCAGAAGCCTGACAGTAAAAAATAATAATAATTTTAAAAAAAATTATATATATATATATATATATATATATATATATATATATATATATATATATATATATATATATATATATATATATATATATATATATGTGTGTTAAGGATATGAATTTTTCCTTCAGACAGACCGTTTTTACATGCTCAGGGAATCAGTCTGACTCAACTCCTCCATTTCTGTTTCAGCACTTAGGAGTCATTCACTGTTTCTATGAGGATTAAATGCAGAATGTTGCAACTTTTGCTGAGTTCAAAATTTATCTAAATAATCTTGTGTTGTTGGAGTTGTTTTTCTATAAAATTAAACAAGGAATGATCAAAGTGAAATGCAAAGATGAGCGAAAACACACAAACATTGCAGGTAAAGTAACGAGGGAAAAGGGTGTTTTTAAAGAGGCCTAGCACAATCATAAACTACAACCCACCCCTGCATCCAGCTGCTTTCTTGTCAGTTCAGCAGAAAGCACATAAACAGATGCAAGTCATTCAAACTCCTTCTATCCAATCACGGTTTGCTATGACGTTGCCTAAGTGATAGCACTTTTGATGGTGAAATGTCTCCTGTTGAAATCTTGGGAAACACACAGACACTTCAAATTATGATTTCATGCTGATGCCTGTTTCTCTTCAGACCTCCGCCCTCCTGCTGCGCCCTCAGAAAGTTCCTCCTTTTTTTGCACGCTGCAAAAAATACCCATCTCGCTCTCGTGTCTGTTAATTTAAATGAAAAAGCGGCACGAGGGGCTGGGATCGAGTCGTTTAGGGGGGGTTGTAGGCCAATCAAATTTGGTGCACCTCAGGACAACAGTGCGTCTGAACGTCTCGCGCAGACTTTTTTTTTGTCTTTTTTTTTTACAGTGTGAGACCTCCTGTCTCTGCCCCTCCTGCATCATTTTCCTCCGCGCGCTGCACAGCCGCTATCCCTCCTCTTCACAGTTTTCCAGGAGAACCAGTCCCTGTCAGGCTCCCACCACTTACACTTACAAGCACACACACACACCCCAGCACGGAGAGCTGCTGTACCGACCGACCACCATGGCTGCACGGGACGCTTCCTACCTGCTCCTCGGACTTTTTGCCATCCTGAACACCTGGGGAGGTGAGTAAGCAGCAGCACGAGGATTTGGACTCTTCTTATTCAGATAAAGATGGTTTAACGTCTGCCCAGATTTGACACATGCAGAAGCACGATGACAGTAAGAGTAACACTTTGTGGGTGTTTAGGTATATTAAAAATGCTTTAATTTACGAACATCCACTTACTGAAATTGGTTCCCTGGTGAAAAAAAAATGTACTTTATTGTATTTCAAGTGTATTCATATTTTAAAAAGTATATTGAAAATGTATTTACACAAATTGTACTTTTTGTAAGTACATAGAAAGTGTACTAACATCACGCTTTCAAGCTAACACTTTTAACACACTTTAAAATAATTACACTATAATGCACTTTATAGAAATATATTATACAAAAATATACTTTCAGTAAAAGTTAAGTGTATCATGTGTAAGTGTACTAATTTGAAATTTGTTTTTACATATACTTTTGGTATTTTTAAAATGTAAGCTTCAAATTTAATTGTACCATACACTGGAAGCATATTTTAAAAGTACACATTTTAATATTGAAACTGTAATATTAAGTCAGAGTGAATTTTAAGTTATTTTTGAATTAATTATGTAGTTATTTGTGCTTTTATTTCAGGACATTCTTTTGGAAAGTGTTCAATAGCATTTCTATGAAAACACTCAAACCCATTTATTCCATCTTAGGATGTGTGTTAAGTAAAGTACACAGATAACAAGTATGACAGTTATGTAATTTTTAATTAGTTTGGCAAAAAATATAATCAAATACATCTTACACACAAAACCATGTTAAACAAAATACAAAATTTTCACTTTAAAGTACAGGTACACAAAAATGTGAGTGTTGCTGTTGAGGTTTTTTGGCATGTCTGTTAAGTAGTAGCTCCCCAAGAATTTTAGTCACTTTCAACATTGTGTGGGAGTGGAATGACATACATTTTGTCCTTGGACTTAACCATTACACATTTACATTTGAGTGATTGGGGATGCACAGCAAATACATTATGGGTGTGAGACACTTCATTTATAAATGTGGATGATATATTTAACTGAACATCCCTACAAATCCTTCCTCCACTCTTGGCAAGCTCTCTAACTAAAATACAAAAGTTGGTGGATGTGGATGAGGCCCCATCATCTGACATAAAGGCCACCAGGGTCATAACTTCACAGAATGTTCCATCATCTAACTGTACAACGGAATTATTTCTCTTTTTAAGCGTTGTGTTGTTTTTTGAATGATAAACCACACTGCTACAAATGAAACGGTCATAAAATACACCTGAATGAACTGTTACTCCAAAGAAACTTTCAATAGCCATCCTCTGCAACACAGATGTGCTACTTTTCTTTGGGCAGCCAAATCCTCTGACATGGGGTTGAAACTCCTTTGATTTCTTTCTTAAACTAGAGGTACTTTGAAGTTTGTTAAATAATGTCCTTATGCCATCATTAGCATTTGCCATTGTAGTCTCTGCTTTTCTTGTGAGTGCCCTCCACCGAAGAAATCTATTAAGTATTTGTGTTGGCACATGTGTTGTTCCATTAAAACACCTAAGCAAAGTCCCATTAAATGATTCAAATGGAAATGTGGATGTTGCCCACAGTGGTCCCCAGTTGCGCACGCTTGCTGCCAAGTGCATTAATAAATGCACATTAAAAGAAGCATTTGCAGCACCATAAAGTTTCTCAAAGTTAAGTACAAACTTTCGCAGAGCTTGCTCTGCAATATCCACATGTCTAACTTTGATAACATCTTGAAGAAGTGTGTGTATTGCAAAAACTAATAAAAAAAGATGATTCCAATACTTCTTTTTCAGAATGCCATTCAAAACAGGCAATGCATAAAACAACAAAAATGACCTCCATTCAGATGCTTTCCAGAATTTCCTGTCCTTCACTGATCTTGGTGCCCTTGTGACCTCCACAGGTGGGTTAATGGCCAGCAATTTCTGGTCTATGTCACTGACCTTGGTGCCCAAGTACCAGTCCTCATGATGGTGCTTACTGTCTAGCCACAGAGATGTTATCTGTTTGGTGACACCCAGGCAGACACTGTGTTGGTACTCAGGAATGAATCCAGCGATCATCTTGAAGCTTTTAAGTTCCATCAAAGGGGATGGGCCTTTCACACCCATTACTGGATTATTTGGTGTTGCCAGCATAGCATGCTGAAAATGATCCATCTCTGTCCTCAAAGATGGTTCTGGGGTTTCCCAGGGATAGGGACCACCACCAGTGTGAAGGCAGAAGTCACACCCATATTTGCCATTAAACTGTTTTGTGTTTCTCAGGAGGGGGCGGGCTACTGAATCTGAGGAGCACAGGAGTAAATGAACTTTGCTTGTATGCTCTACATTTTCAGAGTCCATCCATTTAATTCCAGTCTGTTCCAGTTCCTTGAGCTCTGCCACAAAAGCAGTTAAAAATGTTATCATATTTGGCTTGCTTTTACCAAACCATAAGCATGGTATGCATATGTTGGCTTGACGATCTTTTGGTGACAGCTCTATGACTTGACATTGAATTGGCCATATCTGAAAATTATTACTGTTGAAAACTGGAATTCCATCACAGTTCCACAGAACTGATATGTCATCAGCCCCTATTTGTCCACTCTGCTTGAGTTTTTTGTATTCAGCCCCACACTGAATATCTGAAATAATGCCTGGAATTGATTCTCTTCTATTTAAATTTATCCCAGATTTTTCTAGAATGTCCACAATTTGGGTTGATAGACTAAGTACAAGAAAATAAGACCCAACCTTTAGGTTTCTCTCAATGTCAAATTCAGCATTACAAGAAGAACAATTTTTTAAAGCTGTCTCTTTGGGTCCCATATAGGTTTCACAGTTGACACAATAAAAATGGGGCACGTACTGGCCAAACTGTCCATACGCTTTGTGAAAAAGATATGAGGTTGCTGGGACCAAACCAGGGAAATGCTCATTAAACATTGTAAGAAGATCCTGAAGTGCTACTCCTGTCAAATTGTGTCTTAGTACATATGACATGAGTAAAAGCAGACTCTGTCCTTTTGTGATGGGAGCACCGGGGTATACAGGATCATCATCATGGTGTTTCTGTAATACAAGACAAGATGAGAACACAATGAGACACATAAGCCAAAATTATAATGACAGTATTGTACTTATCAGAGAGATTTCTCATACATGTAATGTTAAATAACAATATACAGATAATCTGTAATGAAATGGTAGTACCGTAAATTGGTTTGAGTCTTGATTTCTGGCTTGGCCCCTCTCTTCTGGTCTGTGTTCTTGTCCACTCCCATCATCTTCCTCTCTGTCCTCTTGTCCACTCCCATCATCTTCCTCTCTGCCCTCTTGTCCACTCCCATCATCTTCCTCTCTATCCTCTTGTCCAGTCCCATCATCTTCCTCTCTGTCCTCTTGTCCACTCCCATCATCTTCCTCTCTGCCCTCTTGTCCACTCCCATCATCTTCCTCTCTATCCTCTTGTCCAGTCCCATCATCTTCCTCTCTGTCCTCTTGTCCACTCCCATCATCTTCCTCTCTGTCCTCTTGTCCACTCCCATCATCTCCCTCTCTGTCCTCTTGTCGACTCCCATCAACTCCCGCTCTGTCCTCTTGTTCACTCCCATCATCTTCCCTTCTGTCCTCTTGTTCACTTCCATCATCTCCTGCTCTGTTCTCTGGTCCACTTCCAATATCTTCCTCTCTGTCCTCTTGTCCACTCCCATTTTCTTCCTCTCTGTCCTCCTGTCCACTCCCATCATCTTCCTCTCTGTCCTCCTGTCCACTCCCATCATCTTCCTCTCTGTCCTCTTGTCCACTTCCATCATCTCCCGCTCTGTTCTCTGGTCCACTTCCATTATCTCCCTCTTTATCCTTTTGTCCAATTCCATCATCTTCTGCTCTCTCCCCATGTCCACTTTCAGTACTATGATCTGTAAGACAAATCTGAGACAAAGGTAGAGCAATTAAGTGCACCCTTACTGGTCTTGGTATGGTTGAACATTGGGATATAAAATGTATTCACTAGATAGCATGTCTTACTCCTGAACTTACCTTTTTAGTATTTTTTCTTCTGTAAAGGGATGTTCTTGGAACTGCAGATGTACAGAGAAATCCCTTGTAGCATAATTTTCTCTTTTTCTGTGGATACAGTAAAAACAAAGATAATAAGAAACCTGAACACAGTGCTTTTCCCACTTGCTAGTACAAGTGTTGATGTAGGATTTCCCGTGACAACTTACAGTGGACTTGGGCAAACATTTTAGGATGAAGATATAATATTGGGAGTAATATTTTAGAACTATGTAATCCATCAGACAGGCTGATCTCATTGCATGGATATTAAAATATGGCCTACCATAAATACTGTGGTTTTCAAATTAAGGATCAAAGATGTTGACAAGTTTATATCCCATTTTTCCTGCAGATGTCACAGTAAAAGTCAGAAGATATAACACATATTTTCAGTCTTTCATGAGTGTATGGGGTCTACCAGTGTAGAATTCTTTGACATGAACTAAATAACAAGATGACTTTCACTTACAAATTTTCAAATTTTTACATCATAGACCTAATAATACTTTAACAAAAATGTTATTGGGTAATAATCTTGAAAAATTTCACTTCACAGTGTTGTACAGAATACAGCTTTTTTTTCAGGTGGGAGAGTAAAATTCACTGCCACCACCCACCTTTTTACCCCACGCAAAACCCCCCAAAATGTCTCGAAATATAACATTGGATAATCATTCTGACATTTGTGAGAGAAGAGTGTCATACCTTGGGGGAAAACTGGCTTAAAGGACTCGCAAATCTTTGAAAAATTACTTATATGCACAAAGCCACCACTGTCATTTTAACATTGGTTCAACAAAATCCAGATTTTTTTAAATTATTTTATTTTGATTGATGTAATGCGATTATTTTTTGCAAAGCCTGGTTCAGGTTCAATCCTCTGTGAAACATGAATGTGGCTGAATTGTTTTACTTACCCGATTCGGTTGAAGTCTTCTATATTTTGTTGTTCTTGGCGTCTCTGGTTGAGTCTCATCAGAATTCAAATGTCTCTTTAATTGTCGTTTTGATGGCATCCTGATTTGGTATCGTAACTGTCTTTAATACACGTAAAAATCTATTAAATTCGTCTTTAAAAACAGATCAGCGCCGGGCATAAGCGCCAGTGTCTGGCCGGTGAAGTGCATCAGTTTCGTTTTTACTTTCAGCCAATTAGAATTGCGGACGTTCTCATGCGCCGCATCCATCTGAACAACGTCACTCGCGCGAAAGCAGGACGACGGTTAGGGTAGACTGTAAGGTTAAGAGAAACAATGACATTCAAATTCGCCATATACTATCTGTTTGATAAAACACTTAGAGTGGAAAGCACGTCGCTCATTCAAGATAGCTACCAGTTCACCCAAGTGGCGTCCCAGCCGGACCTTGATGACGACGCAAACTGGATCGAAATAAAATGGCCTACGAGAAAAGACCCAAAGAGGACGGTGGCTGCTACGGTCCTGCTATTTGGAGGCAAGTATAGAGAACACCTCTTTCCTCAACTTTTTCGGCTAGCTAGCAGCTCTGTTTAATTTTGTCATTATTTGGGAGAATGTCTTGGCTAAACTTTTTTTTTTTGTTAACTCTTCTCGTTATATCAGATTCTTACAAAGAACTCGTATCTAAGAAGAATTTGTTCATCCTCGGCAAAGACATATGGGCCGAGGAGGAAAGCCGGGGTGTACGCATGAAGAGGAAAATTTGTGAGGCCGACGTGGTGAAGCATAAAACGGCCGTGCAGGTGAATGCAGACAACATTCATAGCACACATGCTGACATGCTAGCTCCGATAGTCTGGCTATACAACACACCCAGATGCTGTCCTTCAGGAAGGGGTCTTGACAAAATTCAAATCATTTACCCAAGTAAAAAACAGTAAAGCAATTCTTAAATACTCCATCACAAACAGTGCATAAAAAATCCTACTGAAGTTAAAGTGCAAAATTATGTGCAGTAAAATGTGGCTAAAATGTCAAATTAAATATACTGATGTGGTCCCTCTGACTGATATATTGATAGATATGAAAACACAAGATGAATATTACTGAAACATCACAATCTAGCAGTATTTTTTGTTTTATCGGCCTATCTATAGAGTCTACTAATGCATTTATACATACATAGACACCAAATAAGCTATATCTGAGCAGTGGTGAGTGGTAATTAATGTAAAATTAAATCAGAAGGCATCTAAAATTTGAACCTGATTAGAAAAAGCTTTCTGTGGGATGCCAAAATCCCCAAAACGTGGAAACCACTAGTTCAATCATTAACAGTATGCAGTATTTTAAAATATTTGTATTCAAATCTTAAATATTGCTTTTTGACACCTGTTAGTAGGATGCACTGAAGTAACAGTGCAGAAATATAGACTTTAATATGATTAAAAAAGCAAAAGGACATACTAATCTTTGAATTTTAAATCAGTTGAGGCTTATTTGATCAGTGATGGTATTTATAGTCAAAAAGCAAGAAACACAATTTGAGTGCTCTACATAATCAATGATCTATGTAGTCATTATCATTGATTATGGAGGCTCTGTCATTTACCACTACTACTGCCTCAGCTCAACTTCCATTGCCTGTCAGGGTAATGATGAAATAATTTCTGTTTTCTGTAGGAGAAATGTATCTTGAGTTTAATTAGGCTTAGTATTTTAGTAAGAATTTTGCCTGGTTGTGACAGTCTTATCTTTGTTTTTATGTTATAAATGTTGACAGGACAAAAAAAACAGGATCAAAGGGGCAGCTAGGGACCAGGTGTTACAAAACCTGAAGACTTCCCTGTCTCAAAAGAGGGCCTTAGACACACAAGATGACCATTGCAGCTCTGTAGATGAATCTCCACAACGTATTCATGGGGTAAGGCGTACTTATTCCTTGAGCAGGTAGCTACAAAGTTTGCGACAGGAAAAAACTGTGGTGTCCTTCATACACTTTACTAACAGGTCTTGATTTGAGAAATTGATTATCTTTTGTCCTGTGAATGTAACAGCTGTTGTGCATGTTTTTGTTAATTTTTTGGTAGTTTTTCCATTTTAGTTTTTAAAAACTCGACTGTCGTGAATGCCAACATCGTCTGTGATATATCCTTTTTTTAAATTAAATATTGTAGTCGCTACTACAACTCAAATGTAAGGACATGACTAATAATTTTCCTACCTTTATTATATAAATGTTTCCTGTAGGGAAAGCGAGGTAAGATTAACCAGGCGGCAAGACGTGTGCTTTTACCCCTGGCGTCCAGTCCCAGTTCCGATGATGCCACATACATAGGGAGTCCACAACAGCATGACAATGTAAGCCATTCTTCTCTCCTAGCTGTTGTGTACTCTCAGACACTCTGTTGTATTGTTTTCACAGCTATTTTCTCTTTTCATTTTTTTAGGACCATGCCTCAGGTGACGAGTTGGATTTCTCTTCAACCCAGAGAACGGCATGTACATATATACTGAATATTATATTATTATCATAAAATTATATCATATTGAATGGATAGATCAAGCAAAGATCAGAGATCTTACACCCAGCTGCATGAAAATTTTTATCTAACAATTGCTGCATGTTGTATTTTAAAAAAAAAAATCCTTCTGGCTGCCATGTGCATGCCAACTAAGCATAGTGTATATAATGTCAAATAGTTTAAGAGATTCCTTTAAACATACAGTATTTTCTTTGAGAAATAAAGTGTGTATGCACACGTGCGTATTAAAATATTGTCACTAACAATAATAATAAGGGACAATAATAAAAACTCAATTTATATAGAAACTTTAGAACATCATTTATTATAATTACAATTATAATTCTTAGGTGACCTGCAAAGCTGGAAATTAGCTGCAAAGGCTAAGGCTTCCTCTTTTACTTTGAAGTACATTAAAAAGGACTGTTCACGAAATAATAAACAAATAAAAGTGTGCACAGGATGGAATCACAGCTGTCAGACTGTCATTCACAGATATATTGGTCAACATGAGCAGGACAAAATGCACTGTTTGCCTGTTGTGTTTGTTGGGATCCAAAAAAACAAGCATAAAATAATCAGGACATGTAACATACAAAATGAACACAACATTATATCTGCCACCATTTCCCCCCATGATTCCTCACATCAGATTCTTTAAATGTCTGTCTTACCTTTAGTAGATTTAATGTGATTGTTATGTCATTTTTTTTTCCTTTCTGCCTGCTGTTTCATCTCCCTTTTAAAAGCAGATAGATGATAATACTAACCATGGCATGGCACCTGGATTGAATGAAATCATGTCAGCCCTTCATGGTAAGTGTTTTGATTGGAATTAGAGGGGTTGACATATCAGAACACAGTATACACTGCATTATTGCCCTGTACTGAACTTAAGTACCTTTTCATTGACTATCTAACAAGCCAAACGTTTTCCCTCTTATTGTTCCATTCACCCAGACCTGCCAGAAATTGTTAAATTAATGAAGGAGTGTGTGGAGTGTGTTCGGGCATTGAGGTCCTCATTTGGGGGGACCCCTTCATCTGCAATGTCATCCTCTAGTGTGGAAAGTGAAATTGAAATGGTATGTTATCATTGAAGGAAGAACATATGTATTCATCACAGTACACAGTATTCTATATTTGCACTATAGACCATTTGTCTTCAGCAACATCATCCTGTGTTGCTAATTAGGTCAGCAATATAGTGATGGGATTTAACAGGTTACACAAATCAGTCATGAATTATCTTGCTTTCAGAGGGAACCCCAACACCACCAGGTACCAACAGGTCATAGCACTCCCTAGTGCAGAGGTCTTCAAGCTTTACTTTCAAAGGAGCTGTTTTTCCTCATCTCACCTGTAATAAAGTCATTGAAGAGCCACTAAAGCCACTTTACCTTCACAATAAAGACGATATGGTGTATAAAATTCTATAAATAGTTAAAATATTATGGATAATTATCTAAACAAAAGGTACTTGGAATTTATGAAATTTTAGAAATCCAAAAATAACACATGAATTTGATACAAATTGTAATATTGATAATATTGCTCAACTCACCTTTTTTTTGTTTTCTAATATCTTGCCACGTATCAGTCATGTATGTTAAGCCTGCATGTTGGCAGTTAAATTAATCTGTCCACACAGAATAAAAATCTATTTTCTTCCAGTTTTGTTTTGTTGGTTTAGTTATCCTGCTAGGGGTGTTAAAGTTGGTGGGCTGTTGATGTTGTGGCAGACTTAATCGCAAGATGTGATGCATGTTTAGTTCAACAAATTGTTAAATCATGGTTTTAGTTAGTGCAAATGGTTAATAATGGATATGGTTAATCATCAATACCCTCTGTAGGAAAAATAAAATGCTGAATTTCTATAGTATTTCTTTAAAGCTACATGGAGCCACTGCAAAGGAGTCACAGAGCTGCAGGTTACAGGGCTCGAGAATAACTCATTTAACTAGGAACATGGTGACCCCTAACTTAAATTTTTGGGGTGCAGACTTTATATCTACTTGCAAAGTAAATACATTTCCTCTCATTTTGTATTATTGATGTATTACTGATTAGTACTTCAACAATTAATGCAGAAACTACACTGTTTTAAATTCACATTTAAATTATGTACTGAAGAAGAAATTTGTTAGCAACAACAGCAGTGTTTCCAAGTAAAGATTGAATTCAGCACATTGTTGTTCATTTTTATTAGGTAGAGATAATTTGTCTAATTTGTCCTCTCTTTGTCTCGCATATGCAGCATCCCTTGGCAGGCAGCACAGTGACAGTTCCAAAGAGGGCCTTCCTGCGGCTGAATAGATCTCGCATGGCCATTTTTGCCCAGGAGCTGGCTGTCCTGGTATTCACAAAGGAGGGTCTTGCACAGTCCACCCTAACTGGAAAGTCAGGGAGAGGGGGGCTGCCAAAAACACAGCTTGATGTTGTCAAAGTGCAGGCTATTACAGGTATTTAATTTTTTTTAGTTAAATGTAATTCTGTCATTTCTGTAGCAGTAAGATCACAGAAAAACAGAAAACCAGTAACAATTTAATACATGTTGAATTATGGTTGCAACTGGTGGCAATATTAGTATATCATTCTGATAACATTTCAGAGTTTCCTGATGTACTGTTCAACAATACTATGAATATGTTGTGTGACTTACTGTATCTCTGTCTATTCGGTTAACAGATGCTGTTCTTCTGGAGTTTCCACAAACAAGTGTCTCTGATGTGCGCACGGCCATCAGACGAAAGTGTAACAATGAGCATTTCAGCCAAAAAAAAGGAACATAATGTGTGTGTTTGTGTGTTTGTGTTTGTATGGTGGGAGGGGTTAGGGGTTCAATATCAAGGAATGCTGTTTTTCATTGTTCAGTATTCATCAGTAAAGTTTATATGTAATGTTTAGGTCTGCTGCCTGAAATTGATTTGTTTCTACAAAGTGTACTAATGTACCAATATTTGAAAATATGTTATAAGTTTTAAATGTTAAAAATTCATATATTAATGTTTACTTTAATTTGGATATGGTTCAAACACATCAAAGTTTATTTTTTCACTTGCATGGAAGTAGCCTCACAAGTCTTTCAGCCTGTGGTTTACTGGTAATACATTTGCAAGAATGTGCAATGAAGAAAGTATAATAAAGTAATAATAAAGTGTATTGACTAACTGCTGAGTATGCTTTTTTTAATCTTTGGAAGAAGCCAATAGTATAATTAAGCATATTATTACCTGAGTAGGAATATACTAAAGGTACAAAGCAAATATATTATTAAGACACTAAAAATTAATTTTAATGTATTTAAAATACAAACAAAGTACTCTTTAATTTAAGTAAATAAACATATATTAGTACATATTAAGTTGAATACTTAAAGTATACAAAATATACTTTAAGTTGTTCCACTTTAGCACAAAAAAGTACACTAAATACACTTAAAGTTGAACTTTATTACAATTTAATTACAATTAAAATATATTAAGTACAAAATTAGTTGTTCCAAAATAGCATGCTTTAAGTTTACTAATCATAACCACACTTGAAGTATATTGATGATTAGTGTGGCTTTAAGTATACAAAAGTATGCTAAATTTTAATACACTTAGTACATTAATTTTTCAGCAGGGTTGAGAGTTGAACTGACTTTTTATCGTTTCTTCGCATTTAGAAATCACTTTAAGAAACTTTATTTTGCAGCCAGCAGAGAGGTCTGGGTTATCTGTTGCTTGTTCTGTGCACTGGAATGATGTGACACTACACAGCCTCTCTTGCTTACATTACTTTTCACTAAAAATCTCACAGAGCAGTAAACCATCCAGCCCCTGCAGCTCTGTGTTGCTTGAACCTGGCTGAATGTTTATGCAGAAATGATCTCTCAGGGTCAGTATCTTGATGAAGTCTCCACATGAGTAGATTTAAAACGTATAAACTTTACAATCGCGCACTTCATACAGTATCCAGTAGGTTTAGTACCTTCCACACCTTCATTCTTAGTCCATGCAGAACAGTGGATGTGTTGTGTGAAGGTTGTGTGATGCATGAAAATGGAGGAATGTAAACTGTAACTGTGAAAAAGACTTGAAGAGAACACAGTTGCTGAGTTCAGGCATGTTGTGAAAAATATCTAACTGGATTACCCCTGACCAGACATCACACTTTGTTTATTTTCTGTGGTAAATGAAGCTAGTTATGGTTGGTTTCAAAAGTTTGCTGCATGTATTTTTAGCTGCTGACATCCACAGAGGTCCGGTTGTAGTCAGGCGGCTCAGTCTGCTTTCTGTCAGCTCCTGCCTGTGAAGTGTGTTTCTATCAAACACACACACACACACACACACACACACACACACACACACACACACACACACACACACACACACACACACACACACACATGCACAGGCACACACATTCCCACAGTGAGCTACAGCTCTCACTGTGCAGGTTTACAGTCAGTTATCTGTGTGGTAGTAAAGAAAGTTCTCAGTTACTCAGCTCTGTTTTCTTTCTCCGTCAGACGTCTTTTTTTAATAACAGCTGTTTGAGGGTCTGTAATCAAAGCTCCGTGGTGCATAGCGAGGAGCAGATCAAGTTTATTTTTAGCAGAGAGCGCGTGAGTGTAGATTTATCTGTGGTGTTATGTAGATGACAGGAGGTACCCACATCATGACTTCACTTTACAGGACTCCTGTTTTAGTGTTTGGGCTTACCTTGTTTACTTAAACATCACAGGTCAGTACCCACCCCCCCCCCCCTCTTTGCCTCCACCCTTCCTTTTTTGTGAGCCTGACCTCCCTCCCACCTTCTCTTCATCTTTACCTTTTCCTACTCCCCCTTTTCTTCCACCACATGAACTCTTCCTGTCCCTGCATTGTGCTGATCTCCTGTTGGAGTCCAGCCTCACGATGGATCTCCACCAACGTCCTCTGCTCTTATCAGGTCCACTTTCTGGACCTCTTCTTCCTGTTCATACTTACCCTGTCATTTGGTTTGTAAATTCTCATAAGCATGATGCTCAACTAAAGGATGCTATTTTATTCAGATCATAAAATTTGTAATTATTTCCTCTCTGTGGTGCTGTTTCCCTCGTTTTGGATTTTGGACAGTATGATAAATCTGTCGACTGTAAATGTTTGCTTTTTTAGGATTTTTCAGAATACAGGAACATGCAAAAACGTGGCCCATTTTCTTTCTTATTTTTTTTAAAGTTATTTTCTAAAGCTTTTTATGTCTTTAATGGATGAGGACAATGGATAGAGCAGGAAACAGGGTGAGAGTGGGGACATGCGGAAAAGTTGCCACAGGCTGGACATGAACCCGGGCATGAACCCAGCCCATTAGGTCATCTGCACTCCTCATTTTTTTATTTTTATTTACAAGACTAGTTTAAGAGAATAAAAACATTTAAAAATACCAATTACTCCTCATGTTGACATTATTAATATTTTTTTTATTAAAACAACCAACAACCCAAACAATACTTGTATTAGGCCCATAAGTAAGTCCTATTAAGGGATTTAAAGGCAGGGTTGGTAGTC
The DNA here is from genome assembly GCA_030710495.1 of Labroides dimidiatus. NCBI lineage: Eukaryota > Metazoa > Chordata > Actinopteri > Labriformes > Labridae > Labroides > Labroides dimidiatus. The sequence continues at coordinate 6,433,579 of CM061154.1, read as the reverse complement.
ACAGAAAACTAGCTTAAATTTGAATGTAGCATCTCCTCAGGACTCTGTTTAGCCCTCGCCCTCCCACACTCGTAACTCCTCCAAAACGACGCCCCCGCTCACATGCACGATGCCACTCATCTGTGATCATATGATGGTGACTGATTTAAAACCACAGACTCAAACTGGTCCTCAGCACATAGTTTTTGTTTGCTCTACGTTACCAGTAATCAGGGTATAGGTAGTTTTTCTGCCATTCTTGGAGCTCTCTTGGTTATACACATTGAATCAGAGCTAGTGCACGCTGGCGAAGTGTACGTGCAGGAGGCGGGCAGAACGGCAGCACGGGATTTGATTGGTATCATAAATTGGATCCTACATGTAAGTCTTACTCTCTAACGTCAAATTTCACAAGCAGCTACTCTCAGGCCCGCAACATCTACAGAGCAGCTTCCTTTGAGAAAGTTGCATGCAAATATTGGTGACTGTGTCTAGCCCACGTCTGACTACGGCTATCTGGTGACGCTGAGAGACTATACTGTCAGGCTGTAACGGTGACCCTCAATGGGCAAACCATTCACTTCCTGTGACATCACCTAATCAAGACAGGCCAAAGAGCAGTCACATTAGACCTCGCCCATTTAAAGGTCAGCACTTTCTACTGCTGCTTCTGTGCTTCAGATTCTCATGCTCAAACAACTGCTGCTCTTCAGAAGAAGTGAGCTGGTCACAGACAATGAACGTCCTTGTTGTATCTTGACTGCATCATATGAAATTGAAGTAATCTGGCACAAGATCAGCACAGTGTGCTGGAATAAAAGTCCCTGAATTCAGACTACTTCCGGCGCAAAACCAAGACCGTGACTGTTTTAGTACATACATATGAGCAGCTGTGTGGATTGAAGGTCAGGAACTAATTGAAAGTGGTAGTGTTGGAGCTGTATGATCACAAAAATGTGTTTTTGAATTTTTATGTGAATTGTGGCTGGTCACTCTGCTCCCAGTCTCTTATCTGTTGTAAGTAGCCAGTCACAGTTTACATTATCAGTACAAATATTTCTCAGTGAGTGTTGCATAATATCTGACTGAAACAATGAATCTGTGTGGATAAATTCATCATCACAGCACATGATGTTTTATCTCTGTCCTGACAGAAAGGCCCTGAGCTGTTCAGGCTCGGTGTTTCCATGTTTCAATGCAACAGACTCCTCAGGACTCTCGAAGAAAAGGAGCACTCCTCCCCCAACAGTTTTGACCAGTTTTAACTGTGCCACAGTAACTTTTATCTGAAGAGATCAAAACATGTTGTGGTCAGTTATGTTTGTAAGGATTAGTGATCCAGATCCTCAGTGAAACCTGGAGAGGAAACAGTTGAAAGGCAAAACAAAGTGAGTCCTGTGCCACAGAAAGTTAAAGTTTGAACTGTCAAAAAGGCATCCGTAGCTGCAAATGAATTGTCAGTGGTGTTGGTTTCTTTCACTTCATAATTGATGAAGAAGATATACTTTATTAATTCCCTTGGGGGAAATTCAATTGAATGAATTATGCTATATATACACTCACACACACATGCACACACAGCATTTTACACACAGGAACATGCACTGATGGAGAGTGCAGAGTGAAGGAGCTGCACCACAGGGTTTCTTGGGCACCTCTCCATTTATCAGCCTGATTTTAAATTTTTGGTCCATGTCGGGACTTGAACCAGAAACCCTCTGCTGGCTAAGCCAAGTCCCAGTGGACTGAACCACTGCCGTCCCCTTAGACTTAAAATAATAAAATAGATAGTGTTACCTGCAGCCTGGGACTGGTAGATAGTGCTGTATACCATTTGATGTTGCTTTTGAGACTTTGACAGATTTCTTTCTTCCTGCTATTGTTACACAATGATTTAGAGAGGTGGTTAAACATTTCATTGTTTTAAAAACACTGCTGCACTACAATGAAGTACAAATATCCTGACCTGATTTGATCTGTGTTTGGTCAGGTGGGACAATAATGACATCAAGTGGCTGCTTCAGAGATGAAGGGGGTTTTTGTGCAGCATTGCTCAGGGATTCAAACAGTGATTGCTTCTTATGGCCTCAGCTGTTGCTCCTCTGCAAACAAACTCAAGCTGGCTTTAAAAGATCACAGCCAGGCATAAAGTTGGATTTTGTTGTCATACTGTAATACGTCAGACAATCAGCTAAGACCAAGCCAAAGGACAAGAATACACAGATATTTTTATGTCACAAATGTCAATATGGTAATAAACTGAAATGCACAATAAAGAATTGAGAGGAAGTTTGCTGGTCTCTGACATCACTAGACATGGATACAGGTATACACTCACTGATAGTGATGTATACCGATTAGAGATGTTCAATACAATGTCCTTTACCAGTACGAGTACTTCCTCCTCCTGAGTACTCACAGATACCGAGTGCCGATACCACTAGTACTTTGATACATAAAATCTCAATAATCACAAGGACAAATCTTTTTTTTAAAAAACAAGGCAGGACAGTCACTCTGCCATTAAGTCCAAAATAAAACACAAACACCTCTCCGAGTTCAAGATATGTTCATTCATATTGTCGGAACAGGACCCGATGCACATGATTTGCTGTGTTGTCAACAACAGCACTGTAGCACCAGCTACTGGCAAGGAAGATTTACTCAATTTTTTTGTTTTTTAGCCTTAAGTATCGGTGTCTGGCATCGGCAGCCTCCATGAGCACTCAATATGTTGAAATTTGCCGTTATCGGCCCGATACCGATACCTGGTATTGGTGCATGCCCATCCCTGGTACAAGGGCTGAACGATTTTGGAAAATAATCTAATTGTGTTTTTTTGGACCAATATTGCGATTTGGCATACGATTTTTTTTTTTTGGGGGGGGGGGGGGGGGGGGGGTATTTTCTGCCTTATTCACTAAACAAAAGCAATAAATCATTCTATAGTACGATCACCACGACAAAGGATCCTGTCAACATATAAACAGTTCTTTCCTTGGTGGTCGGGGCTTTAACCATGCAGTTGTCATACATGTCCTTGTGGTGTTTTCTTAAATGCTGGAACAGGTTTGTAGTGTTGCCCCTTGTTGTAGCCACGGTAACCAGGCATGTTTTGCACAATACCTTACACTGTGCCGCATCTTCTTTCCTTAATCTAAAATAGGTCCAGACAACCAACGTGCTATTCCTCTTTGACACCAAAGTCGTCTCTTCTGTGCCCTCTTTCGGTTCTTCTGCTGAGGCCATTTTTAAAGTCAAAACTTAACCTGGCTGAAGTTGTTTTCTTTATCCCCCGCTCACACGCGTCTTTTTCTTCTTCTGAGATTTTTGGCTGTTGGCAAACCAGCTGAAAGGTGCATTACTGCCACCTGCTGCATGCATGTCGCACAAGGTTACGTCTGTGTACATGAGAGATTTTCTTTTTTTAATCCCAGCCTTTGCGATTTGAAAATTGCATTCTATTATATTGCGATGTTGGTTTAAATTAATGTAATTGAAAAACCTTACCTCATACTGATACTGTTTTTTCATTATAAACTCCATGTCCCTTCTGTTTCATGCTGCTCATTATAATGAATCGCCCTATCAGCCATACACATCAACAGAGATGATCAAACAGGCTCATATTGATAATAAGCTTCTGGCTTTTCAGCCACTATCTGCTGATCCTGATACTAAACTGATAACATTGAGCAGTTTCAGTGAGTTTGTATCAATCTGACAGGTGATGACAAATCTGTTTGATATTCACATCCTGTTCATTTTCACCACGTCTTGCCCAGGATGCCGTGTTAGATGTAAAACTGCGGATGTCGTACAAGTTTTAGAAACGAGTCTGCTTTAGACTCTGTTCATTTATCAAGTAATAAATGTCTGATAAAACTACATGATCAGGTGTTTTTGATGGGTTTGTTAATAAAGCTCCCTGTCTTGAATAAATCCTGAATACTTGCATTACTGTTTCTGGCAGTGGTGCTTGTTTTAGTTACGTTGTGTTGAATTGTAGGGAAGAGGAAAAAACACCCATTATTTCATAGTCAATGCATGTGTGAGTGCTGAAAGCACAAGAAGAGCTGCATTTGTTTTCTGGTGTTTTTATGAGGACAGCTTTTTGATCTCCCAGATGAACAGAATAATGGGCTCCAACTCTGCACAGGAGAGGACCAATCCTAGAAGGTTTCCTTTTACTGTTTGATCTTGTTGTTGCTGGAATAACATCCATTATCACCATTACCTGGGTCAATAAAGCAAAGCAGAGATGAGCGGCTGTGTGGGGCTGCTCCCATGTAGAAAGCTCACAGGACTTTGTGCTGCTGTCATCGAGGACGTTTTGTGTGCAGGATTCAGTGCGTCACAGCGAATGATTGTTTGTGTGGCGTAGCTCAGGCAGCCGTGCTGTGTTGAACGATACCTTGTTGACAACACTTTTTGTCTGAAGAGTAAGCAATCCAACACTTGTTTACTGTGTCAAATTAATGAGGGCAGTTAATATTCTGTGCTGTTTTCTTTGTGCTTATAAGGACAAGGACAAACATTGGGCTCTTGATCACATTTAGTCCAAAAGAAATTCATTTTGTATTCACGTCGGCCACAAACAGGGGAAATTGTGAGTGAAAGTTTGTTTACTATCATCCTTTATGTCAATTAGAATTTCTAAATTTGTATATTTTAATGTTTGTTATGACAAAATTTATACACAGTTTGGTCAAGTTAAACGCTAGTCCCCCAGTGATGCCTTACAGAAAGCCTGAGCTCAGTATCAGCCTTGTCTGCAGATGTGCGATGAGGCATTTCATCTGTGAGCCATATTGAAGCGCCTGAACACACACTGAACAGCTTTAGTGTACCCTGATGTATAGCCCTATATTTAGCTGCAGGCTAAATCCACCCATAAGACAGTTTGTGCTCATTTTTGGCTAACACAGCTCCTGAAACTCACCTCACTGTTAGAGCGGCAACTGCTGCGCTGTCTTTGAAGTGCCCTGATCAGACAGACAGCTGCCTACACCTGGTGCCCTCATAGTCCTGAAAACACACTGTCCCATGGGACCCTGTCTCCAAGACCCCCCCCCAAACACACACACACACGCACACACACACACACACGCACACACTGGTCTGCTTTCTGACACTACTTAATGGCCTGTTGTCATCATGTGTTATTTTAGCTAAAGCAGGGTTACTATTTCACTGTCGACGCTGACAAACTGTGACACCTATCAGGGTCTTAAGGGCACTCCTTCTTACGACACTACATGTGTAGAAACTGTATGTTAATGATTGTGATGTTTATTTTTGAGTGGGTATCAGATGCTCTGTCGTAAACATACCAACATGCATGGCACAGAGGGATTACTTAAATATAACTTTCAGATAAATAGTTCAGGACACTGAGAAACAAATAGTTTTGAGTTAAAGTTGGGGTCAGTTATGCGTTTGTCTGGTGATATATAATATCATATATACAGCCTCTGCCCATTTAACCCTTTAAAGCCCGAACCAACAAAAAATAGCCCGAAAAAAGTTTTTTTTTTATCAAAATCTAGAAAAACATTGCTGCATCATGTTGTTTATGATATAATTTTTTGTATCATATTTGACACATTGGGCGATTTTGGCAACTTTTTGAGTGAAGTTTTTAGTAAATATGCACTCATTCAATGCAGAAAAAAACTTATTTTTTAAATGAGTAACAATTTAGATGTTGGTCTTACTGCAGCTTCTTGAAAATAAGCAATGAGCTCCCTGGAACAAAAACTAAACATCTGGATAATTTCCTGAGTGCAGCCATTTTGAAAAGGGCCAAAACACAACTTCAGCTACTTGTCATGGAATGATAATCCTCAAGGGGGTAGAAAACATTATTTAAAATGTTTTAAACAGGTTTTCAATGGAAAAATTTATTGTGGTGATGAGATAGAAGCCTTTGAAACTTGTGTACTAAATATGATGTGTTTGGCAGTAAAGGGTCAAAAACATTCATCCTCTGTGGACATGCTACATAGGTAAGTCTTTGATTCCACTGATTGCAAGATTCATTTGCAGAGTAAAACAGTTAATAAAATATGAATTATACAACAAACAAATAAATAAATAAATGATTTCATTCCTAAGAATCTGCAGGTCTGTTTTTGAGCATTGAATGTTAAAAAAGGGTCACGTAGGACAAAGTTTAGAATCGTAAAAACATTTGTTTTCAACAGAAGCATCTCCTGACCCCTTAAACATCCAGCCAAGTTGGGGCCAACCCATCATTAAACCTTTGTCTGAACTGAGATGTAAAACTAAGTCAAAGCCTCTCGTGTTTAGCTGACTCAAGAAAACAGGAAAACTGTAACTTCTTCAAAAAGACCTACCCTGACTTTATCTTCTGACCTGAGGTCTGTTTTAACTGCACTGTGAGAGTTCAAAAGGTCAATGAGGTGCTTTCAAAGCACAAACAGGATGAAGTGTTTTTATTTGTTGCAGCCACAGGCGGCTTAGTTTAAGGTTTTGATTGTTCGTTTCATGTCCTCTGAAGATAACTGCAGGATGTAGGCCTGGACTGTTTCCGTATTTGAGGCAGATTTTGCCTGACAAATATTACAGGACTGCTCGTAAGATTTAACCACAGAGAGCTGGTTGATGAAGCTGGTGAGTAAATTAAACTGAATTAATGTCTCTATCAAACGGTCAGGTCCTGCTCAAGGGAGCCTCTAAACACTCATCTGTTTAAGTGGCTCAACATTGTAGGAAGAGTTACTATTAAATGATAAACAGGGAGAAAATATATGTGGAGAGACCATGAATGTGATTCATCAGCAGGAGAATAGTCTTGCTGTTAGATTTATCATCTTTTCTTGTAGTTTTGTAATTCTGGGAGGAGTAGTTTCTAGTTACGTCAGGTTTTTGTCACTCTGTCTCTTCTCTGTGAACTGTCCTCATGAGATAATCTTGGGTCACAGCAGAAACAACAAACCAGGGTGTTAAATGTTGCATCAGCCCTGAAATAAACTTCAAACCTCCTGTCGACTTTTCTTGTTTGGCCAAACAGAGGAAACTCTAATCAGCCCGAAAAAAGCCATCATTACCCAGCATCCCATGCAGGAGATCAGTGTAGTGTCTGGTCAGGAGAAAATAAATAGTCTTTTAAAATGATATTAATTTTTGTTTCTAATTTAAGGTTGCCCCTTACAGTTCAAGTTCAAACTGTGTAGAAAATACTTGCAGTTTTTCCCCCACTAAGCATCCTATTAGAGTTTTTTGTCCTTTTTTCTGTCCGCTTCACTTTGATTTGTGAAAATGAGAGGTTTTGTTTCTGTCTGACCAAAATGTTTGTTTCTTTTTTTTTTGGCCTGTGGACCAGTTAACTGTTTGTTCAAGGAAAGATGTAAAGAAGCGGAAGTTGCTGCTCAGCTCAGAGAGGAAGGGTGTTTGTATTTCTGTCTGTGCAGCAGCTTGTAGTTTGAGTGAGCTTTTATCCACAGTTACATTCACTGCAGCCCGAGTTTTTCTTTTGGTAGAATCTTCCTCATTAGATGGTTTTACAGATGTTTGTCATACCAAAGTTTAATACCCTTTACATCTCTAGTGTTCTTTTACTCTTTGAGCCTGAAGGTCCCCCAGTTGGGGGACTTTGATGTCACTCTGCAAACACAGGGTGAAATAATGAAGTAATCATGGAAGAATGTAGTGATGTTGCACATGAAATTAAACAGCAGACTCTGGGCTAAATGACTATTTGAACCTTTTTTACATGCCACAAACACAACTCAACAACAAGTAAATGAATCACCATATATCAAACTCTGTACAGATCCACTGTGTCAACCCAATCACCACATTTCTGGCTCTACCTGCGTCGCTACACGCTGAACAAAAGATCAACACCTCAGATGAAAGCAGAGACTCCACAGATTCACATGATATGAGACAAAGCTCTCTACAGCAAAGAATCAGAGAGACAGAGGCCAAAAAATCACGAACACAAAAAGAGCTTCATCGAATGAAAGTTTTAAACTTTATCTTGCCTCTGCTGTTTTGCCATAAAAATGTTCATTTTTCAGAGAAATCCACAGAACTTCTTGTTAGCCCTGTCTCTTGTATTACACTCAAAACCTTCCAGCTTTTGCTGTCGGACTTTAGGACCTGGGGGAATTCTTACAGTGTCTGTATGCAGCAGGCTGGGTCTCCCCTAACACCAGCATTCTGCTGATTTTGATTGACTCACACTTCTGTCAATATAATTTTTTGAGTGTAGCGTTATTCTATGGTAGCTAATGATTCCAAAGAGGTGTCAATCACTCAAATCAACCAATCTATGACAGAGATCGAGACATGCATGTTCACGTAGAGCTAAATATCTGTGTAAACAGCATAACACACCAGAGATGGATGTATTGATCACCGTTAATGATAGACAAATGAAATCTGTAGTCTTGTAGATGAGAAAATTCAAATGACTCAGATGGAGCCAAACTGAGCCTAAAGAGAGCTCGCCTGAACTCTCTGCACTAAAACCTCTCTAAGTTTGTTCTCCTTCACTTTATCAGAGTCAACCTCTGCAGAGATCATCTTCATATGTTGTTCTATGGTCTGATAAAGGTTTAGAGCTGCATCATTTTTAAAGAGATAGTCATCCTATTTTTTTTTCAGACAAACCTTTTTAAATTTTTGCTGGGTGCCATCTTCATTTACTCTTTACCAGTATCTCATATCCTCATATTAACACATCTCAACAAATCTCACGTTTTCCCTTTACTATGAGACCAAAGTTAGTCTAGACCTTGTGGTTGTAGAGACGTGAAAAATCAGCTCAGGGTTCAAAGGGTTAAAGGATGAAGAAAGCTTCTTTATAAGAGTTCAGCTCAAAGAAAGACTTGCACTTATAACACCAACTTGGAGTTAAACAGGCAACGCAAAGGCAGCCTGGCAACCAAGTATGTGTGCTAAAAGCTGCACCAATGGAGAATCATGTTGCTTTTTGGTTTATCACGACAACCAATTGGTACAAATGGTGTTTTCATCCTGCACACACACAAAAAAATCTCAGCATGCCTTAATTTTACACTTGCTGAATCTATGAAGTCACAACAAACACTGTTTGAACACAAAAAGACAACAGTTCTTTCTGTAAAGAGTTGTTTTGTTTGAAGAAATCTGTGGCAGCCAGTTTTAGGTCACAAGAGATTAAATGGTGAAACCTGGCATTTCACCCCAACATGAGAACAGTGTTCAATTAACATTTTTTATCCTTTACACCAGATCAGATGTGTGTGTGTGTGTGTGTGTGTGCCCCCAGTCGAGCCAGCTGTTCCCTCTTGTCAGTCACTCCGACTCCAGTGTCCGACTAATGCTTTCTTCACTTTGGTTTGGCTTGAAGAAATAGTGATCATTCTTTGGGGTTTCAGAGGCGTAGACTTTTACCAAAATGTTGAAATCGACACCATTCACACTGTCAGACTGGAGACTGGAGAAAGTGATATATGAGCCATATGTGTGTCATAAAATGCATCCTGACGAATACTCATAAACTTGACTGACATTTCAAAACCCCCACTTTTCTTAATTTGTAAGAATTTATGTCTACTGGAACCACAAAACTCACACATAAACAATGATTACTGTTTTTGTTAGCCGCTCAAGGATGTCTACACTTTTTTTTTGTTTTTGGAAAATTTTCTAAGAGTTGCGTTAATTGCATGAATTTTCTTTCTGAAGATAAAAGTGTACCGGACGGTATCCTGAAACCTCAAATCCTCCCTGTGTTGTCATAGAAACAGCTTCTTTTGAAAAGAAAAAAGAAATACTAGAACCTTGATTTTGCTTGGAGAAGGTCTGCTCTTGTTTGGATGGACACGGATGCTGTTTGCGTCTTTAGTCAAGAATGAGTTATGATGAGATTATATGATCCAAATGAAATATACAGCCCTGCCTCCCTCTGGGTGTGGATTGCTGCGCTGACAGAAATAAAAGAGCAGACAAATACACAAGACAGTGCTCTTAGTTTTCTTGAAACTCTGAAAGAATATAACATCCGGATGTAATTCTGTATAAGTAAGCTTTGGTTATTTGATGACATCCCAGGCCATTAATGACGCCTTCATCGCTCAAGTTTGTCAAAGCGGAGAGGCTTTTACCATGAGCATCCACAGAGCTGCAGGAAGTCCAGCCAGTACATCTGTGATCCTGGAAAGCATCAAAAAGACATTAATGCCGCAGAGTACAAGATGTTATAGCAGAGCCAGCACCTGCAGAACTGGCCGGTGATACAGATCAGAGGGGAAGTCGGATCAGGCCGCAAAGATGCAAAGATAGGCTCGGATTTTTCCAACGTCCTGATGTTTGAGATTTGGTTTCCAGACTTCAACATCAGGCACACCTACAGAGCTGCTGAAATGCACATGGAGTTCTGCTGTGAGATTGATTTTATCCAGCATGATGTACAGTCATGTGTGTGCAGTCATGAGAGAGGTTTATTGTGGTGAGGAGAAAAAACAGGCATGTGTGCTTAAGATGAGATGTGATGTGAAACATGAGGCTGATATAAAACCGGAGCACAGGCAACTACAAACTTTCACCAGCTTTCAAAACCAAAACACAGCGTAGACATTTGAAGTATTGTCAGGTAAAGCGGGGTACACGCATAAGGATTTTCTAAATCTGAAGAGATTTTTTTTTTAATCTGTTAAAGAGCCCACACATGAAGATCAAAAATCAGGCATTGAACAGTTTTGGTCGTTCTGTGTGTGGTGTGCTCTGATAACCTCAACACAGCTCACAACACACATAACGATTCTGTCCCACCACCGACCGAGAATCTCGTCCTCCAAAACAGAAATCTCGCGTAACCAAACGTGATCCAACAAAAACATAGAAGAAGAAAGATAGCAACACATAGCCACGACCGATAAACACAAAACGAAACATGGAAGAGGATACAGAAGAGGGAATGATGGTGGTCTTGGGACTATTTTTAACTGAAAATTTCCAAATCAAAAATAAGAAGACTGTAGGAAAAACTCCTGGAGACGGCAGGAACACAGACTTTCCTCACAAACTTTCTGTGTCAGGTCTGCCATGCTTGTTTTTGTTCGCATCTGCTTTCTCAGTCCTCAGTCAGGTCACCTCCTGATTGGCTACGTTCTGCATCCAGTTTATGGAGTCATGACTCGGGAGTCGTCGGCTTTCCCCACACACATGAAGATTATTGGTTTTAAATATTAAACAAGCTTTACATTTACAATTATTGGCCCTGACATATTTCAAAGCTGATTATCGGGACAAATTCACTCTGAACACACCTCAGAGCACAATATAATCTGATAGGATAATCGGATAAAACAGAAGATAATCATGTGTTTACTGTCCTTGGTTGGAAAGGAGGAAGTTCAGGACAAAAACAGCCTGATAATTCTGTGTACCCTGCTTAAAACTATAAAATTACATAATAATTCTGGATGATTTTAAGCAGCAAAAGAATGTAGAGCTGTACAATTCATGGATATCCTTTCCCAAACAGGCTGCTGTACTTTAACTATCAGGTGGAGAAGTTGCTCTTTTTCACACTGACGCTGGGATTTATGCATTTCTTCACCTCCAACCTCTGCTGTGAGGTTAAACACACACACACAGAGTCCTCTCTGTCGTGCTGCTAAGTGTTACCAATGTGAGAAAAACACTCTTCCCAGCTGAGAGGCCTCTCCTGTTGGCCTCTGGTCTCTTTGGCTTTTAAGAGTGATACATATGCTGCTTGTTTACCGTGAACCATGACTAACTGTTGCAAAGTGAAACTGTTCACACTCATAAACCCATCGCCTATCCTGCTGTGCCTCTGTTTGTGGGATTCCAGTAAAGAGAAATGGCCAAAGGATGGAGTTTAAAGGTCGGATGATTTAGTTAAAGACTGCTCTGATTGGTGCTCTTTGTGTGAGTGATTTCTGTGTAGGATGGATTTGGAATCATCGAAACATGAGCAGTACTTAAGAAGACATCACACAAATACAGCACGGACAGTTTTACAATCCAACATAATGTACAAAACAAAATCCAAACCAAGAACATGACTGCAGAAGGAGCAGAACAGAAATCATTCTTTCCAGCTTCCACAAAGCAAAATGAAAGTCTAAATTCTGGAGAATGTGAATTTCTATCGCTGAGCAATTACTGCAACTGCTGAATAAAATTCTTAAAAATTCCAAAATGACGCCTCGTCAATATGAAGGATGTAGTTTGTCTTTCTGTGTTTGGGTATTAGGATAACATCCACAGTGTGCAGTGGCTGTGTTAAGTGGTGTAAGTTTAATAATGATTATCAGGCTGTTTTTGTCCTGATTTTCCTCCTTCCCGACCAAGGATGGCAAACGCCCCATTATCTCAAGTCTTATAAGATTATCCTGTCAGATTATCCTGTGGTCTGAGGTGTTAAGAGTGAATTTGTCCAGATAATCTGCTTAAAATCAGGTCGGGGCCGACAATTGTAAATATTAATCTTGTTAGATATTTACAACCAAAAATCTTCATGTGGGAAAAGCCGACGACTCTCGAGTCATGACTCCGTGAGTTGTGACGTAGAATGGAATGTAGCCAATCAGGAGGCGAGCTGACTGTGTAACAAGGAAGTAGACGTAAAGAAATCAAGCATGGCTAACCTGACATGGAAAGTTTGTGAGGAAAGTCCATGGTTCCCTCCGTCTTAAGGATTTTTTCCACAGTCTTTTCTTCTTTTTGTTGTTTCCATTAAAAATAGTCCCAAGACCACCATCATTCCTCCATTAGTCCTCTTCCATGTTGTGTTTGGTGTTTGCCGGTTGTTTCTATCTGTTGCTATGTTTCTTCTTCTAGGTTTTTGTTAGATCACATTTGGTCATGTTAGATTTCTGTCTTGATGCACTAGATTATTGATCTGTGGTGGGTCAGAATGGTTGTGTGTGTAGTGAGCTGTGTTGAGATTATCGTAGCACATCACACACAGTAGAATCAAAACTGTTCAATGTCTGATTTTTGATCTTCATGTGTGGGCTCTCTGACTACAGAAGAGGATTAGAGCCACTGAAAAAAAACCCATAATAACATCATATATGTATTATTATTATTATTACTATGAGGAAAAAAGTCAGAATTTTGAGCTTAAAGTCAGAACTCTGAGTTCTGACTTTTTGTGCCCACCTCCTGTGGTTACCTGCTGTCTTATATTGAGGTGAGGACATTAAAGACACATATGAAATGGCACCTTCACAAACCGTTCAGTTAATATTTCCAGTACTGGTTATTGTTTATTTGGCTGTTAAAATATGGTTTGTTTATATGTGGTGGAGAGTTCAGTGTTTTGAGCTCTCTGACACTACAGAGACTAACAAGCAGAGATTTGATTTGTAGAAGCACAAAGCTGGCGCTGAAGTCATCCTCTGGGCGCTGACACAAGTGGAGCCCGTTGGTCGGTTCTGTCTGTTCCCTGAGAGTTCGACACCCTGTTTAATAATAGATGTTGTTTTCCTGAAATAATGCTCCCTGCTCATCTAAAGCACATTAGGATCCTTTTAACCTAATGCAACCTGTCAGGCCTCAGCTGTGACACCGTGCCGCTGACTCCACACTGCAGACTGATGCGTTTGTGTGGCTCGACAGTGTTAGTTACAGTCACTCTGTTAGCAGTTAATTTTTATGGTTTGCTTATTTCCCTCAGTAGGTAGTGTTTGTCTCAGGGATCATTAGAGTATAAATTTATAGTCTTTAAATGTGTATATACATTTTTAGCGATATTTGATTTCTGTTTCAAGCCCCCCTCCATGATGAAACAGTGACTACTGAAACATTTCTTTTATCTAGGCCACAGCAGACATCAAGCAAAGAGAGATCTGATGTGGTTTGATTCAGTTCAATTCAATTCATTTAATTTTTATCTGCCCCTTCCAAGTAGAAACAGCTGATGAAATAAAAAGAGATCATTGTTTTCATGGCTCCCACTGCTCCATTATGCAGCACAAACAAGCCTCAGATCAGAACATGTGAGGTATTTTAAACTGATCTTTTTATTCGTTTAACAACTAAGAGGAAAAGATTTTGGCTTGTTAAGCATGTGAGCCACGGATGAGTCACAATCAGCACTGACACCAGGTTTTCCTCAGAGCACCATGACACAGTTATTATGATAGAATAAGTTTTTATTGCAGCTGAGAAGCTGAAGCTTCCTGTGATGTCTCCTTTAGATATAAGTAATATAAAAAAACTAGTTTATGCCTCTGAATGTTTCACATTGAAACCATTCTCATCTCAGTCATACATCAAGTATGGCTGGATTACTGCATCAGGGAAACACTAGAGATACACGTTTTCCTGGAATTAACCACTTCCTGTCATTTTAAAATCGTTAATACTTCAGGTTAGATGATTTCAACTAATTTCTGTCAGCGTTTACTTTTCAATGCCAGTTGACCTGCTTTCTATTAAAGGCAGGGTTGGCAGTCACGGAAAACTAGCATCAATTTGAATGTAGCATCTCCTCAGGACTCTGTTTAGCCCCCACCCTCCCACACTTGGAGCTCCTCCAAAACGACACCCCCGTGAGCGCTGCTGATTCATGATCATATGATGGTGACTGATTCAAAACCACAGACTCAAACTGGTCCTCAGCACGTTGTTTTTGTTGCTCTATGTTACCAGTAATCAGGGTATAGGTAGTTTTTCTGGCGTTCTCCAGCGTACCTGGATCCCTCTTGGTTATGTGCATTGAATCAGGGCTAGGGCTGAACAGTTAATCAAATTTAAACCAACATCAGCATGTAATAGAACTCGATTTTCAAATCGCAAAGGCTGCGATTAAAAAAAGAAAAAGTTTCATGTACACAAATGCAACCTTATGTGACATGCATGCAGCAGGTGGCGGTAATACATTTTTCAAGTGGTTTGCCCAAAGCCAAAAATCTCAGAAGAAGAACGAGACGTGTGTGTGTGTGTGTGTGTGTGTGTGTGTGTGTGTTTGTGTGTGTGTGTGTGTGTGAGCGGGGATGAAGAAAACACAACAGGATCCTTTGTCATGTTGGTCATACTATAGAATGTTTTATTGCTTGTGTTTAATGAATAATGCAGAGGATAAACGTCCCCCCAAAACAAACAAACAAAAAAATCATATGATAAATTTCAATTAGATTATTAATGCACAGGAGGAGGTGGAATTGGATTTGATTGGTTTAATAAATTGGATCCTAAACTCTAGGATTGGTTGGTGTTTGCCCAGGTTTCCTCCTGCTGTAGACAGCAGATATCTTTCACTCTATTTTAAGAACACATCATGTATTGACTGACATCAGGACATAAAGATCATTTTAACCAGAGTAACAAAAAGTTCATCTAAATCTGATTACCAACCCTGACTTTAACATGAACTTTGACATTAAGCTGTAGTAATGCACCATGCTCGATTATTGTTTATTTTGCATGTTGTGAAGAGTTCAGAGTTTTGAGCTCTCTGGGCCTTATATGCACACTAAGGAAGCAAATGGACATCCTTACACAAATGGATTCGGGATTTATTGTTGCCCCTTCCACCATCCACCAAAAAAGGAGAGAACTGCTGCTGAGTACCTCACCCTGTGAGTGAAAAACTCTCAGTGTGCATGTGTGTGTGTGTTTGCTTCTGCAGTCTATCTTTAGCCATTGTATGCCAGCAGCAAGTAATGCACATCTCATACTTCTGAAGCCATGTCATGGGACCGCTCTCTCTCTCTCTCTCTCCCTGTACCCTCGCCATCATCACAGCAAAAAAAAAAAAAAAGAAAAATAGTGTCCCTGTTGGCCTTTCCCATACTTCCAAGCAGCTTGTGTTGTTTTATTCCAGCCTGCTCACAGAGTGGAGACTGAGATGGAGACCATTTTGTCGTCCTGAACGTGGGAAAGAGGATGGAGGGGGCGTTTGTACCACCATGGGAGCAGGCATGAGGAAATGACCCACTTGAGATTCAGCCATACACATGGACACACAGACTTATACATAGAAGTTTAAGTAGGCATAGATTTGTAAGATTGTGAGTGTATTTTTAATGTTATGGGAGTCATGAATTTGGACATGGGAAGATAACTATGTCTCACATTATGTCAAATGTCATGTGTTAATCTTATTTTGTATATATATATATATATATATATATATATATATATATATATATATATATATATATATATATATATATATATATATATATATATGTGTGTGTGTGTTTGTGTGTGTGTGGGCATGTCAAAATAGCTGAGAGTGGAAACTCTGAGTGGGGGGGAGAAGGTCTTGTTTTGTTGCCAAGTAGTTATCAAAGGCAGGGGAACAGAGTGGACTGTCTTTAGAGTGTGGCTGCTCACAGAGAGGAGACCAAAGAGCTGCTCAATAAAGGGGGATTAGCCTCAGGTCAGTGATCCTGTGCTGCTCCTTGCAGCTGAAGGTCTGAGGTTGGATCTTCACAGCTGGGATGCCGGTTCAGCATTCTGTCAGAAGTCTTTGCTACCTGAGGTCTTTATTGAGAAGAAGAAGTGAACAGCTACGGTTCAAAATGCCTGAGATGTGATGTGAAACATAAAGTAGAACAGACCTTTCTAACTGCAGATATTTTTGCTGGCTAAACTTAGATGCTATATGCTAGGAGTAAGTTGTCTGTTACTGATCTGAGAGCAATAACAGGAGATAATCTCTTGGATACAGTGAAATATTTTTTTTTCTCCACCAGTTTCCACCAGGGATGTCAGAAATGACAAAAACTTCAGTTCGGTAAAGTTCTCAGTTTTGAAGCTTTGGTTTGGTACATTTTCGGTACAGTGAGGGACACAAATACAATTTTTTTTTCACTGTTGTGTTTCACTGGGAAACCAAAATGTTCCCATAGAGGAGACTAAGCGGAGATCTTCCAGCTTGAGCTGCTGATCTGTTGTGTAACTCTAATAAGAAAGAATTTGAATATCAGGAGGTTTAAATATTTTTCATAAAGCACCTCATATCTGTGACCAGAGTTCGGTTTCAATTTCTCTTCTCTACGTGCTTCACCGATCACTCAACAAGTTCATGCCCACTCCGCTCTGCTCTACTGTGAGTGTTGGTGGTGAGACCGGTGCACTGTGAGCTTAAATGAGCTCCATCTAATAGACGTCCTCACTTTTAAAAGTTAGAGGAGTTCTGACACTAGTTTGTGACTCAAATCCCCCAAAAATTGTCAACAATGGAGAGCAAAAAAGACACGAGTGGTCAGGTGCTAAACACCGGGAGCTGTAAGGCTGTCCAAGCCAGAGATGCAGAGCCTCCATCAGAGGGCAGAGCTGTCGGAGTCAAGGTAATATTTCCTCATCAATACTCCTCATGTATAAATTTAGTGATCATTTTCCATAAAAGTATCCAATAACACAGCCCCTCATTTATTTGATATATAAGTTGTACCTGACTATAAGTTACAGAACCAGCTAAACTATGAAATAAGTGAGACTTATAGTCTGGAAAATACAGGACTTTTGGTCTGTGTGCTGACCGGACCAAAGGCCCTGTACTGAAATGGTTCGGTCCGAGTACGTGTACCGTTACACCCCTAGAAATGACTAACCAGCTGGTCAAAAGTTCAGCAAGCACTGAGAAAACATTTGAAAAATGGAGCACAATTCAACCTGGCTAAACCCAGGAGCACAGAGTCAGTGGGTGACAAACACTCAGTTGGTGACATTGCTCTGGTTGAGTGAGGAAGATGTTTGAAATCATGATGAACTGACCAACTTTACCGTATGTCCAACTTTTAGCTCTGCTTACAGAACCAAAGTTCATTACTGTGGCCTCTGTTAGCAGTGACCCTCTAAAGAGCCAATGTAAAGCTTTTCACAGTCAGAGTTATAAGTCTGTAAAGCCCTCCTGAAAGATAGGCTGGAGTCTGGCGTGCTGAGAACCGAGCCAGGTCTGGTCTGGTCTGATCTCTGTAACAGGTGGTCTGATGAAATGGAATCCAGTGTCAGATCAGCAGCAGAAATCAGAGAGGGATGTGACTCCCTCCCTCACTCCCTCCCTCACTCCCCTGATGTGTGGTCTGCTCTGATCCTCTCACTGTATTTACATTCTTTGTGTCCTCCGTCTCCTCTGCCTTTTGGAAATCGTTAATTCTGATGGCATGTTGAGTGGATACTGCAGGCATTCGGCTCCAGCACCCTGGGGATCAGTGTGTCTGTGCGTATGTGTG
Organism: Labroides dimidiatus; assembly: GCA_030710495.1. NCBI lineage: Eukaryota > Metazoa > Chordata > Actinopteri > Labriformes > Labridae > Labroides > Labroides dimidiatus. Next base: position 6,415,424 of record CM061154.1, on the reverse strand, counting down.
TTAAAGAAAGTGTCTGGCAGGTCAGTGTGACAAGTTGACCTTGTTTTCTCTCTGGCTTCGTGGGAATGTGCAGTTTGGTTCCTGCAGCTGTCACTGTCTGTCTTATTGTCTTTGCACACAGCAATTAAAACATCACCTGAACCACACAGAGGGGGACACTCTACCACTTTATTCCTCTGCTTTTATGACCTGTTGATTCTTTGTCACTCTACAAAAGATTTTAAAGTGATTAAAGGAGCTTTAATGGTGGCTGAGGTGTTGTTACTATCAAATTGCAACCTCAGTCTCCTTTTCACACATTTATTATATAAAGTAAATGCAAGAAACTGACACCAAGTTTTTTAACTTAATATATTGAATCAAATATTTTTTCTGTTAAACTTTATAAACATTATTTCGATACCTTTGAAGAGTGTTCTTAATTTAATGGTCTTAACGGTCACCTCAAACTGATACACTGTAGTTTGTGTTTGACGTCCAATAGCTACAAAATACAACACCAGTTGCGCTGAATTTGGGATGTTGTGTAAAATATAAATTAAAACCAGGGATGTTTAATACCATATTTTTTCAAACCGACACTAATACGAGTATTTCCTCCTGAGTACTCACCGATACCGAGTACTGATACCACTTGAAGTTTTGAAAAATAAAATTTCAATTAAATCAAGGATCATTTTGAAAAAAATAGTTTTATTTCTAAAAACGAAAAGAAGGCACCACAGTGTCTCTGCCATTAAGTGCCTTTTTTTTTTTTTTTGGTTTAAGTAGTGGTGGCTGGCATTGGCAGTCTTCACGAGAACACGATACATTGAAATAAGGCTAGTATCAGCCTGATACTCGCCCATCCCTAATAAAATCAGAATACAATGATTTGCAAATCTGGTTCAACCTATATTCAACTGAATACACTACAAAGACAAGATATGTGTTGTTAAAACTATTTTTGTCTTTTTTTTGCAAATTTTCACTCATTGACATCACCTTTCCTTTTAACAACACTCAATAAGTGTTTGTGAACTGAGGACACTAATTGTTGAAGCTTTGGAGGTGGAATTCTTTACCATTCTTGATTGATGAACAACTTCAGTTGATCAACAGTCCGGGGTCTCTGTTGTTGTATTTTGTGCTTCATAATGCTCCACACATTTTCAATGGGAGACAGGTCTGGACTGCAGGCAGGTCAGTCTAGTACCTGCACTCTTTTACTACGAAGCCACGCTGTTGTATCACGTGCAGAATGTATCTTGGCATAGTCTTGCTGAAATAAGCAGGGACGTCCCTGAAAAAGACGTGGCTTGGATGGCAGCATATGTTGCTCCAAAACCTGTATGTACCTTTCAGCATTAATGGAGCCTTCACAGATGGTCAAGTTAGCCATGCCATGGGCACTAACACACCCCCATACCATCACAGATGCTGGCTTTGAGACTTTGACCTGATAACAATCCAGATTGTCCTTTTCCTCTTTGGCCTGGAGGACACCACGTCCATGATTTCCAAAAACAATTTGAAATGTGGACTCGTCAGACCACAGCAGACTTTTCCACTTTGCGTCAGTCCATCTCAGATGAGCTCGGGTCCAGAGAAGCCGGCGGTGTTTCTGGGTGTTGTTGATATATGTCTTTGTCTTTGCATGGTAGAGTTTGAACTTGCACTTGTAGATGTAGTGATGAACTGTGTTAACTGACAATGGTTTTCTGAAGTGTTCCTGAGCCCACGTGGTAATATCCTTTACACAATGATGTTGGTTTTTAATGCAGTGCTGCCTGAGGGGTCAAAGGTCACGGGCATTCAATGTTGGTTTTCAGCCTTGCTGCTTATGTGCAGAGATTTCTCCAGATTCTCTGAATCTTTTGATGATATTATGGACTGTTGATGATCAAATCCATCAATTCTTTGCAACTGTGCATTGAGAAACAGTTCTTAAACTGTAGGACAATTTACTCACACAGTTGTTCACAAAGTGGTGAACCTCGCTCCATCCTTGCTTGTGAATGATTGAGCCTTTTGGAGATGCTCCTTTTATACCCAATCATGACACTCACCTGTTTCCAATGAACCTGTTCACCTGTGGAATGCTCCACACAGGTGTTTTTTGAGCATTCCTCAACGTTCAGTCTTTTGTTGATCCTGTCCCAACTTTTTTGGACTCTGTTGCAGGCATCAAATACAAAATGAGTGAATATTTTGAAAAAAAAAAGTTAATCAGTTTGAACAATAAATATCTTGTCTTTGTAGTGTATTCAATTGAATAAAGGTTAAACAGGATTTGCAAATCATTTTTTCTGTTTTTATTCACATTTTACACATCCAAACTTCATTGGAATTTGGGTTGTACTTCATGTTACCTCATAAGGATACCATGAGACAAATTCAGTCTCAAGCTTTGATCAAAGGACTGTGAAGTTTGCTCTGAATCCCTGCTGAGTTCATATCCAACTTTTTTTTTCTTCATTCTGAATAAATAACACAATTTCAATCCATTTTGAATAAAAAAAACAGGGGCCCCCTTATTAAGACTGTAAGTGACAGTGCCACTTGTAATACTGCAGCATGTCTGTCGAACATTTTGGCTTCACTTTTAAGTAGATGTCACACTGTCCATCACTTTTACACTCTATTGTTTACAAGCATCGTGTGTTAGTCGATATGATCTCATACAGATAAATTAATTCTAATTTGCTGATTTGCACTTATCCTGTCTTGATAAATTCACACCTAAAACTCATGGAATCTCACTGGAGTCCTGTTTCTTGCTGCTATTTCTGTTTGGTGCTGTTGGCACGTCCTCTGTACTTGAGGAGAGTTACTGTGTGCAGCCAACATAGCGGGAACAGAGCCATGCAGACAGCAAAAGGTCGCAGCAACAAGACTAGTTTTAGAAATCACTCCTTTTGATGTAACCTCCACAAGGTCACTCGAGTCCTCGTTAATAATAAAAAGCCTGGCTATCTGGTAACAACTTTTGGAGGAAAAACAAGATAAAAAGAGCCATGCATATTTATGAGGAAAGAGTAAAACAGTTTGGTCAAAGAGCTTGGTGTCAGGGGAGTTTATAGAAGCTCCCTAATTAGCACCAACATCTGCAGCCGATCAAAGAGGTCAGGGATGCTGCTGAATTATCTGGATTCATCCTAATTCTGTAGATGGAGCCACAACGTCGCTTTAGTCGCTTAAAATGTTGACTACACAAATGTTGTTAATGTATTTGTCTCTGCTGTAGTGTGATCTTTCATTCTTATATACGAGTGGCTTCAACATGGCCCTGTAAACTGATGCATGCACAGTTTATAATGAAGTGTGTGTATGTGTGTGTGTGTGTGTGTGAGGCAGAGAGCACAGAGCCGATGTGTGTTAAAAAGCCCTGTGGCATCACAGAGCTGATGTGATTGATGAACGTGTGACAGGGCCTTTAGTATACACATTTTCAAGAGTCTCTCGTAACATTCCTCTGCACCATTAAGCTGAGCTGAGTTGACCCAAACTAAGTGGGGCTACTGTTCTGCTAATGGACCTGTGGAGGGGAGACTATCTGTCTTGCAGGAGGATGGGCTGTAGATCCTCTAAATTAGATCTATTTTGAACAGGAGTGAATGCCTTCTTGTCCACTTAAACTCGGATTTTCACTGAAATTGTTTTTTTTATTGTTTTGGATTAAAACAAAAATGTTTTATAGTCAGTATCAAACTTCTAGAAATTCATTAGTTTCAAGAAAAAACTGAAGAAACTCATGGCAAAACAGGAAACATCTAAACTGTTCAAGGGGTTCACAAACTTTCAAGCAGCACTGTATGTGCTGAGTTCATGCTTTGTGCAAAACTGAATGTGCTTTCTGACGGCAAAATCAAACACTGAATTATCCAGATATGTTTCATTATTCACCCCTGAAGCTGTGATCCCTTGTGGGTCACTCACACTACCTCTCTTCAAAACAATCAACATCTGTACACCTAAGAGGAGATGTAGGAAAGCTTACCAATTTTTTTGTAGTTGATTCTCTTATATTTTACTTTTTACATTTTTTAGGATAATTTAATAATTTAAGTTCTCTGTTCCACTTTCCATATCTAAGAAACTGTAGACACCAAGAAATAATTGGGAGATTTGCCTTCTTGATTTTGATGAGAGGATCTTTAATGTTTAATGCAGTATGTATTTGCATATCAAACAAAAAAGCAGTATTTGATGTTTTTACCATCAGCACTCCTTCTTTTAACACTGGGGTAAAAATTCAAGGACATATCTGTGTTAGTTTCACCACATGGTTAAATCTTGATCTACTGGAGAGCAGGTTTGGCCTCTTGGTTTGATCCTGCGCCCCTATGTACAGAGGCTACAGTCCTCAAAGTCAGCAACTGAGGTTTGATTCAAACATGAGGTCCTTTGCAGCATGTGAATCCCCATTCTCTCATCTAGTTTCCTGCTCTATCTACTGTCCCCCTGCACTCCATAAGACATAGGTACGGTGGCCCTGAGAGCTCACAGCACTGCATCTTGAGAGAACACATGCAAAAAGAGAAAACAAGAAAATTAAGAAAACATCTTCATCAATTTGACAACACATGTGCAGCATTTAGAAAACACGCTGCAAAGACTATAACACAATGGCAACACAACCTTTCAGGGCCACCGTACATAAGAGCCCAAAAAAACCTTGAAGAAAAATAAATGACTTAAAAAATAAACTGAAGCATTACACTATGAACACAAGTTAACTTTTGTAAATATCTCTAAAAAGGAATATTTAAAAAATAATAATCCAAAACTTTTCAAGGCCATAACTGAAGGAATAAGTCTGAATGAAAGTATATCGGCTACCGCAGTGCAAATTCCAATTATTTGTTATTCGTTACTCGTCATGAACCAGAGAGCTTGTGTATTTCAGCTCTTCAGGACACAAGCAAGTGGAAGGTCGAGGAGTTCTTACTTGTCGTCATTTTGGTCTTTTCCTCTGAGCACACCGAGTGAACGTTGTTATCTTCAGCTTGATAACATTTTCTTCTTGCTGTGAGATACTGTGAGTGTGCCATTGAGGGATCAGTGTGATAAATGTCAGGGGCCACTGTCAGAGAAGTAAACACCCACCTCCTCTTATTTTTTTCTTCATCTTTCCTCTTTTATCATTTCTCATGTTAAATTCTCCTTTATTAACATCTTTACCAAAAGCCGTCTGGCTGAGGCACTGTTTTTCCCATGATCCCTCCCTCTCAGACTCACCCTGTCCTGAAGCAGCTCTGCTATTTCTGGTTTCTGTCGGGTCAGTGATCTGTAATTCTGCTGTATCATGTAAGCAAACAAGGCTTGATAGGCCATTGTTATTCTTAGATGTGACAGGGCTGGAAGCACGTCTGCGAGCTGTCACTTTATTTCACTGACTGCTTTTTGAGGGCTTTGTTTTTTTAAAATGTAAAACTATCTAATTTAATTCAGTGTAATACAACCTTTGCTCTTTTTTTTAAACAAAGTTACAAATGTGCTTTAGACCCTCTGCTTTTCAGCTGCTTTCACGTTAGCGCTGTGTCTCTGCAGTAATCAAAGCAAATAGTCTTGGCAGTTACAACTAACTTCTTGACCAAAGCAAACAGAAACACAGCTTAAACAATAAAAAGGTAGACACCCTGCCTTTACTCCTCTTTTTTTTAAAAAAAAAAAAAAAAAAGATCATTATTCACTTTCAATGTTTGGCTTCAGCAGAGCTTTGTCCTTCCTGAAGAAGACACGCCAGGAATAAATTACACATGAATAAGAGTCTGAGCAGGAAATCTTTGGTATGTAAATATTAATACCTTAAAGTCTACTTCATGAGAGACGAAGCAGGCTATATAAAGACTCTGTAACCCTAACAAAACTGGCCAGCCTTTTACAGAGAGCAGAAGGATGTAGTTTAAGAGCTAACACGAGTAAAACACTCGTGAATGAAACCGGAGAGTTAGACAAGTCATAGTGTGTTCAGACTCAGTCAGAGTCTCAAGTGCAGGTCAGTCATTAGACAAGGCTTAAAGATGTTTGGGGAAACCTGTGACTGTGTGTGTGTGTGTGTGTCTGTGTGTCTGTCTGTGTGTGTGTGTACCAGATCTTGTTGCACATGAGCTCATCCCCACAGACAGGCCAAAGGATCTCAGGTTGTGTCTGCTGACCTTTGACCTCAGCTATCATGCTGTCAGTGGCTGCTGCTGCTTTGATCCGAGTGTTTATTCAACAGATTTGAGAAAGGGCCTTTTTTCCACCACAGGCAGCTGAACTGAGCTGAGGACATCAGTGTCAGACTGTCCGTTCATACCTGAAATACCTTAACAGCGAGTGTACTGGTTGACCTGAAATTGTGCATTAATCTTAAGGTCCTTCTATTTTTCCTACCATGCACACTCATGCAGCACATAACCTGTATAAGGTAAAAAAGGACTGATGAATGTTGATCCATGGTTATGTTTATCCACTCACAGCACTTTGTTAGGCTTAGAATAACGCAGAAAGGAATTTGTATATCAACATCTAAATCCAGCCACAGGACCTGGAGATGAGCTCCAGGATGTGTTTAGCAGGTATGCGTTCGTTGTCAAAGCCTAACCACAGACTCCTCTCCACTGACAGTGTTTTTTTTCAGTTAAAATAAATTTGCAGCACAAATGGAATAGATTCGCCTCCATTTGTTTGTCCAGTTCTTGTGTTTATATTTTTTTGTGTTTATTGTTTTTCAGTTGTTGTCATACATAACTGGCAACCCTGGTTAGCTTGAAAGATGGAGCAGTACATGTTTACATTCAGCAGCTGTAAATATGCCTGTCACTTTAGTTTTTTATGCCTTCATCGTGAGAGGACAGGATAGTGGACAGAGCAGGAAACAGGGTGAGAGTGGGGAATGACATACTGGAAAAACACCACAGGCAGGACCTGAACCCAGGCCACCCTCCCATGGGCACCTCTACACACAGAACGTGACCCAAACCTCCAGGCCATACAGAGAGCAGTCTGTTTTGTCAGGTTAACTTTTTTTCTTGGTACGAGGTCTCTTTTAACTCAAATCAGCTTAGACTGGATTTCAAAATTTGTGTCTCTCATCCTCAGTTGAACCAGGTGTGTATTTCAAAATCAAAGTAACTTTGATGCGTTCATGGGCTGCAGGAAAAAAACCACACCTGCTGGTATTTTAACTAAGAGGCCATGTGTGAACACAGAATCACGAGGAGAAAAAGAAGAAAAATCAAATCAGTTATCAGGTTTTCAGGTAACTTCTGGACTCTAACTTCTGGAGAACTGGGATATATATTTTTTTAAAGTACCAACTTGTTCCTGTTTGATCCTTGATGGATCTGCAAACTGAACATGTGTAAATGTGCCGTAAATTTATACACATCAATAGAACATACCTAAATCATCTCTGATGTACCCTTTGATATTTAACACACAATTGGTTTATTGGGCTTCCTGTTAATGTGTGTAGAGTCACAGGCACCACAAGTATTTCAGAAAACACTGAAGCAGAAAGCAAATGGAGAACAAGAGAGAGGCATTTTAAAAGTTTACAGAAATCATTGTGAGACTGATTTTCTGCAATCAGAGTCAGAGGTTTGAATGGCAGCTAACATGATGAAGGTGGACGTCCTCTCCTATCCCACGCAGATGGCCATCTCTAGTCTGGGCTGGCTGCCAGAGCACACGGGAGGCAGGGGGGGGCAGGTCGACTGTCAGCTAAACTGTCATGGTTAGAAAGTCAGAGCAGATTCCAGTCTTTGAACAAACATATGCCACATCTCATCTGTCTACTGTACCTGTCTGTTTGATTCATACCGTCAGAACAGTCTAAAAATAACATGTACTGACCTAAGACTCTCGTATGACGGTGGTGGTTTGTGTTTGTATGAGGTTTTCTGAAAGTTTTTGCAGTAAAAGACGAAGAGAGCAGTTTTTCCCGATTTGGAGAAGCACCCACAAAGGCTGAGAACCTGGCAGGAAGTGTTGTTATCATCTCTCTCTACAGACACACTGATTGTGTGTCCAGACAAAAGCTTTGAATTCATTGTAGACAAAACAATGTCTTTGAAATGACTTCCCCAGAGATTATCTTATCCTTTGTGCCTCTGCTCCCCTTTATAGGGTCTGTGTTTGAGGGATTCGTTTGTCTTATCTTGAAGGGAACCTAAAGTTAAGTGAATAGACTCAACCTTTTCTGTGAGGTGTTGGGGGGAAGCCAAGGAACATGATTTTTTTGTAAACTGTGTAAACAGTAGTGACAGTACTGACTGTAAACAGTTTATAAAGAGTAAATATCTTGTAATAATGTTGTAATAATTGTTGCATTCTGATGATGTTCTACTGCTCAGGAGACATTGTTGAGTTATCCTGAATCTATAGAGGTGCAGGACTTCACTTTGCTGAGAAAAATGAGACCACGGAGAGTAAAAATGAGACAGAAGCAAAATATGACCAGAAAATGCCTGAGGGTTAACTGCTATGTTTTCCCTGGTATTTTTATTTATTTTTGTTATCTGTGTTTATGTAAGCCGTGCTATCTTTAAAAGTTTCACTCTGTGGCATGAGAGTCCCTCTGACAAAGCTCTAAGGTCTCTGCTGGATTTACAGGATACCAGCCTGAGTCACTGAAACTCTCAGACTCCCAGCATTGAAAGGAGTAGTTCAACATTTTAAGAATGGTGCTTGCTTTTTTTCACTTTATGAGAGAATCCATACCATACCATATCTATGCCTACATCTGTTGTACAAAAGTGACACCAGAATATTCCAGTTAACAGGCAATGATATTAACATGGGTATGCTTTGAGGGCCAGAGTCTGTGGACATTGACTTATGGAGCCCTCCACTGATCAGAACACACTTTTAACTTCAGCAGAAAAGAGTGCACAGTGTTATAGGAGCCACATGAGTCAACAAAGTTTTTAATCACTGTCTTCAACACCGTTATATAGCATTAAATAACTAACTACAACCACAGACTGTATATAGAATGGACAGCATGGCTCTATTGTACAGTTTGAAGCCTAAAAACCTCCGTCACAGGCGCTGCCATTGTGCAGCCAGAGTCTGCACAGGAGAGACTATGAAGGACTCAGATCGTATCTGAGTGGAAGCAGGTGACAATAACTGTTTTTTTTTTTTCTTTCAACAGTCTAATCTCTTCTTAACTCTCTTTCCTGATGTATTTTACTATTCCTGAATTTTTTTTTACAAGAACAGCAGCTGTCAATCATCATGAAACGAGATGTAAAACCCTGTTTTTAACCTCTAATAACTAATAAAAACAAATCTTTTCTGAAAAAAATAGGACTTGAACAGAATGCAGCCTAATAATAACTTCATATCACCACAGCATACGGATGTGAGAAACATTTCTACAAGGTGTATTAATTTTTTCAAGTTTGACTACAGCCCATCTGGAATGACAACTGAGGCTGAGTTTTTGACCTATACTGCAGCCAGCCACCAGGGGGAGCAGTTTTTGTGGCGACTGAGCGAGATGACATCCATTTTTTTTACAGTCTATGACTTTCAACCAAACCTCAATTTAACACTTTGACATGAATCAGATGAAAGATGAAAACTCACTTTAATGACAGACATGTATTAATAGTTTGAGTCATGTCCCGTGTGTTTGCATGGAGGAGTTTGGCTTTATGACTTCTACCACCGTCAGAGGGAGCTACATATGTTATGTCTGAATGAAAGCTATCATATTGTCCAGCTCTTTATCCAAACTGTGGTTCCTGGACATATAAGGCTCTGCTGCTAAAGCCAAACACAGTCTCATTTTTTTCATTGAATTCTTTTTGTTGGGGTGTAAATGGTTTTTTTTTCTTCTCTATTTTCAGTCTGTATTTTTTATTCTTTTGATCACACACATACACACACACTTACACACTCATACCTGATTTCCTTTTTTATTTCCACATGTTTAAGCAATAACAGACCAGAGTCATAGTCTGCTCCTCTCTCCTGTGGGTCAGAGTCAGCAGCAGGTAGTTACTGCAGTGGACAGAGAATATTCCCCTTCATGTCTGGAAATCTCACAGTCAGCAGGTGAACTTGTTGTCTCAGGGTCAATCATACCCCTCAGGGAGTGAATATTGTTTGCAGAGGTACGCTCAGAAAGGTTGAGAAGCTCAGTGTGTTGCTGTCAGCAGGGGACGCTGAGCTTTTCTTCTGTCACACTGATTTAGGACTATTATCCAGAGTGCACGTACTCCAATACCTGCTCTCTTTACCTTAGATCAGAGGATCGATGTGAGGCCTTGGAGTGCCAGCCCCTCAGATTGATGCACTGAGGATAAATACTGGTTAAATTACTAATTAGATTTGATTGAGAGCCCAACAAGAAAACAGACTCCAGCTGTCAGACACAGGAGGTGGAAAGAGTTTTTAAAAGATTTAGTCTCCAGTCTGAATTTCCAGCCTTTCATCAAACCACCTTCCAACTGTAGGTGAGTGCTCAGGTGGGGGATGGGATGTTGTGAGTGAGTCAGCGTTGTAACATCACTAATGGCCAGGAAATGTCTATGCTGGACAGACTAATTGAATTTCTTTAACAGGAAAGCATCCTGCAGGTCCATTAGTCGTTGGTAAACAGCAACACAGCAGAGAGGAGCAGAGAGGTGAGGTGAAGAAAGAAAAGAGGGGAGCAGATATGCTTTTTAAGCAGCTCAAAGTGCAGTCAGAGGAAGAGTTTGGATTTGTTTTTGTTTGTTTGTTTGTTATCAGTGCAGATGATAGAATGGATTACTGGAATGAAGCTAGGGCTGTACTCATCTCATTGTCAGGCAGCATTACGGTTGTTCCCTTTACTACAAGGATATGCTACAAGTATTTTTGTTTTCTTGATTGCCTCTTTTCTTTTAGACACAGAAGGGAATTGCAGTCCTTTTCATCAGAAAGTTGTTTGAAGATCCTCCAATTTTTTTTGTCGAGATGTTAAAAACTATTTTGTATGATTAATCTTAGTGTCCTGTTTTTTTTAAAAGCATGGCATTTACAAGAGGCTCCTATCAGAGAACTTTTGAAGTTCAGTCCAAGGTACCACTGTCCACATGCCGGAGTGTCCTTTGGCAAGACACTTAACCCCACACTGCCCCCCTCCCTGCACCATCAGTGTGAATGGGGCGAGTTAATACTGATTGGCTCTTTGCATAGCAGCCTCTGCCATCAGTGTGGGACTAAGGGAATGTGACTAACCACATAAAGCACCATGAGGGGTCTGAAGACTTTAAGGTGTTGTTAAAAACATCATCCATTGTAACACCATACAATGTGATATCGCCTCAATCAGTGTTTCTCAAATTATGGTCAGCGGACCCCTA